>OY294022.1:7419852-8019852 GCA_958510785.1 Exephanes ischioxanthus | reverse complement strand
GCCACGGAAATCAAATACATGCAAATAATCATGTATAATTATTAAATACTTGTTAATTCATGAATTAATTATGAATGAATGAATTAATTATGAATTAATTAATTATGAATGAATGAATTAATTATGAATGAATGAATTAATTATGAATGAATGAATTAATTATGAATTAATTAATTAATTATGAATGAATGAATGAATGAATTATTTAATCATGAAGTAATTATGCAATGACGATCACACGATACAAGTAAAAATTGTGGTGGGCCTTATTCGAGCATTCTCGCGAAGCCGTCCTAATATTCTCTTCGGAAAATCGAGACAGTGTCTGCAAAACAAATATTTTATTCGCAATGTTCTCTTTTTTTCATTCCAAATTTTCATTATTCTTCATTCGCTATTTTATCGCCCTGTATCGTGACAGTTGTGAGAGTGACCGTGAGTGAGTCGTTGATAAAATGGAATTGAGCATTGAGCGAGAAACGGCATAGAGCAGCAGCTCTAGAGTATACCAGTCACGTACCATCCCAAATTCACGGTGTGCTCTCGATCGAAATTTGTCACGGGGCGATTTCACGAGTAGAGCAGCGGTGGAGCCGTCAGCCCTGCAAATTTTCATCGGTACAGCGTGGTGCGCATAAACTCCGAAATACACAGAGAGATGGAGAGAGAGGGAGAGAGAGAGAGAGAGAGAGAGAGAGAGAGAAAGGGAGAGAGAGAGAGGTTTGTGCAATGGCGAACGAGAGAAATACGTGCATAATACCGGTCGTACCGCGACCAAGTCACTTGCACCGCACTGTACACCCTGTGCAGGATAATAGATGGGGCGAAGGGGAGAGAGCGAATTGTTTTCCACTTGGTAATTCGAGAACTCCGAAAGAGAAACCGCACGAGACGATCTCGGCGAAAACATTTACCCACTCCCCATTCCAATTTCCGATTGTATTTTTTATTTTATTTTTTCTATACAAAAATAAAAAAAGGAACAAAAAGATAGAAAGTAAACTGCGCGACGAACAGAGAGAATCGAGTAAATTTAAAACGAATAAAGATAGACGTGAATTGGCTCGAGACTCCGCCTTACGCAGTTCGTTTCACGTTCCACTAGTTTGGGATACGACAAGGGAATTGAACGGAAGTGGGAAAAGAGCGAGGTGGTACACAGGGCATTTAGGGATATGCGAGAGGGTGCCGGGTTGAGTGTGGTAGAAATGCGTGAACCAGGCTGCTGAATGTAAGCGTCGAGCCACCCCCGAGGGACCGAGAAAGAGCAACTCTTCTCGTATTGCCTGCTAAACTGGCGTTGGTGCTGCCGGTGCAGCAGCTCGGTTATAGCGGTGAGGCCTTCTGTTTGTCGCGTGTAAATAGACCGACCGAGTGCCTCATCTCATTCTCCACCCTCCGCAATTTCTACTCTCGCCCCGACTCGTCCCCTTCTTGGAAGCCACTTGGACTTTTATTTAACTATCCGTGCGCTGTTGACGACGGTAATGTAGACGTTAAAAGCGGCACTTCGCCGGGCACAACCGTATGAGAACGATGTTTCGGATCAATTTTCAGTACAAACCGGCTTCTTACTCGATTAAACTTGGAAGACCGGCCGCGCGGATGCGACTGAGCCGGAGCATTTAAGGTAGCTATGTCGGTATGCTGGAGTCATAGATATCAGCGTCCATATGACATGAAAAATTAAGTACATGTGGTACTTTGCCTGCATCAATAATATCATAAAAAATAATACATGGTGAAAAAAAAATTGTTTGGACAACAAGAATTTTGTTACCATAACTTATTTACCTGGTTAACATAGGGACAACAAAATATTTTGTTGTGCCAGCAAATATTTTGCTATACCAGCCAAATATTTTTGCTGCCACAACAATAAGTTATTAACGATCTACATTTTGTTAGGGAAAAAGAACTATTTTTCTCCGGGTAGAGTATCTGTGAAAATGTTTGCAATTAGATTGAACCGATTATTGATAAGCAAATTATTTGTTTAGTGTGGATTTGACGTCATTTTTTACGACAATTAAATTAGGAAACGCCATTTGGCCCAAAACGGTGCACTTTGATCGCAGTTACATTGAACATTAGTCCGGCGACAACATTTTTTTTTGTTGCGCATCAATTCCTGATTGATTCGCGAGTCCGCAGCACTTCACATTTTTTTCTTTATCTTTGATCTAAGTGTTTTAATTCTCGATTTGAAGATAAATTTCGCCAGCTCTCCCGTAAGCGCCGTGTAAAAAGACCGATTTTCGAGATCTAATTATTCATTCAAATGGTCGGTAAAAACCTTCGAGATTTTGTCCAAATAAAATTTGATAGCTAAATTACATGTCAAAATTTTGTGCACATGACTTTGGATTGCCCTCGCGACATAACTACCTTAACTTGCGTAGCTCGCGACGCTTGCGGTATTCGCCGCGGCTTAACGGCACCTCAAAATATATATTGCTTACACACTGATGTATCGATTTCACTACAAACAAGCCATAAAAAAATCATAAACGGCAAAGCAACGCCCAGACGAATGTCTCCGCGTTCGGAATTTAAATTCCGGGGCCAAAACGAGCGGAACTCTCTCACCGATTCCAGGTTGAGACGTAACAGTTTTAATACGACTTCTTTTATCGGCGACAAGACGCTCTGACAAATTCATTTCGACGTTAAGAGTCGAGAGGAAAAGAGGAGTCGGTAGTGAACGAACATTAAAGCGCAGCTGACAGTGGTCTCAGGGACTCCTCTCTGTATATCCATAAAAGTTTGGTCCACGGTCCGGGTTTACGAGCGGAGACGAGCTCTCTCGCGCCCGAGAGCAACCGGATAAAGAGAGCGGAAAAACATGAACCGTATATACAGCGCTTTTGTAATGCACGACTAATGTACTTCGGCAAATGAGCATCGGGCCGACGCGGCAATGTTCTCCCGCCCGGTGCGGGAACAGGCTTTGTTAATGTCCAAGTAAACTTCGCCTCGGTGGTCCCTCCTTCCTAATTTAACCCCGTCTGCGTGTGCGCTTGTGTACATCGTCGAGCTCATTCATTAACAGTTGAATTAAAAAAATATATAAAAAATAAACAGGAATGTGAAAAAAATATATACATTTTTTTTTTAACTCGAATATTTCTGCGAAGGTCTGCACCGAGAATGAGCTACCCGTGCGAAACGTGGCTCGACGGTACAACTGTATAATGTGGCGGCAATTACGCCGAGAGAAAAAGAATGTAAATAGGAGACCACCGCGGCAATGGCGGTGTCCTAGGGCTTCCGGTCGTCGTTAGGGAGGTATCGAAGTACCTCATGTTTTATCTCAATTTTTTTTTTCTCCCGCCACGACGTTAAGCCCCTCGGAATAGGTACGCGGGCGGGACGTTTAACTCTCGATTAAACGGGGTTTCCGGAGGCGGAGTCGCAGCGGGGAAAATGAGCATCTCGTCCACGCGAACGACTTTCTTAATGAGGATGTATCGTCGATTTTTCTTGTCGTAAGCTCGCCGACACTTTCCACCATCCGCGTACAAAGTGGAGTCCTTGCGCATTTTTTTTTGCTCCTCTTTCATGCTCCATCCCTCGCTCGACAGCCCGGATGACGGTGAAAAAAAAAATAAAAAATGAAGACGACGAGGATTATGTAAATACGCGAGAGATGCGGCGCACCGGAAATGAACGAGCGACTGCGAAGCGTGGAAGGGACGGAGAAGTCTCGAGGAGAGAGTTGAATGATGAGTTGTAAGTGAGACCAAGAAAAATTGAGGTAAATTTTGTAGAAAAAAAAATAATATATATATATATATATATATATATATATATTAAAGAAACGCGCGAAGGTGGAGTGATACTTCGTTCTCCGCGTCGAGTTCACGTCCTCGGGGACCATTTATCCTCGGGAATTTCAGGTGTGTCCTTTGTTTCGCCGGATAACGTCAGTTTGCTGCAACATCGTATTAAAGCTGATCACATCTTTGCTCGAGGTCATAGCTGCGACGTTATAAGCAGCGGTCTTCAGTTTCAAGATGTTCCTCGTTCGCGCTACGGGTGGACTTTCGTTACATCGTAATTCACGTCTCCTCCCTCCCGGCCCTTGGGTTTTCTTATTAAAGCACGTGAGCAGGATCACCGAGTGCGCCGGCCACAGGATAGTAAGGTAGTCGGTTAGCGGCAGCATTAGCCATCGGGGGTGGATGAGGAGGAAGGTGGGACAATGTTTGCCGTAGACGAGAGAGGAAAGCCGAAGAGACGACGAGAGAAGGAGAGACAAACCGGGCGAGGGATAAGGACGGGATCAAGGGTGGTTTGCAAAGCTCCCGTCGTCGGGAGAAGCGAGTCTCGAGAACCAGCGGGATTCCAGGAATACGTAATGTTCTTCCGCCTGGGCTCACTGATAACACGCCTGCACACGAAGTAATATATATATATATATATATACATATACATGTGTGTGTGTGTGTGCCCAGCAAGCATTCGCGACACTCACTCATGAAAAATCTGTCGGTTCGTCGCAAACCGCGCATGTATCATTTCGGCGCTTCTTTTGATGGTATCTTTCTTATGGATCGCTTGGTGCAACGGGATTTTGATCTCGTGTCGCTTCCGGCGATGAGACTATGCCCCGTCGAGAAAAGTCACATCGAATCATTGAGGCGCGACGAGCAGATATGGGAATGCTTGTACGAGAGTTCGGGCTCTCGGGCTTTGAAAGATCAAAGGGATGCGAAGGATCATTAGGGCGGCAGATAACACTAACGAGACACGGTACGTTCTTCGTATGGATCTTTTCATTCTCTCATAGCGTATACGAAGGATGTCGAGAAGGGGGGAGTATTATAATTGAATGGAATTGCAGAAAAGCAAGTAAGTATGAAAGTTTGGGTCGCAACGAATGTTAGACGCCAAGTCATTGCATAATCACCTGAGACCTCTTGGTAGATAAAAAAAAAAGTAGAATAGCAAAATTAAATGTTAAGTTAAAAATTTGAAAAATTTGAAAAATATTTTGTATCATCACTTCCGGTTTAAAAATCTCATTTGTTAAACCGAAAATCACGGTTTTTAAATTTGGTTTTTTAACTAGACGGGACGTTATACGGGAAAATATCACTTCCGGAAAAACCGCAGATTTTGAAACAGAAGTGACGTCACAACATTTTTTTTTTCAAATTTCTCTGCGTAACGTTACTTTCGATTTAACAGAGAGATTCTTAAACCGGAAGTGTCGTTACCAAGAAATTTGCTTATTTTTCTCCGGAATTTATCTTAAATGCCGTCAGTTACAGAAACATACGAATTAAAGAAACGAGCAAAGTGCGTAAAAGAACGTGTGTCTGATACGTCTCAAATGTATTTAGAATTCAATCACGACCCGAATAGCAGCGCAACAATAAAAACATCGATTTCCGACTTATTTTTTCAAGATCATATCACGGCACCGCAACTCTTTAAGAGTGCGACTACCATCGTACTATGTCTTGAATCCATAAAATGTCGCATCGTTTGATCCATCGCTATAGGTACAATTAGAGGATCCCGCTGGAATAGCAGAGTTCCCGTCGACGCGCCACCAAAGCCATCAACTCCAATTGTTCAACTCTCTCTCCCCCCCCCCCCCCCCCCCTCCCTCAAGTCCCGCATGTTCCGTTAACTATCTTGATCTCCGCTCAAACAGATCCTCGCCGGAGCAGCATTAATGATTATTGAGTTCTACATAACTTCCGGGTTATTTCGGCGTGCACGTATAAACTCCTCCGGGTACAGAGTGTTATTAGCTTCCCGGTGGTTTCCGTTTCGGGACAAGCTACAAGAGAGTCCCGCATGAGAAGCATCGCTGTGGCGTGGGTCATCCTGGCGTAGCCTGCCTCGGAGTAAGTAAACTATGTTTACCACCCGCCGCCGCTCCGCTCACACTCTCGTTCCAACAGTCTCTCTGTTGTCGCACTTCCGACAAACTAACTCTCGGTCCCACCCACTGTGTAACCACGATTAATCTAAATTAATGTCGTAGCTGGATGATCCGACCTAGCAATCAAGGAACCAGCCTGAATGTTTCAAGTCCGCGCGACGCCGGAGAGTCTGGTGTGATGACTCACGGGTCACGAACAGCAGCCGGAAGTTCCTCGGAATTCTCGAGCCTCCGTCGCGCTCGTTTGGCCGGAGGACTCGAAAGGGAGGGTAAAGTAGAAGGAATAGTGGAGGGTGGCTCTCGGAGAACGTTCCGAGGAATCAGGAGAGAAGGAGCTAGATCGAGAGAAGAGAATACAGGAGTGTTCACGAGGCCCAAACGTTTGCCGACTGTTCTGAGAATCGTTGCAGGAAAGCCTAGAGGCTTTGCTATATACCCGCGTATAATTCGCTCTCACCTTCCTCGTCGCTCACCGTTCCCCAGTCAAAGCTCTCCTCAAGCCACCCCATCTCGCCGCCCCGCCTCGACGAAACGGCACGTCTCTGAAAATGTAATTACCGATTTAATTAATTGGACGTTCGCGCCTTACAGCGGGAAACGAGTCGGCGAGGGGTTGGCGAGGGTGAGAAAACGCACCTTCGACGAAGGAGCGCTGAGGGCAAGAGTACGCGAGAGCGGAATATGAAGAGAGGGGGCTATGAAGACTGGTTGTTACAGTAGGTTATTATGTCGGACCCTTTCGTATTATACGAACTCAACCGCGAAAGCTATGAAAGTAAAATTGTAACACGGTCTTGAATTACTAAACGTTGTTGTTACCCCGCTTACGACTGTCGTAACTCAGCACAACAATACCGGCGTTAATTATTGCAGTGCTCGCAAGCTTGCAAAATTGAGTCTATATATCCAACGGGCTGGTTGAATGAGCTCCGGACGACTTGTCTGGTTGGCCAGAGAACTTAGTTGATTAGGCCATAAAACTCGTTGCCAACCAATGATGTCTTTCGGCCAATAAATGAATTTGTTATAACACTCAGTAGACTGGGGTGTCGACATTTTGCTCCTCCTACCTTGGCTCTTCTTGCAATTTTGCTGTAGAGATAGCTTCCTGAATCAACGATCAAGGCGTACGAATTATGACCATCGAATCCCAACCCAAGCGGTTTTGGCCCAAATGTGTCGGAATTACCGCTGATGACGACGGAAAGAGCATGCATAAATATTGGGAAAGCGCGTCCGTGTGTGGTTTTCGCTCGCCAAAGGAGATCATAGATGAAGCGGAGGCTCTGTAGTGGGTCGAGAGCGATGTCTGCAAAGCTGAACTCCACGTACAGAGGGAACCCCGAGGAGACGCAATAATTCACGTAGTCTTGTTTACAGTAGCCTCGGCGACTTCACGGCGCTAACGACGTTCGCGCCCCCACGCTTAACAAGTCGCCGAATAATTCAGTGCTTTAATTACGACGGTAATCCCCAGGGGGCAACTTAATATTGCAGCCGGAGCGTACAGCGTAGAAGTGAAAACTCCGGGGAAGCTCTCTTCCTCCTGGCTATGGCGCGGAACGGGGCATGTCTTCGTACCGTCTGTCCATCTAGCAGAAGGGTATCCTCGTTTCCTATAGTTACTTCTTCATAATCCTCTTCGTCGCCGTTAGGCCCTGCTATGAGTCTTGTAACCTCGTGACGACGGGTGCAAATTTATCATGAGAGTCTCTAACGAAACGACAAAGAGATCACTCATCTGGTCTATTTTAGCTCCCAACTCTCAAGTGTTGGGAGATTAAATATGTTTTGTATTCTATCAATTCCTGCGAGTTCAATTCTCTGTTCACTAACTTGATGTGTTCTTGTATCTTCAATGCATATCTTGTTTCTAGGAAACTCGTCCAGGAAACAATAGATAAAGAATGCATTGACACGCAATACAATACAATCTTGATCCGACAATTCTTTTGGTCAGGCAGATGTATTCCTCTTGTTTTGGGGCATGTCTTCGTACCGCATGTCCAGCCAGCAGGAGGGAATCCTCGTTCCCTATAGTTACTTCTTCATAATCCTCTTCGTCGCCGTTAGGCCCGACTACGAGCCTTGTAACCTCGTGACGACGGGTGCAAATTTGTCATGAGAGTCTCTGACGAAACGACCAAGAGATCACTCTTCTGGTCTATTCTGGCTCCCAACTCTTAAGTGTTCACTGATTGATGTGTTCTTGTATCTTCAATGTGTATCTTGTTTCTAGGAAACACCTCAAGGAAACAATAGATAAAGAATACCATACAATCTTGATCCGACATTTCCTTTGGAAAGGCAGATAAACAAAAACTAGCAGATACTCTTTTTATGCTTCGGGACATCCGAAATGGTTATGTTCACCGGTGTCTGACAGTTGAAGATTGACTGGGTCAGTTCTCGCCTGTACTTTATTGTGACGCGGACAAAAAAAGACGTACCAGAAGCTCGTAAAAAATTCGTTAATCATCGCCGCCCGCGAGCTTTTCCCAAACAGCCTAGAAGCTCCATCGCCCTTTCCACCGCTGCCCTTTTCGCGCTGCTCTTCTCATTCATTCGTTTGGGGCTCTCTCGTGGCGCACGAGAAATCAGAGTGATAAATTCGTTGAAGACGCGAACGCGTTAATGACTACCCTCACGCTTTCCACTCTACATCCCTCTTTTCAATGTTCGCCTTCGGGGTGCCTTTAGCCACGCATTGAAATTTATTACGATATCTCCGTTGAATTGGGGGGCTTCGTTTTCTCCAAATCTCTTTGCCAACCGCACACACCCTTTCTACTCCTATTCGCTCGGCCATTCCGTGGACTAATTTATCACCCAAACCCACGAAAGTGGTACACATATAGCTCCTGGAAATAGCGCGCTTTTATTCTTCCGGCGGCTACGGGCATTTAACAATTCTCGTTACATGGCGGAGAGTGGGGCCAGTTCGCCGCGGCGCAAAACTGTTCAGTTGCATTTTGCAGCCAACTCCGCCGGGTGAAAAAAAAAAAAAAAAAATTAAAAAAAAATCCAACGCTCAGTTTTATCTAATAGAAGGTTCAATGCCGATATGTAACTGTGTAGGCGGAAATACGAACCTAATACACGCGAACAACGGGTTCGCTGTCATCAAAAAAAGAAATTCTTAATTTATCGAACCTTTTTTAACTCTAACAGGAATATTTATCTTAACTTTATCTTAATTTTTATCTTCGCAGTGGGGTAAAACTATTCCGTCGCAATTTCCAGCCAACTCCGCTGGGTGAATTTTTTTTTTTTTTTTTAAGAAACCGACGCTAGGTTTTATCTCATAGAAACTTCAATGCGGACATGTAACTGTGCAGGCGGATATACGAAGCTAATACACGCGAAGAACGGATTCGGTGTCATGGAAAAAAGAAATTCTTTTATCGAATTTTTTTTGGGATACTTTTTGATGTTTTATCTTAACAGGAATTTTTAACTTAATAGCCTCCCTTGTCTGAGTTTGTAAAATTGGAAAGACAAGCTCTGATTACCATGGGGAAATGTCGCGGCGGTGTATTTATTTGTCAGTTTCTTCCCGACAACAGCGTCTCGACTCGTCGTAGAATCTAACGGAAAACGATTGGACGAACGATTTTCTCTTATTAGATTCCAACGCGGGCGTTCTTTTTCCTCAGAGCAGTGATCAAGATTAAGAACTTTTTGCATAAATATAATCCGCGTCGTTTGGCGCGGGACGATCGGAATAACCGACTGCAGCGATACAAGCGCTGGGAGAGTGAGGTTTAATGCCGTAACAGGAAAATCGATTCAGTCGAGCGATTACGCCCGTTAATCGTGAAGCAATCGTGGGAGTCGAGCGGATTCTCGGGTTCAACCCTCCGTAGCCCACTGAATGTCTCGCTCGTTAAACCGAATGATTCGTTTTCACCCTCGAATCTCGGCTGGAGATGTCCGGGCGACCTGTCTTGCTCGATTGACTCCTCGAAGAATGTCGAGCTCTCTTCCAATATCTTTTCCCCCCTTTTTTATTTTGCAAGATTGAGAGGAATACGAGTTACGAGGACATAAGCTAATAACGGGAGCGATGAATAAGGAAAGGCGACAAATTGAAGAAGATTCGGAGCGAGTAAGTACGACCCGAACTAGCGTGGATATCAGTGTAAGTGGGTGTGTGCGCCGGGTCGGGAGAGATGGTAAAGAAGAGCGAGGGATGTTCGGACGATGGAACGAAATGAGAAGATAGGGAAAAAGGAGCGGAGGTACGGAAAAAGAGTAAGGTAGAGAGATGTCCCCGGTAAGACTTTCCCGATTTGAATCTACACGGTACGCCGGCTGTAAAGTTCATTAGATTTAAATATTTATGAAGCGAGGAGATGGCCGCACGGTCCCTTTGCTCCGTCTTCTTTCTCTCGCTATCGCTGGTTGCCCCTGATTCTGCAAGTCTGCAAGCTGTAAGGATCCGGGTCAATTTGAAGCCACCGCGGGGAGAACGAGAAAACGAGCAGCTAAAATGGTACGGAGCTACCATATTCTTTATTCCGCGGGAGAATGGGCGGACGACTGGGAAGAAATATAAGAAGAAGGAGACGCAGGGAGAGCGGCAAGTGGAATCGGGAAACTACCCTCGGGAGATCCAACTTGCGGCTCTTCGCCTCGCGGTGCTCTGTGTACGAGACAACATAAAGCAGGGAAACGAACCTTGGATTCTTCCCTGTTGCAATGCTCCGAGATATCGCCTACTAATTGCTTTCATAAATCATAACCGTGAACCGTCCGAGGAACACGGAAGGAATTTTGGTAGCACTGAAGAAAAAGCAATGTTTCCAGAAATTAGGTTTCGCTTGACTTTTAACCAGAACTGCTGAAGCTGGTATTTGTTCTTCTGCCTTGCTTCGTCAAGAGTCCTCGCATGCTCAATGGTTAACTTTGGTCGCGCTGAAGAAAAACCAATGTTTCCAGAAATTAACGACCTTCCGCTTGACTTTTAACCAAAACTGCTGAAGCTGCTATTCGTTCTTGTGCCTTGATTCGTCAAGAGTCCTCGCATGCTCAATGGTTAATAACCTCCGTATCGGCAATTCGTGGCACCGAAGAGCCCATGGATGGACGGCGGCACTCCGGGTCTTGGATACTGATGATTCTTTCAGGAATCCTAAGAGCAGTGAGCCGTCGGTTCTGTCCGGAGAACCAGGAAGTGCCTGGCTACGTATGCAAGACAAGCAAGCAGGAAGCTGAACACGGGCAGCGTAGTTGGAAACCCAGTGATATCGCCTTTCGCGGCACTCCTTTGGGACGAAGGTTTCCATGACCTCCGCAGCTCTCACCTCTCTCTCACTCTCCCCGCTCATTCACGCGTCTATCGTATGCTTATACATACGCCGGTAGAAATTCCTTGGGTTCTCTCGAGGTAAAGCTGATGGCGAAGGCATACCTTTCCCGACAGCGGCAGTTGGATACCAAGAGGGTCGGGAGCAGAAAACATACGTATACGCATCCCTCCGGTGTACTCCTGACAGACGGGACGATAAAACTTTGGTGGAGCGTATATCAGCGGCTCGCGCGGGGATTCCACGGGAGTAGCGGTCTGCAGAGAGGGAATGGGAATGCCGGGTATATGGAAAGGAGAGGAATGTAGCTATATCCACTCAGGATAGCACCAGGTATTATAGGCCGAAAGGATCGGACCAACGGGTCTCCAACAAGACCCTCGTCCTTTCGCCCCCCCCCCACTTCTTCGTTCTCCACCTACATCCCCTTTTACGTCCCTGAGCCAGAGCGTGTGTGGTCGAACGCTACCGGTGGAACGGATCATCCTGGACCATAGATCTCTTAGGCTTCGTGCCCTCAGGGATTCCTCCACAATTTCGAACTCCAGCCATCTCTATCTTTCTTCCGCTACCGCCCAGGTACAAAATAAACAGACTCGAAACCTCCCCCCCCCCCCCCCCCCCCCAAACGGCACGGCCGAACCCTCTCGAGGGTTGAAATGCTGGCCACTCCTGTCCTCCGCCTTCCTTCTCGTCCTTCCCTGCTTCCTCCCTCCTTCGCCTACTCTACTTACGTAAAAAGGAAAATAATTTTATTTATGTATCCATGAAATAAACAACAAGTTTCCCCTGGAGTTTTGATACACCGAGAGTTTCCTCTTTACTCGCAGGCATCCCTCAACCGAGGTTGTTGCACGTTGATCGGTCACTATTTGTCGTTTCTGCTTTAACCTTTCAGGGCGGGGAGAGCTTTGTGTTTTATTTTGTATAGAATACTGGAGAATGGTTCCTTTATTTATCTTTTGTATGGATAGGGAGACAAGACGTGCAGAGATTGAGGGTTGGAGGGAAATAGCTGGTGAAGGCGGGTGACACGTAGACGCCATCCGTTGGGAGTTCCGAGGGGACGAGAAGACAACGTGGAAACCGATCTCATCGTATACGAGACTATTGTCTCGGGGATGTCGTAGGCATTTAAAAGACTGGCTCAGAACGCAGCTGGAGCACCGACGACGAACATTGCGCGGCTAATGGATCGTTCGTTTTTAGTGCGGGTTTCTCGTTCACGCACCGAAGAGGGTACCTGGAGATTCCCGGATATCAGGGCTGCGTTCGCTGAAGCAGCGGCGGGTCGTCGTTGCATGCGACAACGGAAAGAGCTAAGGAACGCTGGAGAATAAAACTACTCCACTCTGATTCGCGCTTCCATATTGCCTCGGAGTTTAAGTGGGAATTCGCAAGTTATTCAATTTTGTGGGAACTTTGGATAATATTTTAGATATTGTTTTAACAACTCGTTCACAAGTAATAAGTACAATTTGTTAAAATTGGAAGAAGAATTCAATAAAAATTCAGGGGGATGTGATCTGGCTGTAAAATAGGGTGGAAGTGGTGAATATGTCTCACCCCGGTTAGCACGTAGTTTTCAATGAAATATGAACTGGGCCATATTTACAGTTACTACCCGTATAGATTTTTCTTTTTTTTCACCAAAATAAACCTACCTCGTGATGAGAAAGCAAAAAAAATCTCGACCAATTTCCATGAAAAACCTGTTTGTAACCATGAGCCTGTTTGTAAGCAGCCTTGCAGGAAATGTTTATCGAGGAATCGAAACTCCCAAGTTATCGAATTTTGTAGGAACTTTGAATAATATTTAAGATATTATTTTAACAATTTTTGTTCACAAGTAATAAGTAAAATTTGTAAAAAGTGGAACAAAAATTTAATAAAAATTCAGGGGATCGTGATCTGACAGTAAAATAGGGTGAAAGTCGTGAATATATCTCACCCTGGTTAGCACGTCACTTTCAATGATATATGAACCGGGCCATATTCGCTGTTACTACCCTCACAGATTTTTCTTTTTTTTCACCATAATAAACCTTACCCGCGATGAGAAAGCAAAAAATCCCGTCCAATTTCCCATAAAAAACCTGCTAGTAACCATGACCAGCCTTGCGGGAAATGTTTATCGAGGAATCGATGAAGTACCGAGGGAAACATCAGAAACTGTGCACAGGCGGCGCGAACTATAACCAAGACCATTTCAGTACCTCGAAACCGTGAGCTTGCGAAAGACCATGGACCGTTCCTTTCCGTGTCACTCGTTTTACGAGGGTATATCTCGCGTCTATTTACCGCGCTCTCGCTCGCCTCTTTATCTCCTCTTGTGTCTTTTTCTTCGATAACACGACCGGCCGTCCGGCCTCCGATTCGCTCTCTCGCTCACGCGCTCTGTACTTATTTTTACGCTACACAGAGGATTTCTTCGTTTCCCTGTTAGCCCGTCACTATAACCCACACGGTTATCAGATTCGAGGCTCGTAAAGACGACAAAAAAAAAAAAAAAATCCGCCTCCGTCCAATTACGCCATATCTGAGAAATATCGGTCTCGCAGAGTGTCCAAGCCCATCGAGTCTCACACCCAATGTTTCACAGACATCGCGCCGTATCTTGGGCAAGATTCGCATCGCGGTTAATACCTCGGTATCTCGTTTACAACCCGCCGGCAGCCACTTCCTCGAGACGTTATCATCGGATGCTGATCTATCGATCAGCAAAAACAAAACAAAAATAAGAAGAAATCATCTCTACCAACGATGACAGTACGCAGCTCACATCCAGAAAAAAACATTATTTGACGACCACCGTTTATTTGGTTTAAGTAAAATATTTGTTTGATTTAAATAAATATTTATTTCATTTAAGTAACTATTTACTTAATTCAAATAAATATTCATTTAAAACAAATAAATGTTTTACTTAAACCAAATAAACGCTGACCGTCAAATAATTTTTTTTTCTGGGTGCAATGATTCGCTCCTCAGCGCGATATTTCATCGGTAAAACGATGAAGCATCAACAAGCAATGTTTTATTATTAAATAAGCATACAGATCCGTTATCGACGGACCATTTCACTAATCACGTTGCACATTAGTTATACTCATAACATAACCAATATCGAAGTTGGTTCTTCGAGGACGCGTTCCACAACCACAATTCGACCGTGGTACACAGCTTGGAGTAAACAAAGTTTCATAAAAACAAACCGATGAGTTGCCTCTCTACTACAATGTAGCGGTTCTCGGCAAGGAATAAATATAGTCTGCTACTATCAGCGAGAGTTGTTTTCAGACGAGTGACGCGTTGACTCTGTAATGCGCGCTGCTGGATAACAGCCGCGTTATTCTTGACGACCAATATATCATTTCTTTGGCGCGAATAAACATTTATTTTAAAGTACAAGTCTTCGAATAAATTTTTTTTACTTACACCAAAGAATAGCCGTTATTTGAATCTAATAAGGATTTTGATAAGGCAAGTAAACAATTCATTTGTCATAATAAACGTCATTTTAAGATAGAAATTTATTTGATTTTAATAATCCTTTTTTCTGGGTGTAAGATTCGTATCGCGGATAATACCTCGGTATTTCGTTCGTGACTCGCCGGCAACGATTTCCTCGAGACATTGTCATCGGATGCTGATCTGTCGATCAGCAAGAGATGTTTTCCGACAGCTGACGCGTTGACTCTGTAATGCGCGCTACCGAATATATTAGCCGCGTTGTATTAGTTGACCACAAATATATGATTTCTTTGGAGGGAATAAACATTTATTTTAAAGTACAAGTCTTCGAATAAATTTTTTTTACTTACACCAAAGAATAGCCGTTATTTGAATGTAATAAGGATTTTGATAAGGCAAGTAAACAATTCATTTGTCATAATAAACGTCATTTCAACATCGAAATTTATTTGATTTTAATAAATCTTTTTTCTGGGTGTTTCTGGGGAGATTCGCATCGCGGATAATACCACGGTATTTCGTTCGCGCCCCGCCGGCAACGATTTCCTCGAGACATTGTCATCGGATGCTGATCTGTCGATCAGCAAAAATGAGAAAAAACACGAAGAAATCTTCCCAACCAACGATGACAGTGCGCAGCTCGATGAACCGCTCCTCAGCGCGACATTTCATCGGCAAAACGATTTCGTTCGGCAAGCAGTTATTATTAATATCTGCGAAAATGTCTCGCCGAGCGCTCGGCGAGAGGAGCTAGAAGTGATTATTTGGACGTCGACCGGGACACGCTCCGTTGCATTCCGTGCCAGCCGATGATTCTCCTTTCGTTCCTTCGAGCCCGAGAACATTTTAAAAAATGTAAGTCGAACCGACCGAGCGTTATCCGCGTCTTCCGTTAATCGTCCCCGCCGCTCAAGTACCGCGATAGAACGAGTACTAAAAAAAAAAAAATGTAGCGTGCGAGATACAGCGAACAACCGGGCAAAACGAACGCTTCCTACTCCGGAGATGTGACTTTCTTTCATTACGCCCGGCAGAATGGCAGTAAAAATGGTTCGTCTCGCCCCGCTCTCTCTCCTGCAATTCGTTTCTCTCGCTACGTCCCATGAATATATTCAGTAATTATTTCCACGTCGAATGCGCGTAGAAAAAGAATTAAAAAAAAAAAAGAAAAAAAGAGTAGAAAGTGAGGGGAAAAATCAATAGCAGAAACAGTCCGGAGACTACGCAGACGGCAAAAACTTGTATAAACCCGAGACACCGGTTGGGGGGGTAAAAATAATGCGCGAAATTTCGTTTAGCACTCGGGCAAAGGCGAACTTAGTCCTGAGAACGACAAAAGCAGTAGCGAGAACAATGTGTACGTACCGGAGCTGCGTGTGTACATAAGCGAAAGAGCGGGTGAGGGCGAAGCTCTATCTCTCCTCTTTTTCTTCTATTATCGCAGCGGGAGAAGAGGGACGCTAATGTTTAAATCGATAACACGTTGCGGGCTCCGGAGAACGGGGAACTGCTCGGTCCGCTGTCTGGCCGCGGTGCTCTCTTTTCTTCCCGTCGCACACCGCGGGCAGGAACGAGAAGAGCCACGGGAGCGGAGCGAAGAAAAGCGAAGTGGATGAGAGAGGAGCACGCGAAACGGTAGCGCGGTCGTCTTCGCAGCGGCGTCTCGCGCGGGGAGCCGAGTGGAGCGAAAGAGATAAAGAGAATGAAAACGTGATGATGGAAACGAGCTAGGTGAGAGCCGGAGAGCGGGACGAAAACCCGGAGCCTTCCCCGGCTCCGATAAAGCGGCTCTTACACTCCGTTTTGATGGTCCATGACGAAAGGCTTCGACTCGTTACTTTGATACATTTCGCACAATTACAATTTCTACGGCGAGCGGGAACGGCGCGTCCGAGAGCGGATTATCTACTCGCTGCGCGTTTTCATGCGGGCCGGACGGGTTAAGGTACTCTGAATGGTGTTCACTTCGCATAAGTTTCGGAGAAATGCGAGGGAATTGCAAACACTTCTGGATGGTATAAAAATCTGATAAAAATCAGGCATATTAAAAGTGCTGAAAATATTAATTTTGCATAATAATAATAATTCCAAAATGTTATTAACAAATTTATGAAAAATAAAATTGTCCGACAAATCTCTCGGAAACCTAACTTTTTTAAAATTAAAATGATTCGTTCATTTTTCTGAATACGTATGAATTTTTTCAGATTTTTTATTTTTTTTGGCTTCACTTTTTTTTTGTCGCACATCAATTCCTGATTGATTCGCGAGTCCGCTGTACTTTACATTTTGTCTCTATTTTTGATCTAAGTATGTTAATTCTCGATTTGAAGATCAATTTCGCCAACTCACCGGTGAGCGCCGTGTAAAAAGACCGATTTTCAACATCTAATTATTCATTGAAATGGTCGGTAAAAGCCTTCGAGATTTTGTGCAAGTAAAATTTGATGGTTAAATTACACGTCAAAAGTTTATGCACATGACTTTGGATTGCCTTTGCGACATAACTATCTTGAGCTCTTCCTCGCTCTCAAGTTCCACCGTTCGTGAACTTGAGGCGTTCAATTTTTTTTTTTTAGACAGAGAGCACATAAACCTTCCCTATTTCCGTCGGGAGTTCGTACACCGTCATAAATCGTGCGGGCTCTGAGTGCGCATGATTCGGAGCGCTCTCGTTCCTGTTTTTCCCCCTTCGATATCGTAAATAGATCGGCGCATTCGCCTTTATCGCTTCCGAAGAGTTCGACTGTGTATCTCATGAAAAATATAGAGCGAAGTACCGCGAGCTGGAGTGCGCTATTGTACGTATAGAAATGAGACCGAACTCAATCATTTAGATCAGACTTTTATAACTCCGGTTCCGCGATTTGCCTGGTGTTTCGGCCGGTCTCGGTGCGCGATTCACCCCGATAGTTACAACGTCAGCGTCGCTCGCGCTACAGCAGTAACGTGCACGTCCATTTCGAAATCATCACGCAAGAATCTTGCAAAAAAAATCGTTGAAAAGACTTTCCCCTATTTCCATACTCGCGTGTATGCCGTTCGATACGCGCGAACGTATGCTTTCGATTCGCGGCTGTTTTTATATTTTTCTTTCACCGTTGCTCGCCCACCGCCCTCTCCGGCACTTATCATTCCGCGGTTCTTTCTCTTTTATATCGCGTCGATATAAAAGAGAAAGACACATATATTTCCCTACGCAGCACGACTCCTCGCAGTCTCCGCGGAAATTTTTATCAATGCATCGGAGGAGAACGCGCACCGTCCCGCTCAACCCGTCTCTCGGAAAACGTCGGCGGATTGTAGTGCACACACAGCGTGCGTGACGTACGCGCGGAATACCGATGATATAAATTTTTACTCGGAATACGCAATATACGAGACGCGCGATAAGAAGCACGAACGAAATGGAAGACGGAAGTGAAAATTTCTACCTAATTTATCATTTTTTGTTAATCTATGTTATGTTATGTTATGTATATAAACATGTCTCATGTATATTTGGGTATTTCAAATAAAAGGAAATTTTATGGTAAAAAAAATTTAAGATTTTAATGAAAACGTTTTTCGCCCTCGTGGAGTAATGTACTATTATTTTCCTTTCACTTTTTTAAAGTATAGATTTCTATCTCAAACTGAACGTCGCAAAACATCGTAAGAGGTGCCGCATTCGACCTTTGTACCCATAAAGAATCTGAGAACTCCTAAACTTAATTCTCAGCGTCCCCTAGGAGAGAAATCTTTTTTTTTTTTAATAAAAATATCCTACGACGAAAAGTGGATGTTCGAGCGAAACTCTCGGCAAGAGTCTTTTCAGATCCGGTTATGAGTCCGGAAGAGTCTTTGCGAGATAAATTCTGTGCAGGAGTCATTCTGGAATCTCGCTGAGGAACGTGAGCCGTATATGCACTTTTCTACGCAGGATATTATTATTAACAAAAAATACTAGAGAACTTTTAAAAAAACTTCTCGAATATGGGACGCCAACAATTAAATGTAGATGTCGAATTTTTTGAGTACAAACATTGAATGCGGTACCACTTAGGATTTTTTGCTAGGAGCGAAATACTCTAAAAGAGCGGGAGGAAAATTAAAAAGCGTGTCCTCTTTTTGAACCACCCCAATGTACATACTGTCAATAAACTCCCTACTACCACCACTAATTTATTTACTCATTAAATTTAGTACGAATTATCGTAAGTTATTTTTCGAAAGACGAGTCAAGCTCGATTAATCGAAGCGATTGCGTCAGAGGGATTTGCATGACGGCATTCGCCAGTTGCACTTGCAATATTACTTTTTTTTGCACTTCCGGTCAGCCAAACAATTTCAACCGGTTAGCCCCGGGCGCCACCAAAGATTAATTTGTTTTTCTATTTCTGCATGCCAAAAACAAACACAAAAAAAGCCGAACGGATGTAACGCGAGCGATGCGGCGGATATAAATATAAATAAAAAGTAAAATGCGATTTTCTACCTCCACTCAATCCGCGTACGCCGCGAGCTACGCTGGCCAGTTCGCCGCTGTCGGACGAGATTTTTCGCTGGAAAATCCGAACGAGGATATTTTATGAGGCAACGTTTTATCGAGATGAGGTGAACTGCACGGGTCTGCGCATGTACATGATGTACATGCAGACGCGAGCTTCGGTGGCGCTATCCGGAGTGCTAAAGAACGAAAGCTTCTCCGCAACTCGCCTATATCTTTATCGTCGCTCCGCTCTACCGCGACGCGGTTTCATCGCGATATCCTTCGATTCGTCGGAGCGATAGGGAATCCGAGGGAAGCGAATCTCGGCGTATAAACGAGCTCTGGTCCTTTTTTTTTTTGTTCATCCAGACGGGAACAAGGTAAAGAGCTTCCGTGGAGAAAATGGTCAGCCCCGAGCTATGCCCGAAACCCGGGATGAGCCCAATCTCGACGGCATCGCACACCCCGAAAATCCGTTCTCGCATCCGACGGGCGGAGAAGTCGGGACGATCGCAATGATCGGGCGAGGAATCCAGCGACGGTAAAAAGTCGAAAATACTGTGAGAAAGGAGGAGAGGTAAATATGTCCTAAGAAGTTCCGTCAACATCGTGCACTCTAGGTTCATCGGCCGTTTCCGCGCGGCTCGTTCCTTCCGAAAGAACGAGATTCCACATAAGCGTTTGGTCACACTTTGGAGACTTTTGTTTTTCATCTATCCGCGGTTTCGAGTATTTCCATTGCCGCCGCTGTTCCTATACCGACTGCCGGCACATCGCTGGAGAAAAAAGCTTCGTTGAGATCGGAGGAAGCGCAACGACCACGATGGGAAGATGTCTGACCGACGCAGTTGCCGCTTCTTTCCAGTTATCGGGGTACCGTCAACCCCCCTCGCGTTTCCGCGTCTCTCGCGTTTCCGTTAAACAAAGTTCAACGGTTCATCTCGATGAACACACGAAACGGCGTGGATATAATCAATGGTACGTGAGAGTGTTCGGCATACGCGGGCGCAGGATTATCCGATGTTTTCCAAAGTTTATAATCGTCGGACGGAAGAGAGTCGTTCGCGAAGTTGGATTTAAAGATTCTCGAGCTGCAATGAAAAAAAAAAGGATAGTTCTTGAGAAGTCGGAATTCCCTTTCTACGCCCATGTCCATTGTAATGAAACAAAATTTAATGTACCGGTATTGGAAGCTTTTATGCATGAACCAGTTTATGCATATTAAATTTAATGTACCGGTAAAATTTAATGTACCGGTATTGGAAGCTTTTATGCATGAACCAGTTTATGAATATTAAATTTAATGTACAAATATTTTGTAAAATTCCACTACTTTTTAAGTTATTTTAAAGTATTCTGAGTATTCTTAAAGAACTTTTATTTAAAATACCACTTTTTTATAATTTTTTTTTACCGTACATTAATTTCACATAACATTTGTATATAACATTTTATATACTAGTTTACGCATAAAAGCTTCCGATACCGGTACATTAATTATCATGCAGACATTTTTTACAGTGTCATTCACATAATTTTTCCTATCAAATTCACGAAAATCACGCTCTTGGTTCTTGGGAACTTTTTCGCACTAGTGCGGAAAAAATTTCCATATTGGGATTTGTACGCATACGCAGTACTTTTCCCGCACGCGATGCGGAAGAGTCACTTTCCGCGCACACTTCACAGGAACGGAAAGCGTTTTATGTGCATGTGTTAGGAAAAGAAAAAATTATAGCGTTAAATTTTGTTTTGGAAGGTTCTTCCGATTAATTGGTTGAGCCAGAAAATGTATTCCTTGCACCGGCACATTGATTGGTTGGCAACCGCCCACTTTGTTGTTCCAAGCAATTCGACCGCCTGGAGAGTACTTGCGATACGTTGATTCCTACCAGCTCCATCTCCCCTCGCATATGGAATCGGGCGCGAGAAGCAGACGATGGAAATAAAGCAACGATTGAGAAAAAAAACTGGCGTAAAAACAGGCGAGAACGCAAGAACACAATGGTGGATAACCAGCCGCAGGGAGAAAGTTTGTAATTCCATATCCACGGCAGTGTCCGATATCCGGTTGTAAAACTACCTTGGGCCGAGTATGGCGACGATGGAGGGGGAGGACTCTTTGGATTATTGTTTACTTCGAGAGGCGTTGGCAGTAGTTATAGGCATTGTCATGTAGCATATAGAGCCGTCTGTTTACAGGGTCCGCGTCCCCCGCACGCAGGAGAAATAATGTTTACTCGCGTTGCCGTCCTTATTCTATATCTCGCGCGGAGGCAATAATATCGCGGTGCCAGTAAACTTTTTATCCTTTCTTCCGGCACTCGAGGCAGTGGCAGGAGCGCCAGCGGCAGGAGCAGCGAGCTGTTCACTATCACTCTTCCTTTTGTTCTTACTATCCTCCACCACGAGTATAGGAGTTGTATCGTGCACGGACTTCTCCGTCGTAGCTTCCCAGCATCTCGGAGGAGATGCTGGTTCATACTTTTTTTTACGAGGCACTCGAACCCAACCGTCGGCGAGTCAGCCGCTTCGCGAAACGTTTCGTCGTGCATTAACTCGGATAACGATGACGATGGAAGGCGGCGGGAATATGAAAGGGAATATGGTGACGAAGGTTCGAGTCGTTAATTTGTCGCGCGACGACGCCGTTTATCCATGCCGAGGGGGAAATTAAAATATATGCGGACATATATTCAATATTTAATATCAATGGAATGTTATATGTTGAAATTTTTTTTCTTTTCACTGTTTTTCTATTGGAATTGACAGATCTAAATTGTTATAAGACACATCTGTATTCGAGTTGTGGTCAAGGAGAAATCCGTTGGTAAACAAATTATTATTAATATGCTACGCAGTGATCTTTTTGCCAAGTGTGTATTGCTTTTCTTTCATGCGGAGGCGCCGGATGATAATTAATATAATTGGTAATCAAAGTCTCGAGCATAATTCATCGTAATCCTCGGCCGTTCAAAATATCTCTGCGCGTAAGAAATACTTGAGGGACGACTTGCACGTTCATAAACGGCGCATAATCAGCCAACTTAGAATGGCCTCACAGAAGAAACCAGAAAATGTATTCGGACAGTATGAAATATTGTCGAGACGTAGAAAATGCCAACTATGTAACATGGAAAAACGCGATTCACTAGACTACTCTAGTGGTCCTAGATTTACTAGATCCTTTTAGAATGTCCAGCAAATGAAAACCCAAGAAGAGAATTTTGGAAAGATAAGCGAACCACTGTGGAAACATTGAAAATAGGTAAAATCGAAAATGCAAACGACCTATTTAAGTTTTGCGTAAGCGCGTCCAAAATTCGTCCCTTTTGCCGCAATGTATAAACGTATTTTAGTGTATACTGTATATTATTACAAATTGTATATTATTGTTTTCATGGAAAATATCCAAATACCCCCTTGTAAACGGGCACAAGCCATTTAATTTCCAATAAATTGAATTGATAATCAAAGTTCCTCACTGTTCCTCGGTTTCATTCTCCAAAAAATTGAAAAAAAAATTGCGCGCATAAAAAAAAAAATCAAAGAAAAAAAAATACGGGAGGGTGCGACTTCGGTTTCCGAGGAGGTCAGATAGTGTCTCCAATCTTTCGATAAGCGAGAGAACCCCGTCCGAAGTAATATCGTAATACCAGTCGGTCAAACAAGTAACTTGGAGTTTGCAAAGTGACAGCGAACTTTATGATCGATCGTTCTACGAAATCTCAGCCCTAGCGGCGGCGCGAGAGGCCTCGAGAGATCACTTTCTGCGGTTGCGATATTACGATCGAGCCGGAGAGAACGAGCCGGAGAGGCCCGCAACGTCCGAGGTAGGTTCTTCGGTTCGGCGGGCATTACGACGACGATTAAAACATTTTCCGCTATCTCGTAAACGACATTGGTGCTTAGCACCGGTCCGGACAATCGAAAGTCATATCGGTAACGAGGTAAAAATAAAAAATATGTCTATATATATATATATATATATATATATATATATTTACATGATACTTTGTCCCACAGTGGGGCTTCTATAAAAGCAAGTTGTCACCTCGTTTTGGTATCCAGTCGTAGGCTGCTGGCTGCACCCGAAATACACAGCAATGGCGGCAACGTGGGTAAGTGACAAAAAAAATGTAATCTCTGTAACCCTTTTCACGAACGAGTTGACAAAATTCAAAGGAAGAAAAAAAGAAAGGCTTCTTAAACGATTCTCCAAAACTGTTCCACTCGAGAATTCCTGGAAAGCGTCGGCTACGTGCGACTTGTGCGCGAAATAGAAAACTATAGAGAGACCTGTTAATAGATTTCGCGAATATGTATAGTATAATTTTCACCGCCGCGAACCGGAGTACGAAAGTCTGCGAGGAGGATGCAGAAGGATTTCGAGAACGTGAGTGCCAAGTCGGGTGGATGTACATATATACACGGAAAAAGCTTTCCAGGTCAGGGAAATGTGAGCGCGAGGAAGACGAAACGATTGAGCGAAGTAGAGCGAGAAGATATAAATCGTGGTTGGTCCAAGGCCTCCACTTTGCTCTCACCTTTGGTAAGGTGCAAAATAGAGTTGCTTTAGCCTCGTGGCGTCGGGTGGGTGGAAAAGAGTCGCCCGCCGACCGGTGAAAGAAAGGGTGACTCAAGTACAGAAGAAAAATCCAAAAAACACCATGGAGGGAAAATATTGCTAGTCCATCGTTGTTATTCGAATTGAGAAACAAAAATCGTCCGACGGGGGTGGTGATATTTTTTTTTTTTTTGCGACGACTTACAAGCTTTCGGCGGGACTGTTCTCTTCCTCTTTGGAGAACCTCGTGGTAGGCGCCTTCCAGAGTAGCGATTCCGCCTCTCCGCGACAAGCATCCGCTATTAATCCCGTTTAAAACGTGCTCGAAGTTACTAATGGGCAGGGACACGATGTACGCGAAGGAAACAGCGGACCGAGGAAGAAAAATCCGGAGTCCGATAAAGAGCGAGAGACAAAGCCAGGCAAACATCGCGAGGCAGCGCTGAGAGAGAAGAAACTGGCAAAGGACGCTCGAGGAGGGACGGGTGGGGCGGCGTAGGGAATGAAGCGGGACGATCTTTTTCACGAATTGCTTTGTCGTTGATTAAATTCCGTGTTATTAAAGTCCGAGTTTGTACTCCACGAGGTTTTCGACAGGAAGACGCGTACCGGAAGTGGGGGGGGAAGATATATCGAAATAGGTCGCGGTACCGAGAAATGAAGAAAGGGGGATGGCAAGAGTTGCGTTCCACGGAGGAGCGAGTACCGAGTTATCTCGTATGAATTCAGCCCGAGGGTATATAACTGTACGGAGTACAGGAGCGGAGTTCTGGAAAACTGGATCGGTTCTCCAGGGAATGAGACGACAGCACGTGAAATATATTGGCTCAAATCCATCGACGTTTAATCATTTATCGGTAAGAATCAATGTGTGTATGTGTGCGGATTGAGGCAGAGCCGGTCCACAGGGCCCGAGAGAAAAGTTAGAGATCGCTGACGTAGCAGAGGTAACCGTGGCGCAAAATCGTTTTCGATTTCGGCTATCGTTTATCCGCTCGATGTGCCGGGCGACCTCTGGCTCACTTTTCACACGGCCGCACGGTGAGAGGATTCGGATAGGAAAACTACTACTACTGGGAGCGATAATCGGACGGGCGCGACCGGAGCCCCGATTTACCGGATATTATCTCGTTCTTCCGCTCGAACGTGCCCGACGCGACGACTAACTCTCTCGCAGGGAGGGAAGGTGGAGGGTTGGTCCCACGGAGTTCAAGCCTCGTACTTTACAACGCCGGTGCTATAGCGGGTACTCTCTACGTACTCGCCGGTGCACGGCGAGCGCGCCGGTGATTCAGGCTACTCGTCGTCGACGACGGGGCAAAACCTCGCGCATGAATTTTTTTTAGTTGCTGGATCATCCAAATTTCCATCGAGGTTTGTCTTTTTTTACACGCTGTACGTTACTGCCAGCAGGCGTGTTTTACTGTCCTGGCCGTGCTGGCGACCGGGACTGCCGCTCTACCCGATCCGAGAACTCGGAATCACGAGGAGACGATCGATGCGGAAATTGAACCGGAAATCGCCATTACCGTTCCCAATGAGGAACTCGTCAGGTTACCAAGGGAGCTGCGACCATCCGAGCCATTCGGCGCCACGACCGAGCCTCAAGTTTTGCAACTCGTGGCTGACGAAAAATTGGTAATGTTGTCTTTTTCCAGAAACCAGTTTTACCAATAGGTGATTCCGTTGATTCGATTGAATACTTTGCATTGATTAATCGTATCCATTTTTCCAGACCGATGTAAAAAATCCCAAGAAACGACAATTGAGCAGTTTCGGAGATCACGGCTTTCAGCAAAGTGCCTACAATCCAACGGTGATCAACCGGGACCCGCCGTCTTTGGTTTCGGGCCAATTCGCCGCCACCGACAAGCAAACGGCCAGAGCTTTGAAATTCGGCGAATCCTCGACGGCCGCAACGAAGCACATAAGTTTCGTGACACCTGGTGCTCCTGACGCGATTCGTCGCGACGGTCGTCACTTGTCGTTCCATCACGATCACAATCACGGTCATCACCACGGACACGATCATCACTCGAAGCATGGTCATCACCACGATCATCACTCGAAGCACGATCACGGACATCATCACAAGCACGAGCATGGACATCATCACAAACATGGCCACCACCACGGTCACAAGCACGATCATAACGAGGAACACAAGCATCACGAGGATCACCACCACAAGCACGGCCATCATCACAAGCACGGACACGATCACAAGCACGAGCACAAGCACGGCCACGATCACAAGCATCATGGCGATCACAATCATCATCACGGACACCAGCATCACTCGAAGCACGAGCATCACGAGGAGCACAAGCACCACGGAGAGCATCACCATCATCACAAGCACGCTCATCACAACGAGCATCACCATCACCACGATCATCACCACGTCAACGAGCATCATCACCATCATTCGCACAAGGAGACCGAGAAGCATCACCATCATCACGGACACGAGCACAAGGAGGATCACAAGCACGAGCACAAAGAGGATCATCATCACAAGCACGGCCACGATCACAAGGAGCATCACAAGGAGGAACATCATCACGGACATCACGAGGATCACAAACACAAGCACGGACACGAGCACAAGCACGGGCACAATCAGGAGCATCATCACGGTCATCACCAGGATCACAAGCACAAGCATGGTCACGAGCACAAGCACGAACACAAGGAGGATCATCATCACGGACATCACGAAGATCATCATCACGACCATCACGAGGAACACCAGCACAAGCACGGCCACGAGCACAAGCACGAACACAAGGAGGACCATCATCATGGACATCAGGAGGACCACCATCACCATCATCACGAGGATCACAAGCATCAACATCACGAGGATCACAAGCACGAACACGACCATCATCACAAGCATGGCCATCACGAGGACGATCACCACAAACACGGTCATGGACATCATCACAGTCACAAGAACTTCGGCGAACACGAGAGCGACCACTTCTATCAGAAAGGCTTCGACGGTATCGGGGATCACTTCGACGAGACGCAGAAGCACGAGGCATACGTTTACCCGGAGAAGGTTTCCAAATCTAGCGGCTCCACGGTCGATATCGGAGGAGAAGACATTATTGACCTCAAGAAGAGCTCGAATGTCAGCGTTGAAGTGCCAAATACATCGTTCACGATTAAAGTTTGAAAATTCGATGCTCAACGAACACGGCCACGATGACTATCGACCCACGACTCTACGTACTCCATGGACAATCGATCATACCGCGGTCGCTGCCGGATGATGTCTTTTCTAGATACTCCATTCGGGCGAGCGAGCTAGCGCAAACATGCACGAACTTTTTACGGTATATAAGCTACACGTACCAAAACCAAGTTAAATACATATGTAACCGAAGATGAGAGCTGAGCTTTCTTGATACTTCTGTGGTAAACAAGAATAACTGAATGCTGAGAGCCGATGCGAGCTCGACGCGTCACATGTTCGAGTATACTTCGTTGTTCACGACTCATGCTCATATTGTTATTACCATATCGTTGTAATCTATGTTCTGTTTTTGTTTGATTCCCTTATTGTTTCTTAAATCATTTCTGTTTGTCTGTCATTGTTTTCGTTTTCTTTTTACTTGAAAATAAATGATTCCACTAGACAATCATGCTTGAAACTCGAGTTCATCCGCCGAACCTATTCCCAAAAGCCCCGCAGACAACGGGAGAATACACATTCGATGCATCACTGTGAAGCTGCGAAGGTGCGAGATTTGGCTGGCATACACAGTGGTGCTTACGTTAAGTCGCATTGAATCGCCGTCGCACAACGACCCCGGAGCCCTCGGCGGCCTCATCCACCCTTCGCAAAGCCGAAACCTTCACGAACTCATACCTGCTTAAATGCACTCCTGTCTACGCGCTCAACTTCGAAGCTAAGACGACGAGGACTACGACCGCCACTACCACTACGACTCTCAGTCACGTATTTCCACGTCCTCTCGCCGGGGCGTGGGTTAAGTCCATTACCATAATGCACCGTTGGTTAGCGATACAACGCGTAAGTAACTAATAAAATTATCTCGAGAAACTCTCGACGGTTAGTTTGGACTGGGTGCGCCAGGGAAGCTTCGGCTGAAGTTAACACAGTGCTCTCACTGCTGTATCCCGACTACAGTTTTCTTCCCTTTTTCAACCACCCATCCTGTTTCCTTCCATTTCCTCTAACTCTCCCAGCCGTTTCCTCTCGCATATTGCAATCCCACAAGCCTCGTCATGTTCTCTAATACTCGTCCTCGAAAACGTCTACCCAAGTTCCCTCGAGTCTCAACGCATCAAACACCAGCCTGGGGTTAATTTATCTAGCCGGGTACCGCGAACACTGAAACGACGGGCGGGCTTTTCAATATGCCGAAGTTAATTTCACAAACCTTCGTGGTTAAACAACATCGGGTTAGTAGCGCATGTAGTGGGGGTACGTTATTTCAGAAATCGTTGAAGAAGGCTCACCGGAGGTGAGCAATTAAATAGCGAGGACCATGCCAAGTGGAATAACTCATTGCCTCATGTTTTGATTCGCGTCTCGTTTCCCATCCTTCGCACCGAGTCTTGATAAACAACGTAGAAGGGAATCGAATTCTTGAGTACCCGAGTGGCCAATTACGCGTGTGGGGCTTCGATATTCCGAATCGGGAGCGAGGGTGCACGTACGAGCACGTGAAGAACTTTCGTAGGATCGAAGAGAATGGGGTTGAGGCATCGTCAAGATTCGCGCCAAGTACGGAGTCCGGGACACGATGGAATTTATCGGCGAATACTCGGGTAGGGTAGCATGTGCGGATAACCGATCGCGAATTTCTCGACAAACCGTTCCATCTCGTTCCTCAGATCCGCGGTGCGCCACTGTATTTCCATGGATTTTCCATCCAAGCGATCCTCACCGAAGTTTCGTGGGATTTTACAATCGTGCATTGGGGAGGGAAAAAAAAACGTCGACGATAGGGAGGTTTATCGCTCTCAGTGCTTCGAGGCTTTCCACGGTTCACATCCGCTTGTTTCTTCGCTACCGTATCCGCAGTCTCAACCCTTATTTGCTTCTCCGTGGCGAACATCTTGACAAATCGTTTGGTCGCTCGTCGGATTAGCGGGCTTGCCGCTGCCGCGCACCTTCCCTCCCATGGATTCTTCATCCGCGCTATGACAACCGGTCTGTGGCGAATGCGAAAGACGCGCATGTAGCCGAACGAATGAAGACAGGTGGTTGAGATTGGGTGGGTGACGCGAAGACGGGAAAAGACGCGGCCGAACTGATCGCCATGGATAAGAGGTTCATCCGACGCGGGATAAACTGAAGGAAACGCGATGCGTCGAGGGAACAGGAAAAGTAACTGAGAACCGTAAGAGGCCTCGAGATCACGACAGACGTTGAGGCCAACACGAGGCCAAGTCTGCTCGCACTCTCGGTGTTCGAAAGCTCGGGAAATTACTAGTTTTGCGGTTGCATGTGTATACGTATCTCTTCCTTTCATCCGACAAAAACCGAAGTTGCTACCAGACTACTGATGTGTGAATAACCGAGGCACACGGATGGATACATGTACATACCTATATTCGCGAAGATATATCCAGCAGCGAAGTAGGTTGGCGTGAAACGAAGATTGGACAGAGAAGAAGAGTAGGCGAAGACGTCGTGAGGGTAAGCGACGAAACTATGGAAGAGAGATGAGGACCAGCAGCCGTGTAGGAAGAGGCGTTGAAATCGCAAGGCGAGGGTTGCTGATTCCATCCAATCTAATTTCAAGATCCCTTCGACGTTTCGCGCTCGCGTTCGAACATCTCGCCCGGGAAGCTGCGGAACGGAGGATATTCTGCGGAGAGAGGACGTAGATTGGACGTATTCGGTGGCGAATATCGAGCCCAAGATATATATAATCCGATCATTCGTGCGGTACTTCGAGCGGGTAACTTTTTTTTTTTTTTTTCTACAGCACCGATTCACGAGCGATATTGTACGAAGCCCCTCGGAGATGGCGGAAGTAGATGGTGAAGCTGGAAGTTCGAGCTATGGGTGCAGATCACGGAGGAGAAGGTGATATATGTGATTCCGCTTCATCCCCTCTAATTTCTTTGCTCATCCGGTTCGGCGGGGAAAATCACGGTGGCATTGACAAATTGAATTCTAATAATCTTCCCCGCGGTTATTAACTGATTCGGAACTTCCGGTACACTTTTTGCCCAGCCAAAGATGGCGAGGCTTCTGATAATTTCAGACGGATGACACTGACCGTACGTGACGCCACGTTGCTCTCCTATCGCCGGAGGGAGAGGCGTTGGAATTGCAAAATTAATTTCGTACAAAGTTTTCCAGGACGGAAGTGGGAGCCGGGGAAGAAAGCGGCGGAGGAAGGCGAAAGACGCCGTCAACCTCCTTGGGTTCCGTTCCTCTCCCTCGTCTTGCCGCACCAAACTTTTCGTCCCTCCGCACCCCTCGTCTACTTCTTATTTTTCCATCGTTCTCCTCGTCACTGCGTTTTCCGTCGAGCCTCTCTCGCTCCTCTCCGCTGCAGTTCGCCTCCTCCTCACTCCGTTTATCGGAAGGACACAGTGCTCCAGACTCCTCCTACCACATCCAGGCCGTTCATAAATAATTCACCCCGCAAATACTTTAATTACGCCTTGGACCGCTCTCGAGCTCGAGCTCGCCACTGCGCCTAGATAATGCTGAACTATGCGCTTAGTTTGTCGCTTCCCTCGTTGCATACATTTGCAAATTTCACTCTTCCCGTATTCGTACACGGCTCTTCCCATCTTTTACCTAACTCCTCCAATTTTTTTTATTTTTATTTTTTTTAGTTTGCTTTCTTTTTCATTCTCTCGCTTTCAGCTCCCTGGTCCGTTTCCCGAGCAAGCCGCTTCGAAACTGTTCGCTGAAGCTGGACGGGACGTTACCCCTCATCCTTTCTTCGCCGGCTCGACGTTCCGCGATCCGTGTACCCCCCTCGTCGACGAGGCGTACCCTCATCCCCTGCCATTTTCAGGACTCTCGCCGACTTATCCGAAAACTTGGATAAGTACGGACTGCGAGAGATTTCATTAAGAGAGTGAGGCCATCCCCACCCGCTACGACCATTCGCTAACTCGGTGTTTCCGCGGAGCTTGTACGAGGCTCCACGGTTAAAAAATTCGACATCGCAACTTCTACCTTTTCAGCTATTTCTATCAACGCCTCGTTTAACTCGTTGTCGAGGAGGAAGATTATGTGTACAGCAGACGGAGCGGAGCAATCGTGTCGGCGGATGAAAAGAAACGGGATTATGCGAGTCCGTTGACGCAATATCCGACTGTGGCGTTCTATATTTATATTCAGGCAGGAAAATCTTATTTCATGGTGATGAATTATAAGAGAATTAATTGTTCGGAATTGTTGAAAATGGACAACCCGTTTGACATTAGACTTTTTTTTTGGGTCCAACGAAAAGTTTGTTACAATGTTTCATTTTACCCCGAGGGTCCGTTTTTCCCCGCTATTGCACACAGCATAAATAGAGGTCGCTTGCACGAGGTAACGCGAGAATAGTCATCGATATACTTAGCGAAACGGGATTATGCGAGTCCGTTGACGCAATATCCAACTATAGCGTTCCATATTTATATTAAGGCAGGAAAATCCTATTTCATGGCGATGAATTATAAGAGAATTAATTGTTCGGAGTTTTTGAAAATGGACAATCCGTTTGACATTAGACTTTTTTTTGGGTCCAACGAAAAGTTTGTTACAATGGTTCATTTTACCCCGAGGGTCCGTTTTTCCCCGTTATTGCGCACAGCATAAATAGAGGTCGCTTGCCCGAGGTAGCGCGAGAATACTTATCGATATATTTAGCGAAATGGTTAATCGGTCACGTCAGCTGGTGCGAGTGCAAATATTGCCAACGCTAACGATTAATGATCGCGCTCGGCGAGATATTACGTACATGCCGCGGGCGTTCCGTGCACCTCTCCGATGCCTGAACGAATTGGGGCGCGGGAATAGAGACGAAGAATCGCGCCCCATCGTGATCGAGGATCTCCACAGGCTCGAATCTTCGGTAACGAGACAATTTATCTCCCGAAAGAATTCGCGGGATTTTCAGACGGTCGTCCATCCCATGCGTCTGATCGAATCGTGCCGTAACTACTTACTAGAATTACAGGTCTCACACATTGCATTCCTTAATAGCAATTTTCAGCATTTCTTTCTTAGACGAGTTATTAAAATATTTCTCAAAAAGTATTTCTTTTTCTTAAACAGCAAAAAATTACTGAAATTAATTAATCATATTTCTTTCAAATTTGGTTATAATATTCGTCGTTACAATTTACTGTTTCAGAAAAGTAGCAGCGTTAACAGAGTGCACGAAAGCTTCGGAGGTTCTTACACTTGGCAGCCTTTCGTCGAGTCTTCAGGAGTTTCTGGTATGCGTGACGTTGAGCAATCTTTCTGTCTCGCGGTGCGACGAGGTTGTACTTCACGCTCGGCATAATGGTCGTTGGACGACGGGCCAGGTGGCGTGGAAAGGGAGGTAAGAGATTGGCGGCGGACAACGCCCGGGACTCGCATTAAGCGGCCATAGGCAAACCTTTGGACAATTTCGTACGAGAACACGCGAGGTACGTCCACGTCTTGTGACATCGCCCGTCCGGCCCGGTGCGGTTTCTCTGCAAATTGATCGCCTCGCGATGCTCGTGTGTGCCGAGTTCCTTGACTGGACACACCGACTTGTAACGGAGCGTTACATCGATCAATGCAGTTACCGGGTTCAGACAGAAAAATTATTTATTTGACGGCCTAGACAGTAAAATAGGTACCAACATTTCTTGGCGACGAACGTTCACAATTCTTTTCATGTTAATTTTACAAAAACACTCTTGTCCATGTTACAAATATTTTTTTGTGAAATTAACAAGGAAATAATTGTGGACGTTTGTGGACAAAAAAATTTGTTAAATGTACAAATCTTTTTTACTGTGTACAAATAGATATTTATTTAATAAAAGTAAATATTTATGTAACAAAAATAAATATTTATTTAGTAAAAATAAATGTTTATTTAGTAACATTGATTTTCTTAATAAAAATGAAATGTTTGTTTAATAAAAACTAATATTTATTCGCAGGTTACCCGTCAAACAAATTTTTTTTCTGGTCGTAGACAGTACCGTCGGTCGCTCTGCGAATCGTCCCCGATCCGAATCCGGTACGCGAATAACCGAAACTGTTCTATCATTCAAATCAGCGCCCACGGTTATCGATTGACCCGGAAAACAAAAACTTTAATCGCGCGAAAAATAAAATTGATCAATAATTCATGTCACGATAATTCAAGCCGAGCGAAATCGACTCCGGCTGCGGCCGCGTCGCCCGCGCGATGGTTCGATCAAACGCACGGTTATCAGTCCCCGATCGAGCTGTCTCTCGCCCGGTGCTCCGAATCCGAGAGAAACTTCAGCATTCGTACGCCGACCATCTCCGTACGCGTCGACTTAGTTTCTCTTCGAGACTATTTTTTTTATTTATATTTCACGCTATTTCAACCAATAATCGAGTGTGTCTCCGGATATCGCGCGGAGTTGCTCTGGCACGCAGCCAGCCACCCCCGACGTCACGAAAACTCGGCCTCGGATTGTGTAACCCTCGACGAGAAACCCGGTGTCGATGCCACGAGGGGTAGTAGCGGGGCAAAATGGAACAGTGGGGCAAAATTCACTTTCCCAATATTTTTTGTTCTTGTTCCATTTCCACCGCATACCCTTTTTGGGTTTTTGCGGAACCCCATCCCGATTCCCCCCTAGCACTCGCTACCTGCACTCAACAAAGCTACCTAACTGTCCAGTGCATCCGTAGCCGACTTAGCTACAAAGTAAAGAATCATTTCGTAAAATCGGAATGCGACATTTCGTAACAATAATTCTATTAAATAAGCGACAAACTCGTTTGTAACTTATTTGAATATACGAACCTGTCCTATTTCCCGTGTCATTGTCAATTTTAGTTTGAACTTTTGTTTGAAAAACTAGAAAATTGACAAATGAAAAATTGTGGACGTTTGTGGACAATAAGTTGTTGTAAAAAGTACAAACTTTTTGTGTACGGTTTTACTGCGACACAGGGAAACTACGGAAAACGCGTGCCGGTACACACGGCCTTATTCGACTGATTCTCCGGTATTTTTGCACTTCAGTAAAGTGCAGAAACACCAATGTCTCCGAAGAAACCGCCTCCCGCTCAAGGTGGTCGCACATAAAATAACGTTTGCCGTTTTCCGTCACACAGACGAGTCGATCGGACCGGATCGGACACCAATACGCGAGCATCAGCCAATCACGGCTGAGTGTGGATACGGCACGGCCTGTCTGTGTTCAGTACGTAGTTTTGTGGGCGAGCAGCTTCAACGGTCGATCCGCCAGCTAGCGCACGGCTAACCCGTCACCCATCCAAGTACCGACCACGAACGAATCTTAACTTGGGGGACCAGCGAAGCCGCGCGCCAAACGCGCATCTACCGCTGTCGGTCCAATATTTTTTTGATGCCCTATTTTCTCCCACCGATACATCCGGATTTACAAGCCCGTTTTGCCCCACTTACCACCATCGCCACCATCCGAAGGTTATTGGAAAATGGCGTTTTGTCCCATCACCCCGTTTCGCTCCACTGTCCCATTTTGCCCCGCTCTCCTACTACACTCTCGCGGCACTCGCTTTCGCTTTTCCTCTCTCGGCTGCGAGAGAATATTGCGTCAGGGCATAAAGCTCTGCCAAATTGACCGTGGAGGTGGCTCTCTCGCAACACCCCCCCCCCCCCCCCCCCAACGGCCCCCTCTGACCTCTCGCCTTCATTTCCCTCGCTCTCGCGAAACTAAAAAAAAAAGAAAGAAAAACAAAAAAATGCCCGGCGAATTTCGGAAGGAAGGTAGCAGTTACAGCGGACTGTGGGACGAGGACTCCGGTAAATGTTATCAGAGAAACCCGACAGCTGTGTTCGCTTACCGAGAGCACGCGCTCGGTACGAGTTAAATTAATTGAACAATCGAATTAGCATTTTTAATGTTTTTTTTTTTTTTTTGTTCGTTACCCGCACTCCCGAATCACTCCTGTTAATGTAGAACGAGAAAACCGCACACATTCCGCTAATGGAAAAATCCGCGAGAGAACCTTTTTCTTTGCTTTTTAATTTTTAATTCCTTTTTGTTTTTCGTTTTATCTACCTCTTTTCGACTACAATCGTTTCGAAAAGAGAAATGTGGTAATTACGTCAAACCCTTTATTTTCGCGTCGGATCAACTCGCCCGATCTGTCCGACGCACGCGAACTTCCTTTTTTTTGCCCGTTGTCTCCCCCGGGCGCGTGGGGAGTGCCGCTGATTGAAATTACAATATCTCGCTATAATGCGAATTAGCTAGTTGATGCACGGCAGAGGGAACGCTTCGGGCGGCCTCTGCGCTCGCCGTCAGCTAACGCAAAATAACGTTAATGCGATTTATCCCACTGAGCTTGAGAGGCTTTTTGAAATTTTCATTACGCCGTACACGCCAGCAGATCGTGGTTCATTTTAACACGCGTAGGATTATCCCGTGCTACCCTGGAAAAATAAAAAAAAAATCTACCCACGGCATGAAGAGTACCGAGGCACGGACGATATTCCGCGGGTTGTGAGTCGCGAATTTTGTTACGAACCTCGTTTTGCCGGTTCGAATCAGGGTTAATTCGATAGCCGGTCAGGCAGGGGAGACGAAGCTCGGTCAAATATAGTATATTTATCTAACCTCGCCAGGTCGGCTTCGGAACGAGGGAAAGGCGAGAGACTGGGACGAAAGCGAAGAGGCGAACCAGGTAGGGTTTAGTCCGGCTGGCAGTTACCGCCCACACGCCGAAAAAAAGTTTATTCCAATCAAAGAAATTTTATCATGGACGAATAAAAATGTTTATTTGCTTGGTAACTTAATAGAGCGTTTATAGATTTCTAATATATTTATTTGCTTGGTAGTATTTTTTTTATTATTTAATAATATTTATTTGGATCTAATAAACAGATATTTATGTCGAATAATTTTATTTATTTATTTCGCGGCGGAGCGGCTGCTTTTAATCGTGTGGGAATAATGTGAATGACGCAGAAACGAATTTTTTTGTGAATAAGTCATTTTTACTGTCAACGAAGCATCAACAAGCGATGTTTTCTCATTAAATATGCATGCAGATCAGTTATCATTTCCGATATCACTAATCACGTCGCACATTAGTTATACTCATACATAACCAATCTCGAAGTTGGGTCTTCGAGAACTCATTCCACAACTACGATTCGATCGAGGGACACAGCTCGAATACACACAGCTCAGTTCTTTGGCGCGAATAAACATTTGTTTCAAAGTACAAATCTTTAAATAAATTTTTTACTTGCACTAAACAGTAGCCATTATTTGAATCTAATAAGGATTTTCTTAAGGCAAGCAAACATTTATTTCATCTTAATAGATGTCATTTGAAGAGCGAATTTTACTTGATTTTAATACATTTTTCTTCTGGGTGCACACTCAGAAAAAAAAATTATTTGACGGCCACCGTTTATTTGGTTTAAGTAAAATATTTATTTGATTTAAATAAACATTTATTTGATTTAAGTATCTATTTACTTAATACAAATAAATGTTTATTTAAATGAAATAAATATTTTACTTAAACCAAATAACCGGTGGTCGTTAAATACATTTTTTTTTCTAGGTGCAGTACTGGCGCCGAACTGGCCTGACTCCCGGGATTGGCGCCGCCTGGCGCCGGTGCTGGAATGTAACCACCAGCCAGACAAACTCTACCTGGGAGACGAGGAAAGGACAGGACAATCACGGGACTGCGGATAACGGAGCTCGATTCCGCGAGCGGCGAGAATGCACTAGCGAAAGGGGTAACCGGATAAAGGGATGGACGGAGAAAGAGCAGTCGCTGACGAGCGAGTCAAGGAGAGGAGCAACCGTTTGTTTATCGTCGTGAAACATATGTGAAATTAGATCGGTCCTTCGCAAACATCTCGTTCGGTTCGTTTTCCGGTGAGCTTGCTCATTCTGTCCGTTCACCACGTGGATCACTCCGGACCTTCGACGTTTCTATGTATGTACATCGAGGGGGCACTAACTGCGATATCGCGGATTACTGATTAGAGAGACTGCCGAGGCGGAAGTGGAGGGCCAACGGGATAGATGGATCTGCAAAAATTACTGTGTTTGCGGGTCGCGCGCCGCATGTGGTACGAGATGAGAATTTGCAATTTTTTTGTTCATGTGTCAATAAAGATCGGGTAGTAAGGAGATGCGGTGATGAAATGATGAAAAAAATTGTCGTAGACCGATCTCGGGGGAGGCTTCATGGAATTTATTTTTTAACATTTATATATATGTTGTATTCTTTTTATCGATAATAAAAAATGTGATGAATAATCTTATAGTAATCCAAAAAAAATTGGAAATCTTAGGATTTTTTTTCTAATAGCAAGTAGGGATTTTTTCTCGTGATCAGAACACCCTTACGACCACCAATCTTGGAGGATTTACGAATTAATTTTTTATCATCGAGATAAATAAATTAAAACTATTTTATTTGCTGAAATCGAACCACCCTGAGAGGGTGGTTTCTTTGATGGCAGATACAAAATGCATATCATTGTTGGAGATAAAAAAATGATCGCGAACATTCCAAGTTCTCTTTGAAAATGCTTCGATACGTTCCAATATTACAGGAAAACTCTCATGATATATATATATTTTTTTGTTTCCTCAACAGAGAACAAAAATGATGATGGAATTTATCTTTAAACATCTATATCTATATATGTATCTATATCTATATCTATATCTATATATGTATCTATATCTATATCTATATCTATATATGTATCTATATATGTATCTATATATGTTGTATTCTTTTTATCGGTAATAAAAATTGTGACGATAATCTTATTCCAATCTAATCTAAAAAATGAAACCATTACAATTTTTTTTCTAATCGGAAGTAAGGATTTTTTTACATGATCAGAACACCCTAAGAGGGTGGTTCCTTTGATGGCCAAGAAAAAAATGCATGTCATTGTTACAGATAAAAGAAAGAACCGCAAACATTCCAAGTTCTCTTTGAAAATCTGCTTGAAAATGCTTCAAAGCGTTCCAATATTACAGGAAAACTCTTATAATATATATATATATATATATATATATATTAGATGTCTCAACATCTGTATCCGAAGAGCTTCTATCATCGAATTGTCGGTCCAAGTTCCCGACAAACACAGAGAACAAAAATCCATATTCCTCTATTTGGATAGCATACATTACGCGCGTTAATTTCCATCGGAAATCTCCGGTTTCCCGTATCATTCTTCTTCCGTTCTATTTGCTCGGACAATTGCGGGGAATTGCATTTCTTGATTGACACTGATTGATCGTCATTTCGTCGAAGCGTAGCGGCGAGCGTTGTACGCGCAGGACTCGGATGCGATTCCGAGAGGGATTCCGTCCCTTTAGGTAAAACCATCGAAAAATCGCGCAGTGTTTCATACTCGGAAGGGACGCTGAGAGAAGATCGTATTAGAGGACGCAGAGGAACGGGAGCAGCGATGGGGTGGTTACGCCTGCGCCACGGCAAGCCCGGTATACGTTGGAGCTGTTTTCACCAGTCGGGTCTTCAGCTCCGGACCGCGTAGACCTTGTCCGGTCGAGTGCGCGTTCGCCTCCTCTCGCGATTCCGCGACATAATAATCTCCCGAATAGTCTCTCGCCTTGAACATTTAAACCTCGCACCGTCGATAGACGCAACCGCACGCGTAAGGAATTTTCTTATCGCGCAAGAAAAAAAATAAATAATAATAATAATTAATAAAAAAAACATTACCAATAAAAATGGATAAAACAATAAACAAAATAAAAAAAATCATGTACATCTCACGAGTTTTGTGAGCAATCTCTGTTTCGCAATAGATATTGAAAATTTGTTTCTCCCGTCGTCAAGAGCGAGCGGAGGAAATAAAAATTTGTCGAAACTTTAGGGTGCACACTCGATTCGAGAGCGCTCCCGAGCCGGTACACCAGTTTCTGCCGTACACGGTTCCGCGGGAGTACAGGACGATAGGGACCGGTTGAGAAAGTTTCTCGACGGCTTGTTTCAAAACGATTATGTCCGATAGCGGAACTGCAAGGGGGAATTGGAGGCTCGCGCCAGAGAGAGTAAAATATTGAAAGCTCGTGGAGACGCGATTGTCTCCACAGTCGCATTCGACCCATTTCCAGCCTCACGCAACTGGGGTGGATCGTTTTTCGTACCGAATGCTCGTGAACCAAAACATAGCTTTTTTTTTTACAAATATCTAAAAAAAACACACATTTATTCGAAGGTTACTTATTTGAATCAAAGTTCAAATTTTCCTGTTTCATTTCTTCAAAAGTTTTTTTTTTTAAGTGCATATTTTTTATTTGTATTTTTCCCCAAACACACCCAGACAAAAAATTTCTTCGACGTCCACCGTTTATTTGGTTTACGTAAAATATTTATTTGATTTAAATAAATATTCATTTGAATTAAGTAAACAGTTACATAAATGAAACAAATGTTTATTTAAATCAAATAAATATTTTACTTGAACCAAATAAACGGTGGCCGTCAAATAAATTATTTTTCTGGGCGCATTTTTTTTTAACTTTATCAATTGTTCGTGGTTCTTCGCCAGCTTCGGTGTCTCAATAGATTTCGTCCGAAGGATTACGCTTTTGCTCGTATCCGCGTATTCCATAATCCATCGGACGGAAGTGGGTCGACCGGATACGCGGTCAGAGGTTCGCGGAAGCGCCCGCCGACCGAACCGATCGACAGAAATGTGCTGATTTTGTATATACGTATATCGAGGCATAGAACTGATATTCGAGCATAGTATATCTGTCGCTGACACGTACGTGCTGGCCGCGTCGCGCGTCTATCCTGGTCCGGTTCGTGTGTTTCTACAGTGCAGCCGCGAGCCTTTGATTTCCCGCGATGCTGCCCGATCGCGCATCCGTTCCGCTCGTTCATTCACCCGAGCAGGATCGAATTAACGAGGATCGTTAGCGTCAGGACGAGTCTAATTAATCATCGAACCGTTCTGCTGTTCGGTCTACTCGCCGTTATTGCACGTCCGTCCGAGTTGCCGCTTCCAGGACGAGAGAAATACCTGTATCGGTTCGGTTACGCGCGATTGCACGACACGGGGATTCCCCTCCTCGCGATCCTTCGCCAACCGCAGCTCCGAACCTTCGGCGGGCCGCGACCATAATAATTATGAGCACGGGCTCACTCATTAGTCCAATGCCGCGACATTAACGAGCTCATCCTCCATCCCGCAGTGAAGCTCCGACAAAACTGTCGAGGGGACACCGAGAATTTTTTTTTTTTTTTTTGGGGGGGGATTCCTCCGGCTGGACCCGGAGAAAAAAAGGCGACGATTCGCGAACTCGATTAGCGATTCAAAAAATGGTGTTTCATTTTTTCATCGCTAAGAAGAAAATGGCCTAAAAAATTTCACGCTACTTGTTGTTCGCAATGGTGTTGTGAGGGTGTAAAAAAATGCCCAAGTCCGAATGTAGAGAAATGTAGGGGAGTCCCATTAAAAAATTGGACATAAAGAAAATGATATTGAAATTTTCGAAATTTTTTTATAATCGGTCTTGGATTTTTTTAAGACGATTACTTTACCGCTAGCAACCGTCAATCGCAGCTCTGAACCTTCGACGGGCCGCGACGATAATAATTATGAGCACGGGCTCACTCATTGGTCCAATGCCGCGACAGTAACGAGCTCATCCTCCGTCCCGCAGCGAAGCTCCGTCAAAACCATCGCGAGCATATCGCGGATTTTTTTTTTTCGCCGAAATACTTTCGTCCGGACCCGGAGAAAAAAGACGATGATTCGCGCACTCGATTAGCGATGCAAAAAGGGTGTGATTTATTTTTTCATCGCTAAGAAAAAGAAATAGCCTAAAAAATTTCACGCCACTTGTTGTTCGCAATGGTGTTGTGAGCGTGTAAAAAAAAATGCCCAGCTCCGAATGTAGAGAAGTGTAGGGGAATCCCATTAAAAAATTGAACATTAAACAAAAATTATATTGGAATTTCCGACAATCTTTTACGACAAGTCGGAATATATTCAGACTTGGATTTTTTTAACACGATCCCTATATCGCTACGAACCGTCAATCGTATGGGATTTTTAATGGTATTTTATTTTATCGAAGAAAAAAAAAATAACGAACTTGTTTCTCCCCGACGAACTGTCGTTAAAAATTACTCGAACAAGAGCGAGTTTCACAATTTTTATTTAAAAAAAAAGCATACCCTAATCGTGCTTCATGTAAAACTTATCTTCTTCAAATTCTGAATAATAAGATGTGTTGAAAAATATTTTCGCATGAATACATTATCCGCTCAACGGGGCACGGAATAATTTAAATGGGCTTTCGGAAATCGTTTCCCGGCGATATAGTTCGTCGGTGTGGCACGTGTCCACGTGCGGAAAGGTTCGGAAAAAAAAACATCTCGCCACGAGGATACCATAGCGCTGTTCTCTGCATGAGCGTGTGTACATAGAAGCCTGGGGGTGAGCCGAGAACTCGGAGAAATTCGATAATAGGAGATGACGTTTCGATGTACGACGCGAGAAAACCCTCACCCGAGAATCGTTCCCGTCAAACTAGTTTCCTCCGCGTTTCTCGCTTCCGAGACCTCGAGCAAGCTTCGTCAAGTACCGTGTACCATTTTCCGATCCATACAAAAAATAAATAAAGCAAATACGATACGATACAATAACGCGTAAAAAAAAAAATAAATAAAAATTACAAGACCATTAAAATTCAAGTGCCGAGTGTGTCAATGTCGCACGCGTAAAATGGTGTTTTCTCCACAGGAAACTCCCCGCTGGAATTCGTCCCGAAGGTGCATCGAGCTCCGATAGACGGAACCCGTGTAGAGACGGCCGGTCTGCGCGTCGTGGCTCATCCGAGAGCTAATTAATCTCCGGTCGGACATAACGAGAAGCCAGCGAGACGAGCCCGCCTGTGCACACCCCGGCTCTATCGGAGTTCCCCGATCACGAGGCGACTGCACGGTCGTAACGGGCCTCTGCCCCCTTGCGCTCCTTAACAACACCCGAGAGACCCTTCAGCCGGAACCCTCGACGCTCCAGACCCTAACGAGGTCAGGAAAGTTAAAACAAAAACGAGAAAATCGGTCTGCAAGAAAAGAAGACCAAGAAGAAGCGGTCGTTTCGCGAAAAAAAAAATCTCAGGTTCTTCGCATTGCCTTGGGCGGTGGCCATAAGAAGTGGAGCTGCGGAGGTTGAAGTGCGGAAGGGAAAACAAGAAAACGATCGTGTCTGAAAGAGCCGATTTCACAGAACAGACCCGGATGATTCGGATGAAGTTCCTCCCGTGGCTGCGTTGCGGTTTCAGCTAGAGTCGGTCAAGTATTGGCTCGACACCTGGCCAGATTGTCGGGTCCTCTTGTCGCGTCGATCAAAGCGCCTACCGCAGCAACAGGGGTGTCGGAGGTGTCGAATTAAGGGCTATCGATGTCCCGGTACACCAGACCTTAACTGTCAATTAGTCAGGTCGGTGGCTGCCGAGGCTGGAGGACATCAAAGCAGAGGTCAAAAGGGACAGAACCAAAGCTGACCTCATTGAGGTTCCTCGTTCGATGACTCCGCATCGACGATTCCGTGCTGGATGCTGAGATAATGCAGCGATCAATAGGAACTGCATCCGACAGCTTCTGCCTTCGTTTGGACAAACTATAGTGATTCGGAAACAGGATGAACGGCACCGATTGCGGTACTGACTAGTGGAGAAGATCGTGAAACGTCGGATACTTTGAAGTTGTAGATAAATATTGGAAAGCATTCTCGACATCGCACCGTAGAATAAGTGAGAGACCTAAGCGGGAATGAGATTAGTGCAGAAAGAGGTGAATAAATTTGTGAGTGGTTCGTCGAAGGTATGAAATAATTTTGAAAGAGAAGCAAGCAGTAAGATAAAGAGGGTAGGGATCGTGAAGGATTTCTCGCGGGTGAAGTGCTGTGCGAGGCGAGAGGTCATCGGGTGATGGCATGAGGACATTATCGGCGAGAATAAGCTGCGGGCCCAGCGCGGAGGAGGATGAGGATGGTGATGGGCGTGATGGTGCTGGGTCAGTTACTGACGAGGATTCTGCTGGCGGCGCACGCTGGCGATCGTCTCGCCGCAGCCCGCAGGATACTCAAAGATGTTCCGCTGATAGATGGGTGAGGAGAAATTTCGAGCTTGTAGAGCGATTGGATGAATTGGTGCAATTAACGACGATTTTTATGATTTTTCTTCGGCGAACAGTCGATTCGTACCTCCGGTCTGAATTTCCTGACTGCCAGGCTTTGCCCTATTTTCCGCTAGCCACAGATCGATTATATACGTTGCAGCTGCACGAAACAAGTCGCGTCGATTAAAGAACGACAATAAATCACTAGTTTTCCAATACCACGAGCCCGAAGCAATGTCACCGTGAATCTTTACCGTCGTTTCTCTGCCATTGAACCGATCGACCGGAAAAACTCGGAGAAAAATAAACGATTCATTGGTCCCATTGGATTATTTTTATTTTCGTGTCGCAATTGAAGTTACCCAAGGAAGTAAAGGGAATAAAGCTACGTACCCGATGTAACGCCTCGGCGCTCGGTTAGAGGCTGACGATCGAAGGTTTCCCTCGAAAGCTTTCGCGACTTTCGAGGGAATATACCCTCGAGTAACTCGCGGTGACGCGGTGTAGGTATTGCCAATAAAATTCCTGTGGGTACCACAAACGGTAGGAGGGCGGCCGTCTGTAAGGATCTGGAAATCTGTCGCGGGACGCCGAGCAAGCTGAAAGCCCTTCGTGGAGCTGCGGCGCGGTGTGGGGCACGGGCTGCACAGCTCCCAACGGGTCCCCTTCAACGAAACACCCCTTTTAAAATGAACGACATGCAAAGTCGCTGGAAGTATTGGCTACAACGATAAGAAATCATGACGGAAGTATTGGCTACAACGATAAGAAATCATGACGGAAAAATTAACTAACCCTAACAAATTCCTCCTCCGGTACGTGTAAAGCATCCCCTAGTGGGAGCGTCAGACGGGGCCAGTACTGGCACAGTGTCGGCCAGTGTTCCACCAACGCCGTCCAGTATCGCTCCTGTATATCATTCCCAATCAGCACGGATTTTCCTTGAAGAGTTCATGTTTCCAACTTATTTTGCTTCCACTTTATTTTCATCGCGCCAGCTTAACGCGAAGCTCTGGAGGCGAACGGGAGAAGAATAGAAAGAGAGGAAAAGATGAAAAAAAGGTTGAAATGGACGATCTTTGTTGCCTCACACCAGTTTTACGCCGAGTCAACGGTGGAACCGACGAATTTCCGGTTCTCCGCTCTCCCGAAGCAAGAACCCGTTTTCCCGTCTACCCGTGTATTTTGTACGCGATACACGAACGCACACATTGCATGTACACGACTGGGGTTGGAAAGGGGGGGGGGGGGAGGGGGTGGTTGGTATACATCTGTGTCAAGTAGTACTACAACTCGTATACCGGCTGTAGATCTCCTCTTGGACTCCCTGTCCCTGTGCACATCGCGGTAAGTCCCTCGTACTAGCTGGTCCGCACGGTTTCTAACTGAGAAGAGGAGAATGGTGTGTGCTAAAAGGGAGGAGCCTACAATGGTTGACTGCCGTGGGGTTTCCGTCGCTGCCGTTCTCGCCCGGTTCGTATGTATCGATGTCTGGCCAAATAGGTTACCGGATCAGGTGGGAACGGGGGGCGGATGACGGAGAGGGAGAGAGAGATTTGTCCTTTGTCGCGGTAAATTGCATCCTTTCTTCACCCTTCGCCCACCCACCCGTCCGTCCATTCGTCCGTTCGGCGACCCTGCTCGCTCCAAAGCTCTGTCTACTTCCCGACTCGAGGACCCTCCCGGATCGGGAATCGGGAATCGAGAATCGTCGGGGATCGCCCGAGGCAAGCCTCGTGTTCCCGAAAAATTCGTTCTCGAACCTCCCGATTCTCTTCCGAGCAGCCGAAAAATTCGTTTCTCATTCGGGCAGTCGGCAAAAAGTCCATCGGTGTATCGATCAATCGACCCGGGGAATAAAATGGCTTTAAGGCGGCGGATATGGACCATCCCGATTAGCATGTGAATCGATGATAAATGGACCGGGTTTTATCTACCACTTTTACCGTATTTATTCTAGGAAAAAAAACCAGACTGTGTAATCCATGTAATGGTCTGACGAAGAGTTCGAGCGTCGATCGATCAGAACGTTCCTACACTGAAAAAAATTTTTTTTTCAGTGTAACCATTTTTTACTTCAATTCTACTTTGGATTCTTATAATTCCATATGATATTGACATAACGGCAAGACTGTCAAGGTAACACGCTGTCGTTTCAATTCCTTATGGAGTTGTAAGAATTGAAATAACAATTTTTGTATTTGGCAGCCAGCAAGCGAATTTTACTTGAGTCTTTGATATATTTTTTTTTCAGTGTACGATGAACTTTGATAATTTTTTTTTATATATATCTTATTTCGATGCACAGTAATTGGATACGTTTTCTAAAGTCTGAGCCATATAAAATGTACCGGCCACGAGGGGGGGGGGGGGGGGGGGGGGGGGGGGGGACCGACGGAGTGAGTCTATGCATTCCCGTTCCCAAAGCGGAATTTCTCGCTCGCCGGAATCCACTCTCGCGGTTCCTCAAGCTTGTACCGCGTCTCTCTCTCACCCCTCCCGGTTTTGAATCAAATATTCACCCCGTGTTTCTCTCGGTGTCGCCCCGAGGGACATGCAATTTCGAGAAAATATTTGCCGCGGGGCGTTGCGTAACTGTCTGACTCGTTTCTCGTTTCCTCTACTCCGTGTATACGTCCGAACTCTGTTTATGGTATTCCTTGGCTATAACCGTCTCTGGCACTCGTCCCAACAGTGTGTTTAACGGTTTCTCGTCCCGTGTCCCGCTGACATCGAACACCAACACTCTCGGCAATTAACATTTTTCGAGTAATTAAGTTTATACAAATTATTCATCCTGCTTCTCGTGGTCGCGGAAAAAAGCTTGGTACATTTGACAAACGTCGCGAATCCGAACGTTCGAAATATTTTTTTCTTGCGAATAAAAATTGTAATTTACGATACTAGTGCGACAAAACTTTTTCTGACGAGTGTGATTTTGGAGCACGAGCCAAATTCGAGTGCTGCGATCACACGAGTTCAGAAAAAGTTTTCTGCACGAGTATCGTACCAAATTTGATGTCACAAGATGTGGAAGTGGGGATTTTGTGCACGCGAAGCGTGCGTAAAATAGCCATTTTTTGCACCGAGTGTAATAAAAAAACTTATACGTCGACAAATATTAAAATTTTAAAATTGAGCAAAAGAATACAAATTGCGGACCTTTGTGAAAAATTAATGTTTGTTAAATACGCAAACCCTGTTTTTGTAACGTGCACAATTCACAAAACGGAACTTGTGCCAATTCAGACAAAAAGTTTTTACAAAAGCTGATTTCGACTGGCGACGATTGTTGCAAAAATATTACAGACGTTCCGAATTGTCACATTTGCTTCAGTCAATAAGAATTCCCCTTTTGAAATCCGTCAGGAGCCACATAAAACATCTTTGACGTTTAAAATCGCCGCGTCGGTGTGCCCTCGCAATTAAAAAATCTTTTTGAGCCGCGTTAAATCTCTCGTCGTCTTGATATTCCAACGCGCCATATACTTTATGTTTTCGCGGTACAAACATTTAAATCATCCTTTACCGGCGTACCGCGGGTTCTTTCAGCTCGCCACAGTAAACCGGTAATTACACGGAACGACCATGTTTTTATTTCTCTCCTTTTTTATTCCCACGGAATTTATTATCGCACCGGAAATATTTAATTAGGTAACGGGACTCGGAGGTGGCGTAGCCATGGCCTCCGCCGGTTCGGTTTGGTTAACCGAGGTCAGGTGCGTTCAGTTTCGCAATAGGAACGAGCCTTGCCCGCGGAGACCGGTCTGGAACGCCCGTGACACGTTCGGGAGATTAACCGGAAGGCGTACACAGACGACAACCACGAGGAAAGTAGCATTATTTAATACCTCGGTATGAAAGGCTCGAGAGTTCCTGCCGGCGCGCCGGAGGTAATGCCTTTCCGTGGTTTTCTTCTCGGTGGTCCCTCTCGTGACGCGAGACCAACCCTCATACCGAACCTCGCGGCTTTCCTCCGAGAAAGCGAATAACGTGAAGTACCAGTCGGCAGGAATTCGACGCGGCTATACGGGATGTCGGGGGGTGGCGGAGCTTTTCGACTGGAGCGGGTTCTGACGATGAAACGCCACGACGGAGGAGAGAGATTCCACCCTCTCCCTCCATGTTTCCGTCTCGAAAGCAAATCTTTGTTGCGCCCGACGCCGTGACATTAAATTTCTCGTCTCCACGCCGAGAACTTCGGTCGCAACGTCGAATATAAAATATACAAAGAGTATCATTGAGTTCATACACCCGATACTAATAACGTCACTGTCGAAAGAGGATTATATTATGCTCGCATTTCCATTCGATTCATCGCTCCAAATGCGAAATGTGCGTTCGAATGAATGCGAGAAACCTCAAGGGAGCGCCGATTTCACGCCGGTGAACGTGTTTTATTTATTCTTTTTATCGATAAAAAATATCGTGTCAAGGGCACTGGTGGAAATTTGATGACCTTGTTAGAGTAAGGGGATTATAATTAAAATTATAATATTTTTTCATACATTTTAATGTTAACAAGGGAGAAGGCTTTCGCGAACCGAGCGACGAGTGCTGGCAGAGGCAAAAATTTCGCATCGGTTGTAAATTATTCCGCCCGCGGAATGGCCGCATATAGGATTTCGCACGTCCGAAAATATGCAACCCGATGGAACACTACACCCCGCAGCGTCACGCGATAGACAATTTCGTGGACACTGCCGGATATATATTATTTAAATTCGCGTCCGCGTTCTCCAATTATGGCATTTTGCAATTTTATTAAATTTTAATTCATTGACATTGCCGCGAGGTGCAGCACACTTGATAATAATGAAGTCGATAACAAATGACTCTCGAACCTAGTTCATTACGAGATTAATTTTGTTTTATTATCGTTTTCTGGGCGCAAGTGACGCAGAAAATAATTGCAGGCAATTCACAATCTACATATATATTATAATACGTCTAGCGATCAATTAGTGACATTTCATAGGAAGTGAATGACCGACCTCCATCATGCTATTGTTTATTTCCCCGCTAAATAGAACATTCTCTTAAAATCAAAGCAAAATTAGAGGGTCCAAAATAGAGGGACGAAAAAAAGTCTTATCCTTTACTTTCTTGCCGGAAGAAGCTTAGGTAGTTATCGCAAAACTTTAAAAAGGTAAATGCTATCGTACTCAAATTTATCGTTCTTACTTCGTTTTGATATTCTCGACATTGGAACTGATTCTTTAAAAGACTGCTTGACGCGGAATGCCTGATGTAATGTACCTATAACTCTCGAGAGTTTAAACTGGCCCTTCATAGTTTCGTCATTATCGTACAACGAGATGAACGTCGACGCAGTGGTGCAACAAGTATCTCGTTTTACAGGATCGTCTCGGTCTTCAAGATTTTCCCTTCCGGGTCTTATCCTCCTCGTTCCGTGTTGCCACTCTTCGAAAATAGCAATTTAATAGGCCGGTCCGCTGGAGCAGTCGGAGCGCAACGACTCTCTCGACCGGCATTACTACGTCCGCGTTGGCTAATAGACCAAGGAGCCGGAGAGACGCTGAAAGCTTCACGGGCGTACAAAATCGGTTAGAGAATAAAAAGGGAGCAAAATATAAAAGGCAAGGTATTAAGTCGAGGGTCGGAAGAGGAGAGAAAATAAAAAGCGTTTATGGATTAAGCTAGAGAAAACCGGCGAAAGTGGCTCGGCTCTCGAGATCCGAGCAAAGTGGATCATTCGCTGCAAACGGGATGTATGAAAAAGATCATTTTTTTTTAACAGATAATGAATAACAAGAGAGAGACAGGCAAGCCGGCTGGCCGGACCGGACCGCATACATGAATTGCGGACGACGGATAAGCCAGTGGGAAGAATGTGCGCCGATGATAAATTCGAGACGAAGTCATGCTTTTAGCGAACATCTTTCCGTACTCAAAGTGGAAAGTCTCAATTGCCCACACTATCTTCTCTGCACGATCAAAAATTTCCTGGAAGCACGATCGTTGACGGTCAACATAGAATCCCTCGCATCAACAACGTTCACGCCCGAACAAGTGTACCACAGGACAAACCCTCTCCTCAACCCACTAAACTCTCTTCTATACGAAAAACCGGAATAATACCGATTACAAATAGACTAAAAGATCTTACCCAGCGATTTGCAAGTGAAAACCGAGAATACATTGAACCTCATGCATCCAACAAATCACCACTACGTATAAATAAGGGAGAGCGGGGCAGAACGAGACCGTGGGGCAAAACGGGACCGACAATCGGAATGCATCGATGGCGCAAAATGGAACGTCCTAAAATTATTGGAAAATTGCGTTTTTAAAAACGCAATTTCCGAATAATTTTGGGACATTCCACTTTGCCCCATCGATTCATCCCGATCGTCGGTCCCGTTTTGCCCCGCTCTACCCTGCCCTACACACACCATACACAAAACCCTCCAAAGAATGTACAACGATAACCAAACTTAAAAAGTAGCTCAATACTGCCCACATACACACACTAACTCATACTGTTCTACATAAATCACAGATAAATAAACTAAAGAAACTCTCGAGCTGAAGGACCCAGGTCGATGGCTCGTTAGCAGATATTGTTACCATACATTCATGTAATCACCAAGCCATTTGTTACACATGTGAATGATCGATAACCATTGTAACATCTCGCTAATAAATACGCATTACTACTACTCTTTCCGTACTATTTTTTTTAGTCGAGAAACGAAATAATCTTATGCTCGTCTCGATGTTCGGAGCTTGAATTCCAAACTCATCAGTTCATGTACGGTTCCCTACGAGGGACGGTAAGTTTTGACGCCAGCCCGAGCAGAATCGCACCTTTGGGCGACAAGAGACCTATGGATACTCGGTGTAACAAGAAACAGCTTAGTTATCAAGGACCCGAGGTTTCCGGCGTCACCCGACTGGTAATGGGAGTCCGAGGTCGGGGAAGTTGGTACAGAGTCGTGCCAGATGCTGCGTGTCGCTCCAGGAGATGAAATACGAGAATCCTCAGATCGCTACTCTATTCCACCTTGATGGAAACACGGGTGACATCCACCCTTGTCTGAAGCTGTACACTAAAATAGCTTCCAATTTTTCTTGTCCGCAATCGTTCGCAATTCTTATCTCGTTAATTTTACCCAAAAAAAAGTTGTTAACTTTACCAAAACGAGTTTTCATTTTACAATGTTTTTTTGTTAAATGAATAAGAAAATAATCGTGGCCAAAAAAGAGTGCAGAGTTTCACCGCACGCGGACGAAGCAACTTTTGTTCCTCCGTTTATAAAATTTCCGCCGTTCACCAGCATTTTTTAAATAAAATCTATAGGAAGGGCGCTTCGTTCTGTGGCCGCAGGCGTTAATGCACTGCCAAGAATGCCGAATCAATTTTCAATGAAAGGTTCGTATACGCATTACGGAGGAATCAGCTCCTTTGTACAGCCTTTAATTAACGACAGATGAATGGAGGGCATCGGGCTGCGGTTGAGAGGTAGATACAGGAGCGGGGTGGCAAGTGGATAGGGTTGTTCGTGGTCAGACTGAATTCTCCCTCTCTCCCAGTCTCTCCGGGTTCCAGACTGCTCATCCCCGGACGATAGTGCGGTACTGGTCAAACACTACGGGCAATTCCATCCCCCTGCAGCCACTACTGGTCCGATCTTGATTCTGCTCAGAAACACGCTACTGCGGCGGTTCTGTATCTTCCCATGATACTTCGCCTATATCGGGCGGGGATCGGGATTCGTATAATCGCTTCGAATTCACAGGCGTCGCGAAGAGAGCTCTTCGGATCAACTATTCGACGCCGCCGATCATTAATTTTCATTCATCCAACCTGTTTCATCTTCCGTTGAATATTGCTTCCCGTGCGAAAAAATATCTGGTCTACGATCGCCTTCCCGTAGTTCGATTATGCGAGGTACGGACGATTATGGACGTGACATATAGTTTTCAAGAATAACGTCAACTTGGACACTCGTCCATTTAAGTCCATAGTCGATGTACGCTCAGAAAAAGGTTCAGTACCGCCAAAGAAAATTCGTGTGAATGAACTAAGTCCTGCAGTTGCGGATGGCGAACGAAATATACATTTCGATTGACTATAAGATGTGGTTGAATTTTATATAAAAATTTGTTTCCGTTAAATGTACCTTTTTCGTCTGGAATCTAAAAGTAATACCAAAGTAATTATTCCATCCATTATTTTTAATATTTATAACATTTCGTTCATATCGTCGAATGCGTAGTGGCTTGGATATTTCCGATTGACTGACTTGTTTATATAAACGTTATTTGTTTTGGTTTCAATAACAAAAAATTCTTGCGTAATATTGTTCTTCGTCCTGAACGACGAAAAAAATTATAACTTCAAATCAAACACCAATTAGTTGAATAAACTCAAAGTTAATTGATCTAAAATCATTTGCGATTAGATTCGCGTTACTTCAACTAAACTGCATTGATCGCTTCTACCAAAGTGCATTTGCGAGAACTTTAAGACCTTTTAACGAAACGAAATTAACGCAACTGAATACCATATATATGTAGTTGGTTTAACTAAACCCTTTTCCGAGTGTACAGTTCGCTCTATAAGGTTGAATTGGTGAATATCGCCCGGTCCACATATGACAGATTTGCGTGCTAATCGCCGTGGGCCATATTCCCCACCCTATACATTCATATCACACTCGTCAGTCGGCGTATCTTACATAACTTCATCCCGCTATCTTAATTTGAGCTTTGACATGATACCGTCAAAAATGAATGTACCGATGTTTGAGATAGGTAATTCCAGGATGAGTAATTAATTAGTCGCCGTGTGCATACAGCCGTCTGGAGCCTCGTCTCTCTGAACCAACAGAGCCAACGGTACGCCCGGCACTGCGAGACCTGCCAGCCGACTCTCACATCCCTCACATATCTTTGCTCTTCCGCCCGGTCGGATCTCTTCCTGGTACGCTCGCCTTGACATTACCCTACCCGGTTTCCTCAAAGCTCCGGCCCACGCCCACACACGTGTATGCCAACGTAATAGAAGCTCCGGCAATCGGGCACCAGAGGCGACGAGTGGTGGCTCGAGCATAGGAACAATTTCCAACTGCGACATCGATGTGCCAAGTGAATGGGGACCAATGGAATCGGAGTGACCGACCGAGTAAACGGCAGAGCAGCTATAAAGGTCTTAATTTAATGTTACCGACCTTCCCTTGGCTTCGGAACATCTTCGATCCCTTCCAGCCGCTGGGAGAGGAAGGTAGTGCGCTGATTCTCACCCTCCCCCCCCCCCCCCCCCACCCCACCCCTCCGCCCCTCCGCCCCTACAGCCGCAGAAGTGCTACCACCGACGGCGACGAGATAGAAACTTCCTGCCATGGTTAATGCGTTCCCGAAGCTCTGCTACATCTCCTATCCGACTCTCGCTCCACTCCGAGTTCCGACCTGGTATAATTTGATTCCCCGGGATTCGCCCGCCCCTCCCTCCCACTCTTACGGCCTCGATGTTCCAAAGACGAAGAATCGAAGGATCCTACTCGGCGGATGAGAAACTTTATTCAAAAGAATTCTCTTCAATTTCGCTCCTCCAAGAGAAACCCGATACAGAGGTGAAAGCTTATCTTGGGAGTCCCCTCTTAAAAAAGACATGACCTCGAATGATCGAGATAAATATATCGAAATAATCGAAAACGTAAAGACAGTTTTCGTAACCAATCGGGATCGTCCGTTTCGTTAGTAAGATCGGCACACCTAACCTAAAAGAAATGAAATAAGCGCGAGCGAAGCGAGCGCGTCGTCGCTAGTGAATGAAAAAAAAAGAGGTTTATTTTATACTCAGGACTGCGTCGATCATCCAGTGCGCCAAGAACGAAGAAACAAGCCGAAGATGTCTTCTTGTGATAAATTGATTTCTAGGCTCTTATCACACAGGAATAAAATGACTGTGTAATCAGCCAAAGGATGTTTATTGCACACTCACATTTTTTCTCTCGCAATAATTTCAGAAATGTCTTGAATTTACGTTATTTTTTATGAATAAAAGTTGTAAAATTGAAGAGCAGAGAATAGCATGCAAGGTTCGCTAGCAGGAAACGTTTGATAAATGTACAAATCTTCGTTTCACCGTGCATATATGTTGTTTCTCTCATCCTCGTCGTAATCTCGGGACATATTTCACCTCCGATATTAATAATAAAATTTCCTCGGCCATTTCAAAGGTTCCGGGCTACGGAGTACGAGCCGTCGAATCGGCCAAAGGATGCTTATTGCACACTCACATTTTTCCCCTCAATGATTTCACAAATTTTTTTAATTTTTTTTTTTTTTATGGATAAGAATCGTAAAATTGAAAAGCAGAGAATAGGATGAGAGTTCGCCTGCAAGAAACGTTTAATAAATCTCAATTTCACTGTGCATATATGTTGTTTCTCTTATCCTCGTCGTAATCTCGGGACATATTTCATCTCCGATTTTAATAATAAAATTTCTTCGGCCATTTCAAAGGTTTCGGGCTGCGGAGTACGAGCCGCCGAATCGGCCAAAGGATGCTTATTGCACACTCACATTTTTCACCTCAATGATTTCACAAATTCCTTTAAATTTTTTTTTTATGAATAAAAATTGTAAAATTGAAAAGAAGAGAATAGCATGAGAGTTCGCTGGCAGGAAACGTTTGATAAATGTACAAATCTCCATTTCACCGTGCATATATGTTGTTTCTCTTATCCATCGTCGTAATCTCGAGACATATATCACCTCCGATATTAATAATAAAATTTCCTCGACCATTTCAAAGGCTTCGGTCTACGGAGTACGAGCCGTCGAATCGGCTAGAGGATGCTTATTGCACACTCTCATTTTTTCTCGCAATAATTTCACAAATTTCTTTTATTTTTTATTTTTTTATGAATAAAAATTGTAAAATTGAAAATCAGAGAATAGGATGAGAGTTCGCCGGCAGGAAACGTTTGATAAATGTACAAATCTCAATTTCACCGTGCATATATGTTGTTTCTCTTATCCACCGTCGTAATCTCGGGACATATATCACATCCGATTTTAATAATAAAATTTCCTCGGCCGTTTCAAAGGTTTCTGGCCGCGGAGTACGAGCCGCTTACCGTGGCCGCTCGCTTGGGCACTTAAACCCTCGGTAATATCTCATGTTGACCAAATATGATTTTCGGACTGGCGAATGAGCAGACGCTAGGCCCGGGCCCTCGGAGCGTTTTGAAGAAGCAAAGGGGCCAACGGGGAGAGAGATAGAGCGAAGGAGAGATGAAGGGAAGGCGGCGGAATCGGAGGGTAGTGCACGAACACTCGGCGGTCCCGCGCACCGGAAGTCGCATTTGCATTTGGTGTGACGGCTTTGGTGTACGTACAGTACCGGGGGAGAACTTGGGCAGGGCGCGCCTAGCAAACGGAATATTCCATTCATATGCATATCGCGCGGCCAGGCACCTTATCGCGCTTTGCCAATTAACCCCCTCCCCCGTCTCCATGCCTTCCGGGGTCCTCTTTGCCCAAACCCTTTCGAAGTTTATGCACCGCGTACGACGAATACTCTGCCCAACCACCACTTTTCTCATTACCGCATTGGCTACAGCACGAGCCGCCGTGTCCAGAATCCCCGGACCTTTTCGCCCGAAATCTCCAGAATTTGTACAAAATCTTTCCACGAACAGAACGTGTTCTTTAATTAATTGTCGTATATAACGTACACCGAAAAAAAGGTTTGGTAATATCAAACTAAGCTGCGGTTGCGGGTGGCGAAAGAAATATTTGGTCGATTGAAAGAAATATTTAGTTGATTGAACGAATATTTAGTTGTTTGACCGAATATTTAGTTGCTTCAACAAATAGTTATTTGGATTTAACAAATAGTTTCTTCAATCGACCAAATATTTCTTTCGCCACCTGCAACCGCAGCTTAGTTTGATATTACCGAACTTTTTTTTCGGTGTACGCAGTTAGTCGAAGTAATTTAAATAGATCATTATATATGTGTATCTCGGCTCCACTAAAGAAATAGAAGTGGAATGTCGTCTCGCAGCGTTTCATCGTTAGATTGGAAAAAAACCTTTTAGCCTGAAATCTCCAGAATTTGTACACAATCTTCCACCTAAAGGACGTGTTTTTTAATTAATCGTCGCATATAACATACGCAGTTAGACCAAGTAATTTAAATAGATAATTATACACATATGTGTATCTCGGCTCCACCAAAGAAAAGGAAGTGGAATGCCGTCTGGCAGCATTTCCTCGTTAGATTGGAAAGAACCTTTTCGCCCGAATTCTCCAGAATTTGTACAAAATCTTTCCACCTAAAGGACGTGTTTTCAAAATTAATCGTCGCATATAACATACGCAATTAGTCAAAGTAATTAAAATAGATTATTATATTTATGTGTATCACGGCTCCACTAAAGAAATGAAAGTGGAATTTCGTCTGGCAGCATTTCCCGGTTGCATTAGAAAGAACCTAAAGAACATATTCTTTAATTAATTGTCGCATGTAACATACGCAGTTAGTCCAAGTAATTTAAATAGATAATTATACACATATGTGTATCTCGGCTCCACCAAAGAAAAGGAAGTGGAATGCCGTCTGGCAGCATTTGCTCGTAGCATTAGAATCTGGCAACACAGTAATTTTGACCGCAGATTTCGCGAGGAAGCCCGGGGCTGATAATACCTCGGTATATATCTCGTAGCTATCCTGAACAATGGAACGGCAAGGCATTTGGCAGTAGTGCAGTCGCGTAGCTTCGGGCAAGAGCGTGCATAGAGTGGGCATACCTACTCCGAGGCGACAAAGCCCCCTCCCCACATGTGTACGCGTTCGTACCGAGCGCTCCACGTCAGAACACAGTATATTCCCTTTCCTCCCGGGGCGCCTCGGAAACCTTGCATTGTATCGAGCCTGCAAGACGGCCAACGAGCTGTGGCCATCCTCGTCCCCCTTTCGTTCTCCGTGCATCTGTTTCGTTGACTTTCGGCGACAAAGAAAGAGGCTCGATATCCGCTCTCCGGCAACGTCAGCGATCCCTCCGTAACCGGTCGGACCCGACTTTGGCCGGCTGAGACAGAGGCAAAGCTTTCGACTCCGGCCGAAAGGTCGAAAGACCAGATAGCAGTCTGCGAGGAGAAACTGAAGGTCCCTAACGGACATTGGAAACAAGGGAGGATCGAGCGAGGAATCGTATAAGAGGATTTCAACGAGGACCATTACGAGGACTCAGCGACGCCCCGAGTAAACGATACGCAATACATACGTTAAGGATCCGGCTTTTGTTTGCATGAAGGCAGCTTTCTGACAAAGGGGGAGAGCTGTATACAGAAATAATAATAATAATAATAATAATAATAATAATAATAATAATAATAATAATAATAATAATAATAATAATAATAATAATAATAATAATAATAATAATAATAATAATAATAATAATAATAATAATAATAATAATAATAATAATAATAATAATAATAATAATAATAATAATAATAATAATAATAAATAGAACAGAGTGTAATCTTTTTACTAACATTTGTCGTGATAATTACGTCGGAACACTGTCATCGGTGTAAGCCGCGCAGATTTCACGGGAATTACTTTTGTTTTAAATTTCAAACTGCGATCCGATCGGTTAAAAAGCTACGATTCCAAATCCGCGGACAAGAGACGAGACATATCGCATGGCTTATTATTTTTCGATGCACTACGTTCGTTCTGGATCTCCTCTACACGCGTTCAACGTCAAATCCAAATAATAGAACGAATTTTTCCGGTACGTAACGAAATATCTCCTACAGGTTGATTCATTCGGTATTCACCAGCGAGCGAGTTTGAGCCTCCGCCTCGTAATTACATAAGCCAAACGAACGTGAGATGGAACATTTATTAACGAAAACCGTGAAGCCGTACACGCTCGCTACACAACCGGGGCGATATATGTTTCGGCAAACTTTGTTGTATTACCGCTGCCGATGGAGGAACGGTGAGCAAAGTTAATTCCCGCACTGCGCCCAGCGATGGAGAACGAAAAGCTTAGAGCGGCAGAGTTTTGATAGCACATTTTGGAGTACACTTCGTCGTTGATACCATTTCACAGCCAGTGTGAATTAAATCGCTGGTTTCTGCCACGCGGAATATAGTCACACGTCCGTCCCGGACGTATCTCCGTCTCTCGTTTATGGTTAATCGGAAACCGGGAAAAGCCCGGGTGTGAATACGAATTCGGACTCGGGGGTAAAATGCATTTGGAAGTGAGAATAAGCTGGCAACAGTTTTGGCCGTCCCTCCGCGGAACACATCGCGTTTAACTATCTTGGATTATGCTAGTACAGCCGAGAGTAGAAATGACTCATTCCGTTCACACTAACGAGCTGGACCGATCCGTTTCGCGATAAGTTTATGCATAGAGGAGAGTCGGGCACGGTTCGCGACACACTGTTCTGGTGCGAATTGCAACCAACTACCTTGTGCAAAAAAAAAACATTAACAAATTTCAGAGGACTTCTGAGGAATTTTTGTATGCACTTTTTTTTATATAATCCCATCGTTTTCGTCCTGAACTGTTCCTAGTGGGAGTGCCATGAAGGGCCAGTATTGGCCCAGCATCGGTCAATGTTCGCCCAACGCCGGCCAATGCCAGTCCTGTGTGTCGTTCTCACATTGAATGTTTCAAATTTGTTGGGAAGGCTTTTAACATTAGATCTATACCGATCAAACTGTGAGTACGCCTTAACGGAAATGGAACATGCCTCTTGTGAAAAAATAACATGAACAAATTTCAGAGGATCCATTTTTTTGTTGGTAATCTCAACGTTTTCGTCCAGAACTGTTCCTAGTGGGAGTGCCATACAGGGCCAGTATTGGGCCAGCGTCGGTCAGTTTTCGCCCAACGTCGGCCAATACCGGTCCTGTGTGTCATTCTCACTTTGGATGTTTCAAATTTGTTGGGAAGGCTTTTACCGTTAGATCTATACCGATCAAACTGTGAGTACGCCTTAACGGGCCGGGAACATGCCACTTGTTCAAGAACTTGCACACTATGCCCCGCACTGCCCGGCAGCTTGGTCGAAAAATCGTTTAAATCCTTTGGCGAAAGAGACACATGCGGCGTGTCACGGGTCTCTTCGTGACGGAAGTGGTCAAAGTTTGTCACGCGATTTCAAACTCGAATTCATTAATTCGACGAGAGCAGTAGGTACACGACTCCATATCTCGCGCTCGCGCGGGGGGAAGCGGTATGACAAAACCGCATCAGCATGCAGGCGAGCTCTTCAGGAGCTCGTTGTACGATAGGCAGTAAGATAGGTGGATGGTGGGTAGTCGCTAGTCTAGTTATCGTGCACGCAAGAAACCGACCACCGCGCCGAACGATGGGAACGGCGAAAACCATCCCGCCCCCACCCCTAGGAAGTTGTTACGAGAGGTCGAAGCAGAAGTTGGACGTTGACAATTCGCCCGTGTATAGTTTTCATCCGACTGTTATGCGAATCGTGACGGACTGCATTAGCACTGAATATGTTCCAGCAATCCCGAGCTGCGGCCGTCGCAGTCCTCTAGCGGTTTATGTATGCATTTTGGAAATGGTGCTGCACAATGTAACTCGGGAAACACCTCGACAGCCATTACCATCCTTGCCATTCGATTGCCAATTTCTGACGATCTATCCGTAAATCGTGCTATTTTGACGATAGTTAAAAGCTTTGGAGCAAGTGCTGCTAATTCGATTACCATCGAATCGTCGACTGCCCAAAGGCTTCTGAACTTTTCGCCCGATTTCGGCGGTCCTAAATTTTGCGATTCTGGGAACACTTCCCAAACGGGCAACAGTTGTTAAAATCATCGACACTTAGGTATGATCTACGATAGACTCGCGGTGGATCTGTTATGTCCCTTTACCAAAAGTTTACCAACAGGGGCCATTGTAGGGGCGAGCGGGGCAAAATGGGACAGTGGGGCAAAACTGAATTTCCCCAAAATTTTTGGATGCCCTATTTCGTACCAACGATACATCCGGGTTTTCAAGCCCGTTTTGCTCCACTTACCACCACCGCCACCATCCAAAAATTATTAAACAATTGCGTTTTGCCCCATTATCCCCTTTTGCCTCACTGCCCAATTTTGCCCCGCTGTCCCCCAGACGTACGGGAAGGATTTCAACAGTAACCGTTGTGTCTCGCACTTGCCGGCTTTCACTAAGTTTCTTTCCATCGGAGTCCATTACCGTTTATTGTTCTTTGCGTTTATTCTTACCACGCATTTTTGGTACACCCGACAATACAAGTTCGCACAAGCGGTAGAAGCGTAAACGGGAGCCCCAGCAACAAAACATACCGAGAGGTTTTCGCATAACGCGAATTCTATTCCGAAACTTTTCGCCAACTCCTGAAGATAAGTGTCTTTCATGAGGAGCGGGAGGCACCGCAAGTCCCTGGCAAAAGCTTGGTGTTCGAGGAGCCTCGAGGGCACAACTCACCTCTCAGAAACTTCACACGCCTCTCTCAACGCGCATATTTATATATACACAATATATACCGGACATGTACTTTCGGCGCTACATACTTCTTCGTCCCTGCTCATACTTCGAGAGCAGGAACAAGAAACGTGTACCAGCAAGTGCAACGTTCGATGCCTCACACCAGGTCGTTTCCACCTCGTACGCACGTATCAGTGGTAGCCGATTGATAGCGATTTATCATGCAGCGCAGAGGAAAAAGGGAGGGAGTGGTCTACCAAAAGTTCACCAAACGGGACCATTGTAGACCTGCGGCAAGGACGGTAACCGTTGCGTCTGGTACTTGTCGGCTTTTACTGAGTTTCTTTCCATCCGAGTGCTTTACCGTTTATTGTTCTTCGGGTTTATTCTTCACACCCATTTTTGGTACAACCCGACAATACAAGTTCGCACAAGCGATAGAAGTGTAAACGGGAGCCCCAGCAACAAAACATACCGAGAGGTTTTCGCATAACGCGAATTCTATTTCGAAACTTTTCGCCAACTCCTGAAGATGAGTGTCTTTCTTGAGGAGCGGGAGGCACGGCAGATCCCCGGCAAAAGCTTGTTCGAGGAACCTCGAGGGCGCAACTCACCTCTCAGAACTTCTCACCCTTCTCTCAACGCGCATATATATATATATATATAGATATATATATATACACAATATGTACCGGACATGTACTTGCGGCGTTACATACTTCTTCGTCCCTGCTAATACTTCGAGAGCAGGAACAAGAAACGTGTAGCAGCAAGTGCAACGTTCGGTGCCTCCCGCCAGGTCGTTTCCACCTCGTAAGTACGTATCAGTGGCGGCCCGGAGAGAAATCCACCCGGCGTGTATACACGCCGTTAACTCGCCGAGAGCCGAAACCCCCTTCACGCAACTTCTTCGTCCGCCGACTCGCGGGCCGGAGCGTCAGCCCGCGGCGAAGTAACCAACAACCTGCGGTCCCCCTCACTGCGCAACCTGACAAACTTTTCTCCATGCCGCAAAACCCCGCGCACCGCGATCCTCTTGGAAAACGCCGACTCTTCCGCACAGCTCCGCGTCCTCTCCCTCCGCCTCTCTCAGCCACTCCCTCCGAGGACGTTGCCTTTCGGCAGGCATTCGCGGACAACATTCTTCGAACATCGCCTCGGAATTCGCGGGAGCATTCGCCGGATATTCCTCGAGTGTCGGGAAGTGGCAGGATATGGAGAATATAAGAGAAGTGCGGAGGAGGAGAGGGAAACAAAATATGAACAGGCCGGAGGCAAGTGCACGTTTCACATAGTGTGCATGCGATGCCATCGGAGTTTTTCTTTTCATCTTCGTTTCGTTTTCCAGGAGTATCGCGCGGTAAGAGTGGAAAGAAAAACTTGTACCCGGGAGCTTCGACCTTTCTTCCCTTGTTCTCGTGCAAAAGTTCGGATCTCGCAAAATTCGACCTCTTTCTCTCGGCTGGAGAAAACACACGTAGATCTCGAGTCGGAGATAAACGCGGCGGGCCGGTCATGCGGTTGAATCAAACTGGGTATTCGGATGTGTGTGGGTGAGGAAGATGGGTGTGTGTTTGCATCCCACTTAGGTAACCCGTGCACGCTCTAAATTTTCGTTCCTCCATTCCGTCGCGCGCTGCGGCTGTAATGCGAGGCCTTCTGGTTCGGTGTTACCAGGAACTTTCTGCCGCGGGTATATAATGCTGGATGCATGAGGGAAGGAAGGATAGTTCAGAGAGTTTACCCCCCCAGAGAACCTACCGCAATCCAACCGCAGGAGCGACAAACTTGTAATTTTTGCAAGAATGTTGAAACCGGCGCTGGGCGGGCGCTGTACCAAGAGTCAACGGTTTGAGGGTCTCATCCCCTTGGGGAATTCCGCTGGGGTTTCAAATTTCGGGGGTCGCCTTTTTTTCTCTTGATGTTTTTTTTTATGACCCTGATTATATCTCCATGGGACTCAATTTCTTCGAATTATAACGGCTGGGTTTTTTGCATCGCGCAAACTTCGCTCGCGGAAGTTCACTTAGAGAACAAAATTCTATAAATGAAGAATTTTTTAATTCTTCTCAAGCAGTGCATTGACAAAGACTTGCCAAAGATAAAATTTCATGTTACGCAGATATCTTCGAGGTAGTTTTTTTTCTTTAATGATTGGCGGGAGTAATAATCACTTGCCGCCACAGACGACACTGGCAACAGAACCATTAATCTACTCCAACAACCGCCATCGGCAAATATATACAGTCAAAAGAGAAGGCTACCAAAACCCACAGATATTCGATTATGAAAATATTTGTTCAGAATTAAATTTTGTAATTTCTCTGACCCAAAAAATAAGATTCAATGCACTGCCACGATGGAACCCGTTCACACCCACTGTCAACTTCGATCTCAACTTCGGCCTCAAAAAAGGATGACACCCCCCCCTGTCAGCCGTCAAGCACTCTTCAATGAACTGCACTTTTACGACGTATTTTAGGAAATATTCAAACGAACTACTTATCAATGTATTTTAAGACAAAAAGTATTTTGTATTTTCAGTATTTTCCAATATTCCGAGTTGCCCAAAATCATGCAGTTGATACGACTTAAAATAAAAGCATAAAAAAAAATACTGCACGGAAGAAAGCTTCGTGTATTTAAACGAATATTTCTCGTCTAATCTCGACGAACGTTCCCGTTTTCTTGTTTAAAAAAATGGTAAATCGACGAAACTTAATTTAAAAAATGACCAAGAAATTACGAACCTTTTTGAATAAGAAAACGTTAGTTAAATGCGCAGCCTTATTTTTACGGTGTGGCATACTTGCAGCTGCACGACCTCGGTTCACACCCTTCCGAGTGAAACAAATCGTTACGCTCATTTCTTCATTTCCGTCTTTCCACATAAATTTATCAAGATCATTAATATTTAATTAACGGAGGGAGATGATAGGTAACCCTCATAATTTTTCTCGATTAACATCTGTTTCAATTTTTTTTTTTTTCCAGACACAACGATCTACCGTGGAACATACGAAAGTTCCTGAAGAATCAGCTGAGGGACTTCAGGTTTGACGATCTGAGGGAGACCCATCCGTGGTCCCGGAGTGCCTGGAGCCACACGGATCTCCGTCGACTGAAGGAAGGAATGGTGGCTGCTCAGGTAAGGGGAATCGTTGAATAATTAAAGATCAATCATTTATCCAGGCAAAAGCGGCTGGAGGTCAGAAGGCCGCGATAAATTTGAACCCCCGAGCCGGTACGATCAATCTTTCTGACAGCTTGAAAGAATCAGAGCGCAGAATCGACTGGATTGTTCTTCCTATTTTTTTTTTTTTTTAATCTTCGTTTTTTTCCTCACTTACCCATCTACTCTTTCTCTTCGCTCGACAAAGTTCGGCGAACACTATACTTAACGAAGGCAGGGGAATTTCTTTCGTCGAGAAGCGGAGGAAAAGCCTGGAAGGAAGAAGACACGAAAGTTCCTAGATGGCTGCCCGGTCAGAGAGAGGAGCTTCCAGCCTGCAGCCCAGCTTCCTTAATTATCGGATGGAGTTTCGTTCCGCGACTTCCGGTTCGGTGTCCCACTTCCTCCTCGTCCCCGGTCGCTAAAACAATGATGCTCCCATACGAAAACACTAGACCAAGATAAACCGAAGTGACGAAGAGGAGAGCGGAGGACTTAGGGCATGAGGAAATTAACGAGCCGCTTCGCGTAAAATCGAGTGTCGAGTGCCGCTTCCTTCCCGCCGAAGATATAAACAAGAGGGCTGTACAGGGGATAGCGGGGTAAAATGGGACAGTGGGCAAAACGGAATGATGGGACAAAACGCAGTTTTCCAATAACTTTTGGATGGTGAGGGTGATGGTAAGTGAGCCAAAACGGGGTTGAAAATCCGAGTGTATCGTTGGGACAAAATGGGACACCAACAAATTATAGGAAAATTGAGTTTTGCCCTCGCTGTCCCATTTTTGCCCCACTGTTTCATTTTACCCCGCTCTCCACTATGTATGTCCGCGTGTATATGTGGTATGGGTCGAGATGTCATGGAGAAGGAAAGAGGAAGAAAACAGAAGGAGGGAAAGGTGTTTGAGCTCGCGGACGACAACCGGAACTTCTATCCTTTCACCGAGGAATCTTTCCGTCGGGTTCCCGATTGCCTCTCCTTTGACTTCTCGCCGCGGTCATTTCCTTCTTCCCCGTCGTTTGGCGTCCGGGAGTTTCCAACGACGACAACACCTCACTCTCGTTCCACTTGGACTTCCTCTTTCTTTTTTTTTTAATTTTTTTTTTTTTTCCTTTCTTTTCACTCCCCCCTTTTTCCTCTGCGCTGCATGATAAATCGGCGACGGGTAGACGCTTTGAATTTTTTTCGAGACCGCTCAAGTTGCCCGAGCTTTTCAGCGAGATGTGACGAAGAGAGAGAGGCAAGAGGACGGACAAAGTGGAGGAAGAGTGACACTGCGGAAATTTCACGGAAATTTTAGATGCAGGAAATTAAAAAGTCGCTCGAGTTTATTCCTCCACTTTTCCTTCATATTTTCTCTAGCTTTGAGCGCAGAGATTATTCTTTTAATTATACCGTTTTTTCCTTCTGTTTCTTGTGGAGACTTCCTTCGCCGTAAGGTTTTAATTCGCGAGGCATACATAATTCAGGGAAGCGTAAAGAGCAGTCTCTAGTTTGAGTCACAGCGTTGACTTTTCGGAGACAGCAAGAGACTGTCAAGAAGATGAGCCAGAAAACGAATTTTTTTACAAGTCAAATTCTAACTGTTTCACACATCACGACTCCACGACATAAAATTATAACTCTATCAATTATTTCATGTCTCAAATATTCTTTAAAAATTGTCCATATAAGATTCTTAAACTTGACAACATATTTTTCTTAATCTTCGATACACGGATCATTTTTGCAAAACATACCGCATAAATGGCATCCATAATTAATTTTACCAATATTGCATGCGATTCGAGACACCTGTGATGCATTTGTTTTTCAATCACCTCCTTGACTCCAAAGAAACAGTCGATCCTCCTTAAATGGTCGTCGAAAATTTATGCAGGAGCTAACATCCGATGAGCTCCGATGGCCAAGTTGATAATCTATTCCTCTCACTGTGCTTCTTTATTGTTCTCCGAGGAGCGATAGGCGAACGATTCACTGCACCTCCGGGCCGACGGGCATTGAAGGTGGAGAACCGATGCATACACATATATATATATATATATATATATATGTACATATATCTATATATATGTATACATCAGTAGAGTCGAAATTCGGTAGCTTCCGTGTCTGAAATGGATCCACGGGGGATCCGAATCGGATATCCATCCAAACCCTGAGTGCTTCCGACGTCTCTGGTTCTCTCGTCTCGAAGACCCTCTTTCATTTACCCGTTCCCCTCATTTTGCCTCCCTCGAAATCTTGTTCGCTTCTTTCGGTGTGCCAGTACCAGTTCCGATGGACCGCTTACCCCCCATCCGGACGATCCAGCTCGCACGAGACTGTTTTCATCCATCTCACCCTTTCCTTCAACCCTCCCGCCCCCCTCCCCCCTCTCCACCCTGTATGCATCTACTGATATAACCACCCGGTCTGGCACTCAAAAACTTCCTCGCCAGCACGTTTCTCGCAATCGCCCACGTATGATACTTCGGCGCCGAGAGAAGACGGGCGAGGAAATAAAAATTTGATAGAGACCCAAAATACGGGATCCGAGATCGAATCACGTCGCGCATTTGTCCCAGCTTTACCCTTGTCAAAATCGATTAACCTAGTCCCTCTCAGTGTCGGTCTTCCGCGTCATCCGAATCTACGTTGCCCAGATAGGGCTCGGTTCGGCTGGGAGCGCCGGCACGAGACTGGCCAGACTCCCGGAGTTGGCGCGGTTTCGGGCCAGTGCTGGCAGGCTTACCGCCGACCAGACCTAACCCACCTGAGCATCTGCTCTTATGAGCGAAGTGGAACACAAAGAACACGTCTCCTTGGACCGAAAATTGAGAAAACAAAATCAAGAAATAATTTAAAACGATTTCTTGACGAATGTATTGGATTCAAAGATAATGGATCAGCCGATCAGCCACTAGACCAATGAGATGGATGCTCCGAAGATGATAAATACACAGTAAAAAAAAAGTTTGTACTTATTCCAACTTATTGTGTACAAAGATTCGGAATTTTTTATTTGTTAATTTTCCGATCGCACCATATGGCTTTAGTTTTACAAACAAAAGTACAAACTATCATTGTTGATGACACGGGAAATAAAAGAACAGATTTGTATATTCAAACCTGAACAAAGGAAAAAAAAAATACGTAAAAATTATTTTTACGAAAATTCGCATTCCGATGTTACGAAATTATTTTTTCCCGTCTACAAAATTGATAATGCCTAAATTCAGCAGTTAAAAAAATAGAGTGTCTTAACGAGGCGACGAAAATTACACCACCAAGATTCCAACAGGCTTGAAAAAGAAAAAAAAAACTTTTTGCGTATTCAATTTTTCATGAACATACGAAATTCCTGAAGCGAGATAAAAAAAAAGTGTCCCACGGAAGTTTCCCCACTGTCGGTGCATAAGTACAAGGATTCACGCGCGGGGTCTACTTAGCACAATATGCAAAGTGTATGCTTCGGGCACGAGCAACCAAAGGTAGAGAAGGGCAGCTTAGTAGCAAACAGTGGAGGCGCGATTGTAGCTTGAAATTAAAGGCAGCAGCACGGTCCCGGCTAGAGAGGGTGGGCCGCTTAATTAATCCTTATTTGCGCGGCAGGTGGCCCCGAAGGGTTCGAGCCGTGGGCGCATCTAACCAAGGCTTTAATCCGACTAAAACCCGTGGACCTCCGGTGAAGGCGTCGCGGAACCGTCGCCGTCAGTAAAGTAAGCAGCGCCCGCGCCCCTCGGTTGCTCATGCAACGTCGCTCGACGACTCACCCAAAATGGTCGCACTTCCGTCGAAAAGTCCATCAACAAAATTAAAGCTCGTCAAGCCCCCGCGATATTCGGGAATTCACTTAATTCAGCGGCACGCCCACGGCTTTGGCAACAACATTAACCAGCCCAGCGGTCGTTCGACCAATATATATATATATATATATATGTACATTTATATATATGTATTTATATATGTGTGTATGTATGTATGTATATATGGAGGACGGCATAATAGTGTATCCGCGAGCGAACCAGAGTGAACCGCAGCGAACGGGATCGCGTAATCCGATGACCCGGGACAAAGTTTGTTGTTACCCAAGGATTAATTACTCGAAGCGTTTACGAGCACGTGATATTTGTTCTACAGTTTGTTTTATCATGAGCACTCGGTGCTTTTCTCCTCTCTCGGCTCCTTCTCTCCCTTGATAATTATTTCACTTTGCTGTACGAGATAATTCGCGAAGGGAGGAGAGAAGCTGGTTACTGGACTAAAGTGGGTTTTGTAAACTTGGTTAGCGTATGCTGTTAAGAAAAATCCAAAAAAAAATGGAATGAAAAATCGTTAGGAGCGTTGATTCAGCAGGATTGTTGTACCTGAAGTGGATGCCCATTTTTAAAAGGAGAAGCAATGTTACAGATTGACTTTTGCTGAATGACAAATTTTATTAATATGTGGTGGGTGAAAAAATTAATAACATGGTGGACGATGAATTTGGACAGTATATCAGATGGACAGAGAACAAGTCAACACGAAGACAACTCGACAGGATGGCTCTACACCGTGAATGTTGGCACGCAAACATGACCTAAGCACCAAGTCAAATCACCAACTACGACCTGTACATCAAGGCAAATCACCAACTATGACCTGTACACCAATTCAAATCACCAACCCCAAGTATGATCTATGATGACCAACTACTATGACCTGAACACCAAGTGTGATCTATGATAACCAACTATGACCTGTACATGAAGTCAAATCACCAACTATGACCTGTACACCAATTCAAATGACCAACCCCAAGGATGATCTATGATGACCAACTACTATCACCCGAACACCAAGTGTGATCTATGATAACCAACTATGACCTGTAACACCAAGTCAAATCTGCACCGAGTGTGGACATACTACCAACTAGACACCCCAAAAACTAAACACTCGACAACCGAACACAAGTGCAGACTACTTCAGATCACTGAGTCAAATGCCCATGTAGTATTGTGACAATATGAGAGGCTCGCGTCGCTATACCAAGATCGCGTAAGTCGAGCACGATCATTTTCATGACACTTTAGGTATAGATTCTTCTGAACGGTAGTATCACCTATGTAGTCTTATCATTATGTTTTCGCAATCACTCATGAGAAAATCAATCGAGAATAAGTCCCCTGAAGTGTGCCGTCATTTGGGTGCAGTTGTCGAGTGTTCAGTTGGTAGTGTATTCACTGTCTTCGGTCTGGTTGACTTGGTCTGCAGTCAACCACGCCAAGTTAAGATCGATGCACCAAAATATGACCACGAACAGTCCTGTTCATATTTTGGTGCATCGATCTTCACGATCTACAGCGTTCGTGTCGAGTTGTCTTCATGTCGACTTGTTCTGAGTCCATCTGATATACTACCATGAATTTCACGCTTGTCGGTATGTTATTCAGAAAGACGGAGGAATTAAATGAATTCCGCCTTTCATCGTGTCACTCCGTCACGTCGCAGACACTGAAGCATACAGCATATATATAAGTGTATATATCTATATATCGTAGGATTTCATAGCGAAAAGTACCATCGAACTCACGATTCACAGACGAACCGGGGGAGGTCTCGGAGTGCGGAGCGCGACCTACGCGAGTTGACATGACGGACGTGAAGGAATTGCGCCCGGAAAAGAAAGTCCTGGAGGCTACATATCGGCTGCGGTGACGCCGATAGGCGGAGAGAAACGAGGTAGGATTTCCTCTGTCGACTGCTCAACGGCAAGGATAGCGTGCCTGCGATGACGCCCGAGGAAAATCTTTTTCGTCTGTCGTCGCTTGAAAATGATCGAACGGGCGGGACTGAAAGCTCGAGTGGAACTTTTCATGAAAACAGCTCGACGTGGCGACGCAGTGAGAAAAAGAAGAAAAAGGAGAACAAAAGCGCCGATATCGTCTACCTTCCTGTAGCGGGAGTTCACAGTCTCCGGCGTAGCGATGCAAGGGCAGACTAACGATTTAACTGTGATAAAGGCTTTATAGGAAGGATATTAAAGTTTCCGATCGATCGGTGCAGTCGCAACGGTACGTTCGATTTATCAATGTCACGATTAATATTAAAAAACGATTTAATTTCTCGGACGATGTATTATCCTGCGCGGAGTATTGACTGCATACACCCAGAAAAAAGTTTATTAAAACCAAATAAAATGTATTTAAAACAAATAAAATTGCTTATTTGAGTATGGGCTTAATCGAGTTTTGAAATTCATTTATCTGATCGTACATTCAGTTTTATTACATTTTATTTCATTGAATTGAATTGAATAAATAAATTATTCAAGTTAAGTAATTTTTTTCTTTATTGAATATTATGTCCCATTATATCGATCGATTTTTTTCACTCGATCAATACCACAATTCGCAAAAATATCTTGATTTCAGCGTGAACACATATTTCTTCGCACTCACAACACTGCCGACAACCATCACTCATACTTGTCTGACCATCGGCCAATGCGATGCAATGTGACAACTGTTTCTTCGAATCAAATAAATGATTTACGAAACGGAAATAAATACCTATTCAACGCCGCGTACGCAAATATACCGTTTATTTGAGGGAAACAAATATCTATTGAAGGTGCTCTTTTCGTCGAGTCTGATTCCTGATCGTTCAATAAACTGTTTCGTTACCCTATAAAAATCCGCACAGCTATGCTTTAAATATATTTTTTATATTAAACACGAAATCCGCATATTACACGAAAAAAGTTAAAAAAATCCTGGAGTCAAATAAAATGATAATAAATTCAAATAAAAACTATTCTAATGTCCGACTTTATGGACAGTTAATAAACTTTTTTCTGGGTGTAGCGGCGAGTAGAGCAAAATCGAACCCCCGGGGCAAAATCTACAGTTTTTGCTAATTTTGCGCGGGGCGTAGAAAAACTTTCATCCGGAACTGCGGACCGTTTCGCTCCACTTTTCCCTACGTATACATGAAGAGTCCCTGCGACAAGCTAATGAACTCGGTGCTGCTCGGATACCCTCAGGGGATCGAGAGAGCTGGACTTTGCCCGTCGAATCATCAAGCTCGATTCCATCCTTTCGCTCGTAACACGCGGATTTTCTTTTTACCTCGCGCGAGGCCAATCTCATACGCGGGACCAATCTGCCGAGAGTTAGACGTCCATTAGGAAGACTTTGTTATTGCCCGAGGCCCCGACACGGATTAATCTCCCATCCAACAATCTCCCCTCCGACGCTCGTCCATCGAGGAACAAACTCGATACCTACAGTCCTTCGCTACTGTATATTAATTACCGAAGGGTTACCTCAATTTGCAAGTTCGCCGATCCTCGAGAAGGATGTGCTTGACTTGAGTTGGGATCAACATCTTGCACCCAGAAAAAATGATTTATTAAAGTCAAATAAATTTCATTAAAACTTAAATAAAATTTTAATAATATCAAATTAAGTTTAAGATAAAATAAATATTTACTTGCCTTAACAAAATCCTCATTAGATTCGAATAACAGTTATTCCTTAATGTAAGTAACCAAATTTATTTAAAGATTTGTACTTCGAAATAAATGTTTATTCGCGCCAAAGAAGTCATATATATTTGACGTGAAGACAAACGCGTCCTTGATAAATTTAATTTGATTGGAATAAACTTTTTTCCGGGTGTGTAGAAAAAGATTCCAAGAGTCAGAGGTGCGTTTAACTCATTGGAGTGTACCAAACTTTGGGTGATGCCAGATCGACGATCCGTCGATCGTTACACCCAGAAAAAAATGTATTTGACGGCCACCGTTTATTTGGTTTAAGTAAAATATTCATTTGATAAAAATAAATATTTATTCAAATTATGTAAATAGTTACTTAAATGAAATAAATATTTATTTGAATCAAATCAATATTAATTTGAATCAAATACATATTTTACTTAAACCAAATAAACGGTGGCTGTCAAATAAATTATTTTTCTGGGTGTAATCTTTGATCCAAGATTCGGCGAACTCCGCTGTACCGCCAAATCATTATCTCCGAGTTTGATTATTTTCCGAGGATGCGGGTAAATTTTTGTTCGGAGGGGGAAAGTTAACTTTGAATTAAAATTTTATTCGCGCCAAAAAAGTCATATATATTTGACGTCAAGACAAACTCAGCTATCCGGTAGCGCGCAGTTCAAAGTCGTCAACGCATCATCAAATAAAATTTTTTCTTCGCCCTTAATAAATTTCATTTGATTGGAATAAACTTTTTTCCGGGTGTGGAGAAAAAGATTCCAAGAGTCAAAGGTGCGTCTAACTTATTGGAGTGTACCAAACTTCGGGTGATGCCAGATCGACGATCGGCCGATCGTTAATCTTTGATCCAAGATTCGGCGAACTCCGCTATACCGCCAAATCATTATCTCCGACTTTGATTATTTTCCGAGGATGAGGGTAAACTTTTGTTCGGAGGGGAGGGGGAAGTTAACAAGAGTTTCCTCTCGGTATTGTACGCCGGCGATGGAACGCTCCCGATCCCAAAGTTTACCGATCGTCTCAAAGGATCTTGCGCCGCCGGAACTATCCCCGACGCTCTGTCAGGTCCACGGCTTTCTCTCTCGAAACTTCACTCCAATGGAGTCAGACGGAGGAGTGAAGACTGGAAGTTCCGGGGTGTATCAGCAGGACGATAAATTTACGAGTACTTGTCGTTCCTAAGTGCACCGCGGGCTCATTTTACCGGACCGGAATGAAATTCGGTGTCGGCGAGTTCGAGATATCGCGGGATGGAAAGAAGACGAGCGGCGAGTCCGGAAAAGGGAGCTCGATCGAACTGACCCGGCCAAGGGAGTGCAACGAAAATTGTAACTATACTTCGCAACCCTCCTCAAGCTTTTATAGCTACATTTACCGAAAGTTTCTCGAGCCTCAGCTGAGTGGGAAATCGGTACAGAAAGATGGGAAACAATGTGATCGGAGATGAGAATACGGCCAAAAAGCTAAGGATCGAAGTTTTACAAGGAAAAAAAAAAAAAAAAAAAATTGAGAGCTTTTGAACTCCAGTCGATCCTCCACTACTTGTCTTCTCTATAATAATAATATCTTTAGCCCAGCAAGGATTCATAAGCGACGGGGCCAATCTTGCTCATTCTGCGAACCACGATATATTTTTTTTTTTTAATAATGTTTATTTCTCTGAACTAAAAAAAAATGGCATGGGTTACATGGTAGAAAAATTAAGATAAAAAACCAAACTATAACAAAAATTATAAATGCGACTTGCTCAAGAGGATATGGAACTTGCAGCCAGTACAGTAGTCGTAGCACAAGTGCGGTACGTAAAGATAAGAATTAAAAATAATGTGTTATGACATGGAAAAAAACGTGTTGGCGGTTTACAAATTGTTACGTTCCGACAGACGGTCACGATAAGGAGAAAACGTTAAGGCGAGGTGAAACATGTACCACGTGACATATGAGTGCGAGAGAGATAGTTGCATTTCTCGAATCGATGCCATTAAAAAATGGTTGCCATTTGGGGTAAAAGCGAAGTATCATTCGAACGCGCTATTGAATTCTACATCCGCTAATTCTTTGCTTTTGCACGATATATCTACACCAAGAAAAAAAAAATTTTTTGACGGCCACCGTTTATTTGGTTTAAGTCAAATATTTATTTCATTCAAGTAACTATTTATTTCATTTAAGTAATTATTTATTTGAATCAAATAAATATTTTACTTAAAACAAATAAACAGTGGCCGTCAAATAATTATTTTTTTTGTTTAGCATCTCCGAATGCCCTTCATTACAGGTTTTGTTACCGACTGAGTCTGTTTCACCTCGCCTTAAGGGTCACCAAGAAAAAAAAAACTCCTACGAAACTAACTTAGGCCGCTAGGCACGATATCTCTGAGGCGTAAGGGACGTTTTCACCAAGTCAGGAAAAGCGTCTCAAACTTTTTTATCGGTAGAAAAAAAGTGCCACATAAAAAATTCAGCTGGATGAATTCTTGCCAAGGCTATTGCGAACATCTGAAGAAATTGCCATTTTATTCGAGCCGATTGGAGCCCGAGCGAAAGGGCTCGATGTTGCATCAAGTTTTGCCAACCACCTGCTATTCACCGCACATGGAACGACCGTGCCATTTGACATACGGTAATATTAAACGCGTGACCGGAGAGTGCGATCGAGCCATGAATAAAATAAATGAAAATAAAATAAAAATAAAAACAGAAAAAAATAATCGGATGAGAAGCAGGAAAGGAAGAAAATTCGGAGTTAAGCGTGAAGAAGGTCCCGTCACGTACAGGGCCTTGACTGAGAGGTCGCGTGAACCAGACGACGTTCTCTCGGTTCTCGACACGACGTTCTTTCTCCCTCTCCGGTGGCAACATACCTACATCATGGAATACAGGGAGAAATACGGAGGAAGCCTGTAAAAATCTCATCGCGCGTGTCTCGAGGAGAGGGAGAGTCACGACCCCGCGGGCTCTGCAGGGACGCGCGCGAGTCGGGTTATAAATCTTGGTTGCGTGCCGGTAACTACGCTACTGTGCCCGTACGAGTGGCGAGGGGACGAGGGGTAGAAAGAGGGACAGCTACGACATACCGGGAGCGGGGACGTGTGTGCTCGACGCGTGCGTTTTTTCCTCCCGCAGCGCCCGAGACACAGCAGCAGCGGCGTAGTCAGCATTTCGTGCGAGCCGAGAAACTCCCTTTGGTGCCCAAGGCTCCACCGGCTACTTTTACACGTAACATGGCACGTGTCGCCCGCTATACGATACAGGCACGCCATCATTTGCATTGTTTATCGCTCCTTAAATTACGCCCTGTTGAGACCGGCCCGACGTGTGTGATATGAAAAATGAATGAAAACTCTTTGAACAAGTCTATATTAAGATTTCATTAATCTCCCCGTCGGCACGACCCCTTTTTCGCATTCTCTGCTAATGTAATGGCGCTTTTTTTAAACCACACTTTTTTTTTTATTTGCGAGAATTTAAAATTCATTTTTCGATGTGGATATTTATGAGCAGCCTTGAACCTTTGCACCGTTCGTCGACCCTCTATTTTCCATATGTGGAAACTAAGTGGTTCAGAACATTTATTCGTAACTATGAAATTTGTATCAAGAAAATAGCAATTTTTTGGGTAAAAATTTGCATTACCGCCGATCATGCTACCATATGAAGAAAAACGTTTTCATTATTTTTAAGCTCAGAATTGATTAACCAAGGTAAAAGTGGTGAATATAAGTTTAATAAGTTAAAAGTGGTAAAGTCCACGTATCCCCGATTTTCGCTTATCTATCAGGGTGTGCCATATTCACCACCTTTGCCCCAACAATCGATTGAGCATATGTCATCAGTCAGTAATAAAAATGTTCTCGTTTCCTTAATGCATTTGCAGTTTTGGTCGGCGTACGTGCCGTGTTCCTCGCAGCATCTGGACTCGGTTCAGCTGGCACTCGAGCAGATCGACCTGATTAGACGGCTGGTGAACAAGCATCCGCAAAATATGGTCCTCGTAACGACCGCCGAAGGTACGTACCAAACTGCATCCCATACACACATACACATATATACATATATACATCCTCCACAATCACCGGTATTACTCTCCAACATTCCGCCCACCACGGGTGAAGATAACGTAACTCCGTACAGCCGCGTGACTTCGCCCGATCGTCCCGTTACACCTGTCCGAGTGCATTCGCCCGGTCGCAGCGCCATGCGCATCGTCCCGCCCATCCGGGCAACACTCGTGTGTGCACCGAACAACTATTCAGCCACGTACGCGCCACTGCGGCCTTAATCTTCGAGATCTTTGTCGCATCTATCACGAGCTTGCCCGGTGTCCGACCGCAAACGGCTGTGACTACTGCGGAGCCACCGGCGGTTCCTCCGCCGCTTGGCATCCTCGTTTGCCTCCTGCAGCCGCGTCGTAAAGCCCCGAGGCGGTTTCCCACGAAACAATAGAGGGAACCCTCCCCCGACTTTACCGGGCGGGAGATAACCGGAATCGAGCACGTTTCGCTCAACAATTAATCGAGACGGACCCATACACGAGTGGATACACCCTGAGAGACGTGCGCCGCAGACAGTGCTTCGACTCATTCAGCTTCGCTATTCCACGAAACACGGACTTCCTCTTCAGCGACTGTGCGCAAAGTAGAGGGAAATGGAATATTCCCCCACGACCACCTTTGCCTCAACTGCAGGGCAAATACACTAAGCACTTGAAGTACATGTTGAAGTATCGAGTATTGACTGGCCAGTACTCAGAACTTGAGCTAATAAGTTCTGTCAGTACTCAATACGTCGATATTCAAGAACTTGCCCAATGCTTGGTACTTGAAGTACTTGGGTATTACCTTGGGTATTTGCCCAGCTCTGGAATATTCCTTTGGCCGATGGTACGAATTGCATAACTACGGGATGGACCAACTCAATAACTACTCACTACTTGGTACTTGAAGTACTTACTACTTCAATACGTAACTGAAGTACTTTGGGTATTTGCCCAGCTCTGGAATATTCCTTTGTCCGATGATACGAATTGCACATCTACGGGATGGACCAACTCAAGAACTACCTAGTGCTTAGTACTTGATGTCCTCACTACTTCAATACGTAATTCAAGTACCTTGGGTATTTGCCCATCTCTGGAATATTCCTTAGGCCGATGGTACGAATTGCATATCTACGGGATGGACCAACTCAGGAACTACCTAGTGCTTGGTACTTGATGTACTCACTACTTCAATACGTAATTCAAGTACCTTGGGTATTTGCCCATCTCTGGAATATTCCTTTGGCCGATGGTACGAATTGCATATCTACGGGATGGACCAACTCAGGAACTACCCAGTGCTTGGTACTTGATGTACTCACTACTTCAATACGTAATTCAAGTACCTTGGGTATTTGCCCACCTCCGGAATATTCCTTTGGCCGATGGTACGAATTGCATATCTAAGGGATGGACCAACTATTCAACGGGAATTCAGTTAGATCGGGTGCGCTCGCTATCTCTAATGGGGGTGATTGCTCTACCGAGGTCTATTAGAGGTTTCTCTGTGCAGGCTGACCACGAACTGCCACCGTTACTTCCACCGCCTTCGCTCGGGCATGGCAAGGCCACATCGCCACGATACCCGGAGAGCCCCGGCTCCCACCGTATGAACTTTCGTCTTAGGGTTACCGGTACAGAGACTGTCAGCGGTTTGCACGGCATTACGCAAGTTCATTCCTAAATGGATAATGGCTCGATGGAGGGCGAAATTGTGGCTCCGGGACTCCGGGCAGACTTCAATGGATCTGGGGAACTCGCGATGTCTGGAAATCTTCGGGATATCCGAGGCGTCTGGCGCATTTCGCGCTGCTGGCTGACCACGGACGGCTGTGACCACTGGCCGTTTCGATGGGCCTACTATTGTGTGTGTATATCACTGGTAGCGCGCTATAGGACCGGTCTGGAGTCGTAAAGCACGCCGAGTTCCGGAGTCGAACAATACAGCATCGTCGGGCCGATAAATGGAGAACGGGAAAGCGGGCGGGGAAGGGGGTGAGGGGGAGGGGGTGGGGAAGGAGGGGCGGTATTGAAAGGGAGCGAGAGAGAACCACGAGAAAGGCCCCGATATTGGGTCAAACATCGCGGGATAGAGGCTTCGAGCGGAGAACGATAAAATGTCTGCTTCCCACCCCTCCCGTCCTCACCGCCACTCTCTCCGGCTCCTCTATACCGCTCCATTTGTCTGGCAAACGTCCAAACGTTCTTCGATCACTGGCATATTTTTACTCTAACTAGTCCCCGGATCCACTACCTTTTTTATTACCCCGGTACGTTTAGTTTTATTTAAACTACACCAAACGCATTCCTCGGACTGGACTGGGAAACTGTTTTACCGGCGATTCGAGATCTCTTTTTTTTTGCGTGGCCACCTTTCGTTCAGTCAAGTTGACGGGGAATGCACTCGGTCGGGAAAAATGTAATCCGTAGAAACGAATTTTTGTTGCATTTTCAACTCCGAAAATGTGTTATTTCCGTGTATGAAAAACCGTGCCTCGGGATCCGATTAATCACTTGTATTTTTTTGCTGGTCCCAGTTATTAAAAAAATAAGCTGAAATTTACTAAAAGGGGTAATTTTTCGCAACACGACAAGAACGGTGCAGCGGTCTCCAGAGATTTTCGCCAATTTACTCGTGCACAGTTGTAATTAAACTTAACGGCTAGGACTCCGAGAAAAGTAGAAAAAATATCCAAGATTATAATTCTCGCTGGCGCAATTCTCTAATTTCATCTATTTTATTGCATAACTTTTTTTTTTTACTTTTTATCTTGTTTCCGTCTCATGTTCATCTCATGTTGGGATCCAGTGAATCACTAATATTTCTTGCTGGTCCCCATTATTCAAAGAAATAAGCTCTAATTTACTAAAAAAAAAAGCGTAATTTTCGTGACCCAAAAACAACAGTGCAACCCTCCGGAGATTTTCGCCAATTTACTCGAGCACAGTTCTAAATTAAACTTAACGGCTGGGGTTCCGAGAAGAGTAAAAAAAATAACCCAGATTATAATTCTCGCTTGCGCGATTCTTTAATTTCATCTATTTTATTGCGTAATTTTTTTTTTTTTTTTTGCCTATTTTTTCTTCTTTTAATCCCACTCGGTGAGTGGTGCGTCGAGGAAGCTCGGTCCTTGCGGTCTCGAGCTCTTCCGGTCGTTGCGTCGACCGGTGAATCTTCGCCGCGGCTCGAAGGATCCCGTCTGGCGAGGGTCCAGGACCGGAGCCAAACGAGCAACCGGCACGGCGATGTGGAACAGGGAGAACGCTGAGACGAGGTCCTTCACCTCCCTACTGGCGAATGCACAGCCGGATAGGTGGTAGCGGCTACCGGACGGCGTACGCCCGCCCAAGACGGTAAGCCCGATCCTCGTGGCTTCTTCGATCCGTGACCACTTGTCGCGGGAATACTTTCTTTTTTTTTTCAAAAAATTTAGAGTGCACTCCGGTCGCTCGCGGAAACGGTGAATCGGCCTGTCTTCGCGCCGACACTCTTATCGTCTATTTCGTTCTGGACTCTTCGTCCTTCGTGTATTGTATATCTATGTATAAGCAATTTTCTCACACTCTTGCTCGTGCACACACACACACGTATGAAGCTTTTCCGAAATCACGGAATTCTCCACTTTTCTCACTCTCTCGGTGGAGAGCTGGATCTCCCGCGCGGCAAAAAGCATTCAGGCCGTTTCTTCACTTCGCAAGCTTCGACGTGCCGTCGTAACGAGGTCGTTCGCGCCACAGATTCGACAGACGTGTAGATCGGTGTATGTATATGTATATATATATATCTTAGAGATTACGGGACTTATGCTTCGGTAGTTCTCTCCGAGACGACGGAAGACAACGGAAGGCATCGATCCCGCCATATATCGCAGTATTTGCCCTCTGGCTTAAGCTGAATAAAAAAACTGACGGCTTTGTACTCGATTTTATAGCGGAGTTCTATTGTCCAAACTTTTTTGCTTTTTTTCTAAAAATTACACGGTGAAGAGACTTGCGCGTTTGTGAAAGATTTCTTGCTCGGAAGGATCCACAATTTTTTTTTCTTATTCAGTTCTTTGCAACCATCCGTATTGTAAACTAAAACTATGGTAAAATTCAAAAATACAATGAACAAAAATAAAACGGATAAAAATAAAATGAAATTCGCTTACGGTCCACGCCGTTATGTATGAACATTAATTTTCTAATATGTAGTCGGCTAAACTTTTTTAGCCGGCTAATCCGTTTTAGCTGGCCAAGCTATATTAGCCGGCCAAGTGCATAAAATCGTCCATAATTTCGTGCATAAAATCGAGCCCCTTAATGTCACATTGTACTTTAGTCCAAAAAGGCCAGCGGATTCGTGTTCAGCGCGCAAAAATACGTCGGAATATATGGCAGTTAGTTCAAAAAAAAGAAAAAAAAAGTTCGTCAAAAAATTGTAAGGTTATCCCTTTCGAGTTCATTTTTAGCATTTTTCAACGTCCTCAAACGGCACGATAAAACGATTCTAAAACTTCGGACAAGGCCTATATTGTGTATTTTTTCCCGTAGAATACGATGGGCACCTTCGATTTTCCCTACCTCCATAGGGAGCCGAGATATCGACATCTGAAAATCACGAAAATCGACGTTTTTCCAAAAGTCGCTCAAACATTGAAAAATCCTTGTCCATTCGATTTTTTTTGTTTCAAAGCTATATTCGATGTATTTTTTCCCGCTGATCACGAATATAACAATAATTTTACTCTCAACTCTATATTTTCCATTTAAATCCCAAAAATACGCTTTTTCGTTCATAAAATCGAGGCCCTTAATGTAGCATTGACTTTAGGCCAAAAAGCCTGGCGGATTCATGTTCAGCGGGCAAAAATGCTTCGGAATACGTTGCAGGTAACATTAGAAAAAAAAAATTGTAAATATATAAATATATAAATATATAAATATATAAATATATAAATATATAAATATATAAATATATAAATATATAAATATATAAATATATAAATATATAAATATATAAATATATAAATATATAAATATATAAATATATAAATAAAAATTGTGAAAGTTTGTGGAGGCGGAATGTTTTACAAACGTACGAACCCCTTTTACCGTACGCGTTTCTTGTTGCAGAAACCTCTGTCTTTTTTTTATTTTCTTATTTGTTGTTCTATCTCCAAGCGACATTTCCGGGGCCACGAAGTCTTGGGGAAATAAAGTCTTGATTGCAACGACTAGGACAGACGCACGCGCGCGGTTTTTGCCGCGTCGTGGGTTGCGGGCCGAGGAGGGTGAGGAGAACCCGCGAGCCCCTCATCAACGGACACCGGAAGACACGTCCAGCATAAATGCCGTCGGCTTGTTTGCCTCACGGTCACGTACTGCGTAGTGTATTTTTTTTTTTTTTTTTTTCAATTATTTTGTTCCCCTTTTTTTCTGCCCGCAAGGAAGCGGGAGAAAAGCAAAGGCTTCAGACGAAGGGGTGAAAAAAAGCACGAGTACGCGGGGGATGAAAAAAGACGCGGAGAGAGAAGGGGATGAGACATAATGAGAAAAGAGACTCTCGAGGTGTTTCTGGAATCCAGCAGCAAATTGCACGACACTGCAGCTGGTGGCGGTGCCGGCGATGATGCAGCGATCCGCACCGCTCGTTCGATGCTCTCGAGTACTCTCGAGCGTACGAGAGACGTTCGACGCGCTGCTTGCGGATCGCCGAACGGCGAGATGAGTTTGACAGGGTGAGCGAGGGTCTCCGTCAGTGTGTGTTCACGACGATGCGCGGGAGTGCCAGCAGCCGCGCGGGACGCGATGCTTTCGAGAGGTGAAAAATTGAAAGAGAAATGCCGGGGTGGAAATCCATCAATGGAATGCACCCTACCGGCGGGCAACGAAGATCGTCGTGCACGGTTAATCTTTTTTGTTTTGTTTACTTTTTTTCATTATATTGCTCACCCATATTTCATTCTCACGCGCATAGAGCACTGGCGCCTTTTTGGAATAGGCAGTAAATAAGGCTCGTGCATTCAGCAAACACTTGCCGTTCACAATCGTCCTACATTGAGTTCCTTGTTAAACTAACAATTTTTTTAACCATGTACATTTTTGAGAAAAAAAGAAGATGGCACAATAAGAAAAAAAAAGTGTCCACGTTTGCGAGTGAGTTTCTGCAGCAAAGCTGTCGTGACATCACCAACGACAAGATTACGGTCTGGGCTTTCGGGTGGAAACGTTCAACGTACCGGAACGTGAGCTTGACCGCTCGAAAGGTGTAGCGTGCGTGACGTCCGTTCGCTCCATACTCCACACAATAATCCCATATTACAGCCTCAACTCAAAACAGACACGCCAATCGCCGTGCTCAGTACAATAGAAAATGTGGTGAATACCCTATAAAAACAAGCATGTTGTCGATTGAAACAACTCACACACTCGTATTACATGTGTCGTGGAAGATGAATGATTGAAATGGTTGAAATGTGTTATAAATTATTGCAATTAATTTGTAAGAGGCTATTATGAGCCATTAAGCATTTGAAGAATAAAGACTATTTCATTTTCTGGATATTCTTTTAACATTTTTTTGTAATGTAGACACACTTTACATGCGTTGGGGGAGGGGGGAGGTGAACACCACTAGACACGTGTGGAAAGTAACTACATGCGTGGATGCGCTTAAAGCGTGTTAAAACAATGCACGTAAAGCGTGTAAAATTTACACACTTCGACATGTATTGACAATCAACGCACCATGAAGCATGTAAGAACTGACTACACGATTTACACACCTAAAGCGTGTTAAAAGAATGCACGAAAAGAGTGTAAAATACACACACTTCGACATGTGTTGAGAATCAACGCACCATGAAGCATGTAAAAACTGACTACACGATTTACACGCCTAAAGCGTATTGAAGCAACACGCTTCTTGCTTCAATACCTACACGCCGCGTATCTTTGATTCACGCCCTAACATCGGGATGGTCCATATCGACCCCTTTTGCCCAGCCACCCGTACCGCGTTTGCGGGTAAACATAAAAAATGTGACCAGAATATAAACATCTGTCCTCCGACTTAATCTAATCGAAATTTCGTATTATTCTTTTCCAGGTATAGAGAAGGCGCACAAGGAGGGTAGATTAGCGAGTCTGATAGGGGTCGAGGGCGGTCACGCGGTCGGCGCGAGTCTTCCGGTCCTGAGGATGCTGTACGAGCTCGGAGCGCGGTATCTGACTCTAACGCACACGTGCAACACGCCTTGGTGAGTATCCGAGTGGAAATTCGAAATCCCGGGAGGTGGTTGGCTTCCCGACCGACGATCGCGCGAGGGTTTGTGGGGGCTCTTTCGACGGTCGAATCCGTCCCGTGTGGGATTTTCCGGTGCTTACTCGCGCGCACGTCTATCAACGCGTCCGGCTTTGTTACCGCGTAAATCGTCGATCGCCGACTACCGCGAATCGACGCGATCGAGCCGGTAATTAACGGGTGAGTCTCGCTGACTCTCGGCGACGAGACCGAAATTTTCGTTCCCTTGAATCCGACGACGAACGGCCTGGTGCTCGAGGTAACTGAACCCGGCTACGACGATCAAACGGACCACACGAAGCCGGGTACGCTCCTAAATACCCCGATGCTTTCGCCTCTTCTCGGTCACGAAAAGCGTTCAACCGCGCGACAGGTAGAAAAGCACAACCGCGGTACTTCCAGAAAAAAAATCATTTGACGGGCTTCCCGCAAATAAACATTTATTTAGTTTCAATAAATATTCATATATTTAAATAAATATTCATATATTTAAATAAATATTCATATATTTAAATAAATATTCATATATTTAAATAAATATTCATATATTTAAATAAATATTCATATATTTAAATAAATATTCATATATTTAAATAAATATTCATATATTTAAATAAATATTTATTTGAGAGGCGTCCGTCAAATAATTTAATTTTTTGGTTGTATAACTGAAAGAGTATGCTCAGCTTTGCAGGGAAAAATATATGTAGCATGTGATTCGCATACGGTAAAAATGGAGAACTTAGGTCCGGAAATGATCGATTTAGTCGACAAGACATACATCCACTGAAAAAAAATTCGCTTGCGGGCTGTCAAGGAAAAAAATGTTTGTTTCAATTTTACTCTTAATTCTTACAATTCCGTATGATATTGAAACAACGACAGCAAGACTGTCAAGGTGACATGTTATCGTTTCAATCCGGTATGAAATTGTACGAATTCAGAGTAGAATTGAAACAACTTTTTTACTTTTTTGGCAGCCCGCAAGCAAATTTTACTTGAATCAATGATATTTTTTTTTTCAGTGTCCTTAAAACTTGAAGGGATAAATAAGTAATTCGGTTTAACCGGTAAATTAATTCGGTCCCGAGCACCCCGGTTAATCGGGGTTGTGCTGTATAACGAAACAATAGCTTCGCGAGCTTGGTATTTAATATTAGCTTGGAAAGTCTTCACTTACGCAGAATGGATTGAAGATCTACCGTCCGTGTCCGTCGCCGGTGGATTTTTGGTCACGACGGTCGAAAGGACGAAACTGTAAATACAATCGAATCCAAAAAATAGTGAATTAATAATACTGAAAATTCATTTAAATACTACCAAAATCTAAACATAAGAATAAGGGCAAACGAGTGAAAAAGAAATGGTATCTATTAAAATTTGTTTTGTAATGGCCAAAAATGGTACAGCGGGTACAGATGCATCTAACGGGACAAACATTGTGCACGAAAACAAACATCCCCGAATGGGAACATTTTTGTGCACAGTAATTTAACGCAAATGATGTCTTTTCCATGATGCAAAATTGAGTTTATTAGCCGAGATATCGATTGCCGAGGTCTTCCGCCGGCTACGGATGTTAGCCGACGAATTAACTAGTCGGAGAGCTCGGGACCCTAATTGCGCCGGTGACTAGGGTAACGAATATATCATGAGCAACTAACGTCAATCATATTACACATGCGGAGTGGTATAGACCGTTCGGCAACGATCGCGGTAATCACGGAGGGCCAGTTTAATCGCGGGAGGATGAGGACATTCCGGAGTGCCCGTAGCCAGTTCACAGCGTACGTCGGCACATTATAGACTCTCCGAGTTCGTGTAATAGTAGCGTAAATAACGTTATTGCGGTGTGTAGCTCGACGTAGTTGAAGTCTGTCGCGCACCACCCGACTATCGCGCTTTGGGAGCCCCCACACGAAACACCCCGAAATTATACTAGATATGGCGAGGCTATCACGTAATCAGCGACGTCCAATACCGCACACGATTGTCGCTATTGAGTTACTGACCTGTTGGTTCGGTAGGGCAGACTGCAGCACGGCGGACGAGCCCGGTCAAGTGCCTCACGTCGGCGGACTATCTAATTTCGGCAAGGTGAGTTTGCACATCGTATCATAACGTCTTTTGGAGCAAAATAAAAATAACTCAAGTGGTAACCCATAGCATGTATTACCTCAGCTGATAAATGTTATTTTGTATTTTTTATTGTAAATAACAACCTGATATATATTGAATATGTGCCAGGTTCATTTTAACTCTCAACGATACGAATACTTACAGAAAATTGTTATCTGTAGACTAATTAGACTGTTATAGCTCAGCATTGTTTTCTTCATTTTATTTTGGAGAATTTAAGCGCTACGTACGCAAATATTTTATATCAACGTTGACTCGTGTAAGCCGTCGCGTAAACGTGTTAGGAGTCAAAGCCGGATCGAACTGAGAGATAAGAAGCGAGCGATTAAGAAAAAATAAATAAAATCACGGTCGGGTAGACGAACGAGTAGCCCTTTTTTGTTTTCCTTTCGTTTAAGCGGAGACGTGACGTGCGACGAGGTTCTCCCCGGTCGGCGAAAAACACCGATTCGTCATTCATCGCGAACGGTGCGAGAGAAGCGGGAAAAGCCCCCGCGGAGGGATCGTCTGTCAAGACGAAAGACCGATCATCGCGACAAGAAACTTTCTTGACTTAACTGGACGACTCTCGGGGGATGAGCGGTGTTCGCCCGGTAGGAGAGTGGCGAACGTGGATCCGCGAGTTCTCTCGGTAATATACCTGATGCCGTTTTACTGAAAGCCACGGAGAAACTCGTCGGACAACCGGCTGACGTTTCCCCGACAAGATCCTACAAGACATTTATTTTTCCTTTTGATCCTCAACCTCCGAGGATTCCGCTGAGTGCGCGAAGGTACCGTTCTCAAAGGAGAACCGGAAGGACTCGCAGCCATCCCCGAGGGCGAACGAGCTACCAACAACGAGACTTCCACTCCGTCCAGCGATGATCTATCTGTCCGTTTCTTCTTCCCCTTCCGCGGCGTTTGTTTATTTTACTTAACACCGAGTCTTTATATCGAGCGCAATAAATTTCTCGCACTCAGTGGATGTCTGCTCCGACTTTGACCGCAAAAGCCACTGGAGGGGAGACACGCGAGGGTGTCGAGCCAGTCTCTCTCGCGTGACAGCGCGTTAATCTTCTTTTTTCCGTGTCTTGACTTCTCTTCGAATACCGACCTTGAGGTTCGAGTGTGCACTCCCTCCTCTAACCCATGATCCCTCTCGTGCGAAACTTTCGTCCCCTCGGCTGGAAGTGATAGGCGTTACCTTCGTCCCAAAAGAAAAACAAACACGCTATCATCCCTCATCGTCCGGCTTATGTGGTCTCCGTTTTATTCTTCTTCTTCAAACTAACGGATAATTGTTCGATGAGGTGGAACTTTGGCCGGCAGGGCTGTGTGATCAACGCCGCGAGCTTTCCACTTACCTAGCTTTGATCCACCGGACCTTCAAAGGTCGCCCTCAATCGCTTTGACTCCTAGCGCCCTGATGCGATCGCTTTCCTGCTAAATCGTACGAATTCGAAGGCTTATCGGATGGACCACGAATCATCGAGGCACCTGACGCACAAACTGGTTCTATCTTTGATCACGTTTCATCCATTTGTCAGATGTTCTACCCTTTGTACGGAGCAAAATAATCAGGTGTCCCAACCAACTGTGTGCTTGTTTAACCACGCGATTGGTTGACAACCAAGTAATTAGATAGCGAACAATCAATTGGTTAACAACCAACCAAATGATTGGAAACCCAGCACTTTGATGGCGACCAACTAATTGGGTGGCGATCAAATAATTGGGTGGTGACCAACTAATTGTTTGGTAACCAAGTAATTGTTTGGCAACCAAGTTGTTGGATGGCAACTAAGTTGTTGGATTGCAACCAACTAATTCGATTGCAACCAACTAATTCGATCGCAACCAACTAATTCGATTGCAACCAACTAATTGGTCGACCAAATCAAATTAGTCTCCGCTTTACCCACGCCATCGGTTAGAGCAACTTCTTCTTTTCCATGTACCCGACACAAGACATACGACCATCGGGCCGTGTGTAAGCGCAATAGCTTTTTACCACATAATATCCCAGATGTCCCGGAACTTGACCCTACGACACAATGTCCACTATCCTGCACGAGACGGGCTTCATTTTTCTCTTCTCTCTTATTGCAACATCTCAGCGGATCACGATCCGAAAGACCACCGGACCAAGAGGAGATCACCGGTCGAAGGTTCGAGTCAAAGCTCTCTCCAGCGTCGCCAAAGTGGGCTTCACCGTCCGCTTTGATATCCCCGCGCGTTGTGTACTATAGACATCCCTCTCGTCCGGAGGACGATACGAATCCGGGTTGTGCGGCATCGGTGAAATGATACCACGATAGCGTCACCTGTCGCACTCCTCGAACACGGTTTAACAAGATCATCGTTCAAAAGCGACGATGCGGTTACTCTATATAGCTCTCACGGGTGTCAGCTTCCCCGTCCGGTGGCATCGTGCACCTCACCACGATCTTTTCAATATCCGTACGCGACCGCTTCTCTCGTTTGAGGTTTCCTTTGTCGAGGTCGGAAAGGATTTTGGCCCGTCCGCCCTCGAAGCCGCTACCGAAAGAGAGATACAGAGAAGCCTCTTTGAACTCGCCCTTCTGCTTCCCTCTTTTGCCGACAATCCAGCCAACCCTCGAACCCGCTCGGCCGCTACACTCGCTGATTCGAGTGCCAATATTACTGCTATCTCGCGGGGAAGTAATGGCTCAGAACGTGCCAGTAAAAACCCTTTCTGCTGAAAGCCCGGGAAACTCACCCTTCCGATTTGTAAGCTCCTCGTAAGTATAGATTCGAGCAAAGCTACTGCGGTAAAGAGGGAACCTGGCTTAGACCCCGTTATTTACCGTTCGCATTATCGCAACTGATCTCCGGGGAAAATAAAGATTTACTTTTCACTGTATACGATGAGTCGGATCTTGTCGATGCGAAAACGTCTTTGGTGAGAGGTCTGAATGAATAGTGTCCTCAAAAAGTTTTAAGTCTCTTTGGAGACTTACAGCGTTTTTATTTCGGTGAGACTTCGACCCGGAGGACTTGGAGCTCTCGAATTAGCACTTGGAGGAGTAGACCAATACGTTTATTTAAACCCTCCCGGACGTTTATTTAAATCCTTCCGACCCGAGCTGTTAGAGCCGAAGACTTCGAACGATCCGCACGAGGTTCACGATCGTCTTTCGTGGATATTTTTACCTGCTCGCATATCGTAAAACAAGAGACACCTTGTTGATTTTGCTTCTTTTCTTTTGGTCTTCAAATTGCCTCCGAACTGTCAAGTCGAGCTTGTGTTTGATAAAAGATTTTATTAGAACTCGCGGTTCGTCAATTATCGCATTCATCAAAACGTTTTTTCACACAACTGTTTCATACACAATCTTAACAAGTACGTGCGGTTGTGCTCCTTAAGATATCTTTCTTTTCTTCCGCCATATTTTGCATTCCTGAAGGGATATTCGGGTAAAAAAAAAGTTCTTCCGCATCGCCTTCAACGTCAACGTAGCTGCAATGTTTTTTTTTTTTTTTGTACTGAGGAAATACTCTTCATTGTCCCGACGAATGGAAGGAGATATGGGACAACAACAACGGGAGACGACGAACCGAGAATTCTTCAAACTCTTTTAACTTTTCGTAAACTCGTTTCGTCTGTATATTTTTCGTCGTTCTTCAACGGCGGCGGAGAGTAACGCGCCCCCTGCTTCGGCATTGGGGGAAGATGTTGCCGGGAAGTAGAAAATACGGGAGTAGACACGACGACGGGACTTCGTAAATACGTAAATGTGGCATAAGCAAACGTGGCACGGAAGGGAAATGCCGCGAGGTTCACGGAGATTCTGCTCAAATATGCGCGGGACGTAGCTGCGACGCCGGCGCTGTCTTATTTATTTCGTTTTTTTTTCCATTTCTCTCTGGAGAGAATATCGCGCTTACTGCACTCCGATCTCGTGTTGTCCTTCCGTTTTCATCTATTTTTTTTTTCCTTTTCGTTTATTTCTTTAGAGACAACGACGGCGACGACGAGAAGATACCCAACACTGATATCGTCTATTTTCATTATCCACATATATTCGTTCGCCATGGAAAATTGTTCACTTTTTTTTATCCTTCATTACGCAGTGAACACGGTTTCGCAGCTACAAAAAATGAATGTTATTATTTTTCTTGAGCATCTCATGCGAGCATGATTCGATTTTTTATAACTCGGGTTAAAAAAAGTCCAGTTTCTTCTCTACATATTCAGTGGAGCGACGACAGATTTTTTTTTTTTTTTCAATCTCAGATTAACGAACATTGACCGCACTTGTCGGTCAATGACTGCGAATCATCGTTCCGTGACGAGGCTACTGCAAGACATTTTTCACATCGACGATCCCTGATCCAATGCTAAAATGTGAAAAATTATTCATTTTGGTATTAAAAAAAAAAATCAAAATATATGTAACATTTATTTCGTCTCCGAAATTTGGGCGATTTTTGGATCACCCAAAAATTTTGGATTTTTGGCTCTCCGGAGATTCCAGACATTGAACCTTCAAAAAATCTCAATAATATTAGTCATAACAGGACAAAAAAAATAACTTTGCACGAAAATGTTTCATTCAGAAAGTCTCGTGCCGAAAGATCTAAATAATCCCACGATATTTTGACCACACAACCAACCGACGACTATTTCGCGTACAATATTAACGCGAATAGTAACCCCCGTCACCCTTTCGCAATCCTCTCATGAATAGACTTTAATCCAGAGGGCAACGCGCACCACTGGTTTACATAATTTTGGGGTCCTTTATGGGCCACCGCGCAGCGTACAAGTAGAGATTTTCCGTAGCCTAATCCGTGCGGGTAGAGAAGCTCAGGACGCCGCTGCTGCTGCTGCTGCCTGTACACATAGTAGCGGTAAAACCTCCACTAGCAGCGGATGTAAAGCGTAGACCGGAAATATTCTCTCCTCTATACGCCGTCCGGTATACACGGAATTTTTAATCAGAACCTTAATCCGGCGACCCGTGGGATCACGCGTGGTACAGAGACAGACACACTGCACTCCCTTCGCAACAACATTCGAGAAAATGCTTCCAACTACACTTGTTCCGGTTTCAACGATAGGGAGGAAAAAAATAAATAAAAATAAAAAAAAAACGAGGCTTCTGCAGATTCTCTAATTTGTTTCGATGTAGTTTACACCCCCCCCCCTTCCCCCCTCCCCAAAACCAGACGCACCCTGTACAGGGCACATTGTGGAAACTGCACAGCATTCGCGAACCAATTTCCGTGGTGGTTTTATTTTTTTTTATTTTTTTTTCGTTTCATTAAATTTTCCATTTGCTCTGGGTATTTAATTCGTTGTTCGAGACAAGCTCGACTATCGACGAAGCATCGAGCCAAGTCCGAGCAAACCGATGAAATTGTCAATAAAATAAGTGACTGCTCTCGAATCGACACCAATTTTCAATGATCAACGTTTCCATGCGCAGAGGCTTCGAAATTGGAGAATCGAATGGAGGTAAAAAATGTTTGTACATTTAACCAATACTTCGTGCATTGGAAAGAAAATTCGCTTGCTAGTTGCCAACGAAATTTTTTTTAATTTCAATTATACTTTCAATTCTTACAATTCCATATGATATTGAAACAATGACGGCAAGGCTTCCAAGGTGACATGTTATCGTTTCAATCCCGTATGGAATTGTACGAATCGAAAGTAAAATTGAAACAACACATTTTTTTCTTTGGCAGCCCGCAAGCGAATTTTACTTGAGTCATTGACATTTTTTTTCAATGTGTCCATGAGCATTCGCGATCTTTTCTCACGTTAATTTTATAATTGTATTCAGTTATCAACATGATTCATTGAGAAAATAAAATGGCAAGATTATCGGGAGAAAAATTGTGGACCTCCGTAGACAATTAATGTTTCTCTTGAATGTACGAACTTTTTTATTCTAACTGCACGGAGTGGGATAAAAAGAGATTGTTCCTCGGAGCGAAACTTTCTCATTTCAACCATTAAATCGATCGGGCTACTGCAAAGTGCTGCAAGAAACGAGTGGGAAAAAAATACATCGGGACTCGCTACACGAAACGGGAACCGATAGCGAAGTAGGAGAGGAAGGAAACTAAGGAGACTTTTGTTTTGCCAAGTTTTCCGACCTCTCGAAAAGTTGCGCGTTACAAAAACGTGGCGAGCGAGCGAGGGTTGGTTTGAGAGAGACGTAAATTGTTGCGACTTTGTTGTCTCCGTCGCTTTCGTAGTAGCCCGTCTGGATTCTCTTTGGTCTTACGAGTGCGGAGCGCACTCGTGACGAGTGACGACAGCGGAGGAGAAGCTTAGAGCTTGTGACGGTGCGCTTTGCAGAGCCCCGAACTGCCGCTGTCGCATAGCAGCCGCAGTATGCAGAAACATCAACAGCAGTGGTCTGGAAGCTCCGGTCGGGGAGCTTTGCATCTACGATTCTCTTTACGCAACTTCCCTGCTGCGACGCCCGACCGGTCGTGCGCGTATTCACCGTTCTCGTTCGTATGCGCCGGCTAGAACAGTGTTGATTTTTCGCAGATTTGGAGATTACGAAATCGAACCCCCGTTCGAAAGCAAAAATCGTCCTGGTCGTCTTAAGAAGAGATGAGTCAAACGGTGGTTCAGTCCTTTAATGCCCGATGTAGAATATTCGGAATATCGGCGAAAGAGTTATTTTCGAAAATGTCTTCCTCAATTTTGATCGAAAAGTTCTGGAAACATTTGACAAATAGAACGAACGCGTATCGACGAAAGTTTCGTAAACGCAATTTAGCCGTCATTTTTTTTAAATCTGGATGTAAAAAACATTGTAAAAACGTTTTTTTTTAAAGAGTCATCTTCAGTGTAATTTCTTCAATGGAGTAGGAAAAAAAAGCTCTGAAGAAAAAATGTGATGGGCTAAACGAGTTATCGGAGAGCCCGGCAGCGAACAACCCTTGCAAATCTCGCGGCTTGATTATCCGCAAGCCCGCTAAACCGAGTTCCGTAAAGCCGGTACGATGTTTACAAAGTAGCGAGCTAATTTTCAATTATTTCTCAAGCTTATCTGAAATTCGCCACACACAAATTGAGGGTTATACTTACGATCTAATGGCGGCATGTTCAATTTCTTCTGTTCTCGTTTTCCCCCCCGTGGGTCTCGATTTCCTGGTGGACTTGAACGTGAACGGTAATTGCAATGGCGTGCGCTTGCACGTAGCCGTAGCGGCTTGGTATTCGCCCTCGTTCCTCTCCGTTCCACCTCCCAGTGCTTTCTCCATTGGCCTCCTTAAATCGACCTTTCCCCTCCCCCCCCCCCCCCCCCCCCCGAACACGTGAAACGCGTTTCAAGTGGAGATTAACCGGTAATGGCAAGATCTCGACGTTAAGCAACGTGCAAAGCACTCCGGGAAAACCTGCTACGGACAATAATAGCTCGAGCAGGACGAAGTTGCCTTCAACGCAGCCGGGTTGCGGGTCCCCGATACGCTCGATAATTTCGTTCTTGCGGGGCTCTCTCGACACAGGTCGCTCTCTTTAATCGAAAATATTTAATGGTCATTCGAGAAAGGGACTAGTAGAACCAAGGACGATCGATCAGTTTCGACGAAAATTGGACCGTGGTAGTCGTGGTAGCTGCACAGGTTGCGTAATGCAGACGAGAGGATACGAGCTTCAGTGATAAAGGTTGAATTCGGTCAGACGGCCCGGCGAAAACTACTTTCAAGTCTTGCAGAGCTCTGAAACAGCTTACTTAAAAAAAAAAACAGACCATGGTCATTTTCGAAAGAGGTAACAGAATCGAGTGCAATCGATGAGTTTTGATAAAAATTTGTTGCGTAACGCAGACGAGAGGATAAGAGCTTCAGTGATAAAGGTTGAATTCAGTCAGACACGTCCGGTGAAAAATACTTTCAGTCTTGCAGAATTTTCCAACGTTGCTTACTTCAAAAGCAAACCATGGCAATTCGAGAAAGGGGTTAAGAGAACTGAGTTCAATCGATGCGTTTCGATAAAAATTGTACCATGACAGTCGTGAGGTGCATTTGCATTATGTAAGTGAGAGCATTGCAGCTTCAGTGATAAAGGTCGGATTGGATCAGACACGCCCGGTGATGTCTAAATTTCGGTCTTGCAGAACTTTCCAACCACATTGCTTATTTAAAAACCAAACCATAGTCACTCAAGAAAGAGGTAACAGAACCGAGTGCAATCGATGCGTTTCGATGAAAATTGTATCACGACAGTCGTGACAGAGGTGCAGTTGCATAATGCAAGCGAGAGCATTGCAACTTCAGTGACAAAGGTCGGATTGGGTCAGACGCGTTCAGTGATGTCCAATTTTAGTCTTGCAGAGCTTTCCGACATTGCTTCCTTAAAAAGCAAACCATGGTCATTCGAAAAAGAGGTTAACAGAGCCCATTGCAATCGTTGCGTTTCGATGAAAATTGTACAACGACAGTAGTAACAGAGATGCATTTGCATTATGTAAGCGAGTGCATTGCAGCTTCAGTGATAAAGGTCGGTGTCGGTCAGACACCACCAGTAATGTCTAATTCCACTCTTGCAGAGCTTTCCAACCACATTGCTTATTTAAAAACCAAACCATAGTCATTCAAGAAAGAGATAACAGAACCGAGTGCAATCGATGTATTTCGATGAAAATTCCATCGCGATAGTTGTGACAGAGGGGCATTTGGGTAACGCAGACGAGGGCATGAGAGCTTCAGTGATAAAGGTCGGATTCGGTCAGACACGTCCGGTGATAACTAATAACCGAGGTATGGCCGGTGACTCGGTTATCCCTCGCCTCGTCAACCGGTAACACGAAGTTAATAGCTCGTAAAATATCGGTAAATTGTGTTGGGGGATAGCTGGCGGCTGTGTCGATCGTAGTAAAGGGTGAAAGGGTGAAGTATGACGCTGGTGGCGAGAGTAGGAGTCGTAACGACCAGCGACAGTAGCGAGAGGGTGAGAGGGGGGGAGCGCTCGGTGAGCGCTCCCCCCCTCTCCACGCGATTCAGTAGTAAAATACGCGAACGGTCAACCGCACGCTCGATGCAAAGTTTGCCGGGAAAACGAGAGGGAGGAATTGCTTGGTGCAACGAATGTTTCGCGTGGCACAGCGTACACACAGAGGCCGTGTATCGCAAAACGATATCGATGAGCCTTCGGCTGGTACTCTCGTTACGGGAAAGTTTCCGATCGAGAACGAATCGCGGGCTGATGAGCGCGAGCCGCTTTGGTATTTTGCCGTGTATACCGTCGGCTCGTCGAACGGATTGCGGAGAAACAGCCTCCCCGGATAAATATTCGATATCCGGCGGATATCCGCTTCGATTACTAATTGTTTTCTCGCCGATCACGATTGGAATTCGGATGGGGGAAAAGTCGGCAGAAAGTAAATTGCTGTTGCTTATTTCAGAAAATCCTTTAATCGTAATAAAATGTAAATAACGATCATGAAATTCCGTCAATTGGGGTAAAAGTGGTGAATATGGCCCACCCCGATGAGCATGTAAATCAATGATGTATGAACCGAGCTACATTTCCCACATTTACCCTATGTAAAGTTTAACGTCAGTGGGGGGCGGACCAGATCGAAGACACTGGTCCGTTTTGCCCCAGTCTACCATTAATCATCGCACAGTACACAAAAACTCCAGTTTAAAAATAATGTTCAAGGTTTAATAATATTTATTGAGAATGTTATTAATGGTAATGTTAATAATGTTAAATAATGTTTGATAATGTTTAATTAAGATTCACTTTGAATCTTCAATGTGAGTTTCTGCGTTATATTATCCGAGAAAATGAAAAAATAAATTGAACCAAACTGCCCGGAGTGATAAACCGAGGGAGCAAGGGCAGAAACGAGGAAGCTCGAGAAAACGGCGGTTCGATCACGAGTGAGGAACGCTCATCGGTTTTATGCTCCATACCGGGGTGAGAATCGAAGGCGGGAGATTAGTGTGTGCACGGACTCCGAACGTTGGAGTTAAGGGTTAAGACCGAGCGCTATCATCTTTCGTTTTCTCTCATCGTCGCGCGATTTTTCTCTTCCGGAAACGACATCGTTACTCTTCGGCTCGGGAAGACCGACCGTGCCCTCTTTGGGCGGGAGAAACCGGAACTTTAAAATATTTCTTCGTTGCGTGGCAAGATCTCATCGATGTATCTCCTTGTCTCGAGAGGGCGGAAGAAAATTAGACGATTTGGCCCGATAACGGACCGATGGAGAGCGCGGAAAATTTAAAGGAATATCCGACGGTTGCGGACTTCATCGAGATAGAGCACACCGGACGCGGACCAAGGTTCGGGTTTATCCTCGCCGCTACCAATCAGCCGGCATTCCATTCGTCATTTCCCCGGAGAGATTCTTCAGAATCGAACTCTCGGATATTTACCCTCAAACATACATGGGAGAGGGAGGCAAAACGGACCCGCGTTCTCCATTTGAGATGGGAGTTTTTTTCTGGACGTAGGTAAGGTGAAATAAATTGAAAATTTAATATACTGGAACTTGAAACTTGCCGACGATACTTACATTAATTAAACATTAATGCGCTCTGCTTTTAAAATAAAAATACCAGATATTACAAATCTTGTTCTTGAAATTTAAAAAAATTTTAATTAAAAATATAAATTTTACTGGGCAATGCTTTTAAAATAAAAATACCAGATATTACAAATCTTTTTCTTGAAATTTCAAAAAATGTTAATTAAAAATATAAATTTTACTGGGCAATTGCAACGCAGATGTGTTTGAAATTTTAGAAACAGTTTGGGTAAAAAAGCTTCCCGTACCATTCATTAATTTTCAAACAAAAGTTTCTTACAGAGAAGCCTTTCAATTTTTCTTTGTTTATTGAAAAAAATTACATCTTAAAAAAATGTCGCCAGGTTTTCGAGATGATTGCCGAGGGAACTGGGGACGGCCCAGTTTCCGCCGCTGTCCCAGTTTCCGCCAGCGAACGCAATTTGTACTAATAATAAATACAGTTTTTGTTTGATACAAAAGAAATTGATGGCGTGCTGAAGAGCCGATTTTACTCTTGATTAATACCGCAATACTCATATTTTTTAAATAAAATGTTCCATTTGAGAATTTAAGATGACGGAAACTGGGCTTTACTTTGGTCCGTATTGCCTCGCTCTCCACCATACATAGCATGCCGTCCCGTATTGACGGCGTGCTTTTTTATCAATGTTTTGCGGGACACGAATAAAAAAGTTTCATCTCAAATGAAGGACATTGGTTCGTTTTGAGCACCTGTACACATACAATATACCATCGACGATCCTGTCGAGCACCTCGTATCGCGAACCAGTCCAATTGGCGAAAGGGGGAAAGGGAGACACGGCAACGCGAAAAGGACAATAGAGAAAATAAAAAAAAAGTTGAAAAAAAAAAAGTATAAACGGGTTACACAAGAGCGCAAAGCCCGGAGGAGTTAATCGACGTGGCTCGTCGTCCTGGTCGCGTGCTGAAACGCCAGCGCGTGTTCAGAAATCGTAATTGTCGAAACTGTCCTGTGTCCCGGTGCTCTGGCGACGAGTAATGCCCGGCGTACCGTTCGACCGTGTTGCTCGTCCCTCCGTCGCATCGGTATACCGAGCCATACCTTCGCCAATTAATTAGAGAGCTCGAGGAACGCTGCTATGCACACAGACCGGATGTAAACCGTACGCTTGCCGAAGCTTCGTGTGAACACTCGCTGATACGCACGATTGTACGGCGTACAATCCGGTCGAGCAGAGCTCGAGGAAATCTGACGAGATTTTATTATTGTTATTTTTTTATATATATAAATGGAAAAATTGAATGACTTCAGCTGGCGAATGCTTTCTAGGTATATACAAAATGATAAACAAAATATCCCTCGGGAACCATCTTGGAAAGCTTTCGGAAAGCTTTCGATAAAAAAAAGACAAATTGAATAACTTTACTGTAAGAATTTTTTTTTTTGAAAATTATTTAATGGTATTGGAAGCTTTTTTAGATAAATTGTTTCTGAAATTCTAAACCGCTGCAATTTTGACACATTTACATCTCTACAACTCACAACGCTACCAAAATCTCTACCAGAATCAAAATAGAACTCTACCGGAACTTGAAATAAAATTCTACCGCAATTGAAATAAAACTCTACCGGAATGGAAATAACACTCTACCGGAGTACAAGGCTACCCAGCCTTGTATTCCGGTAGATTTTATTTCAAATTCCTGTAGAAGTTTTTTTACTTTCTGGTAGAGATTTTGGTAGAGTTCTAATGCGGTAGAGTTGTTATCTGGTAGAATTGTGACTGGTAAAGATGTAAATGTGCCGCTATTTTACAGTGCAATTTATATTTTTAATGAAAATTTCTGTAAATTTCAAGCAAAAGATTTCTAATTTTAAGATCTGGTATTTTTATTTTACAAGCGAAATACATTAATTGACATACATACATTACATACATTATTTGACGGCCACCGTTTATTTTACTTAACCCAAATAAACGGTGGCCGTCAAATAATTTTTTTTTCTGGGTGTAAATTTACAATTTATTTTTACAGTCTTCAGCTGGCGACTGCTTTCCAAGTACATAAGAAACAATACCCAAAAAAAATCCCTCGTGAAACATCGACGAAGCCCGGCCACATTTTCATAAAGACCCTCTCTTTCCGATAAAACAAAAATCTAATAAATCCATCTGACGAATACTTTCCAGACGCAAAAAACAAATAAACAAAAAAAAAAATGCCTCGGTAAACATCGACGATATTTGTCGCGCGTCTCAGTTCGACGTCAGGACCGATCGCGAGTCTTCGCCGCTGCAAAAAGTTCGCCCTTCGGATCCACCCTTCAGCTCTTCACACTCGGATGAGGGTGTCAGTTCGCGCAAGTGGCGTTGACATCCATGGATACGGTAAGCCCCGGCGACTGTGCGATCCGAAACTCCGGCGAATTTCTTTCCGGCGCTCGAGAGGAGGGTTTTCCAGCGGGGTGAGCGCTCGCACGTCGGTACCGCGATTCCACCTCGCATACAGAAGAGCGGTCCGGCGTGGAATTCCCTCCCTGTTCGGGAGCGCAATAATATCTCGGGACGTCGGTAAGGGAAGGATGGAGACGAAGAGAACTTCCCCCTCCCAAACAGAACTCGCCCCCCCCCCCTCCCCATCGGAAGTTTTCCAAAGCGTTGCGAGTATGCCCTGGAAAGCGAGTATGCTCGCTTGTACTTGGGCTTGACCGGAGCACACTTCTCCGGGGCCTTTGAAACCAGCTGGCGGCCGCTCGGTGGAAAGTTTTCGTCTAATTAGGTGGCCGAACGCGGGGGCTCTCGCTATATCTGCCGGCCATAGGTACAAGGCACCGCCGGCTACTGGATGCTTCCCGTAACAACGGCGAAAGGGAGGCGGAGCTCCCCGCCGCTTCCTCTCGCTTGTTATGTCTCGAGTTTTGGAACTAAACTTGTTCGGTTACACGGGGAAAGAAGGAGACGGGGGGAGAGCGCGGGAGATACCGGTCGGCACATTACGTCGGGGATGCTGCGCGCCGCGTCTCTCACCACCTGCTTTCAGAAATGCTGTTGCTGAAGTTTGCGCAAGATATCGAAAGCTCAGCATAATGGCAACACGAATCAAGTTGTAAATAGATGGAAAAGAAAGTCTTTCCGCAATTATCGTAATATCGTGAATTTTTACAATTTCTATGGGAAGGAAAGCGGATTATATTTTCTCCGGCTTGAGGAACTACGCTGGAAGTCTGTTACAACTCTGCTGGAGAACGGGGATTTATTTATATAATATAAATAATATAAATATTTTTTAATGCAAAAAGATCGGAACGGAATAAATCAAAAATTTATTACACAATTTCTACTGAAAGAAAATCTGTTTATTTTTCCTCCGGCTTAAGGAACTATGTTGGAAGACTATTACAACTCTGCTGGAGAACGAGGATTTATTTTATATATTTTTTTGTGCAAAAAGATCGGAACGGAATAAATCAAAAAATGATTACACAATTTCTACTGGAAGAAAATCTGATTATTTTTCCTCCGGCTTAAGGAACTATGTTGGAAGTCTGTTACAACTCTGCTGGAGAACGAGGATTTATTTTATATATTTTTTTATGCAAAAAGATCGGAACGTAATGAATCAACTTTAAAAAAATTTAAAACTCGAAGATTTTCCGAGCGAATTAGCGACGGTTTTTTATGATTTTAAGAACTAAGTTTGAAGGGAGAGATAGTGAGACTGAGTTTTTCCGAGCTCGGGCTGCGAGCGCGAGGATCGCAGAGTAAACGGAGCCGCTGCGTACACTTTCTCCCGAGCGATGCTGCCTGTTGCGGCTTTCAACGCCTAATTGCAATTATGTCGTTGCCAAAGCTTGCGCAAGATATCGAAAGCTCAGCATAACGGCAGCACGAATCAAGTTGTAAATGGATTAAAAAAATAGTTTTTCCCTAATTATCGTAATATCGTGAAGTTTCAAATTTCTCCGGGAAGAAAACCTGATTATTTTTCCTCCGGCTTAAGGAACTATGTTGGAACTCTGTTACAACTCTGCTGGAGAACGAAGATTTTTTTTTTAATGTTTGTTTTTATGAAAGAAGATCGGAACGTAATGAATCAACTTAAAAAAATGTTCACAGATTTGCCGAGTGAGTTAGCGACGGTTTTTATGATTTTAAGAACTCCGTTTGAAGGGAGAAATAGTGAGACTGAGTTTTTTCCGAGCTGTAAGAGAGTAAACGGAGCCACTGCGTACACGTTTTCCCGACCTCGTTTTTCACCCCCGCCATCGGAGTTATATTCATCAGGGAAAAATGTCGGTCCCGTGCGAATCGCGATTGCCCGAAAGCTATAAAGATGAGGACGTTTGCGAGAGCTTTCGCGCAGGGCGTGAAGGCTTCTCGAGCAGCATCAGACTTTACCCCGTTTCGGTGTTGTGTTCGTTGTTCCACGACTCGAAACTTTCCGGACGGATCCCTGCACGCGCGGACGCTCAGTCGGAACTCATTCCCGCGACAACTTCCCTCGATACCCGGAACTCGAATGCCGCGTATGTGTGCACCACCGCGGATATATATGTATCTGCATAGCTACTTCAACAACCTTGAAGCACTTTACTTGTACAAGATTTGTCCGTCACCTCGAATGGGACGGAATACGATTTGTGCGATTTTATCCTCGTTTATCTTTTTCCTCACCGTGGATCTCTTAAGTTAACCTCGGAAGATTTGTGAACTTCTTTTTCTCACGATAAATTACACGGGGGGAATACTTCTAAGGATACAGTACAGTACAGTGGGATCTGCGAGAAGTTACCTAGAGCTTAGCCTTCCTAGCGGAAACCTTAACATTTTTAGACACTTTAGACACTTTAGACACTTTGGAACGCTGCCTGGCCAGGTCCCGGCCAGGCTTGGCGCCGGCTTATGAGGCCAGATATAACGCGACATAGAGAGTATTTCGAACTAGGAAGAATCAATTTGTAGGGTACATTGACGGTTTGAAACGAAAGAGATATTAATATTTGGGAAAACAATTTACCGTGAGTGAAACTGGTCGCAGGACTGAGAACCTTTTTTACGCCTCGACTCCCATCCACGCTCCCGGCTCGTCCACTTCTTTCAACTGGCTCGACGTTATACCCGCGGCAGTGTGTATCGATAAAAAAAAATAGGTCCCGAGAAAAAAGCACATACGATATATATACATATATACAGTTCGCGAGAAATACTGTATCGCGTTGATTGCAGACGGTCCGCCGCTCCATCCGCCGAACTTCCAGTACAGTCCCGAAACGACGTCCTCCGTCATTGACGTATCCACAACAGCAATTTCCGAAAGTATCGAGCGGCCGTTCGGTGAGTCGGACCCTGGCGCCGCACATTGCCAACTTTCTCATCTATTTCTATCTCTCCGGAAAAATGTCCCGGGCGCGCGTTAAGATCCGGACATGAAATACGAACGAGAAGAAACCCCGCAAGAAACACGCGACCGGGATATTGTAAGACACGTGGGAAACACTTTAAAGAAAATGTTGTCAGTGCAATCCCATCGAAAAATGATAAATCTCTTTTCCGAAATTGCATTTCCAATATTTTCCAAAAAATTTAAACCATAAATTCTTCGCTTCGATGTCTTCGAATTTTCGTTCGTCGAAACGGTCGGAGAAGTGTTCCCCTTTCATTTCGTTTCTGTCCGGTGTTTCTATCGAGGACACGCGGTTCGGTTATAAATATGAAATAGACATTCATCCTAGAAGCTTCCCTCTCACCCCTATATATATATATATATACACGTACATACATGTATACATATATATCTCCACCGGGACAAAATGTGTTTCATAGGTAGCCAGCACTAACCTCGTATACGGCACGGGGCCATCCACCCGGAACCGTAGGAGCCGATCTCGTTCGCTCCACTATATCTCTTACAAACGATATCGACATGTTACCGTTCCCATAGCCGCTGCTATATACGTTGCGCTACACCCGATCTATCCGTATCGATGGAAATTGATCCCGCGCTGAGAGCGAGTCGGGACTCCCTCTCGTAAGAAATATAGGCCGGCGAACCGGCGATCGAAAAACATCTCCTGCACCGGGACCCCACATCGGATAGAATCTCCCGCGGATGCTGCGAGTTACCTCCCTGGCTTTCGGTTCTCGGTGCGAGAGCCCCGCGGCTCTCACAGTTCCGATAGGGTATCGAGGCACTCCTTTCGCACCCCCCCCCCCCCCCCCCGCCCCCCACCGCTCGCTTTCTCAGCGTCGCTCTCTTTTGCTTTCTCGATCTACCTCTCTCTCGTTCACCGGCAAGCCCAGACCTCGCGGAAAATAAATTGCTTGAATAATGGAAAGAGTCGGCTCAGAGCCCGGCTTAACGTGCCGGCCGTGCTTTTCATCAACTCCTCGTGTCACCCGCACACCACCCGCTTCGCTGCTTCTCTTTCTTTACCGTTTCTCTATTTATTTCCATTTTCGTTCTCACGTTTTTTTTTTTTTTTTTTTTTCCCCTCTATCCGTCGTTTCAGGGATTCTGTCGTGCCCGAGGCCCGGGTCGGGTACGACAGTGTTTCAAATCTTTCACGGGTACAACTGTAACCCAATCCCCCGGAACTCTTCTGTGTTCGGCTTTCGTCTCTGGTTCGGAGCGACGTAGGGGAGGACGGGCGAAAGGAGGAAGCTTAGGGACAAAGCTTGCTGATGTGCGAGCGGGACTATGAATTGATTTTCGTTAAAGAAAAATGCAACTCGTAATAAATATTCCGAGCATCCGAGAACCATTGCTGGGCTAAATGGGACACCTATAAAACCCACGCTCACCACGAGAACTGATCGATTATAGAGGTGCTCCTTTCTGATTACTACGAACATTAGATGTGGAAATCGCAATATACCAGTGTTTCCGCGTGTCCCGATTGATTTATCGGAAAACATTGTGGTAACGTATTTTGCCCCTTGCCTGCTTTCCAGAGATTCCCCATTTCTGAGTTGGGCAAACACTAAGTAGTTGAAGTACATTTTGATGTACAGAGTACTTGAAATATTCGGCACTAAGTAGTTCTTGAGTACTGACGGAACTTGAGTGCAAAACTTCTGAGTACTGACTCAGTACTTGATTCTTCAATACGTACTTCAAGTACTTAGTGTATTTACCTACCTCGATACACTACGTACTTGAAGTACTGAGCACTAGGTAGTACTTGAGTACTGACGTATTGAGTACTGCCAGAACTTAAGCGTTGAAGTTCCGAGTACTGACTCAGTACTTGTTACTTCAATAGGTACTTCGACAGGTACTTCGATAGGTACTTCAGTAGGTACTTCAGTAGGTACTTCAGTAGGTACTTCAGTAGGTACTTCAGTAGGTACTTCAGTAAGTACTTCGGTAGGTACTTCAGTAGGTACTGCAGTAGGTACTTCAGTAGGTACTTCAGTAGGTACTTCAATAGGTACTCTAAATGCTCAATGTACTTTCCCAGTTCTGCCCCATTTTTCCCCGATCGCGCAAACTCAGGGCTATCCAAGAATATTCTTACTCGTCGAAGGATTTCTACCAAGGGAGGGAAAAGAAATGATGATCCGACGTCAGCGACAAGCTTTCCGAAAACAAGACGCGAATCGGAATATCCTGACAACCCACTTCTATACCTACTTTTTATCTCTTCCCTATCGTTCTTTCCCCAAGACCCTCCCGAGTGTGTTCGGGACCCTCGTTCTTGTCCCTACTTCAGAAAGCTCGCGCCTCTTCCCTCATTCCTTTCCCGCTCTCGTCTCGAGTACGGAGGGCGGCACTTTACGACGTAATCGCACACCGCGGAAGAAGAATATCCCTCAGTATCGCGCGCGAACTCGAGGACAAACGCACGGGGCGTTGCGGAGGAATGGACCGGTGGCAGAGGATGCTGCGTCTGGGTACGCAACTCATTCGGTTTCTCGTCTCGCGAAGCTGCTTGTCGTCCCGGCCATTGGGGGAGAAGAACCTGGCTAGCCTGACAGACCTGCCCGAGCTTCCTCCTTATTCCCCTTCCCTGCAATTTCGAGGGTTGAAACACCGACCACTCGTGCGAACTAGACTCACTTATCTACCTCATCCGGGCTCGAAAATTCACCTACTTCTCGGAGAAACAATGCTTTATAGGGCAATGCCTTATTCTTTGTTTGTACCCGAGGCTTAATATTTATACAGTTATCTTCTTATACTGTTTTTACTCCTAATGATAATTATACACCCTGGCAAAAGGCCATCGACCTGAGTCCTTCGGCCCATTTTTTTTTTACCCGATTTGCCGGTGGATGTAATCAAGAGACGCGATAGCGTCTCGACAAGGAGTTATAAAAATGAAATTTTTATTATATTAAGCGGGACAGTACGACGCTTTATAAGCCAATATACCGGAAGTAAATTCTTTGCACTTTATTATCTCAGAAACGAAGCATCGGATTTAAATTCCGACGACACTTTTACAATACAATTCGAACCCGAGATTTCCATCGCGCCTAAGTCCGATCACATCCGCTCGGTAGATCTCAAGATACGGGCATAGTGTCCCTTACGAGGTCCGAAAATATTATAAAGTCCGCATGCGTTCGGTTCGATGTGCCAGCTTTCGCCTGCCGCAGTCGGGACATATTTCGTTATTGAGGGAATCGACGATAATCTCGGTTAAACTTTGTTGTTGGATATTATTTAAACCGATACGAACTAATATTATTTAAATAAATAAACAAGGTAACAAATGATTGTCAAATATGAACCGATTGACACCAAACTTGGCCAATATTATTATTTAGGTATAGGAACAATATTGTCGGTAAGACGTTGTTACTGAATATTGTTGATGTACTTGCCGCGCTCTACAGAGAGGAATTGATTATTGTTTTATCTCCTGTGACGAAAGGTTTCGATGATAACAAAAATCGTCGATAATCCGATCGATTCCATCCTAAATCTTTTTTCTCGCGAGGAAAAATGTTTCACTTGCTCAAGGAAAGTTCTCTTACAGTCCAGACCGCAGGGCGTCATTTTATTTTACCGGTAGGAAAAGATTCGAAATTGCTAGGCGATAAAGGATTCCGATCGGCGCGCACTAGGTAGATGAGAGACATTGGAATTCAGGATGCGGATCGACGGAAAGATGTGTCCTCGCGTTTTTTTTCTTCTTTCCTCTCTCTGGCAGTCCTTCGCGCTCTTCCCTGACGGGAGAGGCCGATCCTGTCTCGGAAGGCCAGGCAACGACCGAAGCAATAAGTGTCACTGGCTTAACGTGGGTTTTCTCTCTTTTACTCTCTTGTTTTTTATTATTTTTTTTTTATTATTATTTTTTTTTCAGTCCCTTTACTTTTCGAGCCGAAGCAATCTTCCGGCTCTACCCGCGGTTAACGTACGTTTCGAAACTGTCGGAGCGCTCACGCGAGGGTTATTTCTCTTTATTTTTTATTTTAATTTTTTTGTATTCTTCACCGACGCAGTGACACACATTCGGGTTATTTGCGGAAAAAGTAAGCACTCGGAATATTTTTGCTTCAGAGCATCGTACTCGAGATGAACAGACTGGGTATGATGGTCGATCTCTCGCACGTCTCGGTGCCGACGATGCTCGACGCGATGAGCGCCTCGAGAGCACCCGTGATATTTAGTCACAGCAGCGCACACGCTCTCTGCAACTCGTCGAGAAACGTACCCGACCACGCTCTCCGCCTCCTCGTAAGTATATTCCTTATATATATGCACATATATATATATATATATGTATATTTTTTTGTGTTGCAAAAAAATCTCCCGAGTTTCGAAATTCAGTACATTTTTAATGCGCACTTCAAACAAGAATAATGAGAAAAATATATATTAAAAAAATAAGAGTAACCTCATTATTTTTCTTAGTGTGAATTCATTAATTTCATTTCTTTTTTTTTATCAGAATAAAATCAAAATCATCTCAGAGTTCCCACGTATTACGATTACTTCAATATATTTTTATTTTTTATTTTTATTTAGTAATTCCTCTCGGTATGGCTCTCGCCTTTTACCTCAACCCCACGCAGATTGCGTCCGCAGCCGACTTACCCCCTGACTGTATCGCATTCGCCGAGGACCCAGGGAAACTACGGAAAACCTGTGCCGATACAGCCGGTGCCTTCCTAAGTCCCCCAATCGCAATGCGAGTAAACTCAAGCACGGCCACCAGAGGCGCTTAGAGCGACACCTCCTCTCAGTGATGCGCCGTCGATAACCTGCCCGGCAGACACCATCCGCCAGATAAGAACCCGCGGGAGTCACACCAAAGCCGAACACCGACCGCCCTCTCATCACTGAGAGGTGTTTGGGCACATATTTATCAAAGGTGGGAGCCCAACCACCAGGATCACAGAAAAAAACACATGGAAAAATTTCAAGTGGTGTCGGCCGGGAATCGAACCCGGGTCCGCTGCGTGCGAACCCGAGCCTCACCCACTAGGCCACTGCACCCCTACTTCAATATAATTAATCGTAATAATCAAATCGTTACAATTAATTATTTAACTGCGTTTAATACCATGATTTCAGGCGCGGTCGGCTGGCATAGTGATGGTCTCATTAAATGATTACATTTTTTTTTAATGAGCATAAAATCAAAATTATCCCAGGATTGCCACGTATTATGATTATTTAAATATAATTAATTGTAATAATTAAATCATTACAATTAATTATTTAACTGCGTTTAATTGCCTGATTTCAGGCGCGGTCGGCTCGCATAGTGATGGTCTCATGAAATTATTATAATTTTTTTAATCAGTATAAAATTAAAATCATTCCAGACTTGCCACGCACAATGATTAATTAAATATAATTAATTCTAGCAATTGAATCATTATAATTAATTATTCAACTGTGTTATTAATTGCATGATTTCATTAAATTATAATTTTTTCAATCACTATAAAATCAGAATCATCCCCGAGCTGCCATGTACTGTGATTATTTAAATCGTCACAATTGATGATTTAACCGTGCGTTTAATTGCATGATTTCAGGCGCGATCGGGTGGCATAGTGATGGTCTCGTTTTACCCTCACTTCATAAGTTGCGGTGAGAAGTCGACCCTCGAAGATGTTGCCGGTAAGTCTCGTCCGATACCCATTGGCTTATCAACCCTTTGACCCGGCCATATTAGTGCACTCATCGTTGGCTCGTCGGCGGTTCGGTTTTCCTATGCGCTGCCGGTTCGCTGAGCCCGAGCGGGATTATGAGACACGAAACCACGATCCTCGTGGTTTTGGATCGCAGCAACCCTCTGCCTATCGGCTGTGCGGCTAAAGCTCGCACCGGCATGTCGGGCCCGATGTGAGCTTTCTCTTACCCGCCGGTCTCGCATCCATCCGCGCACTATCCGGGTCTCAACCGCCTTCGTTAATCCCTTGCTCCATCACGAGGGAAACGCGCCGCTGAATAATTTACGCCTGATTATCGCGGCATGCAGCGCAGCCCCGCCGACGGGTTCGATTCCCGTAGGACGCATAATACTTGCCTTCCTGCGGCCTCGCGCGACGTTCGGGTCCTCGTGAAATTAACTCAAACCGCAACGGTCCACGTATTTTGATGCATAATCGGAATTCCAAATTTTGAGCGATGATTGCCGACCATGATTACTATAAATTTCACAACATCGCTTGGCACACAATATGCTCGACTCCTGTGACGAACTTAACCGGGAAACGAATGATCAAGTATTTGCGCCCGACTGGAGGACGAGAAACGGAAGTCGTGCGTTTCCCTGCGATCCGCCGGCTCGGCGACTTTCCGCAAGCGCCAGTAAACGTCGGAACGACAAAAAATTACCCAACAAATGTTGGTATAGTAATACTTCATAGCCTGATTAATGTATGTGACAATACACTTGTGAGCGGATTTCGATGTTATAAATTTCGGAGATGCTTGGTCATCATTGCCAATAGTAGTGTACATTTTTTTTTTTTACGGATAATGTGAAATCATTATTTTTTTTTTGTCGATTCCTGAATCGAGATTTAAAGGGAAACGAAATTTTCGTCTTGATTGTTCAGCGCAGCTGTTGGTCAACTGTAAATTACAATTTTTTTTTGTATATCAACGAAGCGTACTACTAAAAAAAATTGCAAAATTGCAAAATTGCAAAATTTAAAAATATATATATATCTGCAGGATTAACGATAAAAACATTGCGTACGTTTATGAACGAGAAATATCTCTAAAATGTCAAAATCTTTTGTTTACCTTGCATATTCTTCACATTTTGCTCCAAACAATTGCTGACAAAAGAGAAACAACGCAATTACGGGTGACTTAATGTCTCGCTGCGTATTTTTTTGCGAATGCCTTCAACGATCCTCGTGTTTCATCGGCCAAATTGGGTCGTAACGACGATTCGATTCGGCGAGAGGGAGAGACGGCTGTTAAATCGAACATTCGAGCTCGCGGGGATAAAACGCGCACTGGTATAGAGTGAAAACGGGAGGGAAATTCAAGGAATGCATACAGCTCGGAGCCACTGGCTAACAAACGTAAATATTCGAACTATTTCGATTTTCTTTTTTTTGGGCCGAACCAGCGGCAATTTTCGCTCTCGAATGCCGAGAGGAGAACGGGAGAGCTCGATGGTGCACGGCGATTATCGTTACCCGCAGAAAGTTAATAACGCGTTCAACCGTGGGCAGCTCGGAAGCTCGCCGTGAAACAGCTCGGAATAGAAATACTCGAGCTCGTCCTCACTGCTCGCATCATCGATTCGACACGTGCATTCGTTCGTTCGTTAGTTCGCCCTTTCGTTTGCCCAACGCACGCACACATGTTATCGATTTATCGTTCGGCACTCGCGATTTTCTGTTCCAGCGCATATCAACCACGTGCGAAAGGTCGCGGGCGTGGACCACGTCGGCATTGGGGCCGGCTTTGATGGGATCAATTTGTAAGTACCACCGATTATCCACCACATATGTAGCCACCGTTAACTTTGCGCAAGTGCGCACGCACTTGCGCCGACACTCTTTCGCACGACCCATCCGGCACATAAAACATGCACGATGGGTTGTTAAAAATAATACAATTTAACAGAGATAAAGCATTCAAGGGAGTTTCGTGCAACCTGGAGCGAATAAGCTTAACTCGCAACTCAGTGGATAAAATGTATTTAATTTTATCTATTTTTATATTTTTTTATTCGCGTCAATTTTGGTTATAATTCATAACCGAGTTTTTCGGCCGAATTACAAAAATTTTGAATGGTCCATCGTTATTATATTGATGGGATCAATTTGTAAGTACCGGCGTTAACTTTGCGCGAGTCCGGTGCCCACTTGCGTCGACACTCTTTCGCATGACCCATCCAGCACATAAAACATGCACGGTGTGTTGTTGAAAATAATCAAATTTAACAGAGATAAATCAATGAAGGAAGTTTCGTGCAACCTGGAGCGAATATGCTTAACTCGGAATGCGGAGGATAAAATGTATTTAATTTGATTTATTTTCGCGGCAATTTTGGTTATAATTCATAACAAAGGTTTTCAGCCGGACCACAAAAATGATGAATGGTCCATCGTTACTTGAGTTGAGAAGTTCAATACGGGGAAAAGAATTTCACAAAATATAGATTAAAAAAAAATTATATAACAGTTTTATTAATCTATATTTTATCATCTTTTTTCCACTTACTGAAATTCCAACGAAGCTCAATGTACGATGGACCGATAGTTGTGTTTTACATTTTTTAATATCCGATTGACAAACTTGGTTGCAAATAAACCAAAATCGTCGCGAATTCTGCAACTGGTTTAAAAATCTCGCTAATGTCAATAGACTTCGATTTATCGGCGACGAATGGCGGACAGTTTTATTTTAATTTTTTTTTTTACCGACTCCGCCGGGAGAATGAGCAAATAGCGACGAGGGTGTTTGCCCTGCGGCCCTCAAGAGGCCTCTCGTCCGCGGTGCTCGTTTGAACGACTCGTCGGGACAGTGTTTTCGATACACGCCCAATATTCGAGAGTTCCGACGATTATATGGTTTGCTATAGACGACGCGTACCCAGGGACACGATGGCAAGGGGGGCGGCTGGAGGATGGGGGGGGGGGGGGGGGGGGGGGGTCCGAGCCGCAAATTGCGGTGGAAAATCGAGACCCGTCCACAGTCGCGATGAGAAACAATGGAATTGGTAGCCCGGCAGGATGATAACGAAATAACAGAGGGCAGCTAACGCTCGGAATACCAACACCGGATAGAGCTCGTCACTTTAATCCTATAAAGTTCTATTAAATAAATCGATCTTCTGATAAATAAAGGTATCGTAATTTTATTATTTTATTTTTTTATTTCAGTTACCCGCAAAAAAAATGTTTTTTATTCTGCGAGGCGAGTGAAGTGATTTTAGAGAATTGAGCGGTAATATTTCATTCCGGATGCGGAACAACGCGCGGGTCGTTAGAAGGGTATAAACTTCTATTAAATAAATCGATCTTCCGATAAATGAAGATATCGTAATGTTTCTTTTTTTTTCATTTACCCGCAAAAAAAATGTATATTTCTTTCACGCGATCGAAGTGTTTTTAGAGAATTGAGCGGCAATATTTCCGGATGCGGAACAGCGCGCGGCACGTTGGAAGGGTATAAAGTTCTATTGAATAAATCGATCTTCCGATAAGTAAAGGTATCGTAATATTTTTACTTATTTTTTTTTTTCGTTTATCCGCAAAATTGTATTTCTTTCCTACGCGATCGAAGTGATTTTAGAGAATTGAGCGGTAATATTTCATTCCAGATGCGAAACAGCGCCCGGGTCGTTGCAATTTATAGACTTCTATTAAATAAATCGATCTTCCGCTAAGTAAAGATATCGTAAGTTTTTTTATTATTTTTGTAATTTCATGTACCCTGCAGAAAAAAAAAAATGTTTACCTCGCGATCTAAGTAATTTTAGAGAATTGAGCGGTAATATTTAATTCCGGATGCGGAACAGCGCGCGGCTCGTTGGAAGGGGTTTGTCAGCGCGCGAGACGTCTTGTTTACCGAGTACATTTTCTCCCGAGAAATTACGAGCTCGTCTCGCGCCTCCACCGCGTCGCGCAACCCTTCCGCTCGACCTCTATATCTTTTTCTCATCCCTCGGCTAAGCGCCGCTCCGCCCCCTCGCGCCTTCCTTCCTTCTGTTTTATTCTCGTCGCGACTCATCCTCTTCCCGTCCCGCAGATTCACCGCCGTTCCCGCCGTCGCTGCGAGCGATAAATTAATCGAGCGACGCTTAAGTGGCGTGAGAAAGTTGGAATGAGCGACCCACGGATACACGCGAACACGTGGGCGTAAGGTTACAGTGTTATCCGACGCGGCGCGAACCGTCGCAAGGCCGATAAGGCAGGTCGCTGTGCGCTACCTTCGGACCTTTGAAGTTTAGCGATATCGCGCTACAGGCTGCAACTCTACGGTTTCCGTTCACAGACACCGGCCCGATTCACCCGGGACGAGAACGAATCGCATTTCGTCCTTTGATATTTAATTAAAACAAAGTATAGTCGCTTCCTTGCCGATGGGCCTGAAAAATGCCGACGAAGCTCTTTTTTTGTTTAATTTATTTTTATATTTACTGATAAAAAAAGCGAAAGGGGAGGTCGGGTTGAAATTAAATCGCGACCTTTCCCCGAGAGATTCTCCAGCTTCTGACAAAAAATTTATAAAAAGGTCGCGAAGCCTGCGAAAAAAGATCACGGCTTTCGAGAGCCGAAGCGGAGCTGCTGGCAGGCTCACAGATTTTTTTAATCTTCTCCGGACCGTCGCTCCCTTTTTTGAAATTTTATGAATAATGTGAAATGATTCTTTTTCGGATTCCTGAATCGAGATTTGAAGAACGGAAATTAAATTTTGTTGGCAATTGCTCAGCGCAACTGTAAAGCAATCGTAAAGCTCACTTTTTTTGTGTATCAGCGAAACCTACTTTTTACTAAAAAAAAACGAAGCCTTTGTTCATTTATTTATTTTCATATTTACTGATAGAAAAAGCAGAAAGGAGAGGTCGGGTTGAAATTAAAACACGGTCTTTCCGGAGAGCTGCTCCAGCTTCTGACAAAAAAAAAATAAATAAAACGATGCTGGCGAAAAAAAAAATCACGAGTTTCGAGAGCCGAAGCGGAGCTGCGATCACTCCCAGATTTTTTCTGTCCTCTCCGGAACACGCATCGCTCCTATTTTTTGTTTATTCGCCTCATTCGACCCAGCGGGCGTTCATTCAAATATTGTTACTCGAACTTGTTATTCAAATCTTTCGAAGGTCGCGTCTAGGCAAATTCTAGGTTCTCGTTTAACAATGATCCGGTACGTGACGGGTTAATCGGGCGATATAGTAGCGTCCATTTTTTTTTTTTTTTTTTTTATTGGATGAATAATTGGAAATGATTCTTTTTTTTCGATTGATATGTTTTAATCGAGCGATATGTTTGCTTCGTTGTTATAAATTTCGGAGAAGCTTGGTTATCATTGCCAGTGATAGTGACAATTTTTTTAAATTTGAGAACAATGTGAAATTATTCTTTTTTTTCGATTCCTGAATTGAGATTCAAAAAACGGAAACGAAATTCAGTTCTTAACTGCTCAGCGGAAATGTAAAGCAATTGTACATCACAACGTCTTTGTATATCAACAAAGCCTTCTTTCTCCCAAGAAAAAAGAAAAAGACGAAGCTCTCTTTTTATTTAATTCATTTTCGTATCAACTGAAGAAAAGCATAAAGGATAGTCGGCTTGAAATTAAAACGCGGTATTTCCGGACAGCTTCTCCAGCTTCTAACAAGAAACAAACAAAACGATCGCCTCCCCGAAAAAAAAGAACCGCGGCTTTCGAGAGCCGAAGCGAGGCTGCGATCACTCTCCCAGATTTTTTTTTATCATCTCCGGACCACCCATCGCTCCCATTTTTTTTTTTCGCCTTATTCTCCCCAGCGGGCGTTCATTTCGAGCGCGGGGCGCGGTTGTACCGTTCGCAGTCCTGGGCGGTTGTTGTACGAACCCGGAGAAAACAAAGCGTCGCGGTGACAAATTGTTGAACGCCGGTGTTGGAGGGAAGGGTCGAAGCAGACGCCGCTCTCGTCGACGGGGCATTGCGCCGTACTCGAAAATAGTTGTCTACCCCGGGGCTCACCCTGTCTCTCCGGGGGCGAAGTTGGAAACGACCGGTTGCCAGAAGGACATGGCGAGGCGGCATTCGTAATGGTGGCGAACGCGCGTACACGGAATGCGAGTGTCCTCTCGCGCATACATGTGCAATGCTCCGGAATGCGAAGGTACCGGGGAAGGGGCGGTGCGGAAGAGGGGGGGGAGACGGAAAGACTCGGGACAATAGCGCGAGGGACGAAAACAAAAAATGTTAAATAACAAGAAAAAAAGAAAGAAACGATGGGGATGAATACTGGCGTGTGAGGGGCGAGCGTAGGTACGAAAACAATGTGTAAACAGCGAGATGCTGAGGAAGACGAGCGGGCAGCGAGAGAAAATGGAGGCGATAGCGAAAGGGTTGGAACGGGCGAGCCGGGGCTCAAAAGGAGGGCCTTCCGTGTCGCAGGATAATGATGCGACGGGCTGAGACACCTGCTACCGGGCGAAACTGTCTCTCACACCTACGTGCAATTTCAGCTAGACTCCTCGCCGCTCTTCCGTTTCGAGCCGGCTCTCACCCGACGCGTCTGCGAAACACTTCGGAGTTCATCTAGCCCGGCTCCTTTTTTATTTGGATTTTATGAGTCAAAGAATTGGAGATATTAGTGTCAGAGTACTTAAGATAGTTTCTTTGCTGTGCTGCGGCTGTTTGCGTTTCGAACCTAGTCAGGGCCCTCTTCAGAACTATGTTTATTTAATCTATAATTATATTATTATTACATGTCCTGTTTTGGCTTCCATTGTTATTATTCTTAGCTACCTATTTCTGTGTTTCTGACTTACATGTACTGAATTACCTCTTCCTTTAGTTTCTCATCCTTATTCTGTTTAGTGTTTGTTGTGTGTATCTGATGTATGATAGATTGACATTATTGTGGGAGTTAGGTTAGAATGTTTAGATACGGTTTTTAGTTATTCAGCGCCTACCTCTTCTTGTGAGTGTCTTATGTTTTGCAATTTAACTCTGCGTCCCCAGTGTTGTTTTCTGTCTGAGTCACCTGTGTGTTATTTATTAATATTTAACGTAGTACTTAAGATAGTTCCAACAGTCGAGAAATGCGATCTTTAACTGGCGTCCGGGCTCGCATTAGTTTAAAACGACTATAACTAGGAAACGGTTCGAGATAGCGAGTTGAAATTTAATACAATAGTAGAGTGCTCGAGTATTTCATAATTAATTTACCTATAACAAAGTACCAGAAAGCATTGATGAATCAATTCGTAATCCAGCACCTGAACTCCCACTGTGTCGGATGGGCGATTCGACGGCCAAACGGACTGACGGACGGGCAGAAATGGCGACTTTTTTTTCATAAAAATTTTCATCATACTCAATCACATCGACAGAATTCGTCTCTTTATAAATTTATTATTCGAAACCGGTGAATCGTTGGTAGAGCAGGCGGTCCTCACCAAGCGCCCCGCACTCCGCTCAATGCGAAATGTAGCAGCGTCTCTCATTCGATTCGGCGATCGCCTAGTTTTCTCGCACTTCCGGTATAACGGTAAAATTATGCCGCAGTGACGTAAAAACCAGAAAAGTGAGCGGCAGGCGAACCGGTCGACCGTTTCTCGCTCCACTTGATTTTCGTGCCGTCGTGCCCATCGCGCTCTTCCCGACGCCTGGAAACTAATCTGGAAGCCCGCGGCATCTAGATTAAATTTCACTGGTTCCGGAGGCTACGCCGCTCTTGACGAGATATCCGCTCCGGTCCGGAGATATCGTTACTTCCAGACTCGCCATTCCTCCACCCTCTCGAGCGTGTGTACGCGCTCTTGGCTGTTATAGATTTCTCGCGCAGTTTCCGTATAAAACCTCGCCGAGAGGGCGACCCTTTCGCGACAATCGGCCCTCCGCGGCAACGATCGAAAAACGCGAGAGAGCAGTTACCATTATCCCGCTGGCTCACGCGAACTTCTAGTTATAAAAAAGAAAATCGTTGGAGAGACTCATCGAGAGAACCTTCGATTATCGATAAGACCAATGAGGGCAGCCGACGGATGTAACGAACGACCACTATCAACGATAATTGTGCATCAGACGTCTCCGAAATGATAGAAAAATAACACCCACAGCCGAAGGATCGAATCTCAAAAAACTAGAAAAGGCCCCGATTTCATTTTGTCCTGGCAAGCCGAGAAAATATTGATAATACATAAATAAAATAATTTTTTATTTTGATTGCGAAAGCTTCAAGACGAAAATCGTAATTTGCGATACAAATGCGGTAGAGCGAACTTGATACGTATATTTTCTGTAATGAATGCAGGAGAAGTGATATTCCGTGCCTGCTGACTGTGGCGCCGTGCAGCTAACGTGCGTAAAGTACGAGAAGCGTGCGTAAAGTACGAGATGCGTGCGTAAAGCACGAGAAGCGTGCGTAATGTACAAAACGCGTGCGTAAAGTACGAGACGCGTGCGTAAAGTACGAGAAACGTGCGTAAAGTACGAGAAGCGTGCGTTAAAGTAAAATCGACCTGACGTGCGCACGCACCGGGTATTTACAGTACACATAACTGTGAAGCGCCACTTACGCCACTCTCAGCAGGCACAAAAAGTAGCACTTTTCATGCATAAGTTACATAAAACATATTCTGCAAGTTCAGGCGTAGAATTTAAAAAAAAATGACCCTTTCACCTCTTCCGATTCGAGCGACATCGCCGAATCTTCAACAACATTCGACTGATGCTGAGCCGTTCAAGCTTCTACAGAAAAACGTATACCTCGGCACAGCACCGAGTAACCTGATTGGGGAATCGCGCCCTAAAATCTGCATTACTCCTGGCTCAGCGAGTACGCAAAGAGCTCGGACGAATGGAATCCCGGGCGGCAAAGTCATCGCCGTATCCTCGAAACCGGAGGATATGCACGCATAAATGCAGAGCCGAGCATAGCGTGAAGGCGCAAAAGAAACTCCACGGGAGCGAGATATCCGAAGGGAGAAAGGTTCAGCGCGGGTAGCCGCGTGTGTCGGTGTCACAGTAGCATGCGGCAATGGTCTATAGCGTCGGAGGAGCAAGGGCAATTAATGATAATTATTATGACATTAATTACCAACCGCTCGAGGGGTTGCAGAGGGGGGAGGGGAGGGGGGAGGGGGCTTTGCAACGAGGTTACCACTGCTGCTAGGTTACCGAAGCTTCGCTGGATCCTCCAGTTACAGTCCAGTACGTGTGTCTGCATGCGCTAAAGCCCACGGTCTCGAGGGCGTTAACCCGAGGGTGTGCGAGATACTCCAGGGTTAGAACACATATATGCATATATATGTGTGCTCATATGTATATATATAGAGGTCCACGCGTTTAAGCCGATAATGGTTGTCGTGGCGGTTCGCCACCCCTCGGGCCTCTCCCCTTTCCCTCGCGCACACCCCGACTAATATGAATTTTAATCTCGCGTAAAAGCTTATTGGCCAGCTCCAGGCTCGCTGCCTGACGCTCCCGTCCGCCTGTGCCCTGCCTCTGACCACCATCCATCGCACGTTCACTCGCCCGTTCGTCCGTCCGACTTCCGACGACTCATCGTTTTTATTAATCCATCTACGAAAAAGAAATCTCCACTTGGAAGAAACTGCCTGTATTTGCGCTAAAGGGGGCCGAGCCGCTTCTCTCGTGAATTTGTACGTCCCGACCGGTGAAACGCAATATTCCGTGGCTCGCTTGGTGAAATGATTAGAGCAGACCGAGATCTTCTTCCTACAGGCTCGATCTAACGGAGCCCGAATGCAGTTGCCCAGATGAGCGAGAAAATATTTATCGTAGATGTGACGTGAGGGAAAGCGGGGGAAAATGGACTACGCGGGGTTTGGTCCGACTGGCTGTTACATCCCAGCATCTGCACGGGACTGACCGGACTCCCAGGCTTGGCGCCGTTTCACACCAGTGTAGTGAGAAGAAGAAAGGTTGGATTAACCGAGGCGCCAGTACTCAATAGAGAAGAGTATTATCCAGTACCCAATAGGGTAAAAGTGGGGAATATGGACCGGTCCATATATCATTGATTTACGTGTTAATCGAGGTGGGCCATATTCACCATTTTTACCCTACTTGAGTACTAGGTAATACTTGAGTACTGGGTAATACTTGAGTACTGTGTAATACTTGAGGCCTGTGTAATACTTGAGGCCTGTTTAGTACTTGAGTACTGGGTAGGACGTGAGTACTGGGTAGGACGTGAGTACTGGTTAGCACTTGAGTGCCGGCTAATACTGGAGTCCTGTGTAGTACTTGAGTACCGGGTACTGAATACATGACGTACTTGTGCACATCAATACGTACCTAAAGTACTTGGAGTATCTGCCCAGCTCTGATGTAGACGCAGGTTCATTTGAATTTCTTTTTCTATTAGATTGTTATGAATTCTAGACATTTGGTTGATCCAACCATTACTTTTTCTCGGTGTGTTGGGATGTTTCCCAGACGTATCCCAGCTTCGTCGGGATTGGCGTTTCAAAAATTCTATTATATTTCGGAGGAAGTCCACTTTGCCCCACTCCTCCCTGTACATTCATTCTGTACGGCGCTCCCAGGGGCGACGCGGCCTCTCGCGCATTCATTGCGTTTGCGCGTTGATCTTAATAACTTGCTTTGTCGTACCGTATATCTACGTACTCGCGGGACACGGAATTTTCGACTGCGCACAGGCAGCGGGAGGAATATCCTATTATATCCGCGATTATCATTACAGCGTGGTACGCTCGCTGTTCTACCTTCGCCTCCTACAATCTCCCAACCCCTTGTCATTACCCCATTCTCGGTTGACCTACTTTACCGCCCATCTGTACTTAATAATGAAATTAAACGAGCGAGCTCTCTCTCACCCTCTCTCGAAAAGGAGGCCCGTGTCTCTCTCCTTCTGCTATTATGGTTTCGGCGTCCGTTGGGGCGTGCACCTATTCCGATAAACGGAAGTGCAGTCGTGTATCCTCGCTGGAGACCGGGGAATATTTTTTCGTACTCGTATCGTCGTCAATTTTCATTGTTTTAGGAGTTCGAGTGTCTATGAATTCGCACTCGGTCGCGCGTTTGACTTACGTTTACCTTTACTACTGTGACCACGACCCATCGAAGATCAGCTCGGCCAGCGTAAAAAAATTGAGTATGGGAAGATGAACGTGTTCCGAAGCATACTTTGAGCAATTCTCTCCCAGTAGGATAAATGTGGTGAATATGACCCACCCCGATTAACACGTGAATCGATATAACGATCGGACCATGTTGACGATGGGTAAAAAAAAAGAAAATTAATTAATTTTAACTAATACAAATAGGGTAAAAGTTTATCCTATTTATTTTATTAAAATAAAAAATATGTATTATTTTTTTTTTTTACTTATTTTATTTATTTATTTATATGTATGTTTGCGTTTTGTTAAATTTGTTTACGCGGCTGACCTAAAACGACTCGCTCTACTGCACGCTCGTGTCTGACTCGAATCTTTTCGATTCGCCACAGCCCGAAGACTAGTGGTTTTGACTGATAGCGACGATTCTTTTTACCGCTCTATTCGACCGCTGTGTATTTCCATATCGATCATCGGGACTCCCCGCTCGGTGACTTTCTGCAGGATTAATGTACACGGGAAATTGATGCGTGCTCGCTACCTATTAATAAAACGGCCTTCGTCATCTAATTGGTCCGCACATTTTCTGTACCGTCACGTGCCACTAACGTTTCGTGATCTCTTTCTTCCGTCGTGATCTACGAGCCACCATACATTCAAACCGGCGAAACGAAACTTTTCTCGGTTCCGCTCCCTCCCGCATTGTTCGCGATATCGATCAAAGTTCGAAAGCCTCGGCCATTCGGTACGTACCATACTCGAAATGCTTTCGACTCTGGAGGCTTTGTTTTAATTAGTTTTAACGGGAATGTCGCAATTTCTGCTCGGATCAATGGTAATGTTTTTGTTTCATCACCGCGAGCACACATGAGGTTCAAACTTTCCTGGCACATCTCGCGGCAAAGGGTGGAAAAAGTTTTTCGTACAGTTAAAAATTATCTTTCGTCGTCCAACAACGCCAACTATTTTTATTTACTTCTTAATTGAATTGTGTACTTAAAAAATGTACAATCCGTTGTCAACAAGTAAACTGTAAATATTAACGAGAAATTGTAAAACGTACATTGTACAATTTCTCGTTAATTTTACAATTCGTTGATAAAATAATAAATTGCAAAATTTGGTACGTTGTACAATAACTCGTTAATTTTACAATAAATTTTTTTGTCGCCGAATTGTAAATTTTTTTAAGTATGAAGTAAAATTAACAAGTGAAGAAAAATAATAGACGTTTGTGAAGGAAAAGGTTTCCAGACTTTTTTTACTGCGCAGGATGAACAACCCTAGTGACTTGACAATCTCCGAATGACCTCAGTAGCAAAAAAAGCAAAAATCGTATGCAAACGCACGAATAATAAGAATCCGATTACATTTCGAATATTACATGCCTAAAGTGTACTCTGTGAAAGGAGTTCCTGATACGAGTATCCATTCATTTCGAACCACCCTCCCCCCCCCCCCCCCCCCGTATGCCCAACCTCCTCGATGGACCGATGATTGACGAGGGACTGATGACAGATTGATATTCGTAACGATTAAATATTTGCGAATTCCCAACCGCGCCATAAGTGATTACGGGAGAAACGGCGTGTACCAGAATTCATACGCCCGGTATTGAACGCAGCATAACAGATGTATTTTCCATCAACGGTCCCAGCGTTTGTTCAGATACCGTGAGGCAATTCCAAGTTGGGAAAAAATAAAAATAAATAAAACCAAATTAACGCGGCCCGATATTACTCCAATTTCGGGTATAAACGTTAGTGCTCGCCATGCATGGTGGGCTAACGATACATATACGTATAGCCATAGGCGGCCGCGGGACCGTTCGGGGATTTGAATTTGGGAATTGGTTGTGTGCTTCGACGTTCATCGGGCTCGCACTTTGGCCGAGCGAAACTACCGCACACGTACAGAACGAGAAATATATATATATATATATATATATAGTTATATGTATGCATATATAGTTTATGGTCTCGTGTACGTTGGAAGGTAAACCGCGAACGGATGATCGATAAACACGGGACAGTCGGCATAACTGGCAGTTTCCCCGAGCCGCGTGGCATGAATAAGTACCCACACACTGAGTCCGAAAGCCGAAAGCTCTATCCATCTCTGCTTCGTGTGTTTTCCCGTCAAGTTCCTCTCGCCTCACTCGCAGATATAACTGTCTCTACTGCGGGCGCGTTACCTCGTTTCGTCACGGTTAACACTCAGTCGTACTCTCTTGGACTCGCGATTGGGAAACCAGGCCACACACAGGAGGACGAGGGGGTCGCGAGGGAGCGAGCGGGGCAATCAGAAAGCTCCAAGTCGGCCATTAATCGAAAGCATCGATCGAACTGTCGGACAATATTAACAATGGATTGTCGCGCTGCACTCGGGCAATGAATCTCGTTATCGATGCGAAAAATAAATTGGCGTCTTATTTTATTTTTTTCGAGTATATAAATCGTATAACTAACGCGTAAGTATCCTTCAATTTTTTGTTTTAATGAAATGTGTATTTTCATAAGTTGAGGTTTTTCGGAGGCGGGCGACTTCATTCTTGTGAAATGAGTGCTAGAAAACTATTACACTGGGAAAAATGGAAAAGTGTTAGTACGGTGGATTTGCGAAGATTTTGACCATTTTGTGACATTTTTTCGGGAAATTACATATTTGGTCAGTTTTTTTTCTTCATAGTATTACGTCTTGATCGGCATTTTTGCTGCATGTACGGTTAAGAAGATTTCTCTTCCTACTATACGTTTATGGTGTGTTACGCTTTATCGAAACAATGCCCAGTTTCGAATGTAACCTTTCAAACATTTATTCGGGAATGGGTCGAGAATGTACTGTAAAAAAATTGTATAAAGTTTAATGTACCGGATTGGAAGTTTTTATGGAAAAACTGGTATATTAAATTTCCTGTATAATTGGGATGAAAAATGAATGTTCAGTTTATTAAAAACATTCGGAATACTTTATTATCCATAATTTACTTTAAATTTTACTACAGAAGTACTTTAAATCTGATAATATTCTTTAATTTCACTGTAAAAGTACCAGTTTTTGCATAAAAACTTCCAGTCTGGTGTATTAAATTTACAATTTTTTTTACCAGCGCACTGACTCGAGCTACTGTTATCGCGGACCGGCTGTCCCGTCTCTCCACACCTTGGTTCTTAAGAAAGGTTGATGACTTCAATTTAAACTTGGAATATATTGCTCTTTAATTTCCTCGCAGCCCGCATTAATAATGAACTATTCCCAAGTTATTCAGTGGTTTATTACGCATTATTGACAACCTAATACCTACTTAATTCTCAGTGGTTATATCCTTAATATAATTTTTCCTATGACTCGACTATTGTTTTTATAAACCTTCTCACTCTATTATTTTACTATCAAGTACTTATGAATTTCCAGCCAGTTGCGTCGGCGAATTTCGCCGAAGATTCACAGAACGTAATAATAGAGTAATCCTTCAACATCTTGTCGAAGCGCGCGAATGTCCTTTTTAGATAAACGATCCAGATTTATTTGAACTTTTTTTTTTTTTTTTTTTTTGAGGGAAAGAGTTTGAGTCGGGAGTGTCGCAGCTCGTGTCGATAACGCTTCTGACTGATTTTCCGCCGAGTAACGAGACCTGAAGATCTCCCGAACATCGGGTTTCATCGCCTCATCTGGATTCCTCTGTACGTAGAACCGCGAATAGTTCGGCACGAGGCTATATATATGAGGGTGATGGCAGAGCGATTTCTCGAGAAGGATCAACGTAGAACGAGGGAAGGAGAAGTACGAGGGAAAACTGCACTAGGGGGGTTAGGAATACCGAGGCCGGGACACGACGTCTCCAGAATCCGAGAGATTTATGACCAGCCGATATTCTCCGTCGGCGGCGGCTTTCGCCGAGGCCCCGCGTGGCCCAAAGACCCCCGGCTGCAACATTGCAGCCGAGCGAATCGAGAGTGACAAGTTGAAAAATCGTTTCGCGGTTAAATCAACCGCACCGAGAAATTCGACGGAGAAACTCCTATTCGCTGAATTCTATCTCGGTTTACATGAGAATTGAAATATAGAGGCTTCCACCGCTGCCCAAGAGCTCCACGCCTGCACCCGAAGGCTTCACGAGGAGGCGGCTTTGGAGAGCAGACCGGAACACTCTGACCACAAAATCGCAAAGAGATTAAAGTACAATAGCGCGCGGCTTCGACTTTGCGCATGTTTTTCGATAAGGAAAACTTTTTTTTTTTTAATGTCTCCACTTTTTGCGATAAAAATTCCTATGAAATGTTTACATCGATTGGCATTTCGGCACTATTTTTATAAAGACGAAGCTTCCTCTACGAGAAAACGGATGATAAAAAAAAAGGAAACAAAAGTCAAGCGAAAAATATATCAGCGAACTTTTCAGGCAGCATCTCGTCCGATTCGGCTCAACGAAACGTGCGATTTGCACCAACGAAGCGTGTAATAATGTGAACGTTTTACACAAGAATTGAAATATGGAGGCTGCTGCAGCCTCCAAAGAGCTTCGTGTGCATCCGAAGGGTTCACGAGGAGGCAGCTTTGAAGAGCAGACGAGGTCACTCGGACCACAAAATCGTAAAGGGATTAAAGTACAATAGCTTCGACTTTGCGCATGTTTTTCGAAACGGAAAACGTTTTTTTTTATAAAATCACTTATTTTCCATAAAAATTCCATTTTTTTTTCTATGACAATTCTCTATAAAATGTTTTCGTCGTTCGTCGTTTCGGGACGATTAAAAAAAAAAAAAACTGAACTTCCTCTACGAGGGAATCAAAGAAAAAACACATAAGTCAAGCAAGAAGGAATCAGCGAACTTTTTAGGCAACATCGCGTCCGTTTCGGCTCAACGAATCCTCCGATTTGCACCAACGAAGCGTGTTAAAATAATGTCAAAGTTTTACACGAGAATTGAAATATGGAGGTTTCTGCAGCCTCCAAAGAGCTTCCCGCATGCACCCGAAGCCTTCACGACGAGGCAGTTTAGAGAGCACGACGGGCTCACTCTGACCCCAAAACCGTAAAGAGATTAAAGTCAAATAGCGCACAGTTTTGACTTCAAGTACGTTTTTTGATACTTTTTTTTTTACTTAAAACAAAAGTCCCCACTTTTTTTTCAGAAATGTAGGTCACTTTGGGGTCATGTACACTTTGGGATTCGCTACGGAGGTTCGCAAGCGAAGGGTTGAATAATTCACCTACGTGATAAGGAATTCAAAATAGCTCATTTTCGGATAACTTGACTCTCAATTATTATAGCGTATTTCCATCTTTCCAGAACACCTGCCGGGCTCGAGGACGTCAGCAAGTATCCTGAACTGTTCGCCGAGCTTTTAGCGAGAGGCTGGTCCGAACGGGACATTCAGAAACTGGCGGGCCTCAACCTCATCCGAGTTTTCAAGTCGGTCGAGCAGGTGAGAATCGACAACTACTAAAGTGACCGATTAATTTCTTTCCTTACCGCAATGTTGGATATCGGAGTGATTGGGTATTGGTTTTTAAATGATTATTGCTCGTCGACAAGAGTCAAAATTGTGTTGTTTTCTTTTCTTCATGAAAAATCACCACATTAAAAAAAAATAGAATAATCTGTGAATAAAAAATCCGTAGTTTCCGCGCGCTTTTAATAAAACAATTGAAAACGCTTTCACCGCGAAGCAGCTAAAAACCGCGCCGAACATTCTCGGCTGATCTCTCGAGTGCATGAAAAATTGATGCCTCTCGTGAATGTCCAAACTTGGGTCAATAAGTATCGCGCGATTCTCGCTCGTTCGCTGAGAGCAAAACTGAATCGAGCGAACCGACGCAGAGCAGACAGGAAGAAAAATCTATCTGTATCGCCGCCAAAAATAAATTCCACAACTCATACCGAATTATGCACATAAAAAAAATTCTCAAAATGTAATACAATTGGATTGTCAGAGATTCTCCGACAAGCGTTTCGTCAAATCTCCTTCAAGCTCCAACCACAAGCGACTATAACTCGTTAAAAATAATAATAATAGTAATAAATAAATAAAAAATAAAAACAGCAAATTGCGCTCGTTACCAATCGGATTATTCTCGAAAGCCTCAGCGAGCGCTTTCGGTCCCGGCGAAGTATCGAACTCGAGCGTATATAGATAGAGACGAGGTTGGTGCGGTAATTGATCGTTCAATCGATGATGAACGAGAAACGTATCTCGACCGAAATAACCCGGTTGTACGCGGTTCAGAGTTTGGTCAACCCGGAGTCGCGACCGATATCGGATTTAATAAATGACACAAATCATGTATCTGGGCTGAAAGCGCGACGGCGACGTGGTAGCGAAAAAAAGGAGGGAAAGAGCGTAAGGTCAGTAGCCCGGCGATCTCGCTGGGGCGAAATTCTCCGAGCTATTCGAAAATCACCTCGACAGCCCAGAAAAGTCCGGAGGGGAGGGGGAGGCTATCTGCAACTCTCGCGTGATTTTTGCACTTCTGGAGCGTTGCCAATCGCCGGAGCGAGTCGGAGGGGCAGCTGCTCGAGACCGAGTCAACCTCTGAACTCTACCGGCGACCGCGAATACGTGCGACTCCAGCGTTGGGAAAAAAAGACCCGAGCTCATATCCACAGCTCGTTCTAGTCATAAATATCATTGGACGTACATTTTATCCGGAACTCGACGCGTCATGAGAATTTTTTAATTAATCAAAGTGTAAAAATAAAATAAAATCGTTCGAAAAATATATATTTTTTAAAATAAGGTAGAAAAGCAAGATAAGGTGGGGTGTCGCATTTGCAAAAGAATCCACTACAGGTAATTAAAATTTGGACAAGCCAGGGAATGCTCCATCGAGTTTCATTCGGGAAGAGTGTCATAAACGTCATTAGACGAACATTTCATCCAGAACGTGACGCGTCATGAGAATTTTTTAATTAATCAAAGTGTAAAAATGAAATAAAATCGTTCGAATAATATATTTTTTTAAAACAAGGTTGAAGAACGAGGCAAGGTGGGTATCGCATTTGCAAAAGAATCCACTACAGGTAATTAAAATTTGGACAAGCCAGGGAATGCTCCATCGAGTTTCATTCAGGAAGAGTGTCATGAACGTAATTAGAACGAAAATTTCATCCAGAACGTGACGCTTCATGAAAATTTGTTAATTAATCAAAGTGTAAAAATAAAATAAAATTGTTCGAAAAATATACATTTTTTGAAAATAAGGTAGAAGAGCGCGACAAGAACCCACTTCCGGTACATTTTTTTTAAATAAGCCAGCGTAGGCTCCATCGAGTATTATTCAGGAAGAGAGTTATAAACAGATTCCTTATCGACGATCTTCCTCTTTGGGTAACACTACAAAATAAATTATTGAATGCGGCAAGAATGTAATAGAAAAAGAACAGGATGGAACAGTGGGGGGGGGGGGGGGGGGGGGGGGGATGAAAAATGTTTTGAAGGGAGAGCGAACACAATTCATCTTTTTTTCCTGTTATTTTTTTTTGCCACAAAGTAACGAAACTTGGACCCTCCAGCGACCCGTCGCTGCATCGTTTATGTATACGAGCGTTATTCGCATAAGCGAGACACAGCAAAAGGGAATGACTTATCGTAATGGTGGGGGGTCTGTGCATGTACCTACGTATACAGTCCGAGGGGTCGCAACGGAGACTTACGTTCGCCTCTCGTAAATATATTCGTGGCGAATCGATTTGGTATCAAAGAAGAGCCTTTTCCCCGTCTGCCCTGCCGGTGGTATTTTCCACGGTGCATCGGATACCGTGTACGGAGACTGTAGCACAAACGCCGGTACGGGATGCACGGATGTGCTATAAACTTGATTGCGCCTCATCGATTTTGGTCGCTGCGTCGCGCAGAAATACCCCGCGATATTTGTTTACGACACGCGACGTTCACCCTCGTCGATGTACGGAGGAAGGGGGGGGGGGTAAAGTGGGGTAGCTAAGAAACAAAGGTCAATAAAGCTCAGTAGAGAGAAAAAAATTGATGACGCAACGGGCGGGTTGACCGAGCCAAATAGGATGTATTTCCCACCCAAAATGAATAATAAAGGAAATTGGAGTTTTCAAGCAATGGTGTATTAAAGTAATTAGGTACAGTAATATTATCGGACACTCTGATGGATGCAAAATTTATCACCAATCTTAGTAATTTTTAAAAAGCTTCGGGACTTTCCGACATTCGAAAACGTTTGATTTTATCGGTAAATTCTTTTGGTTTCTATGTTTACCGCTAACGTTACCGAGTACATTAACGGTGATTTCGGTAAGTTAAAAGAAATCCGATTCAGATAATTCGTTAAGCTTTCACAACAAATTTGATGACATGACGAATTAAGAACAGACTTGAGTTAACGAGATGAATTAAGTTGTGCACTTCATTCGTCGTTTATTACATTCTTAAAGATTAATTAATCAGATTAAAAAAATTATGGTCATTAACTGATTATGCACTACGAGGTAGAATTAAACAAAATGTTAAATGATGAAATAAAAAGGATAAGAAATTGACATTTGTTCGACAACCGAACGACTAAAAAAATTGTTCTTTTTTTAATAGTACATTTTGACAATTTCAGGACTTTGAACTGGCATAAATTTCACTGTTCATAACACACTTGACGACACTTGCTTTGACTAGTGTCATACATGTGTAACGTCAAGGAGACCGAAATAACAGCTCCGAGTTTTCGCATTTAATTTCCCAGTACTCGCGTTCTCGTGTTGCTCTCTCATTTTGAACGAAATTAGCACCGAAGCGCGGTTCTAATTGCCGAAATAACGACTACGCGAACTCTCCGAGGAAAACAGTGGTTGAATGCCTCTAAGGAAATGTGCGAGAAGCCAAAATAGCAGAGGATTGAAAGTGCTCAGGGATGAAATTAAAGGGAACAATGTTGTAAGAGCCGCCGGTTTTGTCAGGAATACGACATTTCGGCTTGCCTGCCCTCTTTCACCAAATAAAATTAATAAAAAAAAAAAAACAACTAAAAAAATGTTGCATAAAATGTTTCTATTTTATTTTACAAAAGCCGAGGAAATTAAAAAAAAACACAGAATTCAGGGAAGAAAGATATCCGCGAACTTTTTAGTGGCGCTAAGCATCTCGTTAATTTCGGCTGAACGAGTCCCTTCCATTTGCATCGGCGAAGGGTGTAATAATGTTTCATTCGTTTATCGCGGCCATTGGACATCGGTAATAATGGAACGTGATTAAAACGTACGGGAAAAGCTTATCGATAAATCACTGACGAGATAGACGGTGCGGTAATTACATTGGAAATTTAAATGTAGCCGATGGCGGTCGGTAACAAAATAAATTCAACGATTTTCCTCCAATGTTTATGCGCGTGTGTGCCGCAAACAATAATAATCCGGTTATCGGGACTTCCGTGGATGCGCGCGCATGCGCTGTCGGTGACGCTCGGCGCGCCGTAAAAGCGAGGAAAAGTTCCGGCACTGCATCAACATAAGAGGCTTTATCGCTAATATTATCCGCTCGACGAGCCGAAGGGACCCTTGTACTCCGAGACGCTTTTCCTTTTCTCGTTCTTTTTCAACCACTTCTCCCCCCCCCCCCCCCCCCCCCCCCCCCCCCCCCCCCCCCACATACTTCCGATCCCGTCGGGCTCAAGCCACTCCGGAAAACGTCCTACCACCTACCGAAGCAATGTTATCGTACAGACTCGGAAATATTTCACGGGATTCAAAACGAGATCCCCCGGATCCTTCTTACCTTATTCCATTCTCTTCGGTATACATGATCTGTGGATGCTGTAAGCTCCTTTAGAAAATTCATATCGCAGGATTCTCTTCGTACCTCTTTCGTCACGTCCGGTCGAAGTGCATCGGTGAACAGAGTCTACGTTTACTGTACGGGATTCTGCTTTTGTCACTTCTGCTTTTTTCTCCTTTTTTATTTTTTTTTTTGTCAATTCAGTTTGCGCACGAATCGAGAGCAGTTCCGGGAAAATTGTTTAGATAAATAAAGCGAAAAATTATTTATTTTTATTCATTTTTTTTAAGCTATAGACGACTATTCGAAAATCTGGATGATTTTTCGGGTTTTCAAGATAGTCGGCGATCAACTTCCGCTATAAGTTTCCGAATCGAGTACTAATTACAACAAATGTATGAAAGTCCCTCATTACGCTCGCTCTTTCGCTATTTCCGTGAGAATTGTTTAGATAAGTAAAGTGAAAAATTATTTATTTTTATTCTTTTTTTTTTCCTTTAATCACTAGACAACGATTTGAAAGACTGGATGATTTTCAGATTTTCAGAATAGTCGGCGATCAGCTTCCGGTATAAGTTTTCGAATCGAGTACTAATTATTAAAAAATGTATGAAAAGTTTTTTCTAACCCTCCATTCAAATAGGTTTGCTTTTGACAGTAAAGGCTCTTTACATTTTCGCATTCGTTCTTGTCACCGTTATTAATTTTTTTTTTTTATAAACAGGGTAAAAAAATGGGCGCACCCGTGCGCGCTGCGATGGCGCATGCATCCTCGAATTTGATTGAAGCGAAAAGGCCCTCCGGCTCATTTCCTCTCGCGAGGTTGACTCTTACGTCTGTCGCGACAGGCTGATATCCCGGCAAGCCCGACACACCCCTCGGACCGATAAACACGCAAAGCCGAGCTTACGCGTGTGCGAGCCACGCGGCTCCCTCATTACGCTCGCTCTTTCGCTATTTTCATCCCGACCCCCCGGGCTGTACTCGTTTAATTGGAAACCATCCACTGTATACGAGCGAAAGGTAAAAAAAAAAAGAAGAAAAAAAAAGAATACTCGAGATCTTTTTGTGCGGCAGACCGAATAAAATTTAGGCCATGCCCGTAACATTCGATAACTTCTCACCCTCCCAAAAGCCTCGTCTCTCTAGCATTTCAATATTTTCCTCTCCATCTCTGGCGCTTCTCGAGCTTCCTCCATAAGCCACGGCCGCTCTTTACCCTCTCCCCCTCCCACCACCTATCTTCATTCCCCTCGCTACGTTTCTTTTCATTTCTTCTTTTTTTTAACTTTTTTTTTTTTTCTTCAAATCTTTATTCTACACCGTTAACGACGAGCGAATCGCAAAAGCTGCTTCCGCGTTCACGAGCCCGGAGCTACGCGTTTCCGGCATCTGCCCAGCTCCCGGTGCGAGCAGTGCGAGGTGGGTGGGACTCGTAAAAAAGAAAGTATCTCATTAACGGAGCCCCGATGAATCTAAAGGCGACGCGCGGTGTGCGCGCGCGCTCCTCTTTCATGCCGTGTACGTGACGGAGAAGAGGATCTCCGTCGCGAACACGATCGCGATCGATTCTTGCTCGAGACGACGCGATAATCATTCCCAACCCCGTTTCCCCATTGTTCGAATATTAATTAATGAAAAAAGATGAAACAGAAGGAACAAATGAAGATGAAATCAAGAATCAAGGGAAAAAAATACTGAAATAGTATATTATGCTACAAGGGAGGAAAGTGTGTCTTTGCAGAGAGTGTGAACTTTGATGCCCGAGCGAAGCGAGAGCAGAAATTCACACGAGGCGAAAATCCACTTCCTCCCGAGTGGCGTACGCTATTTCTTTTTTTCGACTGTCCTAAAAAGTGGACATATTTCTACGCCTGCAATGGGGATGGAAAGTGGCCGATTCTTCACTAGCGGGTGGAAAAGTAATTTAGCTGGAGGAGAAGTGATTTAACGGGAGGCAAAGCTTCATCTTTCATCCCGTATAAAATAGGCCCTTTCAAGCGTAGTAGGGAAAAAAATAATACAGCGTGGCGAACACAATCGCGATCGATTCTTGCACGAGGCGACGCGATAATCATTCCCATCCACACTTCTCCCTTGTTCGAATATTAATTAATGAGAAAATAAGAAATAAATGAAAATAAAATGAAGAAGCAACGAAAAAAAAAAATACTGAAAAACATAGATCAGGCTATAAAGTTTTAGTATACCAAAATCTGTTAAGTAATTTTTTGCCATTCCAACGTTTATAGGCACTTGCGAAAAGTGCCGAGCCGGTGGATCACAGTGAAACGCATAACTCCCGTTTTTTTGCCCTAGCGGGCAGTCGGGAGTAAAAATAATATAGCGTCGCGAAGATGATCGCGATCGATTCTTGCACAAGACGACGAAAGAATCATTCCCATCCACATTTCTCCCTTCTTCGAATATTAATCAATGAAAAAGAAAGACAAAAAAGATGAAAATAAAATGAAAACGTAAAAACAAATGAAGATAAAATGAAGAGGCAAAAACAAAACTACTGAAAAAAAATATAACGTAGCGAACAAACGTCACGGATTTGTGTCGGCGGAATTCCGTCCCGCGCGAATATAACTTTTCAGTCGCTGGCATCGGATTCGTCTCTCGGCGGTGAGCGTTATATGCGCGCGGGATTGGAAAACAAAAATCTGTGTGCCCGGAGATGGAAACTGCAGTAAACAAAAAGTATTTACAGAGTTTTCATGGCGAAAGGTTGTTTCGTAAAAGGGATTCGGCTAGGCGTGTGAGTACTCGCAATTCGATGCGGGTGAACACAAGAGCCTACCCGATGTGGTTTTCAGTTTTTTTTTTTTTTTACTTTTTTTGTCCAATATCGAAATCCCAGAGAGTTAATGGGCTTACTGAAAATTGATAGACCGCTTGTGTGACCTGCGAATACAGCCCGCGTTGGGTGCGCGAGAGACCGCGTTCATCGCTTGATACACACGTGAGAGGATTTTTTTGTTTAACACCTCGCCAATTGAATATACGCTGCCGTGATTTTAGTCGTTCGCTACGTAACTCAATGCGATCGTTTTTTAGGGAATTTTTTTTTCGAAAAAAAGTTCCAATGCCCTATCTGTCTGCCGCATTCGATCATAAAATTGAGATATAATCTAATCGAGGAGGAAGCAGCACTGCACAATAGACCAACGAGTCCTACATTTAAAAAAATCTTTTACTTTGAGAATCGTTAATAAAAATAAAAAATAATCTTCGGTTTATCGTACCGAAGGTTATCGATTTAAGGCACGGTGAATAAATTCGTATCGAAGATGCGATTATATAAACCTTTGCATAAATCTGTGCGTAAACATTATGGAAAAATGTAGCCGTTACTTGACTAGTGCGTGGAGCTTCGTGACTGAACTGATTGAAGTTCGACTTTTCGAGAAATAAATTAATCAATAATTACATTGACACATTAGTCGAATGAGTGGTATGTTTTTAAATAATCTTGTACTTCGTGAACGATTTTTTTTATCATTAAAGAACCTGAAAAAAAACTTTGCACAAACCTTTTTGAAAAATGTAACCCAGCCTCGTTAAGCCTTCGACTCATCAAGGTCGATCCGGAAAATAAATAAGTAATTGCAACAAGTGCACAACTGCATAAAATACTGCATGAGTGAAAACACAATTACAGTTTAAAAATACGCTATTAAAAAAAATAGGACATATTTTGTGTATGAACGTATACAAAATACGTGCCATTTTTTTAGGTCGCGGGATACCACGACCAAAAACCGTGAAGCTGATTTTAGTCATTCGCCACGTAACTCAATGCGTTCGTGTTTTAGGCGATATTTTTATTTTATTTTTAAAGTCAATGGGACGCATGTTTTGCAGAAGCGTATACAAAATACGTCCTTATTTTTTTACTCCGCTGGATATTGTCCCGACAATCCAGACTAAACGCATCTCTGAGCCCGAATATCAGGGAGAATAATGGACGGTATAGAAATTTGTGTAACAATTGTCGAGACTGCGGAATGAATAAAAAAAGGGTTTCTGCTCGAGTCTAAACGGAGAGACGCCGCGTACTCTCGTGTAACCTTCTTTTTTATACCTCGAACAATGCTTACAAAGGGTTGTTGAGAAATTCTAAAAAATCCTACCAGCGCTTCAGCGGTAACGCTCGGTATCGGAAAAAGTACCAGGTCCTCCGATTTCATGAATTCGGCTCCATGTGTTATCGGCTATGTCGCGAATATATTTTTTTTTTCTTCTTTTTTTTTTACAACTCTTTGGATTTTATGCTTCAGGTGAGAGATCGGATGGCCGCCGAGGGAATGGAACCGCTGGAGGAGGAGATTCCGACCGAGGATATCATCGGAAGGGACTACTGCCGTTACAACATAAAACGATTCGCCGGGCCCTAAAATAATCGTCCCGGTGTAAAAAAAAACAAAAATTCTTCCTCGACACCGCAACCAATACATTTTTATTACACCACTGTTTTTTTACGCATCTATGCAAGAAAAATCGACGACTGTCCCGTGCGAATCGATTCGACGGATTGCCGGTCGAAAAATGTGAATTTACAACAACAAAAAAAATGAAAAAACGAAGAACACAAAAAATGGACAAGATATAATCTGCAGTGCGCCGCGTGTCCGTGCGGTTCGCGCATAAAATAAATAAAAAAAGAACATCAACAAAATATCGAACGGTTTGACGAACTGATAAATACACGGACCATTGTAATATTCGATGACCAAAAAAAAAAAAAGTTTGTATAAAAAAAAATGATATCGACGTTTATTTGTTCCTCTCGTATTCGTAACTTCTTATACTCGGTGTGAAGTGTTTAAGGGAGTAATTGGGCGAGAGAAAGAGAGAGAGAAATTATATGGTATAAACAATTTAAGAATCCTCGAATGCATATACGATATATATTGTATGTATTATAATATTTATTCGAGGAGTGACGTGATTTTTTGTGTATTCCGAGTGCGTGAGATTAATATAACTGAGAGTTGAAAAAAAAAAAAATTAAATTGGGGCGTTTTTATAGGGTTCATCGTGGGTGTACCCTTGCGAATGATGATTGTTGACGATACAGTGAAAATATGACAAAAGCAATATGAGCCATCCTGTATATAAGCTTTAAAAAAAAAAAAAAAGACGAAGGAAAAGATATATAAAAATCGAATCGACAGCTCTCTTGCGAAAAATGCACATATGCCGTTGCGAGGCAACGACGAGTCGGGTCAAGTAGTGTAGGTCAACGAGGGATCAGACGCGGTACTCGTGGAGTGAACGGAAACTGTTCTTATATTGATAAAACTATTCGTTCGCACCGGTGAATGAAACACGGAGGTGTAAAAAAATATATATAAAAAAACAAAAAAAACTCATTCTGTCTTTCACTCCAGCCTGTCGACCTTTAATTTATCATTTTTTTCAGCAATGTATCGGATAGGATTATTCGCCAGATAACTCAGCCAGATGAAAACGAAGCGTGGGCTTTTCGTAAAATAATGTTCATAAAAAAGAAAGAAAAATGTCGAGAATCTGTCAAATGAATTCGATTTCCACAATATAATTTATATATTTTATATATTTTATATATTTTATATAATTTATATAATTTATATAATTTATATAATTTATATAATTTATATAATTTATAATAGCCAAATTGGCTCTTCCTCGACTACTTCATCGAGGCCGAAAATCTACGAGTGACAAACTACAGCAAAGTGGTTCCAGCAGGTAAGTAATCTGGGAATAATTGGGAGCCATCCGACCGCGAATGATACAATGCACCGTTATAATCAGATCTTCGATTAGAATTTATTCACCGTGCGTTAAATCGATAGGCTCCGGTGCAACAATCTGGGGTGTGATTCGGCGTGGAAATTCGACTAATGAAATTATAAAACACTCAACGCGATTTGCGCGCTCGTCGGGGCACAAAGAAACAATTGAACGGATAAATTGTTAAGAGTGAACGAAACGCATACCTTGCAACCGAATCAATGCAATTACATTACAGGGGGACAAAAATGTGTTTTCTGTTTTTTCATTCAACTCGTACAAGGCTATTGATATTGTTACAATGGAGAATGTGTAATTGAACTGTGTTCGGGCCGTTTTATACGAGGTGTCCATACTTTGTTAGAATTCAATAATAGCTGCTTGACCGGGCAAACACCGTCCGGACGCTTAATGCGGCTTTGGCACTTAATTAATTGGACAATAATCGAACAGCAAATTCGGCAACGGCATTCGCTCTATTGAATTAATCCAGGATATGTATGACTCGCAGCTTTCGATTGGAACCACTCGACGTCGACTATAGAAACCCATTTATAATGTATTGCAACATTTGTATCATACGGATTATCAATTTGTATCTAGGGAGGATGTTTACAAAAAATTGCCGCAAAATAATACAGAGCGGCCGTCTGGTTTTTACTTTTTTTATTATTATTTAGATTCTATTAGTCCCGTATTTTTATTATTTTTCTTGTATATAGTATATCGTTAACCCTTCGAGTATCGGGGACTTTTTGCCGATCGCGAACGACCACGCCTTCTTTTAAGATAGCGGTGAAGTTTCAAACGTTGCAAGTTTGCAACGAGTTTATGAGCTCTCGTATCTCGCATATGTCATATGACTTTAGTAAGATAACGGGGTTATATAATAAGATGGGTTTTTTTTTTCGAATTCAATAAAATCCCATAGCCCTGCAACTTCTGTGGATTCTTGAAGAACAAGCTCTCCCGTACACCTCTATCTTTTAAGCCCAAGAACGATACGGATCGTCGTAATAAATTTTCTTCTGCGTTATCAAAAAAACAACACTTCAAAATACGTCTCTGAATTTTTATAGATTTGTTTCAGCCCATGAACTTGTTATTCGATTCCTCCGAACGTTGCGTCGTGGCAAATTCTGGGTTCCCGTTTAACAGGGATCCGGTACTTGAGGGGTTAATATAGTTACTATAGCGCAACGGAATCGGTACGCCAGATGGCTCTCTTGATCGATTTATGCGAACACGGGAATGGAAGTTGATCCACTCGCACCGATCTGACAATCGACAACGTACTAAACGACGATCGTACACAATTAAGAATAATTTCGTAAAATCTTAATACGAAGTTTCGTAAAAACAATTTTGTTAAATAATTGACACACTCGTTTGTTCAGGTTTGAATATTGCAAACCTGCGATATTCAAACCTGAATCTTTGAATGAGACACCGATTTTTATACAGATCGGTGTCTGATTCATTCGCTACGTCGTAACAACAGTTTCCTCGTATATATTTCCCCATTGTTACGTCAGTTCCACTGAAAGTTGGTTCGGCAACTCTAACTCACCCAATCCCAGTTTTTCCCCACCAATTCGTTACAAATGAGTTGCCACTGCGAAATTCCCGCAATGGCAACTCATTTATAACTAACAGGTAAATAAAAAAAAAGAAAACAACGCCTTACAACAATGCAAACTAAATTATGTTATACGCGGTGGTCCCGACGCAGTAATTAATCTCTCCTCGCATTCGACTATTTGAACGACCAGCCCTCAAGTGACCGCGCCCTAACGAGCTCGTTAAAACTTTTTAACGAAACGGTTTCCACTGCCGAACGTGTAACTGGACTACCGGGCGCTTTTAATTTTCCATCGCATGCACAGAGTTCCCTTTGACTTTTGCACTCGTCCTCCTTTGGTCACCGTCCGAAACCGAGGCCACAAAAGCCCGACCACTTGTCCAGCTGCCCGGCTTTCATGAATCCAACCTATTATAATATATACCTATATATAAATAACATTTTTTTTTTACCCTGCCCTCGCATCGCGCTCCCTCAACGTCGAGACCCACCGCGACTCTCCTCGAAGCTTTGTAATTCGACGCCGAACGAAAATGTTATTTATTGCCCTGAGCGATGTACCGGTAAAAACAAAAAAAAAAAATGAGTCCGTACAGCCGGTACCGGAGTGTCTGATATTCGGTACTTTATCAGTGGCTTTTCCGAGGCTTCGCCAGCATTCGCCCTCCGGAGCGCCCCCTCCACCCTTCAGAATTTCCGTTATAGGTGAGAGCGGGGCAAAACGGTACAGCGGAACAAAACGGGATAATGAGACAAAAGGCAATTTTCCAATATCTTTTCTACGGTGGCGATGGTGATCCGTGGGGCAAAACGGGGTTGAAAATCCGGATGTATCGTTGGGACAGAATGTGGCATCGAGGAATTATTGGAAAAATTGAGTTTTGCCCTCACTGTCTCGTTCTGCCCCACTGTCCCATTTTGCCCCGCTCTCCCCTACTAGCATACTCGCTGTACGTATCTCGGCCGCTGAGAAGCGAAAGGGCGTAATTTCCGTCGTTTAGCCGAAAGAATCAGTGCGACTTTACGCCCTTCTGATTCTCAGCGGACGATATTATATGCCGGAACTCGTTCGGGCGTTTTTGTTTCGAGGTGTCGACGTTTTGTTACCGGAATGGAGAACGGGCCGTGGAGAGCGGCCAAGTTTATGAAAAGTTTTCCGCTTTCTTCGGCGTATAAATTTAGAGCTTAATACGGGCGGAACGCCGGATGATATTAAAAGGAACGGGTGGGCTTCGCGCTCCGGGCCGTTCTCCGGACTATACTTTACGGGGAACGATGAGAGGATGGTACTTTAACTCGATACCTCGAGACTACTTTACCTCCATCATCCCGGCCGTTGCCACGATCTCGGGCTCTCTCCGCTCTCTTCGCGCTGCTGGTTACGATAGTCTCGGCGCTTTCCCCCGAACGCGTCTCGCACGAAGACGTCTCTCATATCCGGAGACGATTACGAGCCGGGCTAGTGCCCTGGCTGCGTACAGCCCGGGAGATTGCCTCTGGCGAGAAACCACCTGGCTGAGGAATCTCGATTGGATCTCGGGGGAAAGGCCTCTGAATCCGGGAACGAAATGACCACTCTCGTTACATTATCGGTTAAATTTAATATCTCGGGAGTCCGTGATTTCTACGGCGATTCATTGAAATATCGTCGAGATTTCGGTGAAATCCATTCCGTATGATGTTGTGTTTGAGTTTACCTATTATTTTTTGAGCCCGTCGTACTTACACAGAAAAAAAAATATCATTGAATCAAGTGAAATTTGCTTGCGGGCTGCCAATGAAGTAAAAACTTTGTTTCAATTCTACTCCGAATTCGTACAATTTCATACCGGATTGAAACGATAACATGTCACCTTGACAGTCTTGCTGTCGTTTTTTTAAATATCATATGGAATTGTACGAACTGAAAGTAGAATTGAAACAAACATTTTTTTTTCTTCGGCAGCCCGCAAGCGAATTTTTTTTTTCAGTGTAGTTTTATGGGAAGATGGTGCTGAAATTGAGAAAGATAAACTATATATAGTAACCTCTTCAAAACTTTTCTATCTACGAAATCATCAGAGATTTCGGTGAAATCCATTCCGTAAGGTGCGGTGTTTGAGTTTATTATTTTTCAAGCCCATCGTACTTAGTTTTATAAGAAGGTTGACGTTGAGAAAGATAAACTAAGTATAGCAACCTCTTCAAAACTTTTCTACCTACGAAATCATCAATTCTTTTCATTCAGTCATTTATTTTTTACAGTGGATTAACATTGTCCCGACTTTATGGAAACCTGTCCCTCTCTTTGAAATATGGTCTTATGAAGTTGTTATGATTTTTTTTTGTTTTAGATTTTTCAAACCCATCGTATTCCCATCATATTAATAGAAATGTTCTATCCACAAAATCATCAATTTCACTCTATTTTTTTTTTTACAGATTACGGATGGCGCCATAATATTATATAAAAAATTGTCCCAAGCCTATGCAATTCATAAAACCTATTCCTCGTATAAGCTGCCTGCGATTTGTATATCAATTCCCGATTTGTATATCAAAAAAAGAAATCAATTGAGTCAACAAAATGTGCGCTTACGGGTGGCGCATTAAATTTTTGGTTGATCGAAAGGAATCGTCGATCAAACTAACAGTCGAATCGAATTTTCCTTCACATACCACAATCATTTCCTCCAAATTTTGATCAACCAAAAATTTGTTTCGCCACCCGCAAGCCCTCACTTCGTCGCTTCAGTCGAATTTTTTCCCCAGCGCCACGCGACGATATCGCATCCATTGACCGAATATCGTCCAGCGTTAACGAGTTCCAAAGTCTCTCACCAAATTGCACCACGCCGAGTTGACACAGGGGCAAAACCATAAAAAAAGCCAAGAAGAAAGCTTTTGAAAATGCGCCAAATTCGATAAGCTGCACTGTGAACTCCAGAGAGCGTTGCACTTTATCGGATTACGAAATAGAGGCGCGCGGGGAAAGGTAGAGAAGGGGGTCGGGGGAGTATCTTTCGCGAAGGAAAATTTTGTCTTTCCCTCTTTCCCGGCGCGGCAGAAAATAGTAAAGTATCTCACGAGCCTAGGTATAAAACCAGCTTACCGCGGAGGTTAGCGCGCGAAGTACTTTTATCCGGAGAGCGATAGAGTGAGCGGCGAGTCGGGACGCTCGCGAGAAGCCAAGTGTACCGTACGAGACTGGTACGTGTGTACGGTGTGTATACGTGGAACACACGTCGGGTACGACGAGCCGCACACCGAGACCGTCGTCTCGTCGGGGACGACACCCACGTGGCGCGGGCTCGGCGACGCGAAAATTAATGCACTATATAACCCGAGAAATGGGAGATAAAAAATAAAAAAATAAAATAAATAAAAGTTTTCCCGAGGCCGAGTTTACGATCTTGAGCCAGTGGAGGATTGATCGAGCGGCGGGTCATCCTTTATCTACTGTACAGTGCTTTATCCTCCCCGAGCCGCCCCCACCGCCCAGTCTGCAGCTATCTCGACACTGCACCGACAATTTACCTCGGCTGGTACGAAGCCGGGATATAAAACTGCAGCTCTGATTCGGGAAAATGTCTCTCTTACGCAGAGTTTTTTAAAATAATTGGACATCAGGACTGGCCCTCGGATGACGAAGGGAAACAAAAGTTGTTAATGGGTGAGCATGGGAAAGAAACGAGGTTTGAGTATGCGCGATTTTTTTTTTATATGGAAGATTTTGTGCTATTTAGGGGTTTTTTTTTAATAAAGAAAATCTGTGAGAGGGAAGGGCTTTAATGAGCGTGTTTTGGCTGAGGCGGAAGCTCGACGGATAGCCAGTTTTACCAGCGATCGTCGGTGTGTGCTTCGACTGTTGGAATTTATTCATTTAAGGACACGTGATCGACTATCATTCGTCAACGGTTGATCGAAGCATCCGTAAAAAATACAGTAAAAATAGTCAAAAACAGTGTAGAAAAAGGTTTGAACATTTATGTATATGCACAAACATGAATAATATTAATTATACAAAAGCATTTGTATTGATTTATTGAATTTTCAATTTTACAATTAAAATAAAATTTTTGGACCTTCAATAAATTTATCAAACAATTTGTGCGACAATAATCTCTGTCTCGTTAATTTTATATTCATTTTATCCCGTTAAATATTACTGTGTATTTTTTTTTAGTTTAAAAAGTATGGTTCGTTGAGAAAAAAGGAATTATAAAATTAACAGGAGCAAGACTGTGAAAGTTTGTAAATGAAAAAGATGTTTGCCAAAAATCCTACAGCGCGTTCTTAAACGTGTTATGTATTATTTTCTAAATCACGCTTTTCGCTTTTGGATAAAAAATAAATATTGTAAATAGTTACTCCACCCGTATAAGCATATTTATTCCGAATGCGAATTGCAAGTTTATCTATTTAATTACTATTTTTTAAATGGATAGATTGAAAATATAGATAGAAAAGATAGACTGAACAATGTTTTAAAAAATCGTGCGATTAATACAAAGAGTGGGCTCTCGTCACGTGCCTTAATAAAAAGAGAAAAGAAAGGGTAGCGAAACGTACATCTGAAAAATGTAATCGGAAGAACGGCAGAGAGTGAAACGCGGTAGCGAGGCAATTGAATGTACGTTGCTAGCAGTTCCGCAGCCGGAGCGTGTAAAAAGGGGATATTTCACGTGTAACACACTGCTGCTGAATAATACACAGAGGTATGCACACGCAGCTTCATCCAGTTACATTTACAAAAAAAATTCATAAAAAGTTGAAAATTGAAATTTTCATATCTCTTTTGCATAATGTTCCTTTATTCGTGAAACTTTTTTTATGAAAAGCATTTTCTGGATTTTTTGCTTCGTCGTCGAGGAAGCTTCGCGAATAAAGGAACACTATGAGAAAGCGATATGAAAATTTCAATTTTCAACTTTTATGACGAAGCGACATGAAAACGTTTATTTTCCATTTTTATGAGGAAGCGATGTGAACATTTCAATTTTCACCTTTTATGATGATTCGATCTTTTGATGCATAAACTCGTATCGAACAAAAATTCCAACTTTTCCGAAAAAATCAAAAATTTAAAGATCTCATAAAATTTAAACGATTAGATCAATTTTCGCCATATGTAGTACCAAATGTTGTACAGTTTTAGTTCATTCCCGTGTCAATTTAAAAATCGATACCTCCATGCAGCCATCAGGGAGACTCTTTATATAACATATTAAATACTCGTAATGATACATATTGACAAATTAAATATTGAAGCTTGCTCTTCACTCGAGCGTAACTGCACGATAAAAAAAAGCTTGGACATTTATCAAATTTGTCGAACATTATTGACCGACTGTTCGTCAACAATCTCTGCCCCATTAATTTTATATGTATTTTTCCCCCGTTCAATTTTACAATTTATTTATTTAGTTTAAAAAGAACAGTTCGTTGACACAAAACAAAAACCCAAATTTCTCAAATTAATAGGAACTAATCTATGGAATTTTATTCCATACAAAAATAAAGAAACGGATGATTGCCAAAAGTCCTGTAGCGTGTTTTTAAACGTGCAATGTATTATTTTCTAAATAAAAGATCGCAAATATGTACTCCACGCATATGAGCATACTTATTCCGAGTCCAAATTACAAGTTTATCGATTGCACTACCGATTAACCAATGTTTTAAAAAATGATACGATTGAAACCGAGAAACGGCCTCGTCGCGCTCTTAAAGCGAAAAAAAAGAAGAGGAAGCGTGACAAAACGTACTTCTGAAAAATGTAATCGGAAGAACGTCAGAGAGTGAAGCGCGGTAGTGAGGCAATTGAATGCGGGTTGCTAGCAGTTTCGCAGTCGGAGCGTGTAAAAAAAGCGGGTATCTCGCGTGTAACACACTGCTACTCCGTAATATACAGCGCTATGCACACGCAGCTTCAGTCAGTTACATTAAAAAATAAGAATAAAAAAAAAAACAAAAAAAGAAGAGATAAAAAAAAGACCTGGAGCAGCAGTCAAGGAGACTCGTTATCACGCGAGAGCGGACGGGCGAACGTGAGCCCGCACACGTGTGTCCACGGGGGAACGAGGCTTTGTGAAAGCGAGCGAACTCGCGAACGCTTCAAAGCTTTAACGCTGCGTGCGACGCCCCCTCAACGTTACGCTGTAAGGCTACTCTAGCTTGTGCGTTTACACTAGATTACATCACAATGCATATTCACCGTCGCTGCAGCTCGCTCCTTTTTTGTTTAATTTATTTTCTACCTACTGACGACCCTCACCGTCACCGACGCGAAAGCCCTTGTGACAAAATGCGGATATGTGCACTTCATCTGCGCGAGAAGACACTCGGGCTCTTCATGTGCCCAAATGTCTCGTCACTTTTTTTAAATTTATTTTCTACCCACTGACGACCCTCACTGGTCGTCACCGGCGCCACAAAATGCGGATATGTGCACTTTATTTGCCCTTTCGACAAAATGCGGATATGTGCACTTTATTTGCGCGAGAAGACGCTCAGGCTCTTCATGTGCCCAAATTTGTCGTCACTTTCTTTTTTTACAAATTTAACAACATTCACGTAAACTATATACTTTATTTTAGGATATACATTTGCCAATTATTCTATCTGTAGTTTCATTAAAATAATTACATTCGTTTATGAGTAACGATCGATGAGTGGTATATCAGAAGAGAAAGAACGATTTCTCTTTCTCGCGAGACAGCGTCAACACACCGGGAAGGTCGAGGGATGCGGATGAAAAAAAAAAATAAAAAATTTATCTTGATTTACCAAACATCGATCGCGTTCAGGTTAGTCGGAAGGTACTCTGGCGTTTACGTGAGAGCGAGGTAGAATTTCTTTCTTTTTTATCACTGTATTTACATCAATCGCGACGAGCGACACGGCAACGAAAGTCTGCGGGTCGAATTAGAGAATAAAAAAATAATATATGAGTGATATGTAACTTAAAATCTTGGTTTCGGAGTCGGCGAGAACTCGGTTTAATGTACAGTAGCCCGGAGATATCAAAGATAAAAACAATAACAATAAATAACGTGTCGTACGAAAATTCGAGTAACGAACAGAGTGAAGAAATTATATAAGGCGTAAAATATTGTGTAACTCTTTATGGAAAAATCGCGAGGTCGTTACAACGCGCGCGGCTCTGAGGGGAGGGCTGGGGGTCTGTAAAAAAAATATGCCGGCGCGTCCTAACGTTCGCCGCTCACAAAAATATTCTTTACGATTCTTTTGTAGGCTCTTTTGCTTCTTCTCTTCTCGTTTTTGTTTGCTTGCATTTTTTTTTTTTTTTTTTTTTTTTCTTCGTAAGCTTCCGGTTGATTTTCGTTCCCCTTTCGTTGGTTAGTTGTTGTTCTGTTCCATCTTCATCGTGCCGAGCTCTTCGAGCATGGCTTGAAGACCCTCGGGAACACGACCGGAATCCAATTCCATACCCCAGGCGCGATACTGAAAGCAAAGAAGATAAGAAAACATGCCGGCAGAGAGATGGAGTGTGAAGTCCCGGTGACGCAATGAAACCGATGCAAGGACGGTGAGTAAAGGATATAGGATCGTTGATACTTAAGTGTTCTTGGATGGCGGAGGATCGGTGTCGGGTTTCCCGTGGAAGCCGAGTCTCGGGTGGAAACGCGGCTCTTCGGGTGTCTTCTCTTGGTTCGTGCTTTATTTTGTCTTTTTTTCCACTCACGAAAATTTAGCGCGGCAAAAAATAAAACCGAAAAAGACAAACTTTCTGGTTTTTTTTCTATTATTTTTTGTCGTCACTATGTGTTTCTTGGGGAGAGGAAATAAAAACGTGGCTTCCGCGCCGGTGAAGATGGAAAACAAATTTTGGAGCATTTTTTTTTGTGACGAACGGGTTACATTTTCGCGCTAATACATTTTGGTATGAGCGTACCGATTGTTTTTTTCGCACAGAAGATTCGGAATTCCGCGCACGAATCTTGCCCGAAGCAGAACCGCGCGTTGGCGAATTCGCCGACGGGCACAAATAGAAAAAAAGTATCGATCGGGGTAAAACGGTGATTCAGCTTTTATGGTTTGTATTGTAAACGGTACGTGATATTTCCAATGTTCTCTCATCGGGCAAAAATATTTTGCATATTTTGCATATATGAGGCATCATATATGTAACTCCAGCAACTCTAGGACTTTTTTCTTGACCCTCTCTGATCTGTTCCGTAATTGGTCAAATTGCAGTACTTTCTGCGCCTTTTTTCAGATTTTTTAATTCACTCGCCTCAGAAATGATTTTTTTAAACTGTATATCTTGAACGAGAGAGCCCGGACAAAAAAAAATCAGAACAAAAAAGTTAAATTTTTTCAGTACAATATGTCTTACATTTTTTATTTTGTCAGAAAGTATTTCTTCAGCAAACAAATATATATATGTATATCAAAATCATTTTTTTGTAATTTGGCCAATAAAGAATTTTTTTTTTTTTCATGGTTCAGAAAAGAAGTGAGCGATTTTACGGAGAAGGTCTCATACATATAATAAAAACGATCGCGCTCCTGTTTACTATCGATAGTTATGTTGTTCGTCAACAAGGTGGGTGTGGAGAATAATTTCATGGTTGTGGAGGCGATCGTTATGAAGGACGAGTGTAAACGAGTATATGTATTTGTTTTTTTGTTTATAAATTGTTCGACTCACCATTTCGAGCTCCTTTCTCAGTGCGATAACAGCTTTCTCACGATCGGCCACGAGCTCCTCCAAGTACTGGTAACGGAGCTTCTTTCGGGCGCGGCACTCCCTCGCACTCTGCCTACTGCGCTCTGCAAAACATAATCACATCGTTAGTAAAATAGTCAAATACATTTGGGTCATAGAATTTTTAGAAATCTACGATAAAAACTAATCCTGACGCTATCGATGAAAAAAATTGTCCGGCCAAAGTCGACCCCCGAAAGTATTAAGCATCGTCTGGGACTTTTTGAATAATAGAGTCCCGTTCACGTGGTTGATTTAGTCGAGTTTATTACAATTATAACGACGATGTCGTCACAATGCTTTGTTACAATTACTCTTGTGTTGCTGAGGAATCTTTGTTTTGGTAAAAAAAATGGCGAGATTTTAATAAAAATCGTGTTCCGAATGAAGCCGAAAATACAAAACATGCTTTTTCATAGAAGAAGGTTCGCAAATAAAGGAACATTATGAGAAAGCGATATAAAATTTTTTAATTTTCAACTTCTGTAAAGAAAGTATATGAAAATTTCAATCTTCAACTTTTACGAGGAAGCGATATGAAAATTTCAGTTTTCAACTTTTTTTCTTTCTCGCACCGTGGAAGAAAATCATTATTGACGTGACCACTGCCTCGGCGTCCATTCTGCTGGTATTTATTATTATTATCGTTATTATTACTATCGAATAAAAATCAACACAGTTAGGAAATAAGAAAAAATAGTCCTACAAAATTTGACCTGGGACTGCATGAACAGCATATGAAAGAGCAGTGACAGAGCTTGTACCGCGAAGTCTCGTTCACTTGGTTAATTCAGCCGAGTTGATTACCAGAGTTTACTACAATCGTAACGACGCCTCGTAACAATGGTCCGCAGATCTAGTACCCTTACAACAACGCGCTACCAAAACCGCAAGGGAATATCTCCAACGCCACCCTCCACGAAATGCACGTCCTTCCGATTTTCGGTAAGCCAGTATGTGCGGGATAGTGGAATCGGTATATTATAGGAAACAACCGAGGGCGAAATTGCAAATTTCTTACATCACTTGCCAGAAGTAATAAAGCGTTTTACGATCGCCCGGTGGTTATTATCAACCCCCCCCCCCCCCCCCCCCCCGAGACCCACTCCGCGGAGAGTCGTTTCGAGATCGTTTCATAGGGGCGAGGACACATACACACAACCCAGGTAAGACGGCAAGATGGAAGTGTGTCGAAAACTCCGGGGAAAAGCTCACCAGACTTTGTGTGTTATAACTCCTGACGAATGAGGCGACAGGAGGGTGTCGATCGAGTTTCACCCCAACCAACCCCCCCCCCCCCCCCCAGCCGCACCTCGTTCCCGACAAAAGAGCTCGAGGCCGTAAAGAAGATAAAAATATATATAGGACGGTAACATCGTCAGATATCCGAACGGTACCGAAAAATAAAGTTATCCCACATTTGCCGCCGTCCCTCTCGCATCCAACTAACCGGAAATGGACCGGGCGAAAACGGGAATCCTCCCCCCCGCCTCGGAACGGTGCGGTGAAAGTTCGCTCCGTACAGTTACGAGGTGGATGACGGCGGGGGCGAACCGGGATCGCGCTTGTATTCCGCGAAAAAGGACGGTGCGAGGTGCTTTCGGGTTTTCGCGACCCGACCCGGTTAAGGCGGGGGGAAAACGAGATTCTAGGCAAAGGACCGAACAAACGGAGGTGAGACGGGTGAGAAAAAAAGGAAATGGAGATGAAAAGTATAAAGGAATAAAAAAGAGAGGGGGGGGGGGGGAAGTGTTACGGGGGAGAAGTGGGAGACCGAAGAGAGGTTGTGGTGACTTGTGTGTGCGAGGGGTCGTCGTGGAAGAGCTATTCGGCGCCAGAGGAAAGTACGAGAACGATTATAAAGTTTCCAGGACTGAAATAAAAAGAAGGTTTTCACTTTTTTTTTATTATTTCTGAGAAAATGACATTCTTGCGTTGTTTTACGATTTCACGGGAGACGGGTTCAAGGCTGTGAGTCTCGGTCTCACCGGTGCCGAGTCCGTTTAGTAATCTTGTTTCCTCTGGGGGTGTAAACAGGGCTGCAATACCAGGCGCGAAGGCGAAACGGGCAAGTCGCGCGTTCTCACTTGCCGGAGGCGCTTATTTCGCGGCCTGGAGAAACATTGTGGTATTGCAAAGTTAAAAGGGCGTTTTTACATTTATTTGTTTACTTTTACTTCCTCGTAGAGGAAGCTTTGAGTTCGTGAATTTTTTTTTTCGATATTTTCATGTACAGGTTTTCAGAATGTTCCAAAACGTCGAAAGATCACATTTACACAAAATTTCTGGATTGCGCGCGTGCGTGGCCTGTACAATTGAACAGGCTATAACTCAAGCACGGCTTCATCAATCGGATTGAAATGTGGCGCGCATGTAGGGCAGTTCGGTCTGTTTGTTACAATTTACGCAATGATTGAAACATTCGTTCAGAATTTATAAAATTTTGATTTTTTCTAAAACCTATCGGACTTTTTGATTGTATTGTAGTGTATTGATTGACTTTTTTATTTTGAGTCATTAGGCTGAAACTTTCTGCAAAAGTAGACCGACATCACACAATTCTCCCGAATTAAGTGGGCAAGAATCGATCCTTACCGTGTCCTTATTTCATATAACAATTAAAAAGGATATTTAAATCATCAATGGTTTCTAAAAGGAATCTTTTTTTTGTTTTTGCTTATTGAGAAATCTTGATTTTCTTACATATGAAAAATAGTGCAAAGTAACTGTCACATGGCTTCCTGATTTATTACAATTTTGCCCATAGCTTTCTCAATGAGGAAACCAAACCTCGATCAGAGAACTTTCTCGTAGAGAAAGCAACGCGCAACAGGCAAAGAAAATACTTTCATTTATTTATTATATTTGAGACAATAACGTTCTTATGAAATTCCACGACTCCACGGGAGAAGAAAGCTGCAGCTCTTGGTGTGACTGGTACCGAGTCCGTTCAGTAATCTCCATCCGTCTGGCCGTGCAAACGGGGTTTGCAATACCAAAAGCGAAGGGAAAACCGGCCAAGAGTTACGCGTACTCTCTTACCGGCGGCGCTTATTTCGCGTCTTGGCGAAACATCGCGGAATTGCAAAATACACCCTTCACAAAACCAACCGCTTGACAACGCCCGGGCAGGGAAGTCCTCGAAGTGCACAGCTCGGCAAATGTGTGTGTGTGTTTGTGTGTGACATCGAGGTAACAGTGGAACGTTTGCAAGCACCACCGCGGCAGTAAACAGCATAAATATTCATTCGGAAAATAGATAAATATTCGTGGGGAAAGTGTGAGGCGGGATAGCGGAGAGCAACCGAGCCATTTACGTATCCACTCCGACTGTGGAACCATTTAATGCTGCTAGGCGTTATGCGACATAAAGCGTATAATGAATGGGGTAGAGGTGACATCAAAAGAGTTTTTTTTCGGGATTTTTTTTCGATCGATATATAGGCACTCTAGCGTAGAGTCGCGCATACTTGGGTGAACGGGGCAAAACGGACCAGTGTGCTCCATATGAGATTCGTCGTCTTTTTTATGTTTCGCGAAAAATTATATAGATCCATTTTGCCCCGCATCAATTTTTCCAGGCCGGGCTTCCAAAATGAGCAAACAAAAAATTAAGTTTAAGTCTTATATACTGTTCAAAATTGAGTAAACTTTTGGATAAAACGGGCAAAACGAAGTCGTGTACTTCATTCGACATGACTTCTTTTTTATGTGCGGCGAAAAAATTGTGTAGGTCCGTTTTGCCCCTCATTCACTTTTCAGGGCTGCACTTCCAAAGTTGACATTTTTTTGAAGTTTGAGTCTTATACAACGTTCGAAATTTAGCAAACTTTTGGATAACACGGCCAGAACGAACCCGTGTACTCGATTTGACATGAGTCTTCTTTTGTATGTCCCTCGAAAAAATTGTATAGGTCCATATTGTCCCTCGTTCCAAAATTTCTTCCAAAACTGGCAAACATTTTTTAAAAGTTTGAGTCTTATACAGCATTCAAAAATGAGCAAGATTTACTTCTGAAATAATTAATTAACTCCGCGAATCTTTTTTTTTTTTTTTTGTCACAAGCCGGTTAAGTTTTGGCGATCAGGGCTGAACTTCGACTTGAGAGCAATAAAATTTAACAATTTTATTTCTTCGCCCTTATTACAATTCCACAATTTCTATGCTCGAATTTTGAGACCTTTCTTTTCTTTCTCTATACATTTTCAATTATTTGCAATTATCCTTTCCGCTTGTTTCCTCCCATCTTACCGCATATATTGTTTTTGGGGAGGAGGGGAGGAAGCCTCGGGGAGTGTGCAGACTTATTATGTGGGTATTCGGGTTTCCCGGTCTTCCGCCCAGGGGCCACAGTGATTCGGTATCGGCCGAAAGAAATTGGTCAAGTCCGGTGAGAATCGCCGTCAGTGGTGGTCGAAGGGTCGTCTCCACGTTTTAGATATTTTACTTTTTTTTTCACTAACCGAGCTTGGCTCTCATGTCCGCCTTGTCGGACGCCTTCCTTCCGGGCTTGCGTCCTCGCTTGCCCCCCTCTTTCCGGTCGCCGCGGGAACCCTCCTGAAACGTGAAAGATATCGAGGGTAAGATATCGTTTAGCTTAGCATTGGGCGAGCAGGTCGACAAGGGATACGGTTAGGACACAAGGGTAGATACAGAGGCGAGGTCTTATCCGGACATTCTCTCTCGTTTCACGATGGACGTAAAACTTCTCCCGAGGGTGCCCGAAACTGTTCGACGTGTTCTTGGGAAAACCGTTCACGAAAACGCAACACGGAAGCCAATTTTTTATCGATCTTATAGTGACTTTTGTACATCTTAACCGTAAATTTTGCGAAGCAAGATTCTCAAGGTTAGGTCAGCGATGACCAGTATATATACTGGTCATCGCTGACCTTTACCGCTTTGAATTCCTCTCGGTACGATAACAGAGGGACAAGGAAGACGTAAGATCAAGACTAACAAATATGAGCGTATTGTATTAACTTCAAATTTAATCCTAATTCTTATTTTAAGTCGGTTGCTGCTCCCTCTGACCACCGATTGATCATCGATTAATCAATTGTGATTGGGCATTGCCCGTTTTTCATGAAATAAAGAAAAAACAAATAAATACAATTTTGTAAACCTTGTAATAGTGAGAGACAAAAACTCACGACTGTACATTTTAAACGTTCGTGGAACGTAATTTTTCTTGTCTAGTTACTATTATTACTATTATAATGATGATTATTATTATTATAACCTTAAAGTGCAAGTGTAACTGAAGTGGAACGCAAGAAAAGAAGAGTCATATGTCGAGGCAGATAAGACTCAATGGAGTGGACACTTGCGGAAACCTTGAAATAGTGATAAAAAGTTTCATGTCAGGGTATTTCAAAGGCTCCTAGAACGTAACTTGTCTTGTTTACTTACTACTATTACTATCATGATGATTATTACTATTAAGCTTAAAGTACAAGTGTATCCAAACTGGAACGCAAGTGTAAGGTAGAAAAGTCATATGTCGAGGCAGGTAAGGCTCGGCGGAGCGGATACTTGCGGAATCCTTGAAATAATGATACAAAAAATGTTATGTCTGTATGTTTCAAACGTTGGTAGAACGTAATTTTTCTGATTTCGTTACTGTTATTATTGGTACGATGATGATTATAATTATTAAACTTAAAGTACAAGAGTAATTAAAGTGGAACGCAAGTGCAAAGTAGAAAAAATTAATACGTCGAGGCAGATAAGACGCGACGGAGTGGACGCTTGCGAAAAAAAAAAGTGTCAGAAAATTCACACCTTTATAGTTCGCACGTAGTCCGAGGGTTGTGATAGCTTTCTACGGTTATTAGCTATGCATACTCTCGCCCACGGGTGACAAAATACAAATTCCCTTGGCCTCGCAAGCTTCCCCGTCGACGCCGGCCACTATGTCTTTCTCGTAGATTTTTTCTTTTTTTTTTTCCCGTGTCGTTCACGAAGAGCGACCAGCTGCTCCACGGGCGGACCGGGGATGTTTACCTCCGTTCTATACTCCCTCAATCCTATCTGGTATTAAATCTCCTCGAATCCCCTTTCTTGCCTCGCGTACACGTCCGGTTCTTTTTTCCTTTTTTCTTTTTTTTTAACTTTCGCCCTCGGCGCCGGCGCTATAGTTCCATAATGGTTTTTTTTTTTTTTTGGCTCACGAACGAACCGGTCGACTCTTTTGCTTATCATTCTCTTATCCACCTCTCGCCTCCCATATCCGTTCCACGTCTCTGTTCGTCCATTCAGTTTTTAGTCCTCGCAATCTCTCGGACCTTTGTCGACCGACAAACGTGCAACCTGCGTGGATATCACACTGACCATTCCAACTTTCGATTATTTTTTTTTCTATTAGAGATCCGGCGAGCCTCAGAGTTAAATTATAAAATAGTAAAGTGTTTCGCGAATGTGTGTTCGAGATTGTCATTTTTGAAAAAATGATCAAGGTTAAGTTTGGCATCCTGAAAATATTAAATAGTCGAAGACTGACCCTGTATTGCAACGATGAATAAAAATAATAAAGGATTTTGTGAAAAGAACGAGGCATAAACATTTCAAGTCATTCAGTTCAAGGAAGGTCATTCGCATGTCTCTTCAAGGACAAACAAAATACAAGGACTTTTCAAGGGCTGACATTTCAAGAATGACGAAACAGAGCCACATCATCGGTCCGAAAGTTCTCATCGTCAAACGTCAAGTCGCAAAATCGTCATTCGTCTGAATCACGAAAGTAAATAATGTAACGAATATAGTCTAGTCTAGTCTAGTGAATATGAATCACAGATCTTCGGCACGAATCGATTAAGATCAATGATATTTCGGATAAATACTATTCGGAAGAATGATGATTCGGCGATTTGACGTTTGTAAATTTAGCTATTTCCGAAGAGTAACGTTCGCTGAAATGAAGATTCGGAGTAACAAAGTTTCGGGAATTTGACGATTCGGAAAAATAAAGATTCGGCGGTTTACGATTTGGAAAAATAAAGATTCGGCGGTTTACGATTTGGAAAAATAAAGATTCGGCGGTTTACGATTTGGAAAAATAAAGATTCGGCGGTTTACGATTCGGAAAAAAAGTTTAAGAAGTTTGACTGTTGGGATGAAGTGCGTTCGGACCCATGATTTTCGGCCATACGACAATTCGGCCTATTTATAGGTTCGGAAAAAGGGGCTTCGACGAAATACCATGGATATAACACAGTTATTAACGAGACTCTGTTTTTTAATAACAAATTCCTTCACGGACTAATGAAAAAGGGAAAGCCATTTCTATTAATCCATTCATTTGCTATGTCCCGTTTTAATAACGCTGATAAATGTTGAGGATGATGAATTCCCATCGAAGAAGGATCCTTCACCGTGATTAAGAAGCAGAAAGCCACGTACGTACATAAAGCCTCCAGTAAGAAGCCGTTAATAACGCGTCTGCGAGTATCCCAGGCTCGGGGGAGTATAATTCCGTTAATAATGGAAGTACCAGGAGACGTCTCGAAATTTCCTCGAGGAGTTGAAGAACGAGAAACCGTCTCTCCTCTCCATCCATCTATCGCAGCCTGCACCGCGGCAGGCGCCCGCGAAATTTCGTCGCAACTCGAGCCAACCGACGAATGGTATTTACATAGTCTAATTAAAGGGTTTTCGTCGCGGAGGTCGGAGAGCGAAATAAGAAGAGGAAAATAAATGTAACAGACGAGGTAACCGAGAAACGAGACGCGGAAAAACAAATTCCTTTCCAGGAACCATAGAGAACAAAAAAAATCATAAACCAACCAAGTTTCAAACTTGGTAGCTTTAGACTAACTTTGGCGCAATTTTGATCTTGGTTAAGGCTGTCGGAGATATTCATGAATTTTTCGCAATGGACAAGATTAATAAATCGCACTCATTATGAAAAATTCATTAATATGAATATTAATGAGTTATTTATTATTATTATTATTATTATTATTATTATTATTATTATTATTATTATTATTATTATTATTATTATTATTATTATTATTATTATTATTATTATTATTATTATTATTATTATTATTATTATCATCATCATCATCATCATCATCATCATCATCATCATCATCATTATTATTATTATCATTATTATCATTATTATCATTGAATGATGTTGATGTTATAAGCGATCGAGTGCTTTGCGCCCGCTAGGTTATTTTACTTCATTTAAATTTAATTTAATTATCCGCGCAAACGGAGATCGTCTAGTGATCCAAAACGGATGTGTCCATTCGCACGGCTCCGTATACAGTCTACGGTGTACAAGAGACCATCAACAGAGTAAATGGCGTATCCTGTGGGTACCCACAGGGTACCCACCCGTCTGCTTAAGGATCAAGGAAGTGTTTCATCGCGCCCTTACTGTTCCAATTTGGTATACGAGCTAACCGTACACCTCCCGCTCGCGCCCGCCATTCTCCGCTCTCGTGTTCGGCACTTTAAAAAAAATTTGTTTAAAAATACGGTAAATTCCGATTTATTCAGTGGCGACTTAAGTTGATCGATCTACACAGTTGATTGGGCATTAGCAGAAGAACCGTCGACCGAACGCGTCCCAGTGGCCGGAGAAGTCGCGCTTGCAAGAGAGACGGAAATACGATTTTTCATGCATGTCCGGGAACTAAGACTGCTAAGACTGCTGCGGTAAAAGTACCGGTGGCCGCACACCTAAGTGTGCAGCCACTGGCACTTTTACCTTACTGGGATTCAAGGAAACGAAGCGCGGCCTGCGTGGAAAGAACGATGAAACGATAGCTCATATGTTGGAGTGCGAGGAAACAAGTCGAAAAACGGTCTGACTGCCTGAAAGGGTGACTGCCAAGGGAAGGATTTCCAATGAAAAATCGAGATTAGTTTAAAAGGGAAGCCGGTTATACCCGTGTGTGAATATGTTGCTGAGTTCGAGAGGCGAGTGAGGAAAGCGAAAGTATAGTTTGTAAGGAATATAATGTATATATTACAGGAAATATTTACCATATGGAAGAGACTATTAGTTTTAAGAGGATAGTGTAAGGGCTGGGGTGTGCAAAAACCTGTCAGGGTGTACTTGGTAATAAACAATACTACTGGTACTACTACTTTTACCTTACTCAAACTATTTCAGTAAACGAATTTATGTTTACAAGTGCCCGAAATTCCGATCTATCCAGTGTAGAGTTTAGAGCTGGTTGGTCTGCACAGCTCCTGCGTGTTCGCAGAATCTATCACATAACCAGAGTTGCGCCCAATGTTGTCGTAACTTCGAACGGTCATCTCGAACATCCGAGCAAGATTATCCGCTCCAATTCGTCCTTTCATTCACATTTCTAATGCTCGTATCTAAACAACTACTGCTTTTATATATATGTTTATAAGTGCCCGAAATTTTCATCTATCCAGTGTAGAGTTTAGAGCGGGTCGGTCTGCACAGATCCTGCGTGATCGCAGAATCTATCACATAACCAGAGTTGCGCCCAATGTTGTCGTAACTTCGAACGGTCATCTCGAACATCCGAGCAAGATTATCCGCTCCAATTCGTCCTTTCATTCGCATTTCTAATGCACGTATCTAAACAACTATTGCGTTTTTTTTTTTTAATGGCTTTGTAACTTTCCTCAGTCCGCGACCAACGACCCGCCAGCAAAGTGTGTCAAAGACAACCTGAATCGCTTCAGTTACGGAAGAATAAACTAATCGTAACTTCGACATTTCTCGTGTCTGTCCAACTCGGGAGTTATCCTCTCCGTAAGCCAGTGTACAACTGTCCCTCGGAGCGAAACTGTGCGACGCGGAGAGCGTTGGTCCCGTTCGCCGCCTGGGAAAATCGTTGGAACACAACCTTTCGTCCCTCCCCGGACCCGCCTCGCACCCCATCCGCAAGTCCCGCGGTAAAGAGGATTTCCCCGGCGAGGTAAAGTGGCGTAATTAAAGAGTTTCCTTGAGAGAAATGGCAAAGTCCTCGGTTAGCCCGGACGCAGTTGGTATCCACGAGCTTTAGCGGGTATAATTCTGGTCCCAAGCCTTCGCCCGGAACTCCACTCCCCTTCGCTCTTTGCGGTGATAATGAAAAGGCGTATAAGCGCGTTTAATCGAGGACCGTGTCAATCCGTGACTGTTCGTTACGTAGCCGGAGGAAAGTTTAAATACGACTTTTTCACCGCCACTTCAAATCCAATTTAATTACTTTTTGCATGAAAAAAAAGACTTCACCGCGCTAAAGCGACTGATAAAAAAGACGAATTTTTTTGCAACTTGAAAAATGTATATCAACCTTAAAATTAGAATTTCGCCTTTGGGGTTTATTACTGCCTGCCACGTAAAGCAATCAAGCCAGGTTTCGGGTTCGAGTTTTCCCTCGCGTAAAGCGCGTTTAATAAAACCCGCGTCAATCCCTGACTCTTCGTTACATAAATGGACGGAAGTTTAAAGGCGGCTTTTTCACCGTCATTTAAAATCCAAATACTTCACTGCGCTAAAACAACCGAGAAAAAGAATGAACGCTTTTGCAACTTGAAAATTGTAAACCAACCTTAGAATGAGAATTTTGTCTTCGGGATTTATTACTCGCTGCCACGTAAAGCAATCAAGCGAGGGGTCGAGTTAGAGTTTTCCCTCGCCTAAAGCGCGTTTAATCGAGGACCGTGTCAATGCATGACTCTTCGTTGCACTGCTAGACCGAAGTTTAAAGACAACTTTTTCACCGCCATTTAAAATCGAATTTAGTAACTTAAAAAAACTCCTCTACCCTTTACCGCCCTAAAACGACAGACAAAAAAAAGATCTTTTTGCATTTTGAAGTATGTATATGGACCGTAAAATTTGGATTTTGTCTCCGGGGTTTATTACTCATCCCTGCCGTGTGAGGTGACGAAGCCAGGGGTCGGATTCGAGCTTTGCCTCGACGCGTAAAGCGCGCAGCGCCGTTGTCGTTTAAAGAGTCCATTATATGACGAACGTGTCGCGGAAACGAACAGGCGGTACTCTCGGGTGGACAAAGGCGTCGCGTTTGCAGCGGATCGTTCCTGCGAAACCCGACGGAAACCCCTCCCGATGGATACTTACTGGCCATCGGCGGGGCAGTGAAAAATCGCCGTTTCACATCTCTCCAATCCCTCGGTCGGCAAATAACATGCGTCCAATAGTCTACGGCGTACAATTTATCGGGGAACAGGCAGGACCTCCCACTATATCACGAAACAGCGGACCGCATATGCATAATATATACAACATATATCGAGCTCTTTGCGATTTTTATGGCTCAAATATGTCCTCGTATATTTGTCATATAATGGAAAATTATATGGCAAAAATAATTATTATTTTATAAAAATTAAATTTTAATAAATCTTATGTTATATTAGATATTAGGGTAAGTCGGGGTGATATGGTTTTTTAAACAATGAAACTTAGAGGTTCATCGTTTATAAAACCTTTGAATTTTTGTCGTAACCAAGTCTAGAAACATCGAACGGTAGTAATTCACTCGGAACTTTTGATATTTTCGACGCGTGATTTAATTGCAGCTCTACAAATAAATATTGGCGATCGGCCATGTCAACCGGACACTACGGGTGATATGGCCATAGTAATGATGGTAGTCGATTAGGCCTAGAGAAGCACAGAGGGTTCGCTCAAAATATGTCTTAATATGTTTTATGTTGTCTGAATGAACTGCAGAAGTACAATTATTACCTCCGTCAAATGTTTCGGATGCCAAACTAAAAAGAAAACGCTTTTACCGGCCATATCAACCGAAAGTTGATATGGCCGCAATATCATGGAAATATGATGGGATTGAAAAATCTAAAAAAAAAAATCATAAGAACTTCGCAAGAAAATATTTCAAAGAGAGGGATAGGTTTCTATAAATTCGGGGCAATGTTTATCCACACATTTTGTGAAAAAATAAATAAAGAAAAATAATTGAACCCTACATCGACACAACCAGTTTTGCGAAAATATATTACATGTATATATTGTTTAATAAGATGGGAGAGATTGGACGGAAAAATGTTTAAAAGAATTAATTATCGTATAACATACGAATTCTCATGCGAAAGCAGAAATTTACTCATTTATCCTCTACCAATTATTTAAAATAAACAAATAAATAAATAAACATTTTTTAAAACTACATATACAAAGCGATCCCGAGGTTGGCGGCTAATTTTCAATCAAACGATAAAATATGTACGTTTATAATTTCGCGCGTGACTCAGCATATTTGCGCATCGTTCGATCTAGAGCGAGCACGATTCGATGCCGATATTGCCAATAACAAAGTGCACTTCTGATCGGGACTGTTTTAATTACAATCGTCCCGTTTAAATAGATCGCGAGCAATAACAATTGTTTATTTATTCTTTCGCCGGTGGACAGAGTTTAATTAAATTGCCAATCGATGAAAACCCGAATCCTAAAAAAAAAATTATGAGTTGTCGATAGAATTCGAGACATCGCGCGTAGGAAAAGGTAGATTTTTTGGGATCTTGAGAATCTTTTTTTTTTTGTGCCATCTCATTGTTTCGCCGCAGAGGCCGCAGAATGCAAACCGCGCCACTGTGAATCGCACGGCAGGAAGAGAGTGGTAGACTCGTAATTCTCGGCGAGCCTGACTCGGCGCTATTCTGTCAACATCTGGCCCCGGACTGGCCCCGTCGTTCACGGCATAAAAATGAAACCTCACGCACGGAGGTTTATTTCGCAGGCGGACAGTTTGATTAAATGGCCAATCCATGAAAACCCGATTCCCAAAAAATAATGGATTATCGGAATTCGAAAACGATGGATTATCGGAATTTGAAAACGATGGATTATCGGAAGTCGAAAACGATGGATTATCGGAATTTGAAAAAGATGGGTTATCGGAATTTGAAAACAATAGATTATAGGAATTCGAAAAAGATGGATTATCGGAATTCGAAAAAGATGGATTATCGGAATTCAAAAAAGATGGATTATCGGAATTCCAAAACGATGGGTTATCGGAATTCTACAAAGATGGATTATCGGAATTCACAAACGATGTATTATCGGAATTCGAAAAAGATGGATTATCGAAACTTGAAAAAGATGTATTATCGGAATTCGAAAAATGATGGATTATTCGAAAAGTCATGAATTATCAGAATTCGAAAAATGATGGATTATTCGAAAAGTCATGAATTATCAGAATTCGAATAATCGTGGATTATCGGAATTCGAATAATCGTGGATTATCGGAATTCGAATAATCGTGGATTATCGGAATACGAAAAATAATGGATTATCCGAATTCTAAAAATCATGGGTTGTCGAAATTCCAAAAATCATAGATTATCGGTCTACTTTTCAGGATCTTGAGAATCTTTTTTTGCCATCTCATTGTTTGCCCTCGGAGTCCGCGGAACACGAAGCGCGCGACTCCGAATCGCACGGCAGGAGGAGAGTGGTAGCCTCGTAATTCTCGGCGAGGCTGGCTCGGCGCTATTCTGGCAAAGCCGGCCTAGCCCCGCCGTTCCCGGCATAACAATGAAACCTCACGCACGGAGCCGGCAGAGGGATGGATGTTTTGCGGGTACGTAGTGAAACGAACAATGCCTCTGTGAACCGCTAAACGGCGTCGCACAACGAGAGCAGAGTCGTTGGATGCCGCAACGAGCAACGCTGACGATCGTGGAAACCCGGCGCACGTGAGTTTCATAATTTACCTGTAAAAAATAAAATAAAAAAATAAAACAAAAAAATAAATAAAAAAAAATTATTCAAGTCCCATCGTCGACGTCATCGCTATACGTTCGCGATCGTCCGGTCCGTTGGCAGGACCGGCACGGATCCCATCCGCGAGGCGCATAGCGCAGCTTCCGGCGAGGGAAGGGAACTGGTCCGATTATTCACGAGCCATAACTACTTCCTCTCGCTGGACCGAACGTTTACCAGTCGAGACGAGCGCGGGAGTCCTGCCTACGGACGGCAAGCAATGGACCCCGCGGGCGGTGTGGGGTGTCCGATCGACGCGAATGAGAGCAGCGGTGTTGTTCGATCCTCGTCTCACGGGGGGGGGGGGGGGGGGGGGGCGAGTCGAAGTTCGATTTTATAGGGGCAATTTTTTTCTCTTTTCCTTAGTTAGTTCGGTATTGATGGAGAATCGTGGATTGATTATTGCGCTTGTTTTCAGATGAGCTTTTGTTGGCGCCGCTGAGCGAAAGGAATCTTTTTCTTTAGTGAACAATTTTTTTTAATAAATAAATAAATAATCATTTATTCGAACGAATTGACCGTAATTGCTGGATTGTTTGTATTACAGCGGTGAAAAATTAATAAATGAAATTATGCGAGTCGAATCATTATTCGTAGAATATTATAGTTGAATGTATCGTTAGGAGAATAATTGTTAGGTGAGCAAAGACACCGTTTTTTTGAAGATACATACCGAAAATCGCAACTCTTCGCAAAATGGCTTTCGAGAAAAAATACGACAACAATGATAAATTCTCCGCTCGTAGTCTCAAACCCGAATTCACTTATCTGTCTCCCATCTTAATCTTTTAATGCGTAAACCCACGGCAGAAGCGATAAACAATCGCTCCGCCACCCTCGACGAGAAAACGAAGATTCTTTCAGCCGTTTCGACGAACCCAAGAAATAGAAGCGAAAAAATACCTTCGAAAGCAACGATGTTGATAATAAATATATAGACAAAAACATATCGTTACGAAATAACATTGTCGTTACGGTTTCTGATCACTTGCACTCGATGTTACCTCGGTCGATTGCGCTTACCCATGAACTTGTAATTGGGCTTGCCCGTTTTCCTAAATAAATAAATAAATAAATAGATAAATAAATAAATATACATAATCGATATTCGAAATAAATCAATAAATAGATAAATAAATAAATATACATAATCGATATTCGAAGGTTTCAATCAACGTTTAATTTCTCCCGAGAACAACTATCGCTGGCCCGGACGACCGAATTACAATGCACGCTAGGTAGTTTCGAATTAATGCCTATTACCGTCGAGTATTGTTACAACGGCAGATGCGCCACTCTCACGAGTTAGGCACGCTCTGGGAAATTCAAGAATAACAATAATGATAATGCCTCGGTGAATTGTGGTACGGCAGGATCGGTGTGCTCGCGACATTTGGCATTTGCGAGCAGTTAGCGATGTAGACCAAGGGAAGCGTCGGGCGAATGGGTGTGGCACGGAGATATATACACACAGTCACATTCGCGCGCGCATACACGCGTATCATACATAGCGATAATGTCTCTCGTAACCGAATACACACCGTTAATAACGACGCGACACGCTCTTCGCTGTTTGCCCGACAATATAATAAGCATAAATTTTGCGAGCAAACAGAGGAGAGATGCGAGTCGAGGGGGGGGGGGGGGGGGGGGCATCGATAATACGCCGTTGGGGGGATTACGTCAATATACCAATTTCTCGACTGATAATGCACGATGTGTATATAGTGCACTGGGTTTTGGCGCGTGTACCATAAACATCGGATAGCCGTCGACTGTCATGCGGATTAGCACGTTAAACCACCTGTCGATAAGCGAGCATTTTTGAAACTTCCCGACAGTTGCCGCACCGTTCGCCGGTGGTACGTGGATACCCGTGATGTAATTTTTTTTTTAACAATGGTCGCAGACGAGATAAGAGAGAAAAAAAATTATTGAGCAGGTTGACAAATGAATAAACGAATTTATCGAGAATTTACATTCGACCTGTGACCCTTGAAGGTGGAACGAATGAGTTGTTTGTCGTGAATGTTTGTAATGGACAATGAAACGTGAAGGGTCTATGAAGATTAGTGACAGATTCGAGCGGGATTTTTGTAAAGAAATTTTACATTGCGCGATTTGTACATTGTGCAATACTTGCATTGTACAATACGTGCATTTTGCAATGCGTGCATTATGCCATACGTGCACTGTACAATACGTGCATTTTGCAATGTGTGCATTATGCCATACGTGCATTGTGAAATTTGTATATTGTGCAATATTTGCATTGTTTAATTAGTACATTGTATAATTTGTACATTGTGTAATTTGTACATTGTGTAATTTGTACATTGTGTAATTTGTACATTGTATAATTTGTACATTGTGTAATATGTACATTGTGTAATCTGTACATTGTGTAATCTGTACATTGTGCAATACGTGCATTGTGCAATTTATACATTGTGCAGTTTTGTACACTGGGCAATGTGTACTTCGTACAATTTGCACATTGCGCAATGAGTATATCGTACAATTGGGACAATGTAAAAAATGTACAATTGTATTCTGTACAATTCATGATAGGAACGACAAGGACAGAAAAATACCTTTTTACCGAAACACGTAAAACGTTTCTTGCCGTAACGCACCGGATGAACTTCGTTGGAGCGAAGTTGTAATTCGAAGTTGAAGAATAGCCGAGACGGCACGAAGCTTTCTTGTTCCCCGATTACCCGGCGATGCTTCGGATCTTATCGTTAACCCCGGAAAGCTGCGGAAGACCGCTAACACCCGAGTCAAGGCGTTTTCCATTACGATAATGACAATGACGATGATAATGATAATGGTAATAGGTTTCAACGATAACGCTAACAATCGCGACAATTGTTATTCCTCGCTTTCGCGGATATATATATATTCATACATATACAGTACAACCCACTCTACAGAAAGACACGGTCATGGAAAACGATCAAGGTTGAGAAACTGCAACAATCAGCAGCAGCGAAAGAAGAAGTCGGAAGTGCGTCCGACCGCAGGTTGAGCTCTACCACTTGCTCGTTCGGCTGCCCAGCCATTGGTCCATTTTTAGGAGACTTCTGCCTCGAGAGCCCCCCTGACTAAAGCGAACCAACCGTCTCTTATCGCTTCAGAACTCCGTGGAAAGACGCGGCGATTCCGGGAGAACAGTTGACGCTAGCAGCGATGTCGCTTGAGCAGCCGATAAAGAAAGTCAAAGCGAAAGGGGGGGGGGGAATACATTGAAAGATAAAGAGCGAAGAAAGAACCGAAAGCGAGGGAGACCAGTAATTGAAAGTGGCTTCGGTGCTATTGCAGTTCGCTCGACGAACGCCGGTAGTTCTACACGCGGAAATGTAGTTCAAGGAAAAAAGAACTCGCAAAACGGCGGTCCAGGCTTCTATGCGGCGGTGGAAACACAGCGGCGAGAAAAATAAGTACGCTGCCGAGGCGAACACTGCGAACGAGGACGAGGAAGAGACACGCATCGGTTGTCCGCTGGCCGCGCGCACGGCACTAACGTACTAATCTCGATAAGTGCCGGGCGCACTAAGGACACACCGGACTGCGAGGATAGCCGCTCGTTTCGATCGAAAGAAATTCATTTTCAACCGTATAAGGGAGACGAAGGCGAACGGGTCGCACAAATCGAATCGATTCATCGATCTATATATATATATATGTTTATTTACTGACGGAAAAGTAAGCCTGGCGGAGATCGATGTGGACTGTAAAAAAACGTATGAAATTTAATGAACTCGTACTGGAATTTTTATGCATAAACTGTGGTATATCAAATTTAATGTACAAATGTGTTGAAAAATTAACGTACGGTACATTAAAAACTTTCGAAGTACTTTACATTTATTCATTTACTTTAATTTTACTATGAAAGTACTTTGAATCTAATAATTGACTTTGATTTCCTTGTAAAAGTGCAGTAATTATTCATCACAATTGTACATTGAATTTAATGTATCAGTTTTTTAAATAAAAACTTCCAGTCCGGTGCATTAAATTTACCATTTTTTTAACAGTGCAAACAAGGGTCGGGAGCAATGTGGCTTCAACTACGGACTGGCGATACGAAATTGAAGCAAAGATTCAATTTGTAACAATTACGCATCCAATTTTTTTGAGTTTGATGTCGACCAAAATAAGATTCTGTAAGATGCTGAATTAAAAACGAAAGTTCCTTTGTTTATAACGTGACTCGTAAAGGTCTTCTTGGCGACCTACTCGAAGAATCTATTTTATCAATAACATGAACATAAGGAAATTGCGTCTCATCAGTGGCAACGAGATCGGCTGAATTAACGCAACACATACATTCCACTGGGACACAAAGGTGTGACCTACGAATGAAGAGTGTCGCCCCGTGATAAAGTGGCTCTCTTCTAAATGCGTGAAAATAAACAAAATAATCATAATAAATTCCGTCGCGAGCGACAAAATTTCCATGCATTAGCGTTTCTTGCTTGTTTTTGTCAACCGTGGAACGGGCGGACAGTAAAGAGACTAGACACTGGCTACACGAATTTCTCGCGCGGTTCCGAGTGAGAGATTAGAGACTCGTCCGGCACGAGCGACTGCGGCACCAGCAGAGTCAGTCTCGAATCCGCCCCTTCCCCCCCCCCCCCCCCCCCCCCCCTCCGGCAATATAACGAAGCACCGTTGCAAACTCATAATCGTGTAACATTCGTTCCCAAGCTCTAAAGCGAATTACGTACCACAGCACGTGCAAATCTTCTTACAGTTTGAAAAAAAGAAGCTAAAAAAAGGCACATGTAGTGGAAGACTTTCCACTCGTACTTGAAATACGCAGTGGCGAATTATGAATCGCGAGACCTTTAATGTATTATCTAAAAAAAAAACATAAATAACGCGTGTCGTGTCGAGAGCGACGAGTCGGTGGATCTGGCTTGGCCTGAAAAATTAATTAATCAGCTCGAGTGTAATATAAAAAAAGAATATATTTTTTTTTAAACAGCAATCTCTCGCTCCAGCGCGGAGCAATGCGCGTAGCTATGTATTTACTAATCCGAGTAGCTTTCTCACTCGGCAACGCGAAATCAAAAGTTCGAAAAGTTTAATTCCACTCTGCGTTCTCCTTTTTCGTTACGAACACCGAAGGAGCGAGCCTTGGTGTTGCTAATTAAGGGCTCTTCCGTTAATTACAACCTACGTCTGTTTATTCGCTCGTAGAAAAACCAACTACCGCTCTACACTCTAAAACTCTACAAGTAAAAAAAAAAACTGCAGATTGAGAAATCCATTTACGTTTTTAATGCAGCTGCGAAACGTGCCATTGTAAGTCCTTCATAAAAAAAAGCGATTAACAAAATGGGGGCAAACAGTTCGTAGTGCAGGGAGGTGTCAAGGTGATAATTACGCAGTATGCACCGTAGAGGCTAGTCACGACAGTTTCGCTCCGACGAGGACGCACACAGCGCGAGCCCACGATTTATATCGACCCGGCACGCAACCACAGTCGCTACTCTCGAGACGTCTCCGAACCCTTACGAATTATATTGAAAAAATAAAAATAAAAAAAACCGCAAAAAATCGATGAAAAGTCAAGCTTTTTATTCAGCGTCGAATACGGGTACTTAAAGACTGCGACGCGCAAACGTCGGTAGGTTAGGAAGCAACCCCGTGCAGGTTAGCCTCGAGGGATTTTTTAAAAAATTCGACCGCCGAGCGAAGTGATCGCTCGAGGCTCTCGAGCGGGCCGTGTTTCACGGGGCTGATTCTCGTACGTCGAACCCACGAAAGCGACGCGTAGACACGACCGGGCGCGATGACCGCAGTTAGTCGCATCTCGACTCAAAAGAAAAAAAAAAAAAAAAAAAAAACGGGACGAGACTTACCGGGTGTGTTGAGCGTCTCGGTCGTCGTACCAACTGCGCAGTTCCACGGAAACGCTGCGATTTCAGGGACCGCTTAAGAAATTACGGCACCCCGAGCGTAAAGTGTGCAGCCCGATTATTCGCATAGTGCAGAGTAGCGTACGAACGTGCTAGCGGCAGTTTTTGTTTCTCCCCGCTGACACACTGCGTTGCGGAATACACGAAGTCGAGATAATACTGCGATGCACGAGGGCTCGTCCACAGCGCCGCGCGGCGGATATCCCCGACACTATCGACTCTGGCTCTCCGTGAAGTCGCGTTCGTGCGTGTCGGGACTCGCGAGTGCAACGCAGTTGAACGCAGTACGGTACTATCGAGCAGCGACGAACGTCGTCGCGACTGGCGCCCGACTGCGATTTTATTAATCGTCGAATTTAAATAAAAATTGCGCACGGATATCCCAAACAACTCTATTGACCGAACGCCGCGAGACGATTCTCGTCTCCTTAAATAATTGAATACATCGCAAGTGACCCAAAGTCCCGATAATTCGAGTAAAAAAAAAAAAATTCGCACTCGCGAATATTCAGCTGAGAGACACTCGAGTGCGCGAGACAAAAATTTGTTGAACGAAGTTTATCCGCTACTGCGCGAGAGTTCATTCAATTCGGTACAACGGTCGCGCGACTGCTCGTCCCGACTCACGCCTCTCGCGGTCACGGGTCGAACCTTCGTTGGGAAACGGCCGTGAGCGACCTCGCGCGGGAAAAATGCGAAACGCGGTCGCGACCGCAGCGACTCGGCTCGCCGGCTTGACGGAGCGGTACTCGGACGAGAGTGTGGGGAAACACGGGTAAACAGGCATCCCTCTGCGAACGTGCTGTTCCTCCCCCCCCCCCCTTCCCACACTCCGAACCCCGCGATGTTCTATGACCTACAAGCCTCGACGTCAAACCGAAAACACACGCCCTTATGTCCGTTGAACGCTCGTTCGTTCGTTCGTTTCGAGAAACGATCCAAAGTTTTCCCTTTGTTCTCTAGCGTCTGACTAATGCCATTTTTATTTTCGCAGCCATCAAGATGGTGTCATTGTCTCGCACTGATACCGGAGTTGCATCTCCCAGGCTCGCGTTTGCATCACGCTCGATGCATTTGTTGTTCTTTTTTACCCTTCGCCGGCTCTAGGCTGTATTTTATGACGCACATGCATGCGCGAGGCTCGATAAAATCTTAACGGAATTTTTTCGAAAGAAACTCACCATCTCGTTTTCGACTATGCACATTTTCTCGACTTCCATAGCTCGCTTCTGGGTTTCCTTTTTAAAAGACTCGACGTTATTGTCGACGCTCACGATTATCCTCGTTCGCGACACTCGAGAAAAAAACGCTTTGCGGAAAAAAAGAAACTTAAAAATCACTGCTCGGCAATTCTCGTAGCGACAACGTGTGTCTGTTTACAAACACCGCAAGGTCACTCAGCTGGCCCCAGGCTCCGACTGTCTACACTGTGCCGAGTTGCGCTCACGCGCGTTACGTCACTGCGAGGATCGATCGAGGCGACACTCACACCGAGCGTCGAACCGCCGCGGTTTGTTCGACCGGCCGTCGGTAAGGCCGGCGATGAAATTCGATGTGACCGCAAATTGGAAAGGTCGAGCTTTTGTTTTACTTTTCGCCTCGATGATGTAAATGTCAGGATTTCTTTAGCACTTATGTATGGAGTAATAAATTGGAAGAATTAATGTTAATCATGAGACGAATAAAATAAAATTGTGGATGTTTTGTTCTTATTAACCGGCACGTAGAAAATAGAAACAAATTTAAAAAAAGAAACGAAAATTATGGAAGGAGTCATGTCTGATCCGGAATACGATTGGCTCGTGCGAACTGGAATAAATGCCTACAATGTTTATCTGACGATGATCCATTTTTTAATTCACGAAAGCATCGTCGATTTTGACGAAGAAAATGCACGTAAGTTCGGCTAAAAAAATATATATCTGCGATATAGTCTGTTTTTTTTACCCAAAGAATTGGCACGCTCCAACTTTCAGATGCAATCTCATATCCGCTTTTCATGGCAGCGATCGATTTCTTGGTTTACCTGAGTATGGACTGAACCACGCCGAATCTCGTGTCTCGAAGACGTTCGGGCGCGAGGAAGAAGGTAGATAATTGTTGGTATTTTAAAAAATATTCAAAACTTATATTTTAAGTTCGTCTTAGTGAAACATTCTCGATGCAGAATTGTACAGTACACTTATCGTCATACTCGTAACTAAGTTATTTCCTAATGGTTAAAACGGAAGTGGTTTTTTTTTCGGGTAGGGCATCTCCGATAGTTCGATATACACACTTAATCGAGTCACCGTGTACGCGTTTCAAAAATATCCTAGCCCCTTCCTCCTTCCCACGCACACACAATTATTCTCACTTCAAACGTTCATTCGTACATTTTTCTTCTGGACAACTCTCGCAGCTTCAAATTTTTCACAAATAATTTAAACAGTTACAGAAATTAAGCTGCCGGAAGGTTTTTCTTCATGACGAACACTCGCGTGAATTAAAAGAACGCTTCTCGTCTATCGATCGTGATACCGATAGAGCAAATTCATTTATCAATTAATTTAATTAAGGACGTTGGATCGGTCGTCGATAGATTGAAATGTTTTAAACTCATCGTCAGTAAATGCAAAAATGTAATACGATAATTAACTTTTAAGCAGAAACATTTTTTTCATACGTCGGTAAGAATGTATCAGTTTTTATTGTAAAAACAAAAAAACATCGATAGTTTATACTATAAGAAGCATCGTGGTCCAACATCCCTAGTGACGAATACTCTTACAGCACACATCTTCGCGGACACATTTCACTCGAGTGCGCCTACCCGTTTCTCAGCAGTACGCTTTTTTTATAACGAAATAAAAGCAGCAAGCTGCATGTCACTCTGTATTAAAAAAAAAATGAATAAAAGTTTCTAACGAAGAGACAATCTTCGACGAAAGAGGCCAAGGATATTGATCCAACGATCAAATCCCGCGTTACTAATTCGACACTCATCAAAATCATTTCCGACGTCACGGTTATTTTTTTTTTTGCTTTCTTTTTTTTTCATGTTTTTTTTCCGTCTGTCTTTATATACAAAGCCTACATCAACTATTTCGTATCATAATTTATGAGTTCTGTACACGCTATCGATTGAGACACTATGGTAAATAAAAGTATATTTACAACGTTCTGTTTTTTTTTCTGGCAATTCGAAAAATACTTTAAAATTTTCACTATGCTAGGAGGAAAAGTGTTGACTCGCCTCTCCGCCAGCCCGAACACGCGCCCTCTCCCGGCCCGGGACGCAGCTCGCCCCGTCCGGAGGCTTCTTCGCTCTCACTCGGTTTCTTCAAATTCATTTATCTTTATTTATCGCTCGATCGGAGGAGTAATTCCCGTTACCGAGCGAATTACCATGGGCTCTCTTCCTTACCGACTCTCATCTTGTCGTCCTTCTTGTTGTAGATACGCGGATAATCGTCCTGATAGCCGACGTACTGACTACTCGACTTGCTAGCTTTTTGGGTGCCGGGCGAGTGACTCGGCGAGTACTTCATTTCCTGAAGCTCCTGAAGCTCCTTCAACGATCGCATCACCATCTGCACGTCGTTGTCGTGCTCGCTCGGCTGTTGCACAGGATTCGCGATGTTCTCGTCCACGACGTCCACGGCTGGTTGTTCCTTGCGTTTATCGCTCGCGGCACGTGGCAGATCGTCGTTTATTATTTGACTGAGAAAATTCGTCGCCGCCATTGTTTCCTCGATCTGGCGTTGTTCCTGCTCTTCCTTCGACAGCGAGGACTGCGCCGTCGCGATTGTCGGAACTTCGATCTTCGCGGGCAACGCTGATTGGACGCTCGGCTCGGACGACTTGTGCTCCTTCCTTCGCTTCTTACTGTCGTGCGATCTGTGCTTCTCCTCCGGCCATCGATCTCGCCTCTTCTCCTTCTTCTCGCTTTTGTGAGCCTCGACCTCGATTCTGTCCTCGGTTCTCTTCTCGCCCGCGACGCCCTCGGAACTCTCCTGCAAGTGTCTGTACTTGTTCGAAACGGACTTTGTCGTCGTGCCGCTCGAATTCGGAAGCGCGTAAGACATGACTTCCGGTCTCGAGGAAGGAACCGCTCCGCTCGGCGATATAACGACGCTCTCGTTTACGCTCGGTACGTTGCTCGATGGTTCGTTGTACGGAGTTATCGAGATAACGTCCTTCTTCGTTTCGCTCGGTAACTTTGTTGATTTCTGTTGATAATCGTTCACCGGAGTTATCGACAACGAGCTACTCGTGAGGTCCATCGGATTGAATTTTTCCGTAATACTTTTGACTGGTTTTTGGGCCATCAGCTGGGAAGTTGGCACCACCGTTATCTTGGCCATCGTCTGACTGTTTGCGGAAGACGGGTTTTCCTGATGACCCAACATCAACACCGGACTCTCGTTGTTTTTGTCTCTGTGCTTGACGCCGCTGCCGCCGCTGCTTCCGGTCTGTTTTCTCCCCTCGATGGAATCGCTCGATTTTACGCTCTGACCGGTGGTCGAGAAGTTTATTGGATTTTCCGGTGTCGTCTTGGACAAATTCGTCGGCGACTTTGCTCTCTCGTTAACGAGCGCTGCGACACTGTTGGCCGCTGTCGCGTTGGACACTTCCGGCCTCAGCGTCGAATTCGTCACTGCCGCTGTGCTCACGCTATTCGCCACTGTGGCGTCGCGCAATTTTTTCTGTTTTCTCTTTTCGCTGCAACATAAACACAGAGAGAGCCTTGACGGATAAGTAATTTTTATTTCGTCGAGACAGAATGAAGGTGACTTTTGCGATGGAGACGATTTATTTGTCTTTTTTTTTTTGTTGTGAGGGTGAGAGAGAGAGAGTTCCGTCAGCGGGATTTTTGCACCAGAGTTGGGGTTTTTTTTTGGTAGTTGCGAGGGAAATGAGAAAAGAAAGCAAACTCATTTGCCAACAGTTTAATAATAATGAATTACAAAGCGTTTGTTTGTTTTTTCTTTTTTTTTTTCTAAGTGCCTCATTCACGGAATGAAAAATGCAATTTGTTGTCTGTCGATTAGACTATAAATCGTTAGTATGAACGTTAAAAAAATAATGTATTTATACCTCCAAATGTTGGATACTGAAGTAGTTTTTTTTAACATGTTAAGTACCGTTTATTAGGCACGGTGATATATCAATGTCGCGCCATCACTGTCGCTCGTGAAGCACTCTTTTATCTTCGAAATTTCATCCAACGAGGACAGCGGCGCGCTATTGCATAGACTGCGAGGAACGATTCACATAAATGAGCCCGGACCGACCGAAAATTTTTTAATCTTCGAATGTGATAAAAAAAAATTAAACTTAAAACACGGTGCAAACGACACTAAATTGCATAATAACGAGGGAAAATAACCAAACAAAACAAATATATCACCGGTGTGAATAGCATCGATGCGGTCAAGATAGCGCGGAGTCGATTTCAATGTCCGTCGAAGACCCAAATGGCATGTATATGGGAAGAAATAATATTTTAGCCATTTTTTACTTCACATAGACACGGCGATTGATGTAATTCGCACAAGCAATCCCGATCCAGCGAAAATCGATTTAAACGAAAAATTTAATAAAAATAAATGTAAAACACGAAGTAACCGACAATAAATTGGGCGAAAAAGAAAATGAAAACATAATAATAACAAATTCGAGAATACGAAACGACGAATTGAACAACGAAACAAAGACAAATATATCACCGTTGTAAGTAGAGTTGCGATATTCGGGTGAATTAGGCCGAATCATGGTAAAGGCGCACAGCACTTTTGCCATATCGATTTTTCTTTATACCCCCAAGAGCGTTGAATCTCCGTGGCGAGATCGGATTTTCAACGGCACGCGAAATACCTCGGTCTATAACACAATCGTCATTTTCCCCCATTTTTTTTTTGCATACCCGATTAATTATTCGGGACATCGGCAAATTAGATTTTACGTACGTTTGTTAAATCCACGCAATAATCATTTTTTTTTGTTTCCAAAATATATTTGAAAATGCGAATAGCAACTATTCTGAAATCGCGTCGACTCCGTCAGTATTTCACGTACCGTTAAATGGGATGAAAATCGCACGAGCGAACTTCTGGCATTCGTTCTCTTTGCATAAGTGTACCGTGCTAGAAGTGCCGCAGAGAACCTTTTCCCTTCTCTCGTGCGTTGGAAATTATGAGATAATCACCGCGATAATCACCGCTTATATACAGCAAAGCTTGAAAAAGTGGTGTGAACCCATCAAAGCCATCGAGTATGAATCAACAAGTGCCGTTTTTTTGTTTTCTACGTGAGGTATCTCGGTTGTTGGTGCTTGGGTACTTACACCGGCTCGGGATTTGCGTACTTCATCAGTGCGCGCAAGCTCATCCAGCCACTCGGCCAGAGAGGCAAAACTTTCGAGTCCATGAACGATGCGAGAAACGTCTCGAAACTCTCTTTGCGCGGCTTGCGTATCTTGAAGTTGTGACGTCTCGCGCAAGCTATTTCGTAAATCAGCTTTCTGTAGAAGAGTTAAAGAAAAAAAGGGTGTGTTTAGTATTGTCGCAACTTGAGAAAGTTAAAAATAAATAACATTGAAGACTAAAAAATCATCTCACTTTGTCTCTGTAGACCATGGGAACTTCTTGCGAGGTATTTTCGACTTCTCAGCTTCGCCGTCGCTGCTTTCACCCTCGACGGGCGAACCTTCGAGTCCCCTGGAAACGAACCAGAGTCAGAAATATTGTTCTCCAGCAAAGTCGAAATCACTAAGAGACGCGAAGAATTCGAAGTGTTGAAGTATGAACGCTCAGTGACTCGGTACTTATGCGGGAAGGCACGTACACCTTTCGCAGTCTCGACTATAATATGCAAGATCTTAATAGTCGTTCGCGACAACAACGTTCGAGAGCTCAAGCGTCAATGGATATGAATGGAACACTGAGAAACTAAAAGAGCTTTTACGAAAATTTTGAGAAAAGGAAAGAACAAAAAAATGCATAATGGTCGAAATGACGTGAGTAGAGAGAAGTTGCTTTTAAGACGCGGCTTACCCACAGTACCGATATATCTCCCAGTACAAATGAGGGCTAAGAAATAAAGGAATTACGGTGAGTATACCAAGTAAAAATGGGTTTCGTATCGACTATCGATAGACGAAGCAATTACCCAGTTCAAACCTTTACACCTCTCCCTCAAAAATAATGTTGTTAATCTACGATAGTTCTTCGATTCGGTATCAACAATAATGCACCGACTATCGAGCCGCCTCTTACAATCAAAGCGGCATTCTACTTACTTCTCGTCGGCGACTCTCTGGCACTCCTTCGCGTGTCTCTCGATAACCGTTGGCATTATTCCGTCAATGATCACTTTTAACCTGGAACACCGACAATCTTAACCAGCGGGGGTGATTTACAAGGAATCCACAAACTCGATGTGGGCGAGATTGACGATGGGAGAGTCAGGACGATGCGAAAGGCCTGCTTCAAACTTACTTGGAAACAACCAGAGTTGGGCAATATTTTAAATACGTGATATGCGAATATGGAAAGATGTCAGATGTTAAAAAATATCGGATGTCTAGCTAAAAAGAAACTCTGAGGTGAAAATCATGACAAATGTCGACTGTGAAAAAGAAAATTTAATGTCAAGTATGAAAAAGAATGTCAAAACTGGAATGTAATAAGAAAAAATGAAATTGAAACTTCATTGACTTATGACGTATTTTAGGAAGTACTCGAACGAAGTACTTCTCAATGTATTTTAAGTACAAAAAGTATTTTGTATTTTCAGTATTTTGCCCAATTTTGGAAACAACTGTGTCCAACATCATGCACGTTCAAAAATGAGCAAAGTTACATGTATAAAATTTAGTATGAAAGTTATCAGGACTAGCAGACTTTCGCATCACCTCCAAACCGAGAGTCTATCTGTTTACCTCTGAAGGGGAACCTTTACCCTCTTCTCGGCATCCTGGAGGCAAAGGTTCTTCGCTCGATTAACAAGAGTCACTTTGCTGCACGGCAAAAAATGCGCGAGATGACCGTACGTCAGCAATCTTGCGCTAGGTGAGTTCATCATACGAAGTTTTTCATCCAATCTGCAAAAATCCACAATAGACAAATTAGTCGTGCTTCCAGTAAAATGTATCATCACTTTAATTTTTTCGTTTGTTTAGTTTATTTTATTATTTTCATTTTTGTAGTGTAAAAAAATAATCTTACGCGAGCAGCGTCGTGTTGACAAATTCATCGAAGAATTTGCCTTTAACATCTTTATGTTTTTCCGCGTGAGCTTTGAGCTTGTTGATTATATCTTTGATGTCATCGGGAAGTGGTTCGGGCAAGGGTGTCTCCTCCTTGTCCATCTCGTCGCCCTCGGACTCGGTGCCGGCGAGACAGCGCGATTTGCCAGAATCCATCGTGTCAGTGCTCGATTCATCGACGACTCTCCCAGCGTTGACGACGCTCTCGATAGCGTCGTCGATATTACTGTCCTTGCCGCCAAATTTCTTGAGATCAATTTTCTTCAAATCAAGACCGTTGCTCGACGATTTTTTAACGAAACTTTTTATATCGAACTTCTTCTTGTCTCCCTTAGTCTTGATAACGTCGTACTTCGCTCTCTTTCTCTCCTCCTGATCTTCTGAAATATATCAAACGATCAAAAAGAGGTGTTATCATCAATTATTTCGCGCCTCGTAGTTTCTTATATCTGAAACGTCGGACACCTGATTTTTGTTTTTTTTTTAGACAATCGAATTACCCGAGGAACATTCCAGGTCGAGTATTTCGCGCTTGTCGTCGGTTGGATTTTTTCGCGAATTCAATATCTCGCAATCGTCGCTCTGTTGATTACTCTGTTCCGGTTGTAGCTTTCGTTTTTTCTTTATTACGCTCTCGTGATTCGATTTCTTGTCGCCGTTCTCCTCGGTTTTGTATTTCTGTGGGCAGAGACATCGTGGGTCAGTCGCCGTTCGAGCCGATGGATCGAAGATAATAATTACTCGGGACATTTAAATAATTCGTAAAAATTTATAATCAAGAGACGCAGTAGCGGATCGAAGCCAAGTAATAAAAAAGAAAATTAATCGTGACGCTACCGAGTAGTTATAGGAGAGAGCGGGGAAAAATGGGACAATGGGGCGAAACGGAATAAAGGGGCAAAATGCAATTTTCAAATAAAAATGGGCCATCCAAAAATTATTGGAAAATTGAGTTTTGCCCCACCATCCCATTTTGGCCCGCTCTCCCCTACTCCGATATGCCGGAAGTGGTTAAAAACTCAATGATATTGGAAAACTAAGCTTCGGTTCGAAATTTTGAGGGCACTTTCATGTAATTCGGACCCAAGCTTTTCAACGCGCCCAATTACGATCATAACTGTTCGGCAGATGCTGCGTTACGGTCATCGTGCGCCGAAAAATTTACCTTACGCGGTGGATCTCCGGCATTGTCCTCGTCCTCCTCGTCCTCGGAAGAGCTGAGAATACGTTTCTCCATTCTTTTGAGCACCCGACTGCCCTCGTCCTCATCCTCGTCCGCGCTATCCTCGCTGCTCTCCTCCTCGTTGTTGTTGTTGTTATTGTTGAGACGACTGTGAACCGGACTGTTGCCGTCGGTGGGCTTGAATTCCAGGGGTCCGCTGTTGATGTAGAAACCCCCGTAAGCCGTCGTCACCTCGCCGGGAACGATCTCGTCGTACTGAAAGATAGAAAGAAAAAAAAATTAACTTTTCTTTTCTATGCAATGTAAAAAAAAATTTGTTTCAAAATTAACGAACGGTATTGGAAGCTTCTTTACATACATTTTTTCTCAAATTTCAAACACATGTGCGTTGGAATTCTACAGTAAGATTTTTATTTTGAATGAAATTTTTTGTAGATTTCAGGCTAGACATTTGTAATATTAATATTTGGCATTTTTATTTTAGAAACAAAGTACATTAATGTTCAATTAATGTAAGTAATGTGAGCAAATTTCCAGTTCCGGTACATTAAATTTACAATTTATTTTTACAGTGTGTCAAAGTAGAAATCGGGTTTAAAAATCTTTACCGCGTCGGTGTTATCGATGAAGGAATCGTTCTCGTCGTATCCTGCTCCCAAGTCGACGTAATCGTCGTACTTGTGCCGTTCTTTCTTTCTTCCCGCAGGCGCAGTTCCCTGTCAGAAGAAAATAAAAAAATTATATCGGTAACCGATCAAAGGAATAAAACTGCATAAATAATGCATTTGTAAAATATTCGTTCAAGATTATATTAACCCTTCATTATGGCGTCCTTGTTTAACGAGGACCTAGAATTTGGTAAATCGCAACCTTTGAACAATTTGATTAACAATTTAATGTGCAAAAAATATCTGTAAAAATGCACACCCTGACTTTTTCCTAATTTTTCACTAACCAATTCAACATTTTCCCTGACCAAACTTCTAACGATTTCTATTAAAAAAAAAAATAATAATAATGATGCAAATAAAAATGCCTAATTATTGTATTAATGTTTAATCTATCTTTTTTTCAAGGCTTCCTTTTATTTATTTATAGAAGGCTCAACGACAATTTACTTTTCCCTAACCAATTTTGAAATTCACTGACTTTTCCCGGTTTTCCCTGACCGCGGCCAGGATGAATGACGAAATTCGATAAGTCGAATGGACAAATAAAACGTATGTAATGTTTCTTTATCTCACGTATTTAGCCTCGAATCGCTTGGCCATTTCTCTGAGCTTGTCCTCGTCGTCGTCGCCATCCTCGAATGGGTCCAGCCCGTTGGTTGCTCTCTCATCGTCGACCCGCTGCTCCTCTTTTCTGCGTTTCTTCTGCTTAAACAAAAGGAAAATGGTCAATTTCTTGGTCACGGTTGCCAGTAAAAACAGTGGAGAAAAAAATCCCCGGACTTTCCCTGAACGAACAGTAATTTTTCCTGACCAAGATTCGAACCGACAGCGCCGATCCGAGTAACCATGTTAATTATCTTATTATCTTCTTAACACGAGTTTGTGCGTCGAGCGAAGCCACGTGCGAAACGATAAAGCTCATTGCCGCAGCTCTATCGGTGAAGTTTCCTGAGTGCAAGGGTACGCGAAGCTCGAGGTCGTTAGCCAATCAAAGCGCGCGCGAAATATACGTCTGTTGTGTTTCCACTACCGCTCCAGTTGATCTCCACGACCCAGGGCAGTAATCCCGTCTCGAAGAGTCCTCCTACTCCAAAATCGTTTTACACACATTACCCAGTAAGAAAATAATTTTCGTAAAATATTATTTTTTTTTTAACGTTTTTTTGTGTTTTTTTTTTTTTTTTCAATTATTTTTTTATACTGTTGTACACATTGAAGTGTTAATTTTATACGAAGATCTCTAACACCTCTAAGATCCTTATTATGATTGAAATACTACCTATATTTATATGTAAAAGGGCAATGCCCGTTAATTTAATGAATGAATCAATTAATTAACGATGTCTCAACTATATAATGAAACTAGTGCAGCACATTCGAGGCCGATTTTTTTTTTTTTTTTTGCGTCGTCGTTCGAACCCTTCAATGGGAAGACCTCCGCAGCATTCAGCAGAATCGACAACTGTCCTACATCAAAATTGTTTTACACACATTACCGACCGAGAAAATCATTTTCGCAAAAAAAAAAAAATTTTTGAACGGGATTTTATATGCTCTTATTTTCAATTAACGATGTCTCAACAATATAACGAAACTGGTGTGGCATATCTGCATCCGATCTTTTTTTTCCCACATTAACGTTAAAACCGTACGGTGAGAAGACCTCAGCAGTATTGAGAAGAATCGACGAACTCTCCTACATAAAAAATTGTTTTGTAAAAAAATTAATGTTGTAACGGGATTTTCATGTTTTTTTTTTCAAATAACGATGCCTGAACAATATAACGAAACTGGTGCGGCATATCTGCATCCGATCTATTTTTTCCCACATTAACGTTAGAACCATACAATGGGAAGACCAGCAGTATTGACATTATGCAAAACGACTTGGCTCTGCCGATGTATTGTAGATTCAGCGTAACAGGATTGTTGTCATATGTATGTGTGTGTGTGCGCGCTCGAGGGAAATGGGCGCATAAAATGCGCCGCGGCATATCAGTCTGGTTTCTGAAATGTTGGTGCCCCCCCCCCCCCCCCCCCAGCCCTCTCTCGGTTCTCGTCGTCGGGGAGGGCGTGTCGTGAAACATTCAGGAGTCACAGAGTGAGCCGCGCCGGAGATCTCGGTGGGATGCCGCGCGACGTTGAAAGCCACTGGATCCCACGCGAGAGTGCCAAACGTGAACTACGCGAAGCTCTCCTCCCCCCCCCCCCCCCCTGCCGACCGCCGCTTCCTTCACTCAGCGCCTCTCTCTAGGTGCGTTTGAAGTTCAACCGCTTCGACGTCTTCGTCGGAGCGCTCACGTGTACCAGGAATCCGCGCGACGGGTGCGTTAGAGAAGATGCACACTTTTTGTCTGCTTTGCCATTTCGTGACTATTACTTATTTCGATTTTTTTCACTATTACTTATTTCGATTAAAAGGAGTGTTCGAAGAACATCGATTTTTCAGAAAAATTACTTTCTACATTTTTTGATAGAAATTTCTAAAAGAATTATCATGAGATGCTTGTATTAGCGTTCTTCCAATTATTCAAGAATTCTTGGAAAGGTAATATCAAATTGAATCTATTATTTACGATATTTCTGCTAATCAATCTTCGACGATACTTTTCTATTGACCTTATACACAACCCTTCGCGAAAAAAGTTTATTACAGTTTTTATTACCGACCGTGGTATTACATATGTTCATAATTCCAGCCTTCATATATTTTTCATTGTAGCACCATCTTTCTTTGCTTCTATGTTTACGTTTAATAAGAAGCCAATAATACAAATTAAGAAAAGTGTATGTTAATAAACGAGTGTTTATATTGCCGGTTTTACGCTAACTCTAATCCTGTAAAGTTTAAATTGTTCGATCTAACGAAAAAAAAAGTACATTTCATATTTTTGTCAACAGCAAGGAGACGGTCAGTAACTGGGACAGAGGCTCTCCGTCTCACCTGGTAAAAAAGAGATCGATGAGCGTGGATTTCTTTTTTTTACAAGTTGCGCGTGCAGCGGCGAATGTCTCTATTGGTACGTGCGTAGCGAATGGAACGTCCGAAGGGATGAGCGGAAGGGAGTTGAGCAATGGTCTCCGGAGGGGGGATGTTGGAAGACGCGACGCGAGAAGGCGGGGCTCGAAAATAAGGAAGCTGACCACGACGACGATGTCGTTGGGATCAATAGCCATAAGAGAATACACGAGTGACAAGTAAACAACAGCGCTGCCATACGGAGACGGATAGGACAGCACCGGAAGATGCGAACTTAACTCTTTGAGCCATACATTTTTATACTGTAAAAACTAAACCTCGGTATTTAATGTCAAGAAATTAGTTTAACAAATTAAAACTGAGCGAAAGAAGGTGGATCACACTATGGCTAACCGTTACGCAATGGGTTAACAGAACGAACGGACATCGACGAGTGACGATAACATTGGATCTGCCGCTATACGAAGACGTCTCTCGAGATGCAGCATTAAACCGCGTCCCATATCCGTCGCCTCTAGGATTATCCGTTACGAAATAATTGCCGATAGATCCCTCGCAATACGATCAGCACAGGATCCACTTTACCGACTCTTCTAACAACGATTTAATCGATTTACACAAATTCTGCAAACAATTTGTAAAGATGTGCTAATATGAAAGCAAATATGAAAGTGAATTCTAATTATTTTTTTGCTAAGAAATTGAAACGCTGATAAAAATTTTACCCTAACAACCTTTCAAGGTTCCAAGTCTGTTATTATCAAAATGATGCTTCCGCTTTAAGAAAGGTGGTTTATGCTGGAAAATCTTGGATCACAAAATGTTCATCCTAATCTTAGTTCTTACGTTCTTAATTCGTCTAGAATGACCTTGAACTCCCGTCGATTCAATATAGATTTCAGCATAAAAAATGTATATAACAAAAATATATATAACCTCAATATTATGAATCAATAATCGATCCAACTGTTTATACACCCTCGCAGCCGGTTGACCGCGGCGCGCCATTGATAAATACGCTCGTTTCTTCCCCATGTGCGCGTTCCCAACCGCTCGACACGCAACGTGTTCAGCGTTACGTGTGGGTACGGTCACGGTTCTCCCCCGATACTCGAATCGATCTCAAACTTCCACGCAATATTATCATCGAGGTGGGATGATAAAATATTATACTGCCCGAGGCATCGCGGGACGCCTCCGTCCGTACAAATTGCACCTCTCTAACGTTCCTATAACGACCAGTGCGTTCTCTCGTGTGCCCCGAGTCGGTCCGTCCGTCCGTCTGCACGATGCATTCGCCAATCGTCACGAGGAGAAAGGAGGAACGAGTCAACAAACGTGAGATAGAAGCTGTACGACACGCACGCACAGAAACACACACACAGAGCGCGAGCTCCCCCCTCGCTCGCCGCTAGAAAGTAGAAAGGGAAGAGAGATAGAACGCGCAAATCCGAGATTGCATCGGGCAGATGTTTCCTTTCGATCCCTCCAAAAGTTTTGCCAATATACTTTCTTTTAGTTTATCTCATCCGAGCCAACGACGAAAATAATATCGAAACAAAAATATACAGCCTTACAATTTAGTCGCTCGGTAAATAACAATAACATCAGGAAAAAAAAACAGAATTATTCGCCTCAAATGCCGGATTTCCGGCGACACCTAGCACAAACTGTACTCCTTGCGCGACGACGAGGCAACAAAGATTCTCTCTCGCGTCTGGCTGAGAAACGGGCGAGACGAGAAAGATTCCAATGCCATGTTATTCGCGTACGAGTAGACGCAGAGAAGTAAAACAAATAATGCGATAGGAAAGGTTTGACGAATCGATCACAGGAGTTTCGTTCCGTTTCCCTGCACGGATGTTACGAGAATACCGAAGTCGGAGACTCTCGGTCCGACTCTGTTGGGAGAGAGAGGGAGATCCTTGCCGCGGAGAGGAGAGACACGGCTGACGCGCGTGAACCATCTCGCGAGGGTCTCGGTTCGCCGCTCGTAATACGGCAGAACAACTGATCCGGTACACGATCGTCGGTGTTCGGCTTCGTCCAGCCATCCTGGAAAATCAGGATGCGTGACAGCGGCCACGAATGCACACGTTGGAAATCATCGACGATACATATTTTCAGCGACCACCGCGCACACGAGGTATACACAGAGCCGCAAGTCGCGTGCGGATATCCATTGGGTCGCTCGATCGTCGTCTATCGCGTATCGCGAGGCCATATCGTACAATTTTTTTTTCTTTTTTTTTCCTCTTCCCTATCAATCTAATGCCCATCGGGCGAGACTTTCCCAGCTAGCAGCCGGTTACTCACGACCGGTATTTCTGGCACTTCTCTCTAACCACATTCTCACAGCTTGAACTATCTCGCTCGTCGCTGTACTTGCACTTTTATTTTTATTTTTTCTCTTTGCCTTTGCTTTTATTTTGCTCGCCCGATCGACGTATTTTCGTTGGTTTTCCTTCGGTGTTTGGTGTTTTTTAGAAGTATTATTTTTATTTTTATTTTTAATTCTTGCACTAACCTCCGCCGATTTGACGAGCTGAGCGTAGTTGATCTCGGAATATGAATTCTCGTTGGACTCTGGCAGGGCGATCGTGAAGCGGAAGGAGGGCGCGAGCTGTTTGCCCTTTTCCCTCTTCTTTTCCTTCTTCGTTGCGTGGCCCAAGGAATCCGGAAACTCCAGGCTCTGCGGGACAACCCGTTTAGGTTCTGACATTCTACATTTGCACGATCTAATACGCGGTGTATTTCACTTTAATCGAGAGCACTCAGGTAGCACAACGTGGTAGAGATTTTTTTTCAAACACCGTACAGACACCACCACTCGCACGTCGCCATCTTCGGCGCTACTACTGTTTTTAGAGTGCGCTGCCGATGCCACCGCACACACCGTGTCGCCGATGCCGCCACCAATGCCGCCACTGTATGGTCACAATGCGCGGGCGCACGCTATTTATCCGTAGCGGTAACTTTTGTCAAGTTTATGAAAATACTTTTTTTTTTTTGCAGATTAAATTTTCGAACGGATAAAATGGCGATGATGATCGATTCGACTTATCTGGAATCAAAGTTGACGCCGATAAAATGAAAATAAAGGAAACTCATAATCGAATTTTTATTATGCAAGGTTGTTTACTTCGTGGAGGTATTTTGGAGTTATTTCTAATCTCGCATGAATAGCGGATCTTCGTCAAATTTCTATACATACACGGCTCCAAAAAATTTTACCTGAAGTTTATTGTTAAAATAGTGGGTAAAATAAGTTACCGCGAATTTTGTTGTCTGAAATTATTTTTAGTTCGTGACTATATCGATTATCGTACCATTTTCAACGTTTCATTTAATGGTTCTCTCACTTATTTTTTTACATTTTTTTTTCCAGGAATAAGAAACTGGTCGCGTGATATATTCTCGCTGTTAAATTCCACGATACCTATCAGTAGCGGGATTCGGGGAAGATAATTGATAAGACGTCGAGCAAGTGTTATTCGATCTTTGTTTCTTTCTTTTTCCTGTATAAATTCGTCGGAACCCGAAGCACTTGGTGCATTCGAGTATCAAGTACACTGTCAATATATATATATATTTACATACGCGTGTTTCTACGCTCGTGTTTTAAGTCTCGGTAATATAAAACACGCGTCCTGTTACGCGGTAATTCATTTCTAGGTAAAACATCTCTCATTCCAGTGCCTGCAATTGGAGGGTGGATTATCAGATAATCATTTGATTGTTAAAATTAGTATATAGACTATAAAAAAAAATCAGTTATAAACATATCGGTATCATACAAGTGTACAATTGGTCAAAATGCCGCAGCCAATGCGACGTGTCGTTCGTGCGGAAAAGGGAATGACAATTTTTTTTTTTTATCAACCTTTCGACACGCCGTCGGAATTGTTCTCATCCGAGTTACCATTTTTCTTCGATATCTTAATAGCTGAGAATTGCTGACCTAATATCTGCATGACCTCCTTGTGCGCGACGCCCTTCCGCTCCTTCTTCACCGAATGATAATTCTCCTTGACGAAGAGAGCGAAAGCCGTTGGCTTCTTCGTCGTCGGCGTCTTTACCTCGACCGTTCCCGATTTCGTCGTTTTATTTATAAGCAGCTCGAATTTTCCGTAACAATGACCGCAACGTTTCTTCTCGACGTCCAGTGACTTCGAGTGGCGTCCGATGCTGTAGCCACAGCCGACGCAACGATACGTGAACTTCGTCTTTATCTCGTAGTCGTGGCAACGACGGATCGGCGGCAGTTCCGGAAACGCTTTCATAGCTTTGGAGGCCCTGCGAGATAAATTATTGTTAGCATCAATTTTTTTCTCTTCCCGTTTCCAGGACATTTCGGTTGTTCGCAGCACGGCCGAATCAATAAATTCGACCTGGCTGAGTGACAAAAATATTGACCCTGAATATATCTGCGCTAGTCTAAATTTCATCAAATTTTGCATCGCACAAACTTCGCTCGGGGAAGTTCACTAGGAAAATAAAATTCTACGAGTGAACAATTTTTATCTTCCTGAAGCGGTGCATTGATAGAAACTTGCTAAAGATGAAATTTAATGTCATGTAGGATCATGACTTCGCGACTCGAGGGTCATGAAAAGTAAGGTAAAATAATTCGACCATACCAGCCTTTCCAGAATGGTCCGTGGCCGTCCGACACTTCGTTTATCAGCCAAGCGGCCGCGTGGCAGATCTCGTGCACCAGAGTATCCCGTAATCTGTCGGGCGTATCGAGAATCTTAAAAAAATAGAAGATCATAATGAAAACACAATGTTCGAAATATTCATCGATCGCAAATGATATCGTACCTTGGTAGCCAGTACGAGGCGCGAGGACCGCGTCACTCCGCCGAGAGCTTTGACCGACCGTTTGTTGTAACAAAAACCCGCGGTTCCTCGCATGCGAACGTTCCACTCGATCGCCATGTCGCTCGGCAATTTGTTGTCGAAGATCTTGTCGTTGTACATTTTGTACAAGTATTTGCAAAGTTCTTCTCTGGTGTTCTTGAAATTTTGTCGATATTTTTTGGCGTCCGGATGGGCCTCGATAAGCGGAATCGTTGCGGACAACGATTCGAGGAAAGTCTTCGATTTATCGTTTCTCTTCTGATGCTCGTAAATTGGCGCCTTCGTGACCTTCGCCGGGATTATCGAGGGCTTCGTCGTAACTTTCGGTGGAATAACGTCACTGGGATCGTATTCGCTCGTATTCGAGCCGCTCTCGTCGTCGCTGAATGATAATTGCTTTCGATAATTCGTCGGCTCTTTTTTCTTGGGTTTCTCGTCCTCGCTGTCCGAATCGCATAAAGCCTTGACTCTGAAATAAAGAAATAAAAGTCCCTAAAGTATTTGAACACTACACAACGACATATTTATACGAAAATCTGTAACACTAGTGAGAAACTCTAGCACCAACCATGACAAAAAACTACGCTTTGTAACCACCACAGATACCTACAATCCTCCTAATTATATGTAAACAAACGTAAACTGTCCGCATTGTACACTCGTCGAAAATAACCTTAGTAGTTGATGCGACATTAAATAAAATAAAAAAATAAACAAAAACAATTATTATTAAACTTAATTACTTTACTACATTATTACTTTAAACTTTATTTACGTTGGCCACAAATTCCCAAATTTGTGAGTACATTTTTTGGAGCAACGTACCTCTGTAGAGCCGCGGACACCGGCGTCTGTCGATTTATCAACTTTCGATTATCCGAAATTCTGGGAGTCGTCAGCGCCGTCATGTAGCTGCTCTCGCCGTTGTCGCTCGACGACGATGTATCGTTTATAAAGCTGCATCTCCGCCGATTTGCTTTGCTCACAGGTTTCTTCGTGGAATTCAGATTGGGCCGGATGTCTTTCATGACTAAAAAAATGATGAAATATACCAACACATATCTTACTGTATCGTGAGATTACAAATCGATTTAGGGTTACGTTTACTTACACTTGTCGAAATCGTCCACCGGCGAACTGCTCACCGACTCACTGATGACCTTCTTCGATCTCGGTTTAATTTTTCTGTACGAATGAAAATCGAAATAAGATTAGAACAAGCGCCGCTCAAAAAAAACAATGCTGCCGAGTACAATAGCATTATGCAGATTTTACTTCTGGTTTACAGGAAACAAAACATAAAGGTCAAATAGACAAAAGTATCATAATAATAAAATTAAATAAGATATAAATAAAGTAAATATTAAAATTTAAATAATGAAATAGAGAGTAAGAAAGAACAATGTTGTGTATATTTTCGAAGGGTCACGATGAAAATTGTTTTTCCGTCGAGTGTTACTTGCCTCTCGGTCTGAACGGCTTTGTCCTTGCGCGCGATGTTTGTTTTCCTCGGCTCCGTGGCCGGAACCAAGTCGTTGGCCTTGGCTCGCCAAGTTTCGCCGTAAAGTTTATCGAGAATATCCGCGCAATCCATGAGTCCCATAGTCTCGGTTGATTCCTTCACAGCCGGCGACACGAGATCTTTCCCTCTCGCCGCAACGGACTCGTTGAATCCCAAAATTTTGCGTGTTCCGTCTTTGGAAGTTCGAACGAAACTGTCGATCGTCGTTTGCCGCACCGATTTCACCGAGCGCGCAGCGGAAGTCGGTTCGGCGTTCGCTCTCGCGCCGGTGTTCGGCGTCCGAAACAATCCTCGATTCTTCGGCGTCTCGAATTTGCCACGACTGTTCGAAGTCTGTAATTTGCCACGATTGTTCGGTGTCTCGTAATTCATCTCCAAGCGCTCGAGACTGCTGTTGCCGGAGTTCGGACTGTTCTTCTGGCTCGCCGATACGTTACTGATAGAGCTGTCGCTCCTCGAGTCCCGCGAATTCGTCATCAACCACTGAGCGATCTCGAGCTTTTTTTTCTCGCTCAGACTCGCCTCGTCGGTTACGGCCGGATCGAGAAATCTGCTAACGTGTGTTTTCCAGGGCTTCGACGAGTCCGCGCGCGATCCTTCGATGACCTTGTCGTCCGTGTCAGAGTCCGTCTCGGCAATAATAACAGCGTTTCGCCGTACGATGTTTTCGTCGTCCTTGTTTTTAGATACTTTCGACGATACTTCGCTCTCGTCGGTGTCGCTGTCCGAGACGCGAGACGATTTCTTCCATTCTCTCGGTGACTCGTAGACGAGACGCGTGGATTTTATGGTCTTCAGAATATCCCGAGTTTCTCGTCTCGTCAGCAGAGCCGCTCGATTTGAAGATTTTGCGGATATCGGCGTCGCTCGAGATTCCACGTTTTTCCTCGCATCTCCCCTGTCAATGGCTTTTGCCCTCTCGGGCGTGTAAATATTGCACCTATTTTCAGTCAAAATTCCTCTCGATCCATCAGTCTTACCGACTGTTTTATCGACTTTTCCAATGATTTTTTCTCCTACATGATTTTCATCGCGGCATTTCGAAATATTTTCTTTGTCACCGAAGCTCCTGACCGACTCGTTTTCGCTCGCGGGCTCGTCGGAGGTGTAAAGAATGCTGCATCTCGGCGGGGCTTTCGGGGGTAATTTTTCGACAGCGATATCCGCTCTCGACGTGCCTTGTCTTCTTTCCTCGCCGTCCTCGCTGTTCGACGAGTCGATCAAGTAAATACTCCTGGGTCTGGAGTCGACGTTCCTCGCCGCGCCTCTCCAAGATTCCGCACTCTTGAACTTCGCGTCTTCGCGGCCCTCCGGTGACGCGTCGTCGCTCGAGTCGCTTATCAATATAACTTCGGTAGGTTTGCTCTCCGGCACTCTCGAAGGGGATTTAACGCTCTTCGGCTCGTCGGGCGTGTCGTCCGTGGAAAAACTGCTGGAAAGTCGGAGCATGAAGTTCTGAGAATCTCCTAAATCGGAGATCGTGTCCTCGCGAGTTTTCGGCACCAAAGGCGGAATTCTTTCGGCCTCTTCGCGGACAGAGTCGGCGGGAGCCGGTCGGACAACCTGCTTGCTCCGTTTTAACGACAAATTGTACTCTGTAAAAAAAAACGTAAACTTCATTGATATATATTAATACTTTGTCTCGGATATCGCGTTTATTTTTCTTTCTGAGATATTAAATATTTATTTATTTGGTTAATTTATGTGACAAGTCCCTTCTACAGAGAAAATGCAGACAATAGAAACAAAATACGATTGCGTTAGAACAATGTATTCCAGATAAAAGAAAACCAGAAATTGCGACAAAACGTAAAGATCGGATAATATTTTTAGAAAAAGAAATTTGGAGCATGAAATACAATCAGTTATTCGTAGACTAAATATAAAAATCAACGATATATGCAAAATTATCAATGTGCACTTTTTCAAATCATGTCAAGGATAATGGACTGTGCTAAACAAACTTCAAGAGATTGTCCCGGAAGAACAAAGAAGGCTCCTCTTTGGAACTCCGAAAATCTGTTTTGGGTTTGTAGAGAGATCGGCCCGCTACCGGTTTGCCAGTGTTCTGAACAGGGTTGATTAATCCCACTTGTTCGGACCAATTTCGGTGCATACCATCTCACTTTCAAGTTAGGTCTTACTCTACGAATAGCCAAAAGTATTCATTCCTTTCCCAAATTTCTTTTACCTAAAAATCTTATCATCTTTTTTTGCATTTTTCTATCTCTTACTTGGAAATGCACTGTACCGATGCATTAATATTTTTCTCTTCCTTTCACGTGTGTTTTCCTTGCGAAAGGGCTCGTCCCGTAAGTAAAATAAATAAAATAAAAATACGTGTAGTGCAGTGTGGAAACGGATGGATAAACTCACGTTTCTTAGACTTTTCCTCGCGCCGAAAATCGCTCGTAGTTAGCTCCATTCTCGTGTACATTTTTCGGCGTGGATGCGGCTCGAGTTGTCGCGGTGATTCAGATAAATTGTAGTGGATTTGTGATGAACGTTGGCCTCATAGCAAGCCCACCGACGGGATCTGAAAGGCATCGATGTCAACATAAACATCGACGATAAACGACGAGCTGCACGACGAAGCGTTCAAAAGTTAACATAAAGTAACTCGACAACGACGCGCGGATGATCGACGATTATGAGTGATCTTTGCGACAATACCTTGAGAAGATTCTCGTGCCGAAGTTGAATATTGTTCCAAGCGATATAAAGGTATACAAAAACAAATTGACGCAACGCATTCGACGGTGGGATCACTGTGGACGCTCGACACGTTCAAACGGGCACGGCAGCCGTTGACATTTTTTTTTTTTTTTTCGTCGCTGCCAACCTACGAAGCTCAAACCGGAAGTGGCGAGACCGCTTCGGCTCGGACTCGCGAACATCCCAGCTTCAAATATGTTGTCTCGGCGATTTTTTTTGCTTTTCTTGTTTTCTTTCATTTTATTTAACAAAAAAGATAATCTTTGAACAATTATTAATTCTAAGGAAGTTGAACATTAATGATTATTGCGCGACCAAGTTTCAGCAGCGATTTTCATCGGACGATGTCTGCACGCGGTCCGATTAAGTATAACTCTTTGTAACTTCTTTATTAAAGTTTTAAGTTTATACGTACGCGGAACGGTCGTTTTTGGTTTGAGGCTTAAACTTCGTTCTACTGCATAGCCAGCGACAAAGGATCGTCCTCGTCCATTCTATAGTCGAGTATGTCAATTTTAACGTCGCAATGCCTCTGTCTATGAGCCTTCAGCGAAGCTGGCTGCACGAAAGTTCTCTGACAAATGTCGCAGGCGTACGGCCGTTCGCCCGAGTGTATACGCTCGTGTCTTATTATGTGACTCTGGTGATGGAATCGCTTGCCGCAAGCGCGACACACGTATGGCCGTTCGTTCGTGTGCGTTCTGCTGTGAGTCTTGAGATCGAATTTCTTGAAAAATGATTTTCCACAGTGCGGACACACGTGATTGCGCTCTTTCAGATGATCCCTCTTCACGTGCTCCTGTAAAAAAATAGAATAAAAAATATCGGAAACCGAAGTCGACAACTCGATGAATTTTTGAGAATCGCCGATGCTTCTCTCAATATAGCACGCAATACTTTGAAATAATTTTAGAAACATTTTCAATCTTTCAAATTTTACGAAATATATGAAAATAATATTCAAAAATATTCTATAAAGATATTCTAATGAAATGTTTCTCGAACATTTTAGAAACATACTTAATCTTTCAACACATCTGAAATGTTTCTGAATGGTAAGAACCTTTTTGAAATTTAATATTTCCGTGCTATGTGAGGCGTGTCCATAAACTGGATTTAAAAAAATACTAACGTTTACTTGCGACAAAGTACTGTAGACTTTTGGACATATTTCGCAGACGAATTTTTGCGGTCCGTCGGGTCGATGATTGACTGCGAGATGTTTGTTCAGCGTGGATTTCCAAGCGAACGAGAGACCGCATTCCTTGCACTGGAATTGTTGCTGATCCGAGAAATGCGTGCCGGCGTGTTGCTTGAAATTGTAGGCGGTCGAGAACGACTTGTCGCATTCGGTACATTGGAACTTTCTCTTTCGATCCTTGGCCGGACGTTGCAGATTGTCCGTCGAACTTTCCTTCTTGTCTCTCTTGAATACCGAATTCGCAATGGTGACTTCCGGTTTCGGTTTACCGACGATGTTCGAGCCATCGTCAGACGAGCTCGCCGAGAGTCTCTCGTCGAGCGGATTATCACCGGCGCTTCTCATTCTCTCGTACTCCAATGGCTCTCTTATCAGTTCGAAAAATTGCTCACCGTCCTCGTTTTGGACGAGACGCACCATCGGCATTTCTGTGTCGCTGCGGAAGGGCGAATTTTCCTCCTTCGGCTGAAGCTGAAGAAAATCGTTGGAATTTCGCTCGACTTCGTGGGGGATTTGTTCAATATCCTCCGATCGTTCCGGGGCCTCGACAGCTGGACAATCGTCCGCGTAAACCATTAATGTCGACCCTAAGAAACTACCGTCCTCCTGCAGAGCTTCCCTGTCCGCGACTTCCGTTCCGGCATCGAAGCCGTCAAAATCTTCGCCGCATTGATTGTTTAATATCAATTCGTAAAATTGCTCGCCAGTTTCCGTCTGCACGAGTCGCAAAGTTGGCTCGTTAGCAGATATCGTGTCTATTCTCACATCCGCGTCCTCGTCGTCGACGCTCAACGATTTCTCGAGCGATTTTTCCCGTCCGTTCGTTCCCGATATTTCGGAAGCCTCCTCGTCGTCGGCGACGTCGAGGACTTCCCGAAAGAGAGCGATGTTCTCGATCTCTTGAAGCTCGACCGCCTGCAAGCTCGAACTCTTTGGATACTCCGATTCGCAGATTTCAATGTACAACTGGCTGCCCTCTACGTGCAGGTAGTTGTTGATGTATTGATCTCTGGTAATAGAGGTCGATGTTTTTATTTCCCTCGACTGAACTTTCAGTCGAGCGTTGTTCTTCGCGGCGGATCTATCGTTGTTTCCCTCGAGCAAGTGAGGATCGATGTTCGAAGTATAGTCCACACCGCGAAGACACTGAACTATGTCGTAATCCTTCTCCAGAGCGCTCTGCCTGTTAGACCCGGAGCTCGAACCCTCGTACAACTTTGGCTCCAAATTGTCGGTGGTCGTCAGCTCGATATCGTCGCAATTGTAGGGACTCAGAATATCGGATATGCTTATACTGACGTCGCGCTCCGATTCGATCTCGATAGCGTTCATCTTTCGATCAAGCTCCATCAGATGATGTCTTATGGAATCCTGCGCCGGTTCAGCCACATCGGAATTGCTCTCTCGTCCCGTGTTTAAATCACGCCACTCGCTCGTGCTCGACGCGTTCGACGATATCTCCGTTTGCTCGGCCTCTGCAATCTCCGTACAACCCAATTGTCGCTCCTGCAATAGGTAAGTTTTCTTAGCCAAGATCGTTCGAGTGTGAACATCTTTTCTACCCATTATCCATCTATATTTCTAATCCGTCGTTACAAATTTGGGAAACGTGAGATAAAAAAAACGTGGCGAAGAACGAACGTTCGTAAAAATTGTCGCTTCTGCAAAACGTAAGTTTTCTTGGTCAAGCTCAATCAAGCCTGGATATTTTTTCTACCCATCATCTACGTTTATTTCTGATCCGCGGTTGCAAGTTCGCCAAAAGGAAGAATTTAATAAAACCGGTTGTTGTAAAGAACGAATGTTGGTAAGCGAAAAATTTGCATACCTTTCCGGTGCAATCGCGTAATTTCTCGGCCCGACCGTCGACGGTTTTTGCGTGAAGTCTCCCGTGCTGCCTGAGATGAACCATGAATCGAAAGCTCTCGCCGCAAATTCTGCAGTAGTGCTGTCGTCTGGCGACCCTCTTTATCTCGACGATCGAACGATCCGCGACGCGATCATCGGCTGAACCGGCCGATTCCCGATCGTTTTCACCCGCGTCCAGCGTCGCGCTCGTTTTCCTCTCGTGTATCCGTCTGTGTCTCGCGACCGAGCTTATCTGCGTGAATCTCTTGCCGCAAATCGCGCACGGATACGGCTTGGCACCCGCGTGAGTTCTGCAGTGTCTTATGAGATTCGACACGTGATTGAACTTTCTGCCGCATATCTCGCATATGGACTGTTCGGTGCCGAGATGAACGTTCAGATGTGTACGAAGGTCGTTTTTCCTGAAAAAACCCTTGCCGCATATCTGGCAAATTTGTGATTTTTCGCCCAGGTGTACGCTTCGCCTGTGATAGTCCAGCTGTGACGCTCTGTCAAAGACATCCTCGCACCTGGAGCATTTGTGAGGCCTCAACGGAGCGTGCCACGAGGCCTCGTGAGTCTTCAGTCTGGACTGCGAAACGAAGTAACGGTCGGCGTGCGGGCATTTATCGCATGACCACAAAACCTCGCCGCTGTGAATCCTCAAGTGGCCGAAGTAACGCTTCTCGCTGGCAAATTTTTTTCCGCAGACGGAGCATGCGAGCGATGTGTTATTCTCGTTGTCGGTTGTGCACGGAGCGGATCGGCGCACGGCGTTGACGCTCATCGTCGACTCAACCTGGTAGAAAATTCGTTTGATAATTTATCTATGCCCAATTAAGGCGATCGTTGAATCGCGACTACGGACAATCTTTAACCTCACGTTGACGATGGGAATCTCAGCTCTCACGATGAGACATGCTTTTCATGCAGTCGACATCGGTATAATTGTCGTAGGAATGTTCGCCCGTGTCGTTTCTCGTACGACGAGTGTCAGCTTTTTTATTCCCATTAAAAATCTTTGATTTTTGTTCGTGTTTACGTTCGTATCGTCGACGATTAAAGGCGCCTTTCGATGTCGACTGCAACCTGAGGTGGTTTCGACAGTTTCGATTTGGAGTTTTTCGTTATTATTATTATAACGTGAACGCGCATGCGCACGATCGTTTCCTCGGACGAATTCTTACCAATAAACGACCGTTCGTTTTCGAGGCTCTGGGCGCCTTTTAATATTGGCTGCAAGTTGCTAAGCTTGCAGAACGAGTTGTCCTTGGTTGTCCTGCTGTTCTGCCGAAGCGCTAGTCAGCTGTGGTTCAGCTGAGTTGTGTTGTGCAGCCGGGGCCCGTTCAGAAACTTACTTCGGATAACGACAACGAAAGAGAGTGCTGTGTTGGTGCGAATGCCTGAGAAAGAAGCTCGAGTATGATTTCTGAACGCAGCCGTGATAAAAAAAAACGAACCAAGAAAAACAGTTCACATTCAATGCCGGTGTGACAATAACCTGTTCTGATTCTGTCCTGTTATCAAACGATGACAAAAGTTGTTACTGCTCTTTACTTTTCACATAAAAATATTATATCTATCTGCTTCGAAACTGTATTATTAGTTTCATGGCCTGTGCGACATATTTTCCATCCGTTAAGTTAACGATGACACGATTGTGATTCGTGATATTCGTTTTAACATAGCACTTACGGGGAAATTATCGCCGGTCTAATTTCTATTTGCGGATAAATAATCCGCTGCGTGATTTGTGCGAAACGCGAAGCGCGATGAACGAACCGACGACGCTTAAACGTCCGAAGCCCGGCGACGGCGAGGAAGAGTTGTTTCGCATGCAAGAAGAATTTTTGAAGAGCAGACAAGAGCCCTCGGCTAAGGTTATAAACCTGCGTGCCTCGAGCAAGCAGGGAACGGACGAGCCGAGCTGTGCCGTCGCTTCGGGAAATGCGAAACCGGCTGGCAAGATTCTCTCGAAATTTGCCCAAAGGAAAGCTCTACAGCGGCAAGAAAAAAATTCGACTCCATCGATCGGGGAAACGACAACAAATTCCGGAATATCTACAGCAAATCAAACCAACGAGGATGTTACTGATCCTGTAGAGAACTTACCGTTGAATCCTTCCACGATAATACTTGGAAATATCGTGGAAAAGAGGTACAATGGAAAAACGTGTCGGGCAGAATTTACCAGAGGCTCTGTGGACGATGGCAGAGAAAAGGGTTTCCCTGAAGTTTTTCTCCTCGATCGCACGGCTCTTGTACGATAGTCATATTTTATTATACGCTATATTTATTTATTTATTTATTTGTTTGTTTCATCAAAGGGCGAAGCCCTTTTATCCATATAAATAATCATTCAATAACATAATAAGAATCATACATTAAAATCAACGCATCCACATAAAAACATGTTGAAAGATTTCCCAATATTAACTCGGCATAGCATAAAATCCTGCCAGATTCGAATATTGTATTTGTTTAATTTTTTTTTGTCTCCTTTTTGATTCAAACCGACAATGCTTTACTGTCTTTCATGTATAGCATTTTTTTTTTTGTTTATTTCTAACGGTTCATTGCCCAAGAGCTTATTATGATACAATATGGGAATCCATCATTTCCTTTCTAATCAATTTATACAAAATAAATGTGAATCCGAATATGATTCTTTGTTCTCTTCCAGCCATTGGGTGGATCCTCCGGCAGCCTCTTCATGCAGAAGGTATCGAGGGAATCGAGGTCCTCGAATCCTTCGATAACTGGAGCCGGAAGCCCCATTTCTAGCACTACCAGACCGGCTGTTTCCAAAGAATCCCTCAAAGAAGAAATTCATCAGGAGAATCTAGAGAAATTGAATCACATGACCAGAGAAGAAATTCTCGAGGCCAGATCTCAATTGGAGAGTACGCTGAGTCCGGATTTGTTGAAATTTCTCAAGGCCAGGAAGGCGGCCGGTCCGAGATTCGGCAGAGATTCCGATCGTAATCCGGAAAGGATGGAAACGGACGAAGCGCGAAAGCCCGTCGAGAGCGAGTCGAGCCGCTCGGAGAAATTAAACGCGAAAATGGAGTGCGACCTTGAGTCCGTCGAGAGAGAAACGCCCGTTGGGTTCTTGGCGGAAGAAGCGTCGACGAAAGGGTGGGTGCACATGGACACCATAGAGCCCGAAAAGCTCGAATGGATGAAGGACGTGGCGCGCACGAAGAGCGACGATCCGCCGCCGGACGAGCCCTACAGCGCACGCTTCGATTTCAACGGTGTATTGCTGCCGTTCAGAGACGACAGTCTCTCGGTCGACAAGGGTCTCCATCATCATGGCGAGGAGCCCGATCGGCCGGGATATTCTCTTCAGGAATTGCTGCAGCTCTGCCGTTCGTCGACGCAGCAGCAGCGATGCACGGCTCTCACGACCCTCGCTAATATAATGGAAAAAAGTCGCAACGGGTGGTACGACAAGGCTCTCAGTCCCGCGCCACTGGTGGCCCTGAACGAGAAGAACATCCTGCTGCTCCTGAGATTTTCGCTGGACGACACTTCGGTCGCGGTAGTCGCTGCGACGCTGCAAGCACTTCGGGCTTTTCTGTACAGCGAGGCCGACGAGATTTGCCTGGACAGGCTCGTAGGGTGGCGTTACGGCGACGGTAAATTCGTCGAACCGGAATTGATCCCTCCGAAAAGCGATGTCGGCGACCCGGGCGACTTGAAGGATCACGAACTCGCGCAGTTCGACACCGTAGCCGCGGCGATGAGATCGGATATCGTTTTGCGTATTAGGTATAAGAAAATTACGAATTACGAATTTTTTGCATTCCTAAAATACAAAAAAAAACGTTCGTCAGTAAATTTTTATAGAATTTACACGCGGAGCCACGGATGGTTAATGCGAAGTTCTTTTTATGTTCAGGTACATCCTGAGCGAGATGCAGCCGCCGCCGATTGGGGTAACCGCAGCGTTGGAAATCCTTACGCGCCTGGCTAGACATTCCCGCACGACGGCATTGAACATCGCTTGCACTCCGCGTTTACTGGACACTATCGTTCGCAACTTTGTCCCTCTGAGCAACGATCGATCGAGTGAGTACGCGCGGATGGGCGCATTCAACTTTGATGCTCGATTTAATTGTAACACATCGATCATTTTACAGTTTACGAGGACGGAACGAGAAACGCTTACGGCGTACCGAGCGCAAGCGCTGTGAGGCTGTGTCGGTTACTCGCAACCTATGCCGGAAAACCCGTTGCCGACAGATTGAACGATCTGCAGATAGTTCACTCACTTATGTCCTATACAACGAGCACGACGACGTAAACACCCTTTTCTTTTTATACTACGCTAAAAAGGCCCTATTTCATGGCTGCAACGGGGGTGGAATGTGCCGGTTCTTGGCGAGCGGAAGGAAAAGTGTTTTAACGGAAGGAAAAGTGGTTTAGGGGGAGGAAAAGTGGTTTAGTGGGTGGAAAAGTGATTTAGAGCGTGGAAAAGTGATTTAGTGGGAGGAAAAGTTATTTAGTGGGAGGAAAAGTTATTTAGAGGGAGGGAAGGTGATTTAGTAGGAGGAACATTTATTTACTGGGTGGAAAAGTGATTTAGCGATATCCCGCTAAATCACTTTTCCCTTCGCTCGTCAAGAATCGACCACTTTCTACGCCGTTGCAGGCATAGAAATATGGCCACTTTTTAGCATCGTCGAAAAAAAAGTATCGAATGCTGCCGTCGCTTCGCACGGGCAGCAGACCTCACGCTCCGTGAAAATTACGCAATTTCCTCCGTAATAGCACAATGTACAATTTTTTTATTCTGCTGTTGCAATTTTTTTTTCTTGCAGTATAGGTATACGCCTTTCCATCGAAAGTTTGCGTTTATGGAAACTATTGTTGTCGCACAAGGTAGCGTTGGACAGCATCGGCGGTGCGCGTCTGGCTTTCGTCTCGCAGCTTCAACTTCTGTTGAGCAACCACGATCTCGGTAGCTCCTCCGAGCTGGTGTGCGAGCACGCAGCCGCTCTGATAGACATCGCCGTCCACGAAGATTCGTTGGGAACAAATATTTCCACTCTTTTGACGAAATGGAACACCCAACTGAGCTCGATCTCCGCGCCAACGGTCGGTAGATCGAATAACGAACAATTAATTCTCGCTCGCCGAACGGTCAATGACAAATTTTATATCGAGTTAATCCTTTGCAGTGGAGCCAAACGAAATTGGTGGCACAAACTCTGACAGCCGCCGGCGACGTCTCGCCCTTCAAGTTTGCCTCTACTTCGAATTCCAAGTTATTCGCAAATTTATGGTAAAATATTTTTTTATTTTAACAATCAGAACATTTGTTGCAATGATAATTATTATTATCGCATTTTTTGAAGATATCTGCATGAGAGTAAATTTCGTCACGTTATAACGGTTGTAATGTGCGTCGCACAAACTTCGCTTGGGGATGTTCACTTGAAGAATAAAATCCTACAAGCGACAATTTTTTTCCTACAGCAGTGCATTGCCAAAGACTCGGCAAGACGGCAAAGATAAAATTTCACGTCTTGCAGATATCTTCGGGCTCATGAACAATGTACGATTCTTCAAACGTATTTTTATCGTTTCAGCTCGACATCGAATTTATTGAGCGGCTGTAAGCCAGCGTCGGAGCGAGATCCGACATCGCTGCCGAATCTCGGAGTTCTGACTCAAGACGGTCAGCTTCAGCCCGCTGTATCCATGAACTCGTGTATACCGTTTATCGCCACGTGGATCAACGCACTCAGTGCAACTCGCGACAAATCGGTTCTGCAAGCGGCCGTGGACAATCCGGATTTCATAAAATACGTACGCAGACTGTCGGTCAACGACTGGAGCCTCGAGAGATCCTGGTACACTCGTGCCGAGCTGTATCTCGCTACCGGCGTGGTTCGCGCGGTGAATCGCCTCGGCGATCTCGCCAACGTCCACGCGAAGGAAGTTGCCCTGAGAATAGCGATAAAGCTCGTGTCGACTTTGCCTGGCGACGCTTGTCTCGCCGTTCGCGAAATTCTCGGTACGATTCTATCGAGCGATCTACCGAGACTGGAAAAATTGTCGACGGATCTGAGCGCCTTGAAGCTCGAGGCAGCGAGCGGCGGATCGTCGAGTTCGTTGAATCAACTACCGAAGAATCTCAGTTCCATGTACGAGCAGTACGTTTCCTCGAGCGGAAGCTGGGAACAGGCGGCGATGCCGAAAGATTGGGTCTATCTTCCCCTGGTCGCGGCTTACACCGACCACAAAAACAAACTCGATTGGAACGATAATTACACGACGAGAATCGTTGCTCTTCTCAGTCTCGAATTGAGCATGCCCGAACTTTCGCGGGACTTGTCTCCGAGTCTTCGTTTCAGCAGACTGATATTGATATATCTATGCGACACCGTCTATCTCAACGAGAACGTCTCGGTTCTCTTGGTCGAAGCGATGACCTCGCTTTTGAGAAAACACCACAGGACGCTGAACTTTGCGTCGGATCTACCGGGCCTCAGCTCGTTCACCGATCTCTTCACGTCGATGTGCGAAAGCTTTTGCGCCAATTCGTACGGCAACGACGTCTTCTCCATGGTGCTGCTCGTGCCGATCGCTCAACGTCACGACGTTCATTACCGGAAATTACTGTGGTCCGAGCACGCCGGCGCTCTGAGATACCTGCGATTGACCGTCGATAAATTGGTGATCCCTCTGGACGAATACTTGTATCCGGTCGAGGAAGACTCTTCCCTGATAGAATCCTACCTCACGGCGCTCGTTAGAGGCACGGTCAAGCAGTCTTGGTGCCCGTTGATGTACAGAATAGCGATTCATCACTCGGCAATGTTCATACGAGGCTCGAACAAATTGGCTGTTAGAATGCGAACGAAAATCGGGGAATTACGCGACCGAGAATTGTCCGATGCTCTGCTCAATTACAACCCGACGGTAACGTGATATCGAATTCATTCGATTAAGTGAATTTCGATTGCTTTTTTTTTTAACTGTACAGCAACGTGGTAATTACTGAAATTTACTAAACGTCCAACTTTAACAAAGATACTCTTTTATTATGTCGATGTATACATTATTGTAAATATACCATGAAATCGTGAAATATAGGATTATCGGGGACGAAAAAAATAGATCGTATTTTGCTTTCGTTGTACTATCTCAATAAATCATCACATACGAAGTATGCAACAGAGAGCATTTTACAACAAGTACAACTTTTACATGTCGAGTAACATAAAAACGCAGCGTTCACACAATTTTCATCTCTGACTGTCCGTGCCTTCCGGAAGCACAAATAACTTTTGTCTGCCGTTCAAGTACAAATTCATTTTTTTTTTACAATTTATACTACAAGAATATAGCTTGTCTTGCGACTCGGCGCGTTTACAATATGCTGCTTTTGCGTATCTGTATTTATTTATGATTATATATATATATATATATATGTATATATATATATATTATTTTTCATAATATATAACTTTCAAAAGAAGTCGAGTTACCTGATATGTCTTCATCGCCTCGTTAATGTAGCGTGAGCAAAGTAGTTGCACCGTTTATGGCCTTATTGTACTACTTAATATCTTCGTCGCGCCGATTTTTCGGTAACTAATTTATAATTTTTTTCGTCACTCATTTCTATCGAATTCGACTGGTTCTCAAAATTAAAGAAACTCGGGCCAAAACTGACACACCTACTCCACTGTGATCGAAGCGGTATAATTCATAGTTTACAATAACCATATTGACATAATTCGTTGCACGTATACACAACATATATGTATATATTATATGAGGCATTCCATCCCGTTTCGAACGGTCTCAACCGTTCGAAGGGAAACTCAACCGCCTAAAAAAAAAATCGTAATTTCACCACAATTCGTAATTATGTTTGAAAAATGTTAGTAATTTTTTTTTTTTATGTTTGGAAATTTTTTTTTAAATATGCCAAACTGGATTTTTTTACCCCTGTATCTTTGAAACTATTAGACAAACAAAAAAATTTTATAAAAAAGATATAAAAGATGTAGTTTTTAATGAAATTCTGAAACGTTTATTTTTTTATCCAATCTTTTATTTCCTGAACATTTTTCTTTAGGTCTACGGTTTAATTTAATTTCAAGTTCGGCACAACTGAAAAAAATTCTGAAAAAATAACATAAATTTCTTTTAAATAATTCTGAATTGTGGTGAAAATACGATTTTTTTTGGAAGCGGTCGAGTTTTTACAGTTCGAAGCGGGATGGAATGCCTCATATACAGATATACTTTTTTTTTTTTACAACGGCCAATAGTCGGATAATTCGGCATCGTTACACAGTTAACATTAAAATATATATTATTTTATGTGAATTTGAGCATTCGTTACAAATGTTCATGGCGTTAATTAGCTGCGTAGCTTTACGAGTGTTTGAAAAGGACATAGACGCGAGTACACCCCTCCGAGGATAGAAGTCGTTGACAATACTGGAACAATAGCTTAACGAGTTAACAGAAAAAATACGTTGTGTGACAGCGCCATCGATTGTACGTAAGAATTAATGACGTAGGATAACCGTGGTGCAGTGGTCCATAAATTATTTATCGCACAGGATCGATCGGCCCTCGACGATGACGAGCTGCAGTTTCATTGATCGTCACTGACCTGAGTAACGCTTCGCTTTGTCCCTCGGAACGAATTCCTGAAACCGTTGCCGTGGCTACTCTCTGCATCTCTGTCCGACCGATGGATCTTGTTCTGTGCAGTGACGTATAAATAGTTTCTTTTTTCTTGTTATAAGCCTGAAAATAGCACAGGTCGGCGATTCGTCAATCGCAGTAGATCTCGAAGATCAGAAACTTTAGATACGCGAAGATCAATTAATCTCCCTTTCGATGAAAAAGCTGTTTTTCTCGAGGCTATGCAACGTCATATATATATTTTTTTAAATTCATCGCGTATAAAAAAATCCATAAAATACGTATCGCATTCTCGGAGTTTTTTTTGTGTTGTCGTTTTCTTCTCCTTCAGATAGAGTAAACGCTTCGTGAAAAAATAATATGTATGATTTACAAATAGTTTCTTTTTATATCCGCGAAAATGGCACAGATCGGCGATTCGTCAATCGCAAGAGATCTCGAAGATCAAAAACTTTAGATACGCGAAGATCAATTAATCTCACTTTTCGTGAATAAAAGCTGTTTTTCTCGGGGCCATGCTACGATTACATATATTTATTTGAATTTATCGCGTATTAGAAAATGCATAAAATGCGTATCGCGAACTCGGCGTTTTTTTCTTCTTTTCTTTCCGATTTAGATTAAGACTCTTCGTGAAAAAATAATACGTATATGTATGTATTATAAATGTTAATTATTATTTTTTTTGTTCTTTCGATGCTGCGATTAGGCTAAGTGACGAGGTTTCGTGTTGAAATTTGGGAGATTCGGTTTGGGGATGAAATTTAACGAGGGTTATGACTCGATGCCGTGCTTGCGATAAGTTTCTTTATCGACGGTGACGGGACGACCGTCGACGCTCGAGCAATCGAGCTCTATGCAGTGTAATCGCGATCCCCACTCGCAGTGACTCTGGTCGCCGCACTTGTAGTATTTTATTTGAAGGCATGTCGTTAGGTAACCGGATCCATGGACCCTCATTGTTATCGGCAGCTCCTCGCGCTGACCACGCGCGCTCGGTTGCAGATCCTTGGTGCTGTGGTAAGCGCTGTAAGCGCAGGCAGTTCCGTCTCGCGCCCGCTCCACCGCCTCAACCGGCCTGCCGTCGATACTCAGTGACCTGAAATTATCAAATCGATTCAAAGTATCGCCAGCATCACGGATGCTCTATATCGTGAACAAAAAAAAAAGTTTCATTCATATCTTTCGGTCTTTCTTTTTTTGTTATTGGTTTTCTCTTTGATTCAAAATTGAATAGATAAGCAATGAAAGGTAGGTGAGAGTGGCGCACAGTGGGTCAACAATGTTTTGTTGTTGTTGCGAATAATACTCATATCCCAGATAGACAAGCACCACGAAATAAACCCAATGTGACGCAATATTTGCGACATGCGCGGCACATGTCGCAAATATTGCACCAACTGCGTCGTTTTTGTGGTGCTTGTCCGGCTGGGATAGCACGCAATAGTTTGAAATAATTTTACAAATATTTTCAATCTTTCAAATCTTATGAAATACTTCGGAAATATATGACAATAATATTTTTAAATGTTCCATTAAAATGTCCCAATGTTATTTTTGCAATGAGTGGCTCGTCCATAGTCGAGAAGGGGTTGACGGACGCATTTATAGACTTTCGTGGCATGTCCTATAGCTATTATAGTTTGTTTTCAAAAGTTAGCTTGCGGAAGTGCGAAGCCTTGGCGTGTTTTTAGTTTTCGTTATTTTTGTGCCTCTGCCAAATTTCTGTGAGGCCTAACACAATCTAATTTATCTCATTGGCCGACAAAAAAAGTTTCATAATCTCCACATGTCCAAGCCTTCAAGATATCTCGTGTGATTCACCACGAACCACTCTTTCCTAACTAGTACAATGGCCTAGAAAAATTATATGTGAAAACGTCTTCGGTAGGTTTAGGTTCTGATGGCATCTCGAAAAACTGTTATTATTATTCGGAGAAATTAAGCGACATCGGAGCCGCTGTTCGTCATTATTGGATTTTTTTGTATATTTGTTTTAAAAAGTAGTTGCAAACACTAATTTCCCCAGTGAACTTCCCCGAGGTCTATGAATACATTGCGTATTATATAAACCGGCGAAATCGACTTCACGGGGATGAGAGGACTGTGAGGTTTTTTTTCGAACTTTCCCGTATTAATGCGTCGCTTAGATAATGAAATACGTCAGCTGCTCGCTAGCTGACGGCTGACGTGAAAAACGGACAGGTGCATAAAGTCGAGCCCTGAAAATTGTTATCGCCACTCCTTTGCCGCAATGAAAATATAATTACGAAAAAATTGTCAACGCGTTGTTACACTTTTTGCCGACCCGGTGTCACGCAACTAAAAAAAAAAATATTCTTTTACTTCGCATTACTGGAATTATTGTACTTTCCGGTCATGCGAGTGGGTATGCACGGTATTGTAGTCAGATCTTTTGGGGGGAGAGCGGGGCAAAGATGGGACAGTGGGACAAAACTCAATTTTCCAATATTTTTTGGATGCCCCATTTTGTCCCGACGATACATCCGGATTTTCAATCCCGTTTTGCCCCACTTACCACAACCCGCCACCATCCAAAATTTATTGGAAAATTGCTTTTTAATTGTCTCATTATCGTACTTTGCCCCTGCGTCCCATTTTGTCCCGCTCTCCCCTACTAAACTCATTCAACACGCTAAGAAATTGAACAACCGTAAACATCGAAATTGGGTCAAGAGTATCGTCGAGCGAGCGTATTCCATTGACGAATAAAAGCCACCTATTAAACTTGCCGCATTCGAGGAACTGTGAATCTGCGATGCCCCACCCTCCGCCGTTCGATCATTCACAAAGGATCAGTTTGAGCGATAATCGCTATTTATTTTCACTGGGAAGCCACGCGCTCTCACCGCAAGAATTGGGTAAAGTCGTTCGTGTGGCTTGAGCAATAATAGGGGGCGGGGGTTAAATGAAATAGAAACGAACCCGTAGAGGAACGACATAGAAACGCAAATCGATGCTGAATCAGATAACAGTCTGCCAGCTCAGGCATTGTATACAGCCTGTAGCCATTGCAATGACCTTTGAGAATGTTGTTCGCCAGGTGATCGATACTGAGTTATCGGGTTTCGAAAAAGACGTTCGATGGATTAATTTGTCAGATGTGCAGTGGGAGAATGAAAATTGCTGAGATTATCGAAACTTTTTTTTAAATAATCGGCTATATAAGATTTCTCCGGTATGTGGGCGTGACATATTGAATAAAAATCGAATTTATTGAAATAAAATACAGTCTATTAAAATAAAATCGTATTTATTGAAATAAAACCGAATTTATTGAGGTAAAATAGAATTTATTGTAGTAAAATTGAATTTATTGAAATAAGATCGAATTTATTAGTTGAAGATATTGTCGTTTCATCTCCAAAAACTGCAAGTTCGATTTTTACTGAATCGTATTCTCGCACGAGGAAAATATTTCACGGCGACTGTTGTCGTATAAAGGGGTTATTGATTTCAGTACATTTGTTCCTTTCCTCACTGTAGCTCTGTTGTTGCTTTCCACCGAATGAATATTTTATCGTTCTTTCAATTAGAGGGGGGATATGGCGAAGCAGTGAAACTATGTCTGCACGAGGCAATTCGACGATCAAAAGTGTTGCTGCTATCCGATTTATTGGAATAGAGTGCCACGTGTAGCTTCATGCGGGTCAAGAGTTTACGCGGAGTTACGATAATTCGTGTTTCCTTCCGAGCTCGCAATCCACTCTGGTCAAGTGATTATTGTGTCATAAATGAAAAAGCTGGCAACGGTACTTGAATTTTCAATTCGCCATTTGAAAATTCGCATTGCGGGTGCAAAGCAAAACGGCGAAGCTGACCTTGCCAAACAGTTAATTACTGTGCGAAGAGTAAAAAGCACCCCTTTTTTCCGTACCATGCTCCCAATTAATTTTCGGACGATTTGCGAAGTCTACTATAGGGAAAAAGCACAGGCATTAATCAAAGGGCGGTGTACAATTTAAGCACTTTTAAACAAAAATAAAATCACTCTAGAACTGATTCTATCCCAATGAACACCTTTTATTATGGAAATATAACATGGAAGTTACATGTAATGTAACAATTGTTATATGCAGATAATGTAACTGTTATATGTCGGTGTAACGTTACAATTATGCATAGAAAATTGTGCAACCGTTACATAACGCACTTGTAACAATGTTACTGCAACTTTCGTGACAATCAGCTAATGTTAATGGTGAGTAACGTAAATACATTACAATAATGTAACTGGACTCTGTAACGTTTGCATACCGTGTTTATAACATCGTTTATGGCTATTACTAATTTGCAGGCAATGTTAGTGTTACAAGGCGTCGTCGCCCTACGTTTCAAAACCAGGTTTCGTAACAGGCACATAACATACTTGTAACAATGTTGCTGCAACTTTTGTGACAATCGGATAATGTTAATGATGTGTAACGTAAATACATTACAATAATGTAACTGGACTCTGTAACGTTTGCATACCATGTTTATAACATCGTTTATGGCCATTACTAATCTGCAGGCAATGTTAGTGTTACAAAGTGTCGTAGCGTTACGTTTCAAAACCAGGTTTCGTAACAGGCACATAACATACTTGTAACAATGTTGCTGCAACTTTTGTGACAATCGGATAATGTTAATGATGTGTAACGTAAACACATTACAATAAAGTAACTGGACTCTGTAACTTTTGCACAACATGTTTATGACCATTATTAATCTGTAGGCAATGTTAATGTTACAAAGTGTCGTAGCGTTACGGTTTGGAACCAGGATTCGCAACAGGCACATGACACGCTTACAACATGCTTATAACAATTGTATAACAAACAAATAATGCCAGATCAAAGCCTTACGGCACGAGAACTACTAGGTTCTAGACCAGGAACGCACGCCGTGCCAGTACAATGCCGATATGTGTGTCCGCGGGTGATAATATTGAGACAGCACAGCATGCTAAACTCACAATGTGCCTGTACATCTTCAGCACCGGCTGGGAAATTCCTCAGTCTCACCGTGAAGCTTCACAGCGAGCTGGATCTGTACAAGCAGCTTCTTGTATCGAAATGCCGTGCTTTCACAATATCATCACCTGCGAACACACATATCTGCATTGTGCCGGCGCAGCGTGTGGGTTGGTACGGCACACTTTTCTTTCCCGAATTACTGGCTTCCCTATTGCCGTTAAAGGGCTGACCGACCACTACTTAAAGCCAAAAATTAGAGTTTACACATCAATCATGATCTGCAGGTAATCCGTCTGAAATTATACTGCAGGTTATTCCAAAATTATTTTCTGAAGTCTAACTCAGTCGAATTACGGCGTTATTTTTTGCCTAATTTGTCCTATCTCGACTAACCACTTCATCGATTAAGCTTTTAAAAAATTCAAATCAGTCTTGTAAATGTAATATAGAGCCATACGTAGCCGATGATTGTGTGGAACCCCCACGCACATACTTTGGAAATCTATACAATTTACTTTCTTTTTTTACAATTTCGCTTAATGTAGATATTTATAATATTTTGTTCAAATATTTAATCTGATGTTCAACGCAATATAACAAAAACGTAGTGCTATTGCATACGAGTGGAAACGGTGTCGATCGTGGTAGACACGTATGTACTATCGTGTTGCCATTCGAGTAGTACAGCCATTGCTGCGATCAGACGCTTGGAAATGTATACAATTTACTCATCTGATACATATTTTCCAAATCTAGACATAGCCGAATAGGTATGGTCGCTGACCACAAGTCCGAGGGTCCTAAGTTCGTATTTCGCCGATGGTACTAAAACTAATATAGTTTTTTCTGTGATGTATTCTATCGACAGAGTTGAATTCGTCACTAATAAAGATGCCGATTCAAGGACGTAATTAGCGATGTTTCTCTAATAAAAAAATTGCATCTTACATTGCTATATAACGACGATTATAACACGGTAATATAACAGTGTTATATTTCTAAGTAGGAAATGGCAACTTACATGTAATTTACATGTAACACTCTGGTAATATTACCCGTCATTTTCAGTTACATTGCCGCTGGAAACATAAAAAAGCTCCAGCATTAATTAAGTTTTACTGCAGCTGCAATTTTTCAAGTTCCACTTGAAGTCAAACTGTTTCTGTTTCTTTTACAACTTCCCCTAATGTTTAATTTTGTTTAAGTATTTAATCCGATGTTCAAGACAACATAACTTAATAATGAGGACGCGGTGTTATTGGATGCGAGAGGAATCGGTGTCGATTGTTTTGCCATTCGAGTAGTACAGCCATTGTTGCGATCAGACGCTTACACTCCAGCGAACATTGGACGATGATATCTCTGTTACTGTGACGTAATTAGCCCAATACCATTGACGCGTTGCAAATTGCCTCTCATTGGTGCCCGCTTTGTTACCCTATTGTAGTTCACGACGTCAAAGCTTTAATTAATGGCACGGTAACTAATAAAAAAAAAGTAAGATAATAAAATAAAATTTAACCATAAGAACAAAACCCTCTTTGATGACGGAACTATGAACGGTACAGTGAAACCTTTCGAGCGATTTATCCGACGCATATCTGGCGCGTGCACAGTGCACGCGCCAGGACTAGAAATTGACTTCATAAATCCAAGCGACTGTGGCCATTATCGGAACCCTCGCGTGTCCACAACTATACACGGTATATTTAACAACGACGGATCGGTTGGCGCGCCACGCGCCGTACTTTCGGCAAAGCAGGGGGGGGGGGGGGGGGGGGGAGATCTGACATAGATAAAGTTGTTATCATAAAATCGTTATAAATTCCTTCCGCGTCGATAAAATAGAAACAAAAAAAAGTTCAAAGGAAAGTCGAAAATTGCTTGCAAAATAGGGCGAGTCCGCCTCTTAATGAATCGCGATGAGAATGTTTAACTTATCGGAAAGCTGCACTTGTAAAGTTTCCGAGTAGCGAGTAAACGATTAAAGATACGCTTATTTTTAATTAAGATAACGAAACTTTTGTAAAGAAAAGTTTGTAATTTTCTCAATGTTCTTAAGTCTACGTTCACTACCGTCGGGAGGGGGCGGGGTGACTGCGGGGCGAAACGGACCACATTTACCAATTTTTCGCGAAGCATAAGAAAACTGCGGACTCAAGTCTGTTTTGCCCCAGATGTGTATTTTATCCGGCTCACACGTAATGTAGCGAACGCAACATGTAAATTTTCTTTTCCATGTCACCGGCGAATTCACAATATTGTCACCGTAATTGATAGCATTCGGAGGCGTTATATAAATACTGAATGGAATCGGGAAGCTCTCGACAGAATAGATTTAAAATCCGAGCGCATTACGCATTCGGAACGAAAGTGGGACATCTCCATTATATAAGTAGAAGAAACATTTTCACTTTGATGAACGTTCCCGTCGTACAGTGTCGAGAAATTACACGGACAAGCGGAGTGCAATGTGGAGACGGGCTTATCCGCAAGAAATTCGAAAGAAACACTCTCGGGTCAACCGAAAATATAAGTCCCATCAGGATTTTATCCACTGGGGAACGGCCAAGCTCGCGCGACGGGAGTTAAAGCTCCGTGTTATTAACGGTCAGGCGTACACGAGAGCGAAATGACCATTGGATTTTTTGACCTTGACATCGATTTTCCTACTGGCGGGACCGAGAAAAAAAAAATAGACAGTCTATCTCGAACACAGTCCATCTACTTTCTAATTTATCGAAAATTTTGGTAATTTTTTAGCCAACGAAGACTACTGTAGAGTAGGGATGATATTCTGGGCTGTGTACGATATTCGTCCACGTGGCTCGAGCCGATGTGACTAAAAGATCGATATATCTTTTTTTTTGTTTTAAATATTAAAACGTACATGCGGCATTTCACCCTCCGCGTATAAGCAAATGCAGTATTTCTCTGTTATGCTACGTATCGGCAGTAAAATGAGACTCCGTACATGCTTATTACGGAACGGAACGTTCCACTTTCGTGCGAGTGCGGTATACATCGCGAACAGGTTGAACCTACATCCGGCACCGACTGGGGTAACGGAAGGGGGATGCGTTTGTGAGCTGGCTTCGAGCGGAGCCCCGTGAATGATTAAGGTATGGTGGAAGTTGGTGTTATACTTTCGACAACGACTTTGTTCTATCAAATGGGGTGAAACGGCACAAATAACAATCGTTATTTTACCGGGACGGGGCAGAATGGACCACGGGGGGGAAAATGGACCGCGGGGCAAAACGGTGACTCTGTGAACTGTAGAGGCGGGGCGAAATGGGATACCACAGATGTTAAAAGAAAAGTGTAATTGGAACACTCGAGAAAAATGGGACCGAGCATGTGGACTGGTGAAAGTTGGTGTCACACTTCCGATAACGACTTGGTTTTAACAACCGGATGAAGGTTCACAAATAACGATCATTATTTTACCGGGACGGCGCAAAATGGACTATGGGGTAAAATCGACCACGGGGTAAAACGGGGACACCCTAAACTGCAGACGCGGGGCAAAATGGGGTACCACCGATATTTTTAAAAGTTTTGACAACCGAGTGAAGCTTCACAGGTAACAAAAATTATTTTACCAGGACGAGGCAAAATGGACCACAGATATTTTTGGAAAATTAATTGGTATACTCGAGAATGGGGTAAAAATGGAATGGGCATATGGACTGGTGGACGTTGGTGTAAGGTTCCTCCTAAGTACTGACGAACTAAAAATTGTCAGGTTTCCTGTTTACGGTAAGGTTTGAGAGGTATGCCATTTTACCCCGCACAGGCGATTCGTCATTTCGGACCTATCCCAACGACCGTTTATAGTTAAGGTGTCCGTTTTGCCTCACCCTACGCGTCACGAGGCTTCGACGGAGTCTCGTGTTGCCAAGTTTGTGTGTGGGAAGTCAGGTAGTTTTCCCTCGAGTCGCTCTCACAGCCGCTCTTCCGTACGGGGAGCTTTAGCGAGTTCGAGGTCATAAGTTCACTACGCTTCGTGTGTAGCAGGTGGTGCAGTCTCATACCGCAAATCTGCACCTAGCTGACGCGGGGAGTGCGGTCGCGGGTTGTTCACCGTCTGCGTTATTCCCAACGTGCAAAAAGTATGCGCAATCGCTGATGCGAAAAGTCTAAACATATAGCGGTGGGTGACACTAATAATGACTCAAGAACTTTATACATTGTTGATAATCGTTGTTATACATTTTTTTAAAATTAATAACCAATCGATCCTTAACCGACTTGCGATTAGACTGATGAGGAACTTTTTTTTTATTCACTGGGAAATTTCCAATTGGGAATTTCCCTACGTAAGAAACGGTGGGAGAAACGAAGTTCCATACGATCTGTACAAGAGTTCTTAATTTATTTATGCAATCCTTTTCAATCGCAAGGTCATCTTACGAATAAACTCTTTAATCATCATTGTTATGCATTTTTTTAAATGCATAATGAATCGATAGCTAATTGATTTGTGATGAGACTGATGAGAAACTTTTCTTATTATTCACTGAAGTTTCCAGTTGGGAATTTCCCGACGTAAGAAACGGTGGGTGAAACGAAGTCCCATACAATCTATACAGGATTCCTTAATTTATTTATGCAATCCTTTTCAATCGCAAGGTCATTGTACGAATAAACTTCTACGACGATTGTCCAACGATTCTAACGATTTCAACCTGAAATTTGCGACTTTCGATATCGCAGTAACAGTTCGTTGAAGAATAAAAAAAAAGTAGAACCCAATTAATCAAAATAGGGGCGAAGAGAATAAAAAGAAAGACACCAATCGTTCTCAAAGATTGAGAGAACGCAAAAAAAAAAAAAACATTCACTGCAGTTCGTGGATTGGTCGAAGTCTACTAATTATCCAATACCCAAAAGTTTCGAGTTAAAGAATTTCCATGGCAGTACCTACTGTAACAGTTGAGGCGGTTTGAAGCTTATATCGAGACGATACGTAGCGTCGGTGCTTAGTTTAACGGTCTTGAGTTGTCTGAACCTCGCCGAGGTCTCCATCTTACAGTAGACGGGACCCGCGCCGGGTTCTCTCCTGACCGACAAGGTAACGCGAAAATGTCCATCACCACCCATTTATTAACATTATCGCCGTTTACACTTTGATCCAAAAACTTCGTTGCAAATCCTTTATTTACTTTCTTATTATTTAAAATATCTTATTTATATATATTTTTGTCAATGTCTCTTCGTCCGGCGAGAAATAGCAAAGCGATCGGAGAATCGGAAGTTCCACACGCGCCACCGGCGTCGCGCCGCTTACTGAGGGAAGCGTCGTCAGCGGCTCGCCGACGTCGACCACGTTGGGCAGGGTGTGCGATAGTGTGCCGGGTCGCCGTCGCGCAAGGCGTCAGCGTCGCTATTACTACCAGCCACTAGTTTCGGCTCTACCGATACGGCGACGCCGACCAAGAACAATGTCTCGGAGACCGTTGGAGCGTTTACCGTCACTCAGAATTTCGCTGACGTCGAGGCGCGAGATCAAAGCTTTATTACTCGGAGAACGGGAGCAGAACACGTTTGCCGGCGTTGGGCCGGAGCGGCCGATTTTTCTCTATTTGCGATGTAGCTGGAAGGGAATTATCGGTCGGCGGAATTGGGAACGCGCTCGATGATGCGGCCAAGCTTCTTCGATCGTCGCTGTTAAAAACCACTCACATTTTTTGCATTTGTTAGCCGTGGATTTTACAGTAGAATCCCGCTTTTCTGCACTTTCATTATTCGAACCTGTTATCCGAAACGCTGCTAGTTCGGATAAAGTTTTTACTGTCAGAGCTGTTGCGCGAAACGCCCGTGGCCTTACATTGTTGCGCGCTGCAAACAACGAGTCAATTCGAGCACGCTCGAACTCTCACAACTCGTACGGCATAACCGTGCATGCACGACGGTCGTATGCGCAGTATTTGTTAGTTTCTCGGAGCGAGCGAATAGATAGACACGTATTCAACATTTATGTTCCAATCTACTAGTCTCGTAGTTTTAGTGCGTTGTGGCTTTAACGTCCAGTCCTTACACCTCTGAGCGTAAGCAGAATGCACTTATGGTGGAAAAAATGGGAAATTCTTTCTCCCCTATCAAGCTTTCTCGAAAGCTCTATAAGGGAGAGACCAGCAGATCGCTAGCGTGCTCGCATGAGGTGGGCAAATCCACGATCTCTGACATTAAGAAAAATCGTACAACGTTCGTGCGCCAAACGAAAGGTTTGAAGTTACCGTTGAATATTTTCAAAATACATGTATCACGTTATTCCTCACATGTATATTATAATTATTTAAAATATATGCGTACTGTATTTTTCCTATAAATATCAATTAACACCTAACACTCTGATATCACTTCACAGTTGTGTTACCGGAATTGTCGTTAATCCGAACGAGCTCCCGTCCCAATTAAATCGGATAATAGAGGTTCTACTTTATAGTATACTGTAAAGTTTCCATTTGAAGTTCCGTTCACTCGATAACAAATACTGTACCGGGCTAGAGGGCAACGAATATTAGTTGAAGTCTATATGTGAAGAGCAAATTCTTTGCATGCCAAAATCCAACGAACGCAGTTAAAGCGGGCGGAAGTCGTTCGTCGAGTAATTGCCACTTTCCTACACAGTAGATCATAATCTTGCGACCTTGCAAGGTCTCGCCCGTGTAAGAACACGCAGGATTCTCTGAACCGCATACCCATAGCATGTTTCGAACGTTAAGATCTTTTATCGTTCGAAATATGCTGCAGCTGCAAAAGACACGCCCACTGATCTGTAGTTGTTGCTGAAGCTACATGAGTATGTTCTTTTATATTTTATTACATCCGGATTACTATATATCAACTATACTTAGGTAAGATTTGTTCAACAGCCCGAAGTGGTTATCGTTACCCAGATTCTCTCTCTCTCTCTCTCTCGGGAGAGAGGGTGAGAGAAAAAATGCTCGCTCGACTTTTCTCTAATCACCTGTAATTCTTGTGGCTTGTACGTGGTCACCACTTTATTCCGGAAAAGATCGTGACCGAGATTCCGGGAACAACTAATTAATATATTTTTTTTCTCTGGCCCAAGCACCTGCTGGTATTACAACAGTAGGCCATCATTTGGATATTTTTTTTTCAAAAACGTAACCTCCGGTTACTCTTTTCTTCTTTATACCAATTTTGTTACCCAAATCGCGCCAAACCATTTTCCTCACCTGACTGTGAATGTACTTCCTTGAACTTATTCGTAAAGCCTCACTTCCGGATTTTCCATCAGTTGTGTCTTCTTCCATTAGCCGTGATTCTTTGGAAGTTTTTTCTTCTAAACGACCCTACGCCTTTTTACGTTAGGATTTCATTTACGCCAATTTCATTTCCACGAAAATTCATTTGCGCCCAAAAATAACAAGCTTAGTGGAACACCATGTATGACAATCTTATATATTATAAACAGCGCTATAAGGCTGCGATGAACCGAATTTACCTTTTTTCGAATAGTTTAAGCGTAACACCATACCAGAAATGCGTCACATCCTATTTGAAAATCTCATTTTTCGATCGGTAGTGACGTTACACTGAAATTACGTCACTTCCGGTCCGGAAGTCGCACCTTTCGACCGCAGTCACGTCATACTGAACATTCGCCACTTTCGGTTTGGAAACCTTGTTTTTAGATGACTTGGAGAGCGTAAATGATCCTCTACCCTTTTTACTTTTTAGAACATTCCGAGAGTAAACTCGGCCTCTTGTCGCCCCGAGGTCTTATGTTGCCGTATTCGTTCCAGCGTCGCACGCCACAGTACGCTGTAGTAATTCTTCGCGCGCCTCGAAGCGACAAGAGTTCCAACCTCCGAAATTACTTAGCGTACGTCGCTCGCCTATGTATAGAAAGTTTTTGTGGGTTTCGGGCCTGCGCGTTTCATGGAATCGCTAAGCTACCGGAAACGAAGAATCACCGAGAGAAATTTATCGTCATTGAGGTCCGAAAATTTGTCTCCTATTAGAATTCTGCGAAAAAATGTTGGCAGGCATATAAGCGAGTAGTGAGGCGTTGCGGCGATATCGTAATTTACAAAGTCGAGTGTATTCACTTCGTATACGAAAAACAAGGATGGAAATCATCGTTTCGGCTTTGTTGTTTCTACGTGAATTAGGGTTATTGCCAACCGTATACACTCGAGCGAACCGCCGGATATATTCGACGGTACGAGAGCCTAGATCGTCGATCGTGCCTTTCGAGAATTCGTGATGGAGTGTATTTTGCGTGCCAACTTTTCGCAATGTTGACGAAATTTGTGCGAATTATTTTACCCTGTGCGAGCGTCACATTTCAATATGTTTCCATAGCGACGTCGAGCTAAATCTGTCGGAACTAAAAAATCGACCGGAACAATTCACACGATTTTATTTCGTTGGTAAACGAAATAAAATTAGATGAGATCAGATAAAAAAAGGTGTGCAGCTCGATATATACGAACGCAAGAACAGCTTACATCTTCGTGCGACGTATTCCACGCGAATGGGAGAGTGGGATGCAGTGCGCAAGTTTTGTTTTTTCTCAAGTGGAATGTTCTGTTCTTGTTAAGGTGGTGCGAAATACTCTTCCTCCTGCCCGGCACCCTGTCGATAATAAACACTGTAACGCTACTTTTTTTTCTAGCGTACTGGAACTATACTGTCTAACGAAAATAGAATTCTACAGCGACATCCTATTTTCTTTGAACGCTAAAGCACTCTTGAAAAACGTTGCGTTACAGTTTTCATTATCGACCGCGGCATTTTGCGTGCGCTCAAGGAGTATTCACACTTTTGTAACTACAGAAATAACGATCGAAACCTACTGCACAAAATTTGAGATTTTAATATATTATAGAGAAAAACAATTATTGGTTGGACAACTGTGTTCTGCGGAACTTGTTTATCTTTTTTCATGACAGCAAATCCGATGTTTGCCTGCACTAACTTCGTATCTCTGCGTGCACGATTGTACGTCTGCATGAACCTTTTACGAGATCAAACTAGGCGTCGCGAATCTTTTTAATGTTTTTTTTTTTTCACCCACAGTGCGGTTAGTAGCAAATGGTATTCGAACCGACCCACTCTCTCCTTTATATCGCTGCTTTGCTTTCCAGGGAAAAAAATGGAAAATCGTTCAAACCATTAACTGCACGCGCAAGAAACGGTGAGAGATTTTATCGTGATTATTCCCCGATAATAAATTCTCTTCTGCATGGGTACAGCAGAGCCGTGTTATTACTGAAACTACCCAACTATTACACCTTATAATACGATCTTAAAAAAAAAAACCCCCAAGAGATTGAAAAAGAAATCACGATTCACATAGAACTCTGTCGTGTAATCTGCTCATAAAATTGTCCCGTCGCCAGATAATTATGTGGCTAATTACTGAGCCTTCATATAGTTTATATATATATAATTTTTACCGTAAGGCCGGGATTTTCGATCTGCTCGGAATTCGAGGATTTCAAGGACCGCCTGACACCATGTTTAAGTCCTCTTGGGCTCTTGCCCAGGCTTTGGTTATTTTGAGTCTTTTGCAGACTCTTCATAAAAGCGCCCGAGCCACCAGAGGCACTAGTATATATATATATATATATATACATTTGTAGTATACTATTATTGGCACGTTACCAGGCACATAAGAATCCGTTCTGCTATGTCGAGAGCTCGACACCCAGAGTTGATCACTCTTTAATGGGATCTGTTTACGCAATTTGTCTTCGGAGGCAGACTAAAGAAGCCTTTCTACTGCTTGAAATGTCGAAGGAAAACAACGTTATTACCACCCTGAACAAAACGATGGTTCAATTTTCCACCCGTTTCGCTACGGCCACAGATCAATTTCTTCGAGTATTCCGTGAATTTAATCATTTACCAAAGTAAAAGAAGAAAAAAATATGTATATAGAAAAACAAAACAAACAAAAAAATAGGGCTTTTCTCAACATATGAAATATTGTCAATGGCGATATTGGTCCAAAGTAAATAATAGGACCAAAATTCGGAGAAAAACACTTTTTTCGCCAACGGGCGGCATTCTAGGTGGAGCACCCATTTCACGATAGTAGCAGATATTGTTACACGCGTGTGATCCTAAAAACATAGTTTATTTGCGTGACAAATGGTAGTAAATTGCGCTCGAGATATTGGTATTTATTTGCGGAGTTAAAAAAAAAAAAAACATGTAGGCCGGAGAGATAATACTGTAGTAATTGTGTGTTTGGCGATGGAACTCTCTTGGCCCGTGTGACAACACGAAAATTCATTCGAAAATAACGAAACCACTCTTAATAAAAAGATGGTTCAATTTTTCACGTATTTCACTACGGACACAGATAAATTTCTCAGAGTATTTCGTAAAATTTACATTTCACCTCAAATGAAAAAAAAAAATATTCGGCGCTTGTTCCAAAATATGAAATATTGTCAATGCCGATATTGCTCCAAAGTAATCAAACCATTTGATTTACATGTTTTTTCCGCGAGAACCAAAATTCGAAGAAACCAATAAAATTTCGCGAACGGGCGACATTTAATGTGGAGCACCTATTTCACGAGTGGGAAATATTGTTATACGCTTGTGACCCGAAAAACAGTTTATTTGCGTAACGAATGGAATTAAATTGCGCCCAAGATATTGATATTTATTTTCAGAGTTAAAAAAAAAATCTAGGCCGGAGAGATAACAGTGTAGTAATCGCGTGTTCGGCGGTGGAACTTTCTTGGCTCCTGTGACAACACCTACGAAAATTCATTCGAAAATCACGAAGCCTGTTAACATCGCCGAGAGTTGATAGGTAGTTTCTCCGAATGCGGCATGCCGAAAGCCGATAGTGCTTTGAATTTGCGTGTATCGGTCGGAGCTCTGGGGATTGCATGTTCGGCTGCTTAACGAGGTGGCGGCATCGAAGTAGGCTAATGCTCGTATTGAGCGCTCGGTGAGAGGTCCTAATGGAAAATGCGCAATAATATACGGAGAAATCTGTCGCAGCGCTTACAAATTTTTAATGCATCGGTAGTCGATAAGTGAGGGTGGCGTTCGAGAGACTAAATTTCATCGTTCAAAATATTAATTACACCCGTATCGAAAGTCTCGTTAAATTATTCTCGAAAGAGGCTAACGATGCCCTACCAAATTTTATAGGACAGACTCGATGACATAAAACTCCAAAGTATGTTACAATTTTTTTTTTCCTTGAAGCTATTATATCCATTTTTGCGCATTGAGCTTCGAAATTCTTTACAGCCGCTGTAACTTGTTCCCTGCGGATCGCCGGAGTATAAATAAATCAGCTAGCGAGTAGAAATTCAACACGCGAGTCTCGAGCCGCAGTCGTGCAACCCACGAAAAGCGAAGAGTCTCGTTACTCGGTAAACCCCCCCCCCCCCCCCCCCCCCCGGCCGGACATGCGCTTTACGTGACTTTGTGCTGCAATTTTAAACATAAAAAAGAACGAGTTAAAATCGACCCTAACGAAATTGCAAGTTTGATACTGCGGTCGCGCGAGAGAGCGAGTGAAAACGGGGTTATTTCTTGGGTGCTTTAAGGTAGTCGGAGCGGTACAGTCCCGCAAAACTTGAATTTCAGAGAAAAATTCAAACATTCTATGTTCAAGCTGTGAAAAAACACAATTTTCAAAGATTACAAAAAATTGTGAAAAAATTCATACGTATTCAGAAAAATAAACGTATTATTTTTACGAAGGAACATAGTTAAGTTGCCGGGTTAATTTGTTGAATAATGATTTTTATCTTCAATTTGTTAATAACAAATTGGAAGTATCATTTCGCAAGAACAATCTTTGCAGCACCTCCCATATACTGGATTTTTTAAAAAGATTTTCATCCCATCGAGAAGTGTTCGAAATTTTCTCTGAAATTCGCGTTTGGCGGGACTGTACTGCTCGGACTACATTAAAAAGGGATGCTCGCCGTCGATGGAGGTTCGAGGAGCATCGGCTATCGGGAAACCTCCGACATGGTTTACAAGTAAAAAGTACTATGGCTTTGGCTTACACGTTTGCTAGTTAACAGAGGATTGCATACATGCATATTTATCCCTGCTATAGGAAATTCGTTATAATCGAAAAAAAACTTGTTTGTGTCCTTGCTTTTGTTTTGCGTCCCGCGAAGCGAGGAGCTTTTTCCCTTTGACATTAAAAATCAGACTTCCCGGCTCATCGGGTGAACCTCGACGCGACGCTAATCAATCCCCGGGCTAACGAGTACACGAGACAGCGAGATAAATTTGCTGACCTTAAGTAAACATACACCAGGTATTCAGACGATAAACACGACCCCCACTTCGGCTCTGATACCGGAGCTTTCAGCTTTCGTGTATCTCGGTGACCGGTTAATTTTCTATCTTTGGCCTCGAGCGCTATAATAATCCGGAATGATTTATAGCGAGATTTTAAACGTCCTATAAAATTGAGTCATTTCATTTGAAACATGACCTCCCCCGGCAAGGCTTTGCGTGCCATTAATTTGTTCCGGAGACTGGCCAACGATTATTTGTTATTCGTTGCACCCTTATCTCCTCCTTTGTCCGGATACTCCGGCGATAGCTTGTTTTTTTTTTACGGCAGCCTGTGTACGTTAACGATGCAAAAAAATCTATAATTCCCTCGAATAAAAAGTTCAATGTTGGAACACGTGTGTTGCACGGGTCAAAAACAAGCCTCCCTCTTGCCTCTCCACCGTCCCTTATCACCCGATCCTCTCTGACCTTCTCCCCGCGAATTATAAAACGGAAGCTCGATCGCCCGTCGTGGGCGAAGTGAAATTATCTCCTGTATTGCACACGACGGCGTAACGTCTTGCACGATCATAGCACGAACCACGTATCAAAGCGCAAAACTTTGACCTCGGGGAGCCTCGTCGTCTGGGGATCAGCGCAGAAGTAATTCTTATCCTTCGATCCGGTAGTCTCGTGTATTTACAAGAATTAATACATCGCCCGATGAGAATCGAGACTCTCGCCTCTGCGCGAATATCGTTCTCCACAGCGACGAGAGAGCTTCTTCGTCCAAGAGCGTCCGACGAACATTGGCTCGCAGAGAACCTACGCACATTGTCCAAATATACGAAGCAGCCGCACGATTCGATCCGACCGTTCCGTACGTCGTGCGTAATTTTTTTTTTTTTTGATCCTACGTTCGCGCTTCGGCGTTTCTGATGAGATCGACCGCGCGCATGATTCCGCGATCGAAGCTGCTGTGCTCGCGCTCCGCTGCCGAGCTCTCCGTCAGCGCCTGGCCCATTTTTACCGTCTGTCCGGTTTTCACTGCGAACGAGAAGTCTCTCGGCGCCTCGAACAGCAGTACTATCGTCGAGCCCATGCGAAATTCACCGAACAACTCGCCCTTCTTCACTCTCGTGCAATCGAGAGTGGCGTCCTCCCACGCCTTTCCGTTTGGCCATTTCCTCTGATTAGTCGACAAATCGCTGTCGCAGTACACCCTTATCGATCCGACGTTCGTCGCGCCTACCGCGGCGTAGGCCATGTAACCGCCGGCCCACTCGCCCACGTAAATCACACGCTCGTTCATCGCGAAGAGATCCGGAAGCCAACTCGCTATTCGCGGATTCACACTGAGCAGTTTACCTGAAAGGAACGAACGATAAGCGATTTTTTTTATTTTTTATTTTTTTTATTCGTCGATTCGACAAATCATTTGCGTACCTTGAAAATGTCGACGAAAATTTATCCGCCAGTCGGTGGGGCTGTGAAAACGATGGTAGTCTCCTGGCGCCAGATACACGGTCAGCTGGTAGAGACGATTGTCCCGATTTTTCAGCAGGGACGAGACGTAGTCGTCGCACTCTGTGGTGGATTTTTTTTCGGGCAAAACGTCGCCTAAGAAGTGTCGGAGATTGTACGTCATACCCTTGACCTGCTCGACTCTGCAGGACGTAACGGGTCCAAAGTGAAGTACTTTGCCATCTGAGGGAGAAACCTACATTTCATTTGTTTAATCATTGCACGGTCTTACTTGTTTTATCTTCCCGACACGTTGGACAGAATCAAGGTGAAATGTCACTCCTCGGTCGGCAACAAAGAAGTGTCATTGGAGCCATATCATTTTGCCGAAACTACTATCGGCCGAATCGTCTTGTGGTCGAAAATCGTCGGTCCGAACGCATTTCATCCGAATAGTCTGACTTTCGAAACTTTATTTTTGTGAATCGTCAAATTTCCGAAACTTTATTATTCCGAAATTGTAATTAACCGAACGTTATTCCTCCGAATCGTCATTTAACGGAACTTCATTTCCCCGAATTGTTAAATTTCCAAACGTCAAGAGTCACCGAATCGTTATTTGTCCGAACAGTATTTATTCGAAAGACTATAATCCACATCGAATCGTACAGAATCCCTGCTATTCATATTCACTAGACTACACTAGAAGATTCGGTGACTTGTCGTTTGGAAGTTCAATGATTCGGGAAAATGATGTTCGGTAAAATAAAGTTTCGAACATATCACAATTCAGAAAAATAACAATTCAGCGGTTTGACGATTTGAAAAAATAACGTTTTGAAAGTTTGACTATTGGGATGAAGTGCGTTCGGACCCATGACTTTCGGCCATACGACAATTCGGCCGACTATAGCTTCGGCAAAATGATGTGAATTCACTGTCATTGTATAAAGAAATGTTTAAAATTAAAAATCAGATTTGGAGCTTGGCATGAAACACTTCACCTTGAGTACAAAAAATTCACGACCGATTCGTTACTCACGATGTCCGTGTGAGGATCTATAGGCCTAGCATTCTCCTTCAGAGGTCTCACAAAGAAATCAACCAGACTCGGAAACGCCGACAAATCGTTGTCTATTTCCTGGAGATTGGCGTGGAAAGATTTAGCGTAAAGACTGTAGAGAGTCGATCTAATGCCAACAGGAAGTTCTATGCTGGCGAACCAGCCGAAAAGTCTGCTGGTTATCCTCAGTGGCAAGCAACAGTAACATTCGACCTGAGAAAAAACACAATTCATCGATTATACTAGAACCTTTAACATCAGAACTTCAATCATCCAAACCCTCAATTATCCGAACGATGACTCTCTTTTTCCGAATGTTCAGTTATCCCAATGTTAGCCCAAAATATTGTTGATTATTTACTTGTTGTGGCGGAATCCACACCCGTGTTCAAGTGTATTGAAGCGCGGTTTTGCTTTTGCAGTAACAAATCGCCCTCACACTGGCTTTCCCGAGCAGCTTCCCCCTCCACAGAGACAGACTTTTAATACCAAATCGTTTGAATCCCCTTAAATATGTAGTTTATCCTGAAGCGGCTTTGAGATTTTGCTACTCAAAAGCGTGTAGCTGGTGTACGGTAATTGAACATGAATGACTTTATTTCGCAGAGCCCTTGAAATGAGACTTCAATGTTGGAATATTATGAAAAATATGTTTTGTAATTTAACTCATACTGTTATTTCATTTATATACATCTGATTTACGTACGTTATAATGGAGTAAAAAGAATTGCGTTTTGATTATCCAAACTAGGTCCGGCGACGACGGGTTTGGCTAATCAAGGTTTTACAGTAAGTAAAAAAACTTTGTTATTTCTTGAACGATTGTGTCTCACCATCATATCGCCGACGGGACCTTTAACAGCCTCGTCATCCGCTGGATAAGGATGCTTTCTCAAATGTCTCCACTGCAGTACTCCGAGCAGGGTAACGCCAACTCCCACGGGTAGGCTCAATTCCCATCGCCGTTTAATATAATGAAGCCACGACGTTCTTTTCTCATTAGTTTCCGTCTGTGTCATGTAATTCCGCGATTGGACTTCGCGGGCAAATTTTCTTGGCACTTTCCTCAGCATAGCGGACGGGATGCTTGACAAATAAATAAAAACACGATAATTTTCGAGGTGAGGTTAGAATTGTAATTAACCTGTCGGCAATGTACAGAGAGCCTACGAACCTCAGGAGATGCCTCGCCGCTGGAATTCTACAGACTGACATTTTTTATTGCGAACGCTAATTGTCGCGACCGATAGGATGTTAATTGGAGTCCGCTGTTTCGGTTTTTATCGATTTGAGGTTATGTTCGCGGTCGCTCATTAGCGGCGTATCGACGAGCGGCGGAGGGGGAGAAGGCAGGATAAGATTGACGTTTTTTACGAACGACCTCTTTCTATCGGGGTCGAGTCGTGCGAAACGGCTTGACCGGCGTGTGTGACTTAAATGCAAAACTCGACGTCCGGTAATAATAACTCTTACGCGCGAAACGTGCGATGCAAAGTGCGCGTGTCTCTTCGTTTCGCAACAGAGGAATTCATTTCTGTCGCACGAATGACAATCGAGAGCATCGAGATTCGTTTATAGCGCGTGTCAAGAGACAGTAAAGATAAGCCCCGATTTTTATCGTAGTTCCTTGAGCCACGAAACAATTATGCCGGGCGATTATACGAAGCTCGCCCTCGTGTATCTCTGACCCCGAATCGTGCCGGGACTGCGTGAGACAAGGCCGTTCGACGTGACACGTGACCTTTCGAGCGCACATTTTTACACGTGTCGAGATTATCGGTGAGGCGACCGAACCACGTGCGAGAAATCTTTTTCGAGAGTCTGTAAAAGCGACCTAGAGGTCAACGGCTGGCTCTTCGTGTTATTTTATCCACGGGGGTTCGATGACCTTTAACAGTGTCGCGCGGACAAGGACGTTAAACGCGACCTTCTAATCAGATGAGCGTCAGCCTGGCGGGTCAATTACCGCATGCGTCACAATGCGGTACATTGTTCCTCTCGTCTTTACACGTGTTTTTAGCGTCAGTAAACTTACGCTCCTTGAGATCTTCGCTGTCATCGCGATAAAGTAACGCAAGGTGAACGCAGTTTTTTTTAGGCTATCGATACATTCGTTGTTGTTGATTAGCAATTGATAATAAACAAACAATGCATAGGCTCTCTGTGTTCAAAGAGCAATGTATCAAGGGTCGTTGCTCTCCGATCACATTGAACATTGATCTTAAAAAAAATGTCTATATCTCCTCAATAAAACTTAAGTTGGCCTCTACTGAATCTCTCATTCATCAATCGTGAATTGAAGCGCATATCTCGTGATTGCAAAAATAAATACCGTAGTGACTCTCGTGTGAGAAATTGGGTCGTTTACTTTGAATCTCTATATAAAAGAAGCTCCCATTTCGGATTACGGACATGCGCAGTCGGAACATTACCGTCGTTTCTAAGTGCGCTTTGCCCGCAGGTCTCGGAGGCGCTGCGAGGGTGAAAAACATAGTCGCGATACGACGGGGAAGTCGAAGGGTCGAATGCAAATTTCGCCTGAACGCTACAGCGGGTTTCGCATCTGTCCGGTGTATCGGCGTACCTACGGGCATCGGAGGTAACGTACACATCGAGCAGCCGGACGACAACGGCAGACAACGAGGCGTTCCGATGTCGTTCGCTGGCCCGTCTCGCGTAACAGGTGGCTCCGCGTCGCGGCAGGTGAACAAGTCTCTTCCCTCCCAACTCGTTTTTCTCCGGGATCATCATTGTTTTCCGCTGTTTCGCGAGGGCAACAGGGCCTCTCCGAAAGCTGCTCACGACTCGAGACGCGCCAGTCCTCGATATCGCCGCTATCTCGCGCAGGTTCTTCATTGATAAAGTCTCTCGCGGCCCGTGAAACAGTGACACAGACACACACACGAAGTACAAAAGGATGACGATATTTGGGAATATTAAACAGCTGTTCCGGACCGGATAGAGTGACCGAGGATAATACCGCCTGTTCGCCCGTAACGCGAGAGACTGCGAAAAAAATCTCGTTCGACAAGGTGTGCGCGAGCGCTAATACACGATCGTCCAGTGCAGTTTTTGAAGTTTGATGCACCCTACGGTGCTTCACACCTGCAAACTTGTTTTTACTTTCGTCGAAAAAATAAATAAAAATTACCGAATAGGCGGAGTTGGTAATAGGCGATAAAAAAAATATTTGAGACCAGTGCGGAGGAATATCGGCGCGCGTGTGTTGTGTGAACTCTTTATTATATGAAAGGTCGTGGTCGTGTAAAAGCGAAGAACGAGACGATGCCGCCGTCGTCGCACTCGAATTGGACGAAGCCACTGCTGAAGGGTGGACAGATGATGCAGATGCAGGTCAAGAGAGCGACGGGCGGCAGACAAAATTTGCAAAATTCATCGACGAACGGCGGTGGCGAGCACGGTGCACCGCTCGTTCGTAGGATCAAAGTTGTGTTGGTGGGTGACGGTGCTGTTGGAAAAACGAGTCTAGTCGTGTCTTACTCCACCAATGGCTTTCCCGGTGAATACGTACCGACGGCGTTCGACAATTACAACGGTCAGTATATATAGTTTACCTAGAGCAATTATTCTGACAAATCAAGAGCAATTTCGTAGGACGCCAGTTACGTATTAGGATTTTTTTTCTCGAGAACGTAGCTCTGTGTGCGTGTTTTCGTTTTATATGTATGTGTATAGATATATGTATGGTTATTCACCGTGGATGGAAACGCAGGATCGTCGGTACAGTCCGTGCGAAAATTACAAGGGCGCACTCGTCGAATCCAATACAAATATATATATATATATATAGATAATTATACCCGTACGATTCGCTAGGTGTTTATTGTGGGTGAAAATTTGTAAATATTTGTACGCGAGCCGAGGTAAGAGACACAGCTCGAATATATTCGAGGGCGTTACGAAACTAGAGCGAGCTTACGAGGTTTATTATAGAAACGAGCGACGCTCTCGGAATATAGTTTCGTTATGAGTGATTCACCGATATAAATGGTACAACGTTTTCCCCTGTAATTCACTGTACAAGGCGAGGATAAGAGAAAACATTTTGGAAGCGAGTGTACCTCGCGGAGCAGACGGACAGGGGCAACAGGTGAGAGACTCTGCGACGCATCACCGCCGCGCGAGCGAGGGCTCTCTCGGCGTTGCTCCCCGAACGAATAAAGGCCAGGATCAACGAAGCCTGTACTAATTCGTGAAAGAAACGGGGATCCTCTTACAGGCACTTTTTGGACTGTGGTTTAGAGAAATAGCTTCGAGTCTCTCGCCTGGTAGTAATTCAACTGAATTTTAAGATTAAGAATTAAAAAAAAATTAATATCAATTTTTTAAAAATGCATATTATTTTTTGTTGGCTGTACTGATTGGTGAAAAGCACGAAGATTCGCGCATAGGCACTTTTCGGACTGTCGTTTATAGAAATAACTTGGAGTCTCTCGCCTGGTATAATGATTCGACAAAATATCAAAGTTTTGAATAGACGCAAAATTGATATCAATTTTAAGAAAATTAATATTATTTTTCTTTTTTGTTGTACTGATTGGGGAATGAAACGGAGATTCTTTTACAGGCACTTTTCGGACTGTTGTTTATAGAAACAACTTTTGGAGTCTCTCGCCTGGTAGTAATTCGACTAAATTTCAAGATTCACAATGAAAAAAAAATCAATATCAATTTTTTTTACAGTGTGATTGAAAAAATGTTTGCTTGTGAGATACCGAAGCTGCGATGGATTTTCAGGCCAGAAGCTGCGTGACCGAGATTACGATTTTTTTTTCTATTCATTACCGTACCTTTTATTGATTTATTGGGTGAAGGCCCTCCGTCCTTATCTGTGCCAGAGCCTATTTATAAAAGGCTTTTGTGTTTAGTAGCGACGAGTCCTTGTCCGTTGACATCATTAGCGTATCTGTGTCAGTCTTTTTTTTCTTTACAACCCGAAAAAAACCCTTTTACAAATAAAATAAAATATGGTCTATTAGATTTGATGTAAGTAATTAATATAATATATTAACATTCTAAAGAGATTTTTAATGTGTTCATCGCCCATTCTCATCGGAAGCGGATGTCATCTCGGCTTTCGATGAGACTTTCCTTTTGACCGTAAATTCCAGAATCCATGAGAAAAACGGTAATCAACTTTATCACGGATTCTGGCGTTCGCGATCAAAAGAAAAGTTTCGTCAAATGCCGAGATGATGACTTTTGTTTTGACCGTACCTACGAGAACCGACGAGAAAAGTTGATTACAGTTTTTGAGGGGATGTTTCACATGCTCTTAAGGTGATGTGGAAGACCCTCCCGCCCGCTTGTCCGCGCTCAGCTGGTAACAAAAACGGCAATGAATGCCGTTTTGAGACCGCAGACTCCGGAGCAAAAAGAAAATTGTCTTTCCTCGCGACTGCCGATGGTTCTCCAGGGAAAGACAATTTGCTTTTCGCCGGCGAAAAGCAAATTGTCATTCCCTGGTCTCAAAACGGTATGCAGTACAGTTTTTGTTGGCAACTGGGTGCGGGACAGGCAGGCCGGGGCTCAATCAGAAAACTTTAATCAGAAAAAAAAAGATTTGGTATTGATTTTACGATATTGTGTCATTAATGAAATAATTGATGAAACATGAAAATCCGAATGATTACGACGTTGACGGGGGGGGGGGGGGGGGGGGGAGAATTCGTTTGAAATCAACCTAGCGTGCTAAAAAGTTGACCAAATTTGTGACCAAAAAAATGTCTCGCTACTTTGACCATATTTGTGACCACGAACAAAAATGACTTTCATGGCACAGAAATATTTTTCTAGAATCATAAAGACGGTCATTTTTTTTTCTCAATTGACGCTTACAAAAAATTACACAATCATTTTAAAAAATTATATACATATCGCAGAGGTAGCACATTTAACGATAGTTTAACTCTATTTGACTCGTCGCTCTTTTGAACTCTTCTAGAGAACATACAAATTTGAAACCTTTCACACTGTTCGCAAAGACTCGTAAGTCCGCGGATAACTGATTTTTTTGTTTTTTTTTTTAACTTCGATGTTAATAATACTCTCATTTGATTAATGTCAACGTCGACAAAAAAAATGGTTGCTTGTACATTATATTCGACCTGAGTGAAAACACGATTCATCGATTACGTAAAAAAAAATTCTCAATTCCCATCGCCGTTTTATATAATTAAACCGGTCTTTTTTCATTGGTTTCCGTCCATGTCATGTAATTCCGCGATTCAACTTTTTTTAAAATATTGCCTTTGTTTATTATAGTCGTGGTGAACGTGGATGGACTTCCGTTGAACGTGCAGCTCTGCGACACCGCCGGACAGGATGACTTCGATCCCCTCAGGTCGCTCTGCTATCCGGAAACCGACGTGTTCTTGGTGTGCTTCAGCGTCGTGTGTCCGTCGTCTTACCACAGCGTGGCCTCGAGATGGGTCGACGAAGTACGGAAGTATTGTCCAAATGCCCCGATAATACTGGCAAGTATTTATTTCCATTGTATTTTCATCGACATTAAATTATTTGAACTGTGGATTTTTGGGATCACGATTAAGACCCAATGAGAGAAAATCTGGGTTTTTTCTCCCTCACTGAAAGGCGTCGTTTCGCGAACCTAATGTTCTTTTACAATGTCTTAAATGTGTATGTCGACTGCCCGGATCTGTTAAGCTAGTCCTTGCGAATAGTGTTCACTTCGCATAAGTTTCAGAGAAATGAGAGGGAATTGCAAACACTTCTGAATGGTTTAACAATCTGAAAAAATTGAGCATATTAAAGGTGCCGAAAATATTAATTTTGCATAATAATAATTTCAAAATGTTATTAACATATTAATGAAAAATAAAATTGTTCAACAAATCTCTCGGAAACCTAACTTTTTTTTTTATGAGAATGATTCGTTCACTTTTCTGAATACGTATGAATTTTTTCAGATTTTTAAATACACTTTGAAGTTAGACGAGGATCCGAAAGCTTTTCAGAACGCAAACATATAGCACAAACTCCGAGCACTGTAGTTTAATCTCTCGCCTCATTCGCTTAGCCAATGAATTCGATAGCGTGGAAGAACTGTTTTGGATCCCGCCTTTCGCATTTTCATCCGGAAAAATAATATATTTGACGTTCTTCCGCAAATAAATACTTATTTGCGGGATCCGTCAAATAAATTATTTTCCTGTGTGTAGAAACACGCTATTGCTGCGTCATTGACTGTAGCACTTTTAGTTAATCAGCCTTTAGTTCCAAGTGATATGGTTATGTGAAAAGGGATTTTTTTCCCATTTATAGAAAAGAAAATAATAAATAATCAACATGGCGAAATCAGCAATTTGAAAAGTTCGTCTGACGGTAATTTTTGTTTGAACGCAGGTGGGGACGAAGAGTGATCTGCGCTCGGACGTTCGATTGATGCTGCAATTGGCGAGGTATGGCCAGGCACCGATAACCACTACCCAAGGTCACCAATTAGCTCAGAGACTAGGAGCGGTGAGCTACGTCGAAACGTCGGCCTTGACGCAACACGATCTCAAGGAAGCCTTCGATCAGGCCATAGTCAGCGCTCTGAGCACGAGACGCGGCTGCTCTGGTTTTCTATCGCGACGAAGAAAACCGCCGCCGTTATGGCGAAGATGGCTGTGCTGCTGGGAGAGAACGTCAACGATCGATGCGTAAACTTTTTTTTTCCAACGACGAGTTCAAGGGCTCTCTAGATTCTTTTCACTGTGATCATCCGTGGCTGATCCGGCCGCAGAGTCTCGTCGCGTTCTCGAGGTATTATAAAACGTAAACAAAAAAAATTCCATACGATGCAAACATTGAAAAAAAAAATGCGGGACATAAAAAAGTTCGTGTAACCGAGATGGATTGGAAAAATATCGAAATTGGACGGAGTCAGTGCTCAGCGTTCTCGCCAAAAGTTAAATTATTTGAACATTTTTTTCATTGTATTTTTGACTCCGGTAAGGGCAACGCGCGTCGCGCTCGAAATCGCTTCGAAATTAACTCCCGATGTATCGATCTCATTTCCGAAAGATTCGAACGACTGTCTCGACGATTAAACTCTAATCGTTAGGAAGCATCTCGAGGTTTGCGAGATCGCGCGATAAGCGCGACTGTTCGATCGCGAGCGTGAGGCATGACGATTCGTTGTAAATCGACTATTGGAGAACGGCATAATAACGGTGCATAATGCGACGCAAAAAAAAAATAGAAAAAAAGAGATTCTGCTGGTTGGATGGAAGACCACTCTCTATATATTCCTGATGCCTAACACAGGCGTAATTTATTCGTAACGTTAATCGTATTTTCAGTTTTTTTTATCGCTAAGTTTACTATTGGCCACTCGCCGGTTGTGATTTTTTGTTTGTTGGTTTCTCCATCGTTTTCTTAAACGGGCGAGTCACTCGTTTATCGTATCTATCGACGATCGAATTTATCTACAATCCGATAAATCGTGTTTGTAACAATTTTGCTTACGAGCTCCTCGAAGCTGGACTTTCTTCCGAGTCTCGCGAGAGTCGCCTCGTATTTCGCTTGTTAAAAAAAATATTTTTTAACGAAAGAAAACAAAAATAGACGAATCATCGAATGTAACGATGACGCGTTACGACAATGACAAATTATATATAAAAAAAAATTGGGCTGTACTTTTTAGCCTTCGGAATTTCAATTTTGAAGTTTTCGCGGAAATTAGATAATTAGCTCGGGATAATTAGAGCAACGACGAATTTTATCCTGGCGATAAGACAATTATTAATCTTCTCGTCGTAGGTGAGCAATATACACACTCGTTCGTAGTGTCGCACGAAACGCAAGATATTGATTCGTAACGCATAACTTTAACGTTACTGTACATTCTTCCCTAGTATTATTATTATTATTATCATTATGATTATTATTATTAGTACCATCGATATTTGATGTACATATAAACATAAACTACGAATATTATTTTTATTGCGAGCGTGAAACAATCTTTTCTCAACAAACGCGTTAACGATAGCCCAACGGACGTCCGTTGGGTTATCCGTGTTTTCTTTTATATAGTACGAAAAAGAAGAAAAAAAAGAATCGACGTAAATTAAGGTCGAAGAGCTTTTTAGACTGACCGACAGTGTTATAAGAATAAACAAAACAAAAAAATAGTATTATCATGCGCTTAAACTATACTGTAATAAAGCCAATGGTATTTTTATATACGAATTGTATTTTTCATCGGCAAAAAATTAAGATCCTCTCCTAATTAAGATCCTAAGATAAATAAATGTGATATTTTACATTTATTCACAGGGTAACAGCCTCGCTTCCAAGCTGTTTTACCGTGCGAGGTATCGGAGTATCCGTACGAAAAATTGTTTCCACTCGGTCCATAGCGCGAATCTGGAATGCGTGGGTGCCAAAACGTCATGAGTAAGTTTGACGGATTGCACAGACAACATTGAGTTATCCAGAGGAATAACGTTCGATAAACAACAAGTTTATTTATTTATTTATTTAAACGAAAACGGTCTGAGCCCAATTACAAGTTAAAAGAAAATACCCCTCGCTTTTTGACTGACCTGAAAACAACTTGAAAACCAACCGGTCGATTGGTGCACCAAACCAACTCTCATTCCAAGCCTCACGAGGTTCATTTTTCGGCGATATTAAAAATCGAAGTGCAATACGATATATGTGTCGGATTGAAAGTTAGTTTACGGTTGAATTTTCCTAAAACAACCCAATTTCCAACCCTGAGGCCAGAGCTATCGGTGCTCTCGACATAAAGTTGGAAATTGGGTTGTTTTGGGAAAGTCCAACTGTCAATCCGACACGTAATGACCCACCAATCGACTGGTTGAGTTGCAGTAGTTTGTCAGAAAACAACCCAAACTCAACCCAAAGTTTTACAGCTGGTTCATCCGCGACTACCAAGCGATTGAAAACAGTGACCAGACGCCGGATGATACAAGGCGAAAAAGAAAAGACACATAAATAATGAATTATAATAGTTACAAATAAAAGCCTTGACAATGAAGACGTCGGTCACAGATCCTTGGACCAAGCTGTTTTACCGTCCGAGTTATTGGAGTATCCATGCGAAATTGTTTCCACTCTACCCACCGCGCTAATGTAGAATGCGTAGATGCCAAAACGTCATTAGCAAGTTTGACGGATGCACGGAAAACATTGAGTTATCCCAGGTATATCGTTCGATAAACAACAACAATTTTTCACAATGAAGACATCGGTCGCCGATCCTTGGAGCAACGGCACGCAAGTGTCGAACGGCTGCGAGACGAACGGTAACGAGGATGCGAGATTCGAGGATTCGTTCGTCAACGAGAGACTGGATACATCGAGGCTGTCGGACTCCGAACAGTACTTGGCGAGACTTTGTGAGTTTTCGTCCAAGTCAATTATGTCCAGTAACGAGAAGCGTTCGTGTTGAAAATAACTTGCGAAAGTTATTTTTTCTTTCCAAAGCGTACAGAACGATGGAAATTGTGTTTGAGCCAAAAAAAGAAAAAAAAAAAAATGTGCAGGTGCATAAATCGGTAATCATTCATATTTTAATTGGCCTCAACGAAATCATCAACACCACGAACAATTCTCTCTTGTTTTTAGCAAAATTTTGTTTGTCAAAAATGATTGATCGTTTATCGATAAACTGTGCAGGCGACTTTATCGTACGCCGATACGATCGCCAAGAGCTTAGTCGCTTTAACCGGAGCACCATTTATTAATAAAAAGATTTACGTTAGACTCCAGACTGAAGAGCGTCAAGGGAGGAACGTCGAAGAAGGATCTCATAAATTCACTGTCCGAGGCCAAGGAAGATTGCATAGCTCGACTGGTAACCAACGGTCAGCGATTTGAGTCTGAGGAAGAAGCTATGCTCGCAGCCAATCCTGTGATACGTCACATAGCGCCTCACTTGCAGGTGTGAGAAATTTTCATTATATTTATTTCCATTATATTGAAATATAGTAATTTAAAGTACTGCCATTGATAAATGTTGAGAAATTATCCTTTCCGTTGCAGGCCTTAACGGCGAGCGAATTGATTCATCTCCTGAAAGCCGACGTTCTGCAATCCGTAACGGATGAACAGAACGGCGAGGAAGGATCGAAAACAGAAACGCCGCAACCGGAAATCGAGCCGCACGACGCGGAGCAATCGCACACGGAATCCGACTTGAATAATTGCGAGAGCAATAACAAATCGGAATCCGAGCCCCATCAAACAGAATCAGAGCAGTCAAGCTTGGAGGAAAACGCAAACGGAGAGCAATAGATTTAACGAATAACTTTGAAGCCTAATTTATATCGAGAAAAAAAAATCATCTATTCGCGGCTAAGGTTCCGAACCTCGGACAACGTTTGAAACGATCTACTGGATACGATAATATAAAAATCTTAATACCTCCTCGATAGATTAAAGATCGGGAAACCACTCACATAATTACCGACGAAAATCGAGTCGTCATAGTCTCCTGGTTTGATATTTTATGCAGGATTCAGAAAACAATTAGCAAAGTTATAAAGAATTTAATAATTATAATTACATGTACTATGTAGCGCAATTAATTTGCGCACTCGATGGAAACATTGTCGATCGATTATCGCATATTTATTATGAATAGCGAATATTAGATTATGTGAATGCAACAATAAATGTGCAATCAGAAATTCCCATCACGTTCATTGTTTGCAATAATGATGCGACTCCATTTTTGAATATGCACGTTGCTGTCTACGCAGAATTTTCAACAATTGCTGCTCCGCTGTGTATCCCTTTTGGAGCTATCTTCTGAATTAATTGGTTCAAGCTGTCGTTGCTGTTCTGCGTATAGCCATCAATACGGCCCTCCAATAACGTGTCCCTACTGAGATCTTCGTATTTCGGTCCGATGACCTTCAAAACCGATTCCGGTAATGTCGAATAATCGTGACGAGCGACGCGGCGCTGGACGGGAAACAATCGCATGTACTCTTCGGACTTTAACTTTGTTATTTTTTTGAATTTGTACTTGAAATTTTTACCGAACATTCTTAACATATCAAACTTTTTTAAAGAAGTAAAAATTGAAAAAAATCTATTTTTGGATCCTTCTAGGTTCTAGTTACAAAACATATCGCCAGTCTATCTTTGGATCACCATCTTTATTACTGACAAGCGAGTTTCCTTTATAGATAGCCAGAAATACATCTCAGAAAAAGCGATATTAATTTGTGTACCATCAGCGGGTTACGAACATAGGATCCACGGACGTGTAGACAGCGACCATACTTATTAAGCTCCCAATACTGTTCATTAATTTTCAAACGAATTTTTTTTACACTGTACAATCTTAAAATCAACGGTGGAAATCATAAGAACCGACGCTTTACCGTCCCATCCTCTCCATCTATAATATTCCACACAACTATATAGTTTTCTGAGCAAAGTCTTTTCGCCCTCGCGAGACATGCGGGTGACGCGACAGACAGTTTTCTCCGCGCGACAAATTCAATTCGACCGATTCACCCAGACGGTCTCATAATAATAACGAAATCCTTAAATCTCGGACAATATCTCGATTGTCAAGCTGACAGGGCTCAATAAACTCGCGGCTCGGCGCTATATAGCTATTGTGGGACCCGCTTCAGTTCCATATATACAGTTATAGAGGTCGGCTAATACCCAATTTCGACTTATTCAGAGAGTGCAAGGGACTCGCGAAGCCGCGTCGGGTTTCACCCGGCGAGACTCCATATATAATATTACTTCGTTCTCGTTTCCATTACATCGTGCCCGACGGTGTGTATTCTCGTGAAATCACGTTATCCGAGAATTACCGTCCATCATCTCCCGGTCCCTCCCACTTGCTCCCGGCTCGTTTCCCTCCCTAGCTCTTTCTTAAGTCCCGTCAAGCTCTCGCGCCAAGGATCTTTTACTTAGCCACCTTTTCCATTCCTCCACCCTTCTTCCCGACGACCCGAGCAGACACACGAGCACACACGTCCACACGCGATATACAAGATTTCGTCGCGTGGGCGTGGCAGTTGCTCTATTCATTTCGAGCATGAATTTTCCATCGCTTAACCACAACGGCCGACCGTTGACATTTAATCCGGCGACAATCCTACAAATCTATTCGTATTTGCCTTGGTAATTCATGGATCTCACGGCCCGTACCCTCGGCTCTCTTGTACGTTTGCACGAGTACGTACCGGCGGTGCTGCATAGCACGGGTACACACCTATGGGGCGTTCCGTGACAGTCTATGCCATCCGAAGCATCGACTCTTTTTTTCATGATTTTTATACATTTTTAAGAAAATTCTTATCGCCTGCTACAGGGCCGTAAAGAATTTACCTCTCGAGATCGAACTAAAAAAATTGGATTCGTAGCCTCTAGATAATTTTTTTTGTATCATCTGTAACTCTCGATAATATTTTTTTGAAATATTGAAAATATTTTATTGATATTAAGCAAAAATTGTGAAATGTTCTGGAAATATTTTTTTGTCCGGTCATAACTCTTACGTTGAAATGCTTCAGAAATTATTTGATGAAATGTTTTTTTTTTTACATATCGGCGAAAGGTGCCAGATTGCATCGCCAATCCAAATTGCATATACACGCCTGCATGAACGCGGAAAATTAGTAGAAATATTTCGGTGAAACGTGAAATAAAAAATATTTCAAAATATTTTATATGTGTTGAAAGATTAAGTATGTTTGTGAAACATTTAAGAAACGTTTCGTTGGAGTATTTTGAGATAATATTTAAAAATATTATTTTCATATATATCAGAAATATTGCGTAATATTTGAAAGATTGAAAATATTTCTAAAAAGTTTTCAAAATATTCGAAGAAAGCAAAACGACAAATAACTTATATTTTCATGTTTTGTCAATTTATCATTGCGTTTGTATAATCTGCACTCTTGAACAAACGTCGTACGGAAAATACTGCGGCCAACTTGACATCGAATAGCCCATACTATTATTTTTCATCCGTTTATACATTTTTGATCCAACTCTCGCTTTTCGCATACGATGGGCCGTGAAAAATGCATCCCCCGAAAGCGAACAAAAAAAAACTATATTCAAAGCCTCTGCACTATTTTTTGTACCATCTGCAACTGTAACTGCGTTAATCGCAATTCTCGATCCATATCACGTTAACAGAAAAAAGACTGCTAGTCATATTCGATCTTACAGCTAACTGAACCTACCGAAAAAAGCCAAGTAACCGATATTTTCATGGCTTATAAGTGTATTTATATTACTATATTCATTTATTATTTATACATTTAAATTACTCTTTCACGAATATCGTACGGAAAATACTACGGCCGACTTGACATCGAATAGCCCATACAAACTATCTATTTACCCTGTGCAAATTGTGCCACGAATATATATATACATATATATATATACATAGCCCAGTGAATCTTACGACTGAATGCACTCGCAGCCTTAGTATACATATTCTATCCTTTATCGCAGTGGCCCATGCGTGTCGTTAAGGGGTTGAGTAACACGAGATGCGCGGTATTGCATTCGTATGAGTATTTCGTAACACGGCAACATCTCTCCGCCCGTGCACGTGCGCTTCAACGACGGATAAGTTGGGACTACGAAGCCCCCTGTAGCATTCGGTGGGTCGTTTACATACGTACTTGTACGTAACCGCCGCGCACCGTCGGACTCCTCTGGTTAAATTACACTAAAAGTCCCGCGACACCGCGAATTCGCGGTGTCCATTCTCGGTTCATCCCTGACCGGTTAAAGCGTTCGAGAAACGGCAAAGGATCTCTTTGAAAGCATGAATACGCTGGGATCGGGAGGGAAACCCGTAAGTTTCGCGAGTGCGCGACCGAAAGGGGATCGTCGTGCATACGTGCACGTTATAATATCTCCGAGTAGCTTCCCCAGTCTCGGAAGGTTAGCGAGGCATGCTATATACATTTACGGGGTGTGCGCTGCTCGGTGCATCCCTCTTTTTCTCCCGGGTGTTGAGATATGTGCGCCCAAGCCACTCGGCAAGACAAACGTTTTTATTACGAAAAATCAGGAGGCGAAACGAAATCTAGGGCGGGCGCATGCGCGGAGTGTCGGAGACGGTTTCTCGCGGCGGCACGGCAGGCGCCGGGTGGCGCCGCACGGTGGCGGCGGACACTGCGCGCGCGGGGCGGCAGAGAGAGGGCTCTCTCCCTCGTACATATAACTTCAGTACACACCCGAAAGTGCAAAGGAGAGAACGGGTGGACGCGAGATCGGGCGACATTGGAACGTGTGCGGGTAGTGGACGAGCAAGGGGGAGGGATACCAGTCGAGTGGGGGTCTCGGCGTAAGGGTGGTGGTTTCGGGCGCCAGTCCACTCGCGAACGCCGGGCACGAGCTTTACCCTACTCTCCGACAAAGTTTCGACCGTTAGTCAAAACAATTTTCGTCTCGGCGTGCGGCAAGGCTTTTTTTTCTTTTCAAATTTTTGACGCCTGTGCGTGTGTGTGTGTATGTGTGTGTGTGTGTGTGTGTGTGTATGTGTGTGTGTGTGTGTGTGCGAGAAGCGATCGCGCGGCTCGCGATCGTCGAGCGACGTGAGGTAAACAAACGAACGGCGAATGAAAAAAACATAAGCCGGAGACGGATGCGCGGACGCGTTAACACGTTGAGTCGAGGCGGACCGCAGAGGCTTCTGGGAGTTGGGTCGTTTTTTATAGGCGATTATGATGAATCGCACGTGGTAAAGACACCGATTATAGTCGATCGGTTAATCGGGCGAAGGTTTACGAGGTTATCGAGTGGTCGTCAGCGACTTACGAAGAATAATCCAGCGATAGACCGTTGTGCGTAATGGAAACTTAAGTTCGAGCGTAAGTGGAAGTATCAGCCAACCGCTCGTCGAACCAAAGTGTTTGCAAGCTTTTCATTGGACGATTGTTTTTCATTGCTCTGTTTCCTCTCGGAGATTAGTTTGCTAGCTGTTTGGCTCGGTATTTTGTGTCGACAGTGTTGAGGTGTCAGTGAATATTTGTACGAAGAAAATTATCGACGAGGAACGAAAAAACAAAGAGGAAGGAAGGGAACTCTAAAGAGGATTATATTCCGCGATGGTGTTCGTGGAAGACCGAAGCATTTTTCCGTAACGAGGATTACTTCGAACGAGGTAATGAATATTTTATTATTATTTTTTGAAATTTTTTCGCTGATCTAACGTGGAGAAGCTATGCGGAGCTATTTTTATCGTAAAAACGAGAGTCAACGGTGGATCGACCGTTTATCGTACGGTGTATGTGGGTAAAATCGATCCGAATTAGACGCCGGTACGTGGGACGTACAGTTGTCTAGACGCGGCATAAAAACAATAATCGGACACGATTCGCCATCGGTCGACGGGGACGCTCGCGCTGATGGATCAGCTGTACAGTCGTAGCGACCGTTACATCGATTCGCATTCCGTGTGCATTCGATGCTCGAGTGATTAAGGGATTAGAGGCCCACGGCGCCACGGTTATCCCATTGCGGTCCCGTACAAGTTTTATGTTATCGAAAAAACAGTGCTTCTTATAATTTTATTATTAACTTTCGACTAATTGCGTTAAATAAATTCGGAGTTTTTAGACTTTTACAAATAAATTTGAAACAAATCCAAAAACCGGAATATCGAAGTACCGATGAAAAAAAAAAAACAATACCGATGCCCGAAGTTTAAGATTCTTTTTTTTATATAAAACAAAATAATTTTTTTTGTTCACAAAAATTACGATATTTTGTTGACAAATAATCGATCGCGTTTTCATCAGCGATTTTATGTGTGACACAGGTCGGCAACGATCGACCGATTGAGTTAAATAAATTTTCAGTTCTTAGATTTTTGGAAATACATTATTTTAATCTGAAAACCGAGATAATTGAAGTATCGGTGAAAAAAAAAGATAGCGATGCCCGAAAGTCTAACGTTCTTTTCTTTATACAAAACAATTTTGTACAAAATATTTTAAAAAATGTGTACATAAAAGTTGCGATATTTTTTAACAAATAATCGATCGCGTTTTCGTTGGCGCATTTTGTGTGTGACACAGATCTGCAACAATCGACTAATTGCGTTAAATAAATTTTCAATGTTTAGATTTTTGCAAATAAGTTTTAAAAAATCTGAAAACCGAGATAACCGGAAGTATTGGTGAAAAAAGAAAACGATACCGATGCCCGAAAGTCTAAGGTTCCTTTCTTTATACAAAAAAAAACATTTTTTATTCACAAGCATTACGATATTTTCTTGACAAGTGTAATCGATCGGGTTTTCGTCAACGAATTTAATGTGTGACACAGGTCCGAATCAATGATCGCTTCAGTCGGGTGTTCGATGGTTTATTTATACCATTCTATCGGTTTTTTTTTAAATACATATTATCGAATAAACGTCGCGTATCGATTCGCGGGGGGTCGTCGTATCTAGTATCGTGTCTGGTACCTGTCCACTTTGTCTACCACGTCCACTTGAACTACAAACCGGCAGGGAATCGTGGTGGAGGTTTTATTTTTATCCGCGCCGAGCAGCCCACACGAGTTACGGAGTTTGTTGTTATTCTACGTGCTACGCTAGTTAGAGGACGCTGGCGAAAGGTGAGCGGGGTGGGGGGGGGGGGGGGGGGGCAGGAAGGGCCGTGAGTGCAGTAGGAAGGTAGAGTGGACGGCGGTCCTGGTGGAAGTCGACGACGGTGAGAGAGTAGTAATTGGATTGACGTAAGGACGTGCCCCACGGGGAGTAAATTATCTGTAGTGTTTAAATGGCCCCTTCAAACATCGTTAACAACGACATGGTATACTTACGGTTTACTGTTGGTCCGATATTCCACCCCGTCAATTTTTTTGCTTTCTTCTTTCCCCCTCCGCCGGGCCCAAATATGGCTATTCGTAATGTATTTTATTTTATGTTATCTTTTGGTTTATAGTTTTTTCATATTTTATTTTATGTTACTTTGGGTTGTATTCTTTGCATATTCATTTAGTTTGTATTGTTCAATGAGAGATAAACTCGTTTATTCAGGATTGAATATACAAACCTCTCTCTTTATTTCCGGTGTTGTTAAAAATGTTATGTTGGGGTCGGACAGTTATACCGATGGAACACGATCGACGTTATTGCACCGGAAACTAATAAAAGTTAGACTAAAAGTGCGAACTCTCATCGAAGCATTATCGCGAAGACGTTGAGTGCTTTAAAACCAATTACAGTAGCGAAGCTCCTTCGCGAAACGTATAAATTATCCGAGTCCATCAACTGACTTCATACCGCGAAGTTTAAATGTCGAAGTTTATAAAGACCCCCCCCCCCCGAAAGTTCAGCTGTCCAAGTCGCTCCGGTCGATTCGTTGTAGTGTGAATCTTTATAAAAACTTTTATTTTTCTCTAGTACAAATCGTGAAATACGCTTGAGACGAGTTTCGCGACGGCGTGTACCGTTGTCGGAGCCGTCGAAGCGTTAAGAACAATTTATTTTTATTTAAATTTTTTTTTTTTTTTTTTTTCATAACTCTAAGTGCACTCCGACGTCGTAGAGACACGGGGAAGCTTCGTTTATAAAAATACCCATGTTCTTTTGACCTCGAACTCTCGACATGAATCGAAATTGTCATCGGGAAAAAAATATCATTATTTCCATACACAGTAAAATATTATTTCGTAAAATCGGAATTCGAAGCTTCGTAAAAATAATTTTGTTTAATGAGTAACAAACTCGTTTGTTCAGATTTGAATATACAAACCTGTCCCTTTATTTTCCGTGTCATTAACAATTTCACTTTGCACTTTCGTTTGCAAAACCGACGCCGGATGGTGCGATCGGAAAATTAACAAAAAATTGCGGACGTTTGTGGACAATAAGTTGTCGTAAAAAGTACAAAATTTTTTATTGCCCACATAGCACGAAATATTTTGGAAACATTTTTAATCTTTCAAATATTACGAAATATTCCTGAAATATATGGAATTAATATTTTGAAAGCGAATATTAGTGTGTGTGCACAAAACTTTTCACCTTTTCAAACCATTTTACAAATATTTTTAAATGTCGGTTAAACATTTTCAATATTTCAATAAAAGATTTTCTTTTAGTTTCAAAAATATTTCCGTGCTGTTTGGATCTGTACCGAATACAAACTGTTCTTCACATTACGAAATTATAAAAAAAAAAAAACATTTATTTATAGTTTACATATGAACAACTGTACATTTCAACATCTATAATTTTACATATTTTCATAAGCTATTACCACATTGAATTTTCATCTCAAACTTTCCACGAACGCAAACGAGACTGCCTAACGAGAATCGACAACGAGTTTTGCCTCGGGATTTCTCCACTCGTACAATACCCATATATATATATCCATATACATAGATATAGATATACATCTTCTCCACAATACATAATGCCACTCGCTCCCAGCGTGTACATTGGGTATTACGTACAGAGTGATGAAGTTGCGGTGGGTTTCAAGTTGATAATCTGCTCGACATCGAAGTGCACTCGGGTTTGGACCAGCGGTCGAATTAACTGTCCGCGTCACCGCGGAAAACGTTCCGTGCGGTTCGTCGGGCAAGGGCAGCGGCGGGGAAGTGGTAGAAGACAGAAACCAACGATGCTACTCTCCCGTCGCCGTGCCGTTCATCCCATCGACCGGATTCGTCGGAGTTCGGACATCGGCGCTCGCCCGACCCGCAACTTCATTTCCTGCGGGGAAAAACGACCGTGTGTTCAGTGGGACGGTGGGGCGGGAGGGGGGAGGGGGGGGGGAGGGGACAGATGCAAGCCTACCACTCTAGGATACAGAGGCGAGAGTTTCGGTGGTCCCGAGAGCTCGTGAGTCGGTGGTACTAGACGCCCGGGCACGTTCGACGTCTTTCTCACTTTTCGTTTCGCGATTTACGGGGCGCCATTGTCCTAGACGTACTTAACCGACGAAAGCGCACCGAACATACCCGACGCTTGCCGAGGCGCCCGCGGCGCAACGCCCCGCCTTCGGTCCACTTCCCCTTTTACGGTACGGATGACAATGCCTCGGGCATCTTTGACGACCTTTGTCCGATTACTTACCGGTGTGCACGAGTTAAGGTGACGTGAAACACGAGAGAGCTTTCGCTCTCTCTCGCTCCACCGCAACACCAATGTCGCCATCGCACTCACACTCCTGACTCCGTCACGTGACTTTAACTTCACCTTAAGACAAAGGTACCAATTCTCGGACTGTTAAGAGCAGCCACAGATGCCAGCAGTTACTAATTGGCGGAGAAGACATTTTTTTTTGGGATAATAAACTGGAACGAATGTCAAGCTGATAGTTTCTAGTTTCTAAAACACATCGAGAATTTACAAGTAGATACAAGTAGATAATTGGGGAAGAAAATAATGAGAGAGTCCAAATGTACCAGTTTTCGGAGGCGATTTTTCGGCACGTTTCGATCTTTCGGACATAGATTTCGAGAATTCTGAAGTAGGAACTCAAGTAATTCATATTAACTAAAAAAAATTCTTTGTCATTTATGAATTAAATCAATGAAAAAAATTATATTTAGGCAAAACAATACTGAAGATAAGCTACGTAGAAAGCTGGCTAACACTACTTTTTCGAACTGTCCGGTTACTGGGTCGCGTATGTAGTAACGCTTAACCAATTTTTCGGACACTAAATCGTCGGTCTTTTAACAAAATGCAACGATAGAAAATAATTTAGGCTTAAACCTTGTATAACTTTTGTCTGCATAGAATAATGTTTGTCGATACGATTACAAGTGTCAAATTGGATTTCTAATACTTTAAATCGTAATAAATCAAATCGGCATAGGAGTGTCCGACGATTGGGACACGTTAGAGCATTCGTAACGTTACCTTATTACGTCTGAGCTTCGATATCGTGTTCCAGTGCGTACATTTAACCGGGAAACGAGTCGCGAATTCTCGAACAAATGCGCGGTCCACGATACCTTGGGGGCCTTGAGTAAAAGTTGGAAAATTGAGTGGACGTTGTGTTAATTTTAGATAACTGTGTCGCAAATGCCTCGGGCGTTTTTGCGCGGGTCCGAACAGTTTTGCGTTACAGAGTGTAATAACGTAACTGGTATTGGACACTTTACGTTGTGGCGCATTAAAGCTTGATGGATATGTGTATATATGCGGCATTTCACGTCAAATCACCAGCCCATGACCCTCACGCCCGTCGATTTTGTTTATTTCTTAGCATTACGTTGTTCTCGACCCAATTCATCTATGTTATCAATCAATTTTTCGATATTTTCTGAAGTTTTCGATTCACGATTTTTCGAGTTTGTGCTTCGATACTTTACGAAATTAAAAAAAATTATATCAATTGTATTCCGGTTTTCTGGTATTCACATAATCTTGTGACCGAAAGTTGTGACCGATTAAAAAATATAAAAATTCCCATTGCGACATGAAAAAACTAAAAACTTGCGAAAGAATAGTAAATATTGAGATCCCATTATCGTTTAGTGCCTAAAAATCATAGAATCAGTGTGAATTTTTTCAGATTTTTTAAAACGGTGTATTCGCAATTGGTTTTTCGAGGATTTAAAAATGTCACTGCTAGTGTAAAAAAATCTGAAAAAAATCCCCAGACCCATATGAGTCGGCACCAACATCATACTAAACAATGAACAAAATCTACTGAGGTAAGGGACATGGGCTGCTCATTTGACATGGAATGCCCCATATACATATATATGTATAACGCTTGTTTTACATATATAGCGAGCAAGTTAAAAATGCATGTACGGGAATCGAAAAAGAGGTTGCGAAACGTTCCACTGGTTAATTAAAACAATTAATTGCCGATGTTGTTTTAATTCGTCTTCGAAATTCATTTTACCTCGTTGAATCGATACGAACAAATGTATATTAAATCGGCCGGTTTAAGGCATCGATACTCGTCCGTTAAACAATGGCTCGTAAAATCGATTGAACTGACTGCGTTCGAGAGAATGGACTCTGCTGAGTTATTACATATGATTATTTTTCGAATGGCGCAGACACTATACTTGAGTAGGGGGGAAACACGAAAAAAGAAGAAAAAAAAAATAGAACGCGGTAGAACTAACCGTCGGAGCATTGATCCGACTGACGCGGGGACAGACTCTCGATGGCTACAGGATTGTACGACTCGTTCGAAAATACCGGTAGTATATCGGGAACGTGACATTCGCCTATTGTGATTTAACATCGACAATCGCGGAGGGTAAGAGTACGAGAGCGGGGGGGGGGGGGGGGGGGGAGGGGTGATAAAAAAACACAGTCACGACAGTACACAACTATAACTTTAACACGAATCTGCGCAAAAAAAGAGGAATCAAAAAAGCACAAAAAAAAGAAAACGAGGGCAAGCGAAAAACTCTCTGTGGATTTGTTTTTGTTTTCTTTTTTTTTTTTTTTGTCGTTCTTTTAACGAAAGCTATAAATAATTGTACGAGCGATACCTTGCGTTTCGACGTGACGTTTCGCAAAACACAGAACGCTGGAGAGAGACCGCGTGGGATGAGAGATAAATCAAACGATACATTTCTCGTTCGGGACGTTTTTTTTTTTTTTGTTTGTTTATTTTTACGTTTTTTTCGTTGTTGCTTTTTCTCACGGCCTCGATAACAGGACGGGCAATAAATGTGGATTTGAACACTTTTACGAGAATCGGAACGATAAAATGGCAGGATAGTGCGACAGCCACTACGCCTGGGGAGGGGAGAGTGTCTGGCGCGCAATCCAATCGCCCCATCCCACCTCCACTATCTTTTCATACTTTCCGATACTTAACGAATGCACACGCAGTTACTGCCTGTTCAATCCTCATCGTCGTCGTTAGCGAAACGGGTAAAGCCCGTTGTCGCATCAATATTTTCTCTTTTCATATAAAACATACTTTATAAATTTTTTTTTTATTCAATATTATTCATTTATTTATTCATTTTTACGGGCAAAACCCATTTACATATAATACTGATAAGAATTTGCATCCAAAATAGACTAGCACACATCAATATCACACACACATATATATATATATATTATATAAAAGAGAAAGCGAAAAAACGCTACGATTATAAATAAATAACAATTCTCGGCTTACCATTGGGCATTGAAAACTATGCGGCGTCATTTGCGATTGTGCGTAGGAGTGGGGATTTTTCGAGGTGATTTTTCGACATGTCATCGAGAATTTTTAACCGGATTTCTCTAGTTATGGTTTATTTCCGTGAGTTCATACTTCCGCACACAAATGTCTTGTCACAAACATCAGTCGGACTATGAAGTTTCAGTATACCAAAATCTGTTAAGTCATTGTTTGCCGTTCCAACGTTTACTGGCTCTTGCGAAAAGTCGCCGATCTGGCGGATCGCAGTTAAACGCATGACGTCCGATTTTTTCTCTAGCGGACAGTCGGGCGTAAAAATCACACAGATCCGAAAAAAGTTTTGTAAAAAAAAAAAACATTATAAATTTATATAATTATATTAATAAACATTATATATTTATATTTAGAAAAATCCCGAACCATAGACGTTGAAAATTGTACCATAAATCTCAATAACTTATAAATTACAATTATAATGTCTTTATTTTACAAAAAGAATAATAACACGACCGGTAGAGTAATACCCGATCGAAATCGACTCGTTACACCGAGCAACGTAAAAATGCTCTAATGCAGACAGAAGCGAAGTGTTCGATCGCTCCGCGAAATAAGATTTGTCCGATACGCGTGAAATATTCTTCCGACGTCTACGACTACGGTGAATGCGCCGCCGAACACCCGTCCAGTATTCCCAGTCGTGTCTCGTTTTTCCCTCGGCGTCACTTTACGGGCGTTACACGTCCCCCATTCGGCGCGTAGCTTCTGTCCCCCCTGATTGCATTACCGATCCTCGGCCTCTACCGCGTATCGATTCGCCCCCGTATACCCGAACGAAATGAAAGTACGTGAGCGCGCGCGTTTCAACCTCTCCCCCCATACGCTTCGCATGTACACACTGTCATCACTCCTGCAGGAGGCCGTGATACCAAAACATTCGTTAAAAGTCTCGTCGAATCGAACGAATTTTTTTTTTTTTATCTAAAACAAATTCTGTCCCTCGTACACCCAGAAAAATAATTTATTTGACGGGTGCCCCGCAAATAAATATTTATTTGATTAAAATAAATATTCATTTGAGTTGAATAAATATTTGATTAAAATAGATATTTGATTTAAATAGATATTTATTTGAGCTATATAAATATTGATTTGCAGGTGCCCGCAAAATAAATTGTTTTTCTGGGGATTCCAATCGCATTATCGTCAGTTTGGGATTGATAAATGGCTGCAGACGGCGCGTTATTCTATTCTGGACGAGATAGAGGGTACATCGTCTATCTATAGGGGAGAGCGGGGCAAAATGGGACAGTGGGGTAAAACGGGATAATGGGACAAAATGGATGGTGATGGTGGTGTTAAGTGGGGCCATACGGGTTTTGAAACCCGAATGTATCGTCGGGACAAAATGGGACATCTAAAAATTATTTCAAAATTGAGTTTTGTCCCACTGTCCCGTTTTGCCCCACTGTCCGATTTTGCCCCGGTCTCCCCTATATAAAATATCTACAATAGAAATTTCTATCGTCTATCTATATATAAAATGTCTACTATAGAAAGTTCGTGAACAATTTCAACCTCTCCTCTTTGACACTCGAGGAACGGAATGAAACTCACAAAAAAAGAAACGAAAAAGAAGCAAAAAAAACGTACTGAGATATTTCGAGTAATACGATAATGAAAGTTGAATCGCGAAAAATTCTTCTCGGAATATCGACTTTATAGGATTCCTCGGGGCTTATCGGATTACACCGGTTGGATTTTACACCGGTGGGAGCGTTATTATTCCGAATACGTGAAATCGGGGACGATTGAGAAAAACCACTCGGAATTGTCGAGAGAATTTTTATATATATTTTTTTTCTCTCGAGATTGTATCTGTTAAAAAGCAATCAGGATTTTTCGCGGCAATTGCGCGACTATTTTGCGAATCTTCGCAGCTGGCCGTTGAAAATAATCGCGATGAATTTTTTTTTCACCGTAATCGACGATGCTTTATCTGAATTTTTTTTTTACATTTCCTCTCATATCAAACTCTTCGATATTTTTTTTCTATTTATTTATGATTTTCTTTTTATCAGTTTGTACAATAACGTTTGATGCAAACGTTATTGCTCGCATTTTCGGGGAAAAAGAATTCAGTGTCTCCGACTCGTTGTTAGCGAATGGAATATTCAAGGAATATTCCGGTTCACGTAGAGTGTGGCAGCAGAACGGAAGAAACAGGGAAAACAAGCGATTTGTTATTTCAAAACCGTTGGGAGTTCGCGGTACACATTGAGCGGATTCGATTGTTTGTTTTTTCCTTTTCGGACTCCACATTTTCTTCCGATTTTTCCACACAGAAGTAAAGTATACGTGGCACGGATCGAAAAACGCAGCTGTCATGCGTGAGGCATATTTGCGCCGGAGAATAATTTATTTTTGTATGTATTTAACATTTTTTTAAGTTTACATATCAAACACATACCATTGTCGAAAAAGCTAAATTTAAAGAATACTTTCTTCAATTTTTTGATTACGATTAGACTATAAAAGTTTTACGCAGAATGACGCACCCTAAAGAAAGTTTACCCAAAATAAAAAACAAACAAAAAGAACAATTAATATATTTCAAATACATATATCTTCCATATGTGCCGTATGTTTCGTATAGTATTTTATCTATTAGTACGAATTTTGTGCAATTTATAAGCGACGGATCTCTCACAGCAATTCTTTTTCTTCTCTTAATGTACTGGTCTGAATTTTGTACAATCTATAAACCGCGGATTTTCCTGCAACATTGTTGGCACATATGCATCTCTACCAGAAAACATCTTTATCATATTACAACTCTACCGTATTAGAACTCTACCACTATCTCTAACAGAAAGTACAACAACTCTACCGGACTTCAAATGAAACACTACCGGAATTGAAATAAAACTCTACCGGAGTATAATTTAGACAGTAGCCTTGTATTCCGGTAGAGTTTTATTTCCATTGTGGTAGAGTTTCATTTCAATTCCGGTAAGTTTTATTTCAAGTCTGGTAGAGTTTTTTCACTTTCTGGTAGAGATTTTGATAGAGTTCTAATACGGTAGAGTTGTGAGTGATAGAGATGTAAATGCGCCACAATGTTCACTGGACGATGGGTTTCCCATTGCCCTGCAATGTGGTCCAGCTCGTTAATACCAAATAAATAAATTAATTAAAAAAATTTCTCGATGGTACGACGATGGCGAAACCGCTATATTTCTAGCATATTTCGCTTTTTTGCATACATTTGATTTTCCTGCGTTTAGTTTTTTCTGGTCCATCGGATGTTTCTCTTTACATTTCGTTGTGTTTTTCGAAGTTGCCCGCGGACCTTCCGTTCATAGATTTTACTTTCCAAATGCGCGAGCGCGAGAAAAAAGGCGTGCAGGGCGTCGCGAGAGATGGGATGCGAGCGAAATCGAGCTCCGCCAATCGGGGATAGGATCACGTCGGTCGAAGCTCCCCGTGAATTCTCGATTCGTCCGAAACTCTCCACGGCGAAGCGAATGTACTTTCTTTTGGTAAATCATGATGACCGAGAGCTCCGGGTTGTAACCCGGAACGTTGTAACGTTTCCATTTCGTTTTCTCCTCCCGGCCGCACAGCATCGACCTACGGTTGCTCGATCGACCGTGCTCGCTTTCCACTGACACGTGCAACGAGCAGAGTTCTCCCACGCTGGAGCATCGGGATGATCACGAATTTAGTTTCCCCGATAGCGAAGCTCTAGCACGGCCAAAGTCGACCGAACTAACGACTTTCAATCTCGATTACGAAAATCCACTTTGGATGGAGACTCGGAAATCCTATTATCTTCTTATTTTTGCAGTCTACGTTCAACCGATATTTTACCGTCGTTAATTCGGCAATTTTTCGTAACAAATTACTTCGCCGGTTCGTTAGAATATTATTGTAGAATTAATTGTTATTAAATTTGTTATAATGGGAAACAAAAAAGGCTTCTTTTATTTCGAGTGTTTCGTGCTAGAGTCACCCTTATTACATGCTAGAATTAACCCCACGTCGGCGATGCTTGTTTAACGAGGACCTGCAATTTGCCAAGAGGCGATCTTCGAACGATTCGAATAACAAGTTGAAGCGCTAAAAAATATTTTGAAAATTCACAGTCGTACCTTGAAGTGTTGTTTTTTTTGATACCGCAGAAGAAAATTTATTCAAAACATCCGTGTCGTTTTTGTGCTTGAAAGAAGGCCTGGTTGTTTGCGATCGGCAAAAAGTTCCCCGCACTTAAAGGGTTAAAAAAAACATTATCTTCAACCGGGGAAAACAGAAAGTAAAAAAAAAAAAAAATTAGCGGCAATCCGAAGCGAGATAAATATTTTTAACTATCTCGAATTCGAAATATTCTAACGAGTAGATGTGCTAAAAAATATCTTAAAAATGCACAGTCGTACTTTGAAGTGTTGTGTTGTTGATACCGCAGAAGAACATTTATTACGATCATCCGTGTCGTTTTTGTGCTTGAAAGAAGGCTTGGTTGTTTGTGATTGGCAAAAAGTTTCCCGTACTTGAAGGGTTAAAAAGAAAATATCTTCAGGAGAAAACAGGAAGTGGGGGAAAAAAAAATGAGTGACAATCCGGAGTGAGATAAATATTTTAAACTATCTCATGACGATATATAACGAGAGACGGAGAAGGGGAAGAGGGTAGGAATTTCGCGAATGCATATTGAAACGCTCTTCAGTGCGCTCTCTTTCACTTTGTATGCGAATTTCTCGTTACAACGGCGGGAATCGTTGTCTGCCAAAGCTTTTATCTCTGGGCAAAGCCTTGCGAAAAGCGACGGTAGCATGGGTGCATGCAGTAACTATGAATTCTCTCTCGTTGCCCCCCCCCCCCCCCCCCCCCCCCGCCTTTTCCGCTGCCCGAGCTCTCTGGTGTTCCGTACCTGTGGCTTTGGGACTAAAGCATTCCTGAAAACGTGCCACAAGAACGTTGCCCCCGTACATACGACCTGCGCTCGAATAATTTATAACTCTGGCTAAATCGTGAATACGAGTTTTATTAAAAAAAAAAAACGATATTAAATCTTCCCGTTAACTTGTATAGTTGTATACTAGGTACATAGTACACAACTATTTCAACATTTGCAACATTTTCGTTAACCATCTGTAGGGGAGGGCGGGGCGCAGGGCGGAATTTTTTCCCCTAAACGGACGCAAAGCCTTTCTAACATATTTGCAACATAATTTTCTACAAAAAAAAAAAAATGAAATTCTTGAAGCCATTTTTTCTTTAATTTATAACCCGAGGTAAATCGTGAATTCGTGTATTATTCCAAAATAATAATAACAATAATGTTTTTAAATCTTCCCGTCAACTAGTAGCTCTTAAACCGGCGCGATGCTCAAAGCCTTCCGAACGAGTTAGAAATGTAATTATCGAAAAAAAAAAAATATTTTTTAAACAGCGGCCTTGGCTGCAAATAGCGACTGAACGGTGCGCGCCCAACTCTCGCCTGGAGATCGAAATCGACAGGGTAAAAGAATAAAATTAATTCTCGAAGCTCTGAAATTGCTACTGGGAATGGCTAGGTTCGTACTTGATTTATAATTTGGGCGTATCGATGCATGAATTTCAGATATCATTTACGATTGAGCGGCATCGCCTATGCAAATAAATTCTTCGTTGCATGAATATTCAAAATTAATAATGCAGATATTGTACGACTTTGTTGCATTTCACAATTTGCATTGACCGCCGTCGAATTTCGCATAAATAACCGTGCGGCGTGGAGTGGCACAGTTTATTCGCGGGAGGTACAGCGAGGTTGGGCGCGGTTGTCGGGGGGGGGGGAAGGGGGGGGGGGGGGGAGGTGAGAGAATAGTAGAACGATCGAGGCGTCGAGAATAAAATTGGGCCAAACCGGAACTCGTTTATTCCAAGTGTAATGCGAAATTTCGATCGTGCATAAATGATTTCATCATCCGCACGAATTTGGACCATTGTATTTACACAGCAAAAAAAAAAAAGAGGTTCGAACACTTAACAAACATGCCTCGTCCACAATTTTCTTTCCCTGCGATTTTGCTATTTTTATGTCAACGAATTACCAAAAAAAAAAAGATAAAAGAATTGTAAAATTTCTAAGAAAAAAATGTGTAGCCAATCTTAGATATACAAACCGTTTTAGCCGCCTAATGTTTTATGCACCGTATCGATGGCACATTTACATCTCTACCACTCACAACTCTACTAGAAAACAACTCTACTGTATTAGACCTCTACCAACAGTTCTAACAGAAAGTCGAAAAATTCTACCAGAATAAAAAAAAAGTGACTTTTCGATGTCTTCGAACATTCTGAACACGTTTTCATTAAAATCTCGAAATTTTTTTTTCACCATCACAAAGCTTACTCTATGAGGAAGCAAAATCTACCAGAATAAAAATAAAACTCTACCGGACTTGAAATAAAGCTACCATAATCAAGGCTGGACGGTAGTCTTGTATTCCGATAGAGCTTCATTTTGATTTTGGTAGAGTTCTAATACGGTACAATTGTAATATGGTAGAGATGTCTTCTGGTAGAGTTCTGAGTGGTAGAAATGTAGATGTGCCAGATGGATAGCTTCAATTTTTCATTGATACTGTACCAGGTTTGTTATTCTATTTGCACATATCTTCTATAATGATATCTATATGTTCCATAATAATTTTTTTTTTTTTTCAAATAAAAAGAATATAAAATTCGTTACAAACAACATTATCGAAATTGAATCAAAGTTACCCAAATTCATTTGCATAGCGTAGAGTGATTTCGCACGATAAGTATTCAATTAACGAAACAGAGTTGAAAAAAAAAAAAAAAATGACCGGACGACATTCAATCCCTTTGGTCCGATGGTCGCGTGTGGCCGCGGATATTCGCATTAAATCAATGACCGCGAGGCCGGAAACGCAATAGCTCTGCAATAATACTGCATTATATCCCTACCCTTCCCAAAAATACCCGCCTCATTAAATCTCCCATAGAGAGTATCCGCTTCTGCACGAACACGCGAACCGTACACGTCACCTGATGAAATATAATTTTCATTAAGGGAATAAAATACGACGAAGCCCACTATAATGAGATCGAGGCGTTAATGCACAAATAGAAAGGAAAAAAAGAAAAACCTTCACAAATTTTACCATCGCGACTTTCTCGATTGGATGTTTCAGATAATTGTACCTCGTTCAAACATTTACCCACGCCAGTTATTTCCATCCTCCGAACAAATATTTTCTCACCGATTTACCGATTACATCAGATTTAATTGCAAATATTTGTAACGCGTAATGCGTGTAGTAATAGAAAATTCAGATCGCCCATCGGAATTACCCAGAAATCCGTGGCCACTCTCACTGTAATATAAAATAAAATAACAAAGATAAACGTTATCGTTCCCGTGTACAAAGCGGTACAGAAATTATTAATTAAATTTTGTATTTAAATCGTTGCCGCCTGTATCGTCCGCGTTTGACAAATGGCGTCGATCTCGAAAGAGCGCAGGGGGGCGGGGGGGGGGGGGGGGGGGAAGAGAAATCGGTCGATTGAAACAGGAGCTCTTTGAAGAGAGGTATGCGGTTTCCGAACATTGATTCCCGGCCCTGTTTCCACCGAGTGCTCCGAGGAAAGTTTAATATAACAAGCGTTACCAAATTTTATACGGGTTTTCCGGGACCGGTGTGACGATTGCGCGTCCTGGAACATTGCCGACAACCGCACACACCTCTATCGACCCAGCAGTTTCGCACGGTCGTTAAACATTTCGAAAGTTTCGGCATTCGCGCCGGGTATAATCGGCGAGAGGGTCGATCGAGCGGGGAGGCAAATTTTCGGTCGGAGGAAACCGCGCTCTGTTCGATGTAGCGACGTTATCCGGAACCGTCCTGCGAAGGAGATCGATAAGGTAACGGTACCAATGCTAGGACACGTCCCAATCGGCGGACACTCCTATGCAGATTTGATTCGTTTCGAATTTAAGTATTAGAAATCCAATTTGATACTTGTAATTGTATCTACAGACATTGTTTTATGCACCGAAAAAAGTTATGCAAGGTTAAGCGTAAATGATTTTCGAGTGTTGCATTTTGTTAAAAGACCAACGATATAGTGTCCGGATGTTGGTACAAGCGTTGCGACATACGCGACCCAATAATCGGAGAGTTCGAAGAAGTTGCGTTGGCCAGCTTTCTACGTATTTCATTGATTTAATTAATAACTACGTTTTTCATTGATTTAATTAATAACTACGTTTTTCATTGATTTAATTAATAACTACGTTTTTCATTGATTTAATTAATAACTACGTTTTTCGTTGATTTAATTAATAACTACGTTTTTCGTTGATTTAACTAATAAATGTCAAAGAAATTCTTTTAATTAATATGAAGTACTTGAGTTGGTGCATCAGAATTCTCGAAATCTATGATTGTCCGAAAGATCGGGACATACAGTGTCGAAATATAGGGACGTGCCGGAAAACCGCGTTCTAAAACTGGTACATTTGGACTCTTGTTATTTTCTTCCGTAATTAAAAAAAATATTTATCTTTTGTAATTAATCGATATGTTTTGGAAACTAGAAACTATCAGCTTGACATTGGCTTCATTTATTTTCACGAAAAAATGGTTCTTCGCCAATTGATAACTGCCGGAATCTGGGGATGTTCTTAACCTTTCGAGCATTCGTACCTTTACCTTAAAGGTGCGCGCGCATCCTGTGGACGTTACTTCTCCTCTACGGACCATTTGTCGCGTCTCGTCTTAGGAGTTTCTTCGAACGGATTATCTCCTTGCTCTCTTCCTCGTCCCCCTCTTATTTCGTCTGTAGCAATGAGAAATTCGTGAAAGAGAGGGGGTTGGGGTAGAGTGGGGGGGGGGCTTTGGGCCTTCGCCGTACAGGCAGTCCCGTCTGCGAAGACAGATTGCTTTCTGGCTGGACTCCGCGGTCGACCGAATAAAGGCTCGTTCTTACTCGCTCTCCCTCTCCTCTTTCTCTCGCTCCCCCCGTGGAAGTGCAATTTCAGTTAAGGGAGTTCGGCAGAATTCGAACGGTTCACCTTCCTCCCGGTGTTACTCACCCGTAGACCAAGTACTTTACGCTACAGTTATAGAGTCCTGCACAACTGCACCTGAACTGTGCATGGTGTGTATATATATGTGTATATGTATATATATATATATATATAACCCTCTCGAATTTGTCAGAGATGCGATAGGGCGAAAGATTCACGAGATCGCGAGTCACCGAACGAGCTATTGAGATCAATTGACCTTAATTTATCTTTTTTTAAAAACCTTATACGTGCATTATTTTTTTTCGTCAGAACTAATAAAAGTAAGTCATTATTATGTAATTTAGACGTATATCGTCGTCATTTTATTTTCTTATAATTTTTTGCGTTTTCATTCGTTTTTTTCCATGTTATCAGTTTTTGGTTTTTTCCATTTTTATATGTCCCCAGAAATAGTCTTTCTAATAGGAATATAATAGGATAATTTTTTCGCTAATAGTCTGATATGTCTACTGCGAAGTGGCATTAGAAATTAAAAAATCGTGACGTTTAAAAAAATCTAAAATTCTTTTAGCAAAAAAATGCGATCTTTGCCAATTTGGTTACGTTTTCAGCTTTAAGTGTGATTTTCACCTGCTAAACTTTAATGAAATCTAATTTGTCGCATGCCATTCTCTTCCGTACTAAAAAACGAAGAGATTCTTGTGCGGCAAGCACCATTTACTGCTCATAGAACCCTGCACAGATGAATTGTACGCAGAAGAAACGCGCGGTTGAAAGAAGGTTGAAAAAATGATACACAAGTTTCCAGGGTTAATAGAGAATAGATTCTTATGATTTTTCTCACTTTTACACGATGCGAGTGATGTAATTGATAAGGTTTTGAGGCAATATCTAGAATTTTTATTTTTTTATTTGTAGCATCATCAATATATCTTTGCCGGTTTGAGTGAAAAGTGCGTGAAAGCGAGTGAGCGAAACATCTGTTCTCCTGACGACTTTGTTTGACATTGCCGCGCCGTGGACAAAATTTACTGTATAGGCTCACACGTTTCCGACAGCTGTGTGGCAATTGTGCATTATTAAATGAGTGCGGCTTGCAAAAATGAGCGGCGTTACGGCCGAGGGCCTCCCATAACCCGTAACACCCCATCGGCAATACCGCACATTGCGTCCGTTCATTGTATCACCTATGCGGTACTCGCACGAACCACCATACGATACCTCCCGCCCACTTTTCATTCTTTGTTCACCTTCAGAGATCACGGACACTTTAGTTTCGACAGACTTTGACGATTCGCCGTTAATAATTTCGATCGTGGTATTTGAAAATAAAAATAACAAAACATTACACTATTGAATAATAAACTTTTTCATTTTTTAAATTAAATAAAATATTTAAAAATGAAATAAAATATATCAATCGCGGTACTTGATCTCTTCATCTTTAGAACGATCATGGTCGTTTTAGAAGGAAAAATTAAGCTTATTTTACGTGGAAATAGAGTACGAAAAAAAAACGTAATGACGACCGTAGCAAGGAATTAAAAAAAAAGTCCTCAGTTAGCGACGCACAACATTTTTTATTCCTCTCTTTTTTTTTTTACCAATTTTCCCTTCCCATCAATTAAATAGCAACATCAGCGAAACGAAATACTCGGGAGTCTCTTCGGGCGGAAGTAATACGCGTCGACGAGCTGTATGGAGAGAGGCAATTCACCTTCTACCGGTGTTCCGGTCTGTCGGTATCCAAATATCCGATCTGTATAGCTCGCGCGAATGCAGGATCGCCTGTGTTCGAAAGCCCGGGTTTACATGCGTGTGTGCGTGCGCGAGTATGCGCCGTGCGAGACCGGCACGGGATCTCTTCAACCAGCCGGTGTGATACACACGCTCGAAGTGGCGAACCAATTAGCCATGTGTGCGTTCGGCCGCTCGCCGTACGAGCACTCATCTACCTCTTTCTCTATCCGCGACCGATTATGGTCCTTCACCGAGAGACAGTCGAGTGCTCGCCGGACGATGGATGCGATGATACACAAACATAAAGAAATATAATTACTTTAAAACGAACAAAGCGAACAAGTGGAAGAGAAACAGGACGCATGGGCCGAAGTCGACATCAGATGGTTATAAAAAAGGTTATAACATAAAGGTTATATGTAAAAGGGTATAAGGTTAACACATGGTTATAACATGGCGACTCGCTAGTTGGAATTTTTTCCACTTCCCGCCGACCGGCTTTATGCGCATTATCATAATTGAAGAGTTTTTTAGAGCCTTCGGCGGGAAAAACAATGAAAGACAAAAGGTAAAATATAAACAATAAAAATGCTGAAATTATTACCGAAAATTAATCTATCTAACGGACGCACAGCAAGTGAACATTCGCTGATCGGGCAGTGCCTATCACTTATTTTATTAATAGATTAATATTTAATACGGAAACTGGAGACGAATGTGAAGAACTATTTTTTCATAATATTCAAGAAATTAAAAATGACGTAAAATGTAAACGGTTCGATCGAGTTTACCCAAATTTAATAGAGATTATCTGACGATCATATTCCAGCTGTTTAGACGTTAAAAATTCTAAGAGCGCGAACTAACATTTTTGAATAAATGAAAAATTGGGTACAAACAAACTGCAATTTTTTAAATGAAATTTTGAAAAACATTCAATATTAACGACACACATGCTGTGTGTTACATTTCTGCTGGATCGATCGAGGCATTCTCGAGTTAATAGCGGTTTGAGTTTTTCGCGTCCGATTCACACACACGCACATCCGGAATTTTCTGTGATTTCTCGATCTTTTGGAACATTCCGAACACGTCTTCACGAAAATCTCGAAATGTTTTTTTTCACCAAAACAAAGCTTCTGTGAGGAATCAAAAAATTATTTTAAAAATAATCAAAACTAACTATAACGAAAAAATTATTTTTACGAAGTAAAAAGTTTTTGCATACTCGAACGAAGTAGTGAAGTTTTTAATGGTGAGCTATGGATATTACTGGATGTTATATGCGCGTGCAAGTTTTCGCCCCCCCCCCCCCCCCCCTCCCTCGCCAGTATATTGGCATGCAAAGTATATCGTTTATTGTAGTTTTCAAGCTTTTTATGTGCACACTTTTTAATCGTTCTTCTATATTGCCACTTGACTGCGTATAATAATCTTTCTCAATGGGAGACCAACGGTTTCGCGGGAGTTCCTCCCCGTTGTCTCGAAGTAATTTCAAAAGGTTCTCTCGCCGCCCCTCCGCAGCGAGAGGTCCTCCTTTGCCGGAAACTCTCCTTCGCTCCCGGATTTTCCTTCTCTCGAGTCTTTCGCCCGAACTTTTTGTCCTACCTCGAGAAAGAAAGAGAGAGAGAGAGAGAGAGAGAGAGAGAGAGAGAGAGAGAGAGAGAGAGAGAGAGAGAGAGAGAGAGAGAGAGAGGGTCGGACTATATTGCGCGGGAAGCAAGAGAGAGAGACACAATTCGCTCGTTCGCAGCACAGCACGTTGAGAATAATCGATACGAAACACCCCTGTTTTGTCTGTCTCGACGGGTGGTTGCTGTTTGTGCTTTACTCATTTCTTTTTTTCGCTTTCGCCCCTTTATCGTACGCTGCGTACGTTACCTCACCTGGTACAAAGTAGCACGGACAGGTGGTGCAAAGTCCCGGCGAAGTAAAACCCCTCCATAGATACGGGAAAATAACAGCGAAACGGCGACTGGCTCTGGAATCGATAAAACATACCTACGCCAACATAAGTGTATGGTAAAAATGACTGATCATCTAAGAAAAATTACCATAGCTCATGGTACGCAACTACGGTGCCACTTGTGGCAGAAAGTCTCAGATTTTCCAAGAATTTTTACCATAACATCTGCAAAAAATTCTTATAAATCCGGTAAAGTCCCAGCGAATTAATCTCTTCCATAGATACGGGAAAACAACAGCGAAAGGGCACCTGGCTTTGGAATCGATAAAACACACCTTCACTGAGAAAAGGATTACGGTAAAAACTACGGTAAAAACTTTCTGACAAGTTCTGCAATCCCTCGATATCAGAAAAAGTTTTTCGCACGTGTATCGTACGAAATTTTACGTCACAAGGTGTGATTTTAAATGGTGGTTTTACGCACTAAGTGTAATAATAGTACTTTACGATACTCGTGCGAAAAAGCGGACTTTCGACGAAGGTTATAAAGGTGGCCGCACTCGTCGGAAGCGAGTAGCACGAACCGACAACGAGTGTCGTCCGTGGGACGAGCTGAAGGCGAGTCTTGCCTACTTTCCAACCGCGGTCAGGCATCCACTTTTCTAGTGTGCTTAACTAGTGCGATTTGCGCATATGCAGCATTTTTTCTCGCACGCCTTACTAAAAAGCGCCACTTTCGCCACGCAAAAACACCTGATTATTATATCGTACATAAATATTTGCAGTTTCCCTACGAACAAAGTCGAATGATAAAACAGAGCTGAATAATGCGAAGAGTAAAGTATTTTTCAACCAAAGAATCCACCTTGCACTGATAAAATAATGAATGAATTCTCTAATTAAATTTCATATGTCGTCGTCAAAATTTTATTAATAAGTAATGTACAATATGTCACAATTTGTCGCAGAAAAAGTATTTGTCACCATTTATCATTCGTCGCGAGGTATCGACGATCTCAGTTTAGCGTCTATGACGTGTCATAGCCCGAAGTCAATGGAGTCAAGTTGTATGGTGTGTCTCGCGCAGAAGCCGAAGTTTCCCATCAACATCCGGCTCGACAGGCGGGCTTCGGCAACCGCGAATGTTTTGCCAGCTCTCACACTATCCCGTCTCCCCCTCTTGTCGCTGCTCGTGACATTCCACGATAGTGCGGTGATGTACAACATCGTTGCTGTTCCTGCTGATATCTGATCTTATATCTGAGTTTGCGGGACGGAGGGCGGTCTACAACGGTGGAAGGGTAGTTCTCGTATCCGACAATCGCCCGAAGCTTCGTTTCTCGTTCGTGGCCCGGAGCTATTCCACCGGAGCGTTCTCCATCCTCGGTATCGTGGATTAACCTCGCCGAGGAGGGATTATCGACGTAACGAACCCGATTACGTCGAGGTAACGAACGAAGAGTCCCGACGGGTACATCTCTAATTTTTCAAGCATCCCCGGTTTACAAGGTAACCGGAGAGACGAGCCAAGAAAATAACGAAGATAAATCGTTCGAGCATAATATACCATATTAAATTTCAATGAAAGTCGCAAAAATTGTTCCATCACTCTCTTGTATCTCCTTAAAAACCTTTGAGAAAATAGTTACATCGGCGAAATAGCGTTTTCCGTGGATGCCACATAATAATGGCATAAGTAGTGGTGAATGGCACGGTAATAGTTAATGGTACAGTAATCGGTAAAAGGTACAGTAATAGGTGAATGGTGCAATAATCGGTAAAAGGTACAATAATAGGTAATCGGTACAATAATCGATAAATGGTATTATAATAGGTAATTGGTACAATAATCGATAAATGGTACTATAATAGGTAATTGGTACAATAACAGGTAATTGGTACAATAATCGGTAAATGGTACAATACTCGGTAAATGGTACAATAATCGGTAAATGTTACAATAATAGGTAAATGTTACAATAATAGGTAACTGTTACAATAATCGGTAAATGGTACAATAATCGGTAAATGGTACAATAATCGGTAAATGGTACACTAATCGGGAAATGGGACAATGACCGCAATAAATGGTACAGTAATTCCAAATGGTACAGTAACAGCAAATCATTATAGATTTTGGCGCAGTCGAATCATCGGCTAACCATCACCGATACCCTCGGTCATTATTAGCGGTAATCCTCAATGTAAGTGATCGCCATCGGGCCATTCATCGCTGATCGCTTGGTCGACTAACGGCGGTAAGTCTCGGCACGGCTGTAAATAATCAAAGTCTGCACTGAATCTGCAGTCTTAGATGATAAGATAAAGCTGCAGCTTTCAGACTCCAAAATTTCCGCAATCTTGAATGATTAGGATCCAATGAGTACGACCCGTTCGGTTTTGGCTTTGCATGTGTCCTGGTTGACTCTGTTCGATCGCACTCGCTGACGAGACGTCGAGAAATTATTGTATACCAGCGGTAGCGATGCAATCCTGTGAGTCACACTCAACGATGCGTGTATTCCGGCAATAGGGAACCGGGGGAGTGCTCTGCGGTGCATCAGCATGATGCGATGGGCTCTGCGGTACACGCTCGAGCCGCAACTCATACTTCGGACGCGAGTGACGACCTCATGTGCCATCCTCGTCGACCAATTCCACGCCCGAGCAGTTCGTCCTGCGCGACATGTGCATTACTCTTGGAGCATGCACAGTGCGTGCCTACAATATCATACCGGCAGCACTTCATACGCCGGTGGATCGCAGGTTGCCAGCAGGATAATCGACGGACCGGACGAATAATCCCGGCGCTCACCTGTTCAATCCGAAATATTTCTCTTCTCGCAGTGCGGTACTCGCTGGCGCATTTACCATTGTATCCTCGCACAGTCACCCGTGCACTCTGTCGATACAGGCGAAACGCCAGAATTTCGGCCTGTCGAATTTCCGCGCTTCGGTTGAGGCTGATGCTGGCGGCCGGCGTACGCGCACCGCTAGCGGGACACCGCGCGTAAAATTAACAAATAAAATTTGTTAACTTGTAAAATTAACAAGTAAAATTTGTAAAATTGTAAAATTAACAAGTAAAATTTGTAAAATTGTAAAATTAACAAGTAAAATTTATAAAATTGTAAAATTAACAAGTAAAATTTGTAAAATTGTAAAATTAACAAGTAAAATTTGTAAAATTGTAAAATTAACAAGTAAAATTTGTAAAATTGTAAAATTAACAAGTAAAATTTGTAAAATTGTAAAATTAACAAGTAAAATTTGTAAAATTGTAAAATTAACAAGTAAAATTTGTAAAATTGTAAAATTAACAAGTAAAATTTGTAAAATTGTAAAATTAACAAGTAAAATTTGTAAAATTGTAAAATTAACAAGTAAAATTTGTAAAATTGTAAAATTAACAGGAAAATCATTGTGAATGCCTGTGGACATGAAACGTCGGTACGTATTTTACTTTGTGCTCTTCTCGTCTCGAGACTCCGCGTTCCCTCCGTGCTTTCATCGTATCCCTCGTGTATCATCCACGATCCAATCACGGAAATGCACATTTGCAATCAAGCATCCTTCGTTCTATACCAATAGGCGATCAAGTTCTGCCGAAGGGTACACTGTACCGGTCAATGAAACTGGACAGGGTTCAGGCTCGATTGATTCTCGGGCAGTTCAACCTTAACAATGCAATTAAACGCTAATAAAGCTATGTACTCGGACAGATAGTTACCGAAACTGACGGAGACCCATTGATACTCACAGAAACTAATATAGCGACTTACATAGAGACTTACTTTGAGACTTACATAGGCTTACATGGAGACTTAGATGGAGACTTACATGGAGACTTACATGGAGACTTACATGGAGACTTACATGGAGACTTACATGGAGACTTACATGGAGACTTACATGGAGACTTACATGGAGACTTACATGGAGACTTACATGGAGACTTACATGGAGACTTACATGGAGACTTACATGGAGACTTACATGGAGACTGCATGGAGACTTACATGGAGACTTACATGGAGACTTACATAGAGACTTACATAGAGACTTACATAGAGACTTACATGGAAACTTACATGGAAACTTACATGGAGACTTACAGGGAGACTTACCCGTCAGCTTCGTATTAAAACCCCCGAACCTAGATAATAGCAATCCAATGTTTTTGGTACAGAATTTTACTTTCATTTATTTTTTTTCTTCAAGATTCAAGTTTGCTATCATGGTATACAGACGTCGCGTTAGATGAGTGCAACGAGGCATGTATCCTGGAAAAGCAAGAGAGAGATTGCGATTCACCGCGCAGCGGGGAGGAGGGCGGTGGGGACCGAGGGTTGATATGGCTTAGCCGGTAGAGCGAAAATGCTCCAACGATACAAGGCAGCCGCGCTATATACATGTTTGTGCCTTCCAGGATGCGGGTTAAGCCACTGCCCCCTCGCCGCGGATCGTCCGCACAATCAAGGTAGAATAGGGGGCGGGGGCGGGGGGGGGGGGGGGGGGAGGGAAGGCATTTAAGCGTTTAATAGCATGGCTGCTACGGATCCTCGTTTCAAGCTTTAGCGTTGAGTAACGGCGGCTATGCTCGTGGTATCCATTGTTTTATACAGCGGGGAGCACGGTCGAGTTGTGGAACACTGCACTGTTACCCCTTCCCCCCTCCCCTCCCAATTGCACCCTTTCGTTCCATAACCACACTCGCGCACACTCCCGTTTCGTCTCACCATTCGCATCCTTTTCACTTACGTATCTCATCCACCCTTGTACTAAAACTCCTCGGCTCCTCCTCGTTGTTTTCTTTATCGAAAGCTCCATTGAGTCCAGAGCGAGAGACTCGGCCTACTTGCGAATGATATTTTTGCGAAAACTCTGGACTCCATATATATATATATATATATATATATATATATACATTTATATATATACCTATACACAGTCATGAGTAGATGCGGCACGAGATTTTCTTCCCTCTTGTTTCGCTATCATTCCAATCTCGCGGTTTCCATTTTACCGGAAATGCCTCCCCCTTCCTCCCTGCAGCCACAGCGCTAATGCACGTCTTGATCGACCATTCGCATTTTCCAACATCTTTTGTTCCTATTCTTTGGCTATTGCGGTACTCGGAGCCAGGGCACTCTCTACCGCTCCGCCCTGTGCTTTAGTGATCATTGTTATCCGATGTCGTCTTTTGTCCATCTTTATTCATCGGGAATGGAGTGCAGTTTTGCATGGTTTCTTTTTTTTCTGGTTCTTTCTCTTTCGCTGCGAATGTCATCTCATTTGGATCTCGAGATGCGCGACTCGCGTGCGGAAATTATTGTCGAGTAGAGATGATTATTGTTCCGCGACGTATGCACGGTTAGGAATAATGTCGGGGAGTAATAATGACGAGTCCGATCGGTGACTGGATGGGAAAAGTCGAGCCCGATGCACGGTGCATTAGCGGATTAGTAGCGAGCGCGGAGCGCATGAATAGGCAGTGAGCGGTGATGACGACTGCAGTTGGGAGGACGGATTTGCCGCATGGACTGAGGTGCGGTGTGTGCACCAGCAACGTTCTACCGTGGAACGGCGGAGCACGGAATTTCGGGTAAAATCCGAGGCAATGAGCTTCTCTGCACGTCGCTGACTCGTCGGATCTTTGCGTTTAATCGCGATGGGAGGATTGGAAGGGAGAATCCCGAGTCCCGTTTGCGAAACTCGGCGAGCCGGAATACGAGGCCGCCCTGTGTGACGACGAAAACGAGGTAACCGAGAGGCAACGGGGATGAACGGGAACATAAGCTCGCTTCAACCCTCGAATCTCATCCATCGCGACGGCACAGTTTTAACGCGAATTTTGCAGAAAATTTTTAGTGATCTCTTGCTCCTTTTATTATAGTTAATTGAAGATAAACGAATCGTGGAAACGTGGACCAACTTAGTGGAAATGTGGGCAGCTTTTTGTTTGTCTGTGCGCGCGCGTGCGTGACAGGTTTATGTAGTTTAAGACTGGAACTTGGAAACTGTTTGAGATAGCGCGTTAAAATTTTCGACACCGTTAAAGGGGGCACGTTTTTCAGTCAGTGAAATTTTTATGAAGATGGATGCCCGGTTGGCGATTTTAAGCGATTTTTTTAATGCTTGTTTTAGATCCAACTTTCATAAATCTTAGACTATCGTACGAAAACCGCACATCCGCTGAACGAAATGAGTTACGCATATATAATCAACGGTAAAGAAAGGCGCAAGGCAATTTGCACATGACTTCCTCATTTCTTACAATTTTGCGCATAGAAAGAAGAAACCAAAGTCGATCAATGAAGTTTCTCATAGAGAGAGCTATGCGCAAAATTCCAATAAATGAGGAAGCCACTTCGCAACTTTTAATTTTTTTACGATGCTTATTATTCGTTGACGATTTTTTATACATTTTTATCCGGCGTCTAAAGTCAGTGAAGATGATCGGATTAAATTTTATATAAATTTAATCCGATAAAACAAAATAAAACAAAAAACCGGAATAAAACAAAAAACAGTCACACAATTTTTTTTTTTTTAATACTTTGAAGTGCTTTTTTTTAAATTCGTCCCTGCAATGTTGACTCTGCTATAGTACGGTCCCGATTATGCCGCTCGTGTAATCGGCGTTATTCAGCGACGCGTAACGTTGTTACTTTCATGATGCTCGCTGGGCTATCTGAACTTTGACGATCAAACGTACACAATTATGCTGTATATCGTTAACGTCATGTCGAGTGAACATTGATTTCCATCGGGCTCTCGTCGTTACTATTTGGGCGTCGATTCGTTGGCTCGAAGTCGGTCGGGGCTTTCACGATTTTTGTTAACCCAATCAATTAAAATTGCACTGCGAAGCGCTGGGATTCAAAGAGAAATCCGACATGGGTTATTCAGTACGTCCAGTCCGCAAAAGGTTACCTAAAAAAAAAAAAATGAACAAAATTTTATTCAAACATTGGTCAGTACGCAAAATAACGGTACGCTCGCTATGGTCAATAAAAAAATCGTTTCACGGTATAGTTCATCGTTCGACTGTTTACCAGACAAACAAGAAAAATTGCAACTTTTTTATTTACGAAATATGCGAAAAACGCTATTCGAATCAGTCGTCCCAGTTCTTCGGGTTCTGTTTGTCCACGATCTAGTTTAGTTGTATATTTTGCCTCTATGCATAGCGGAGAGGCTCATCAACACGACATCGCAGAGCACACGTGAAAGGCACAATAAATAAAATTTTAGAAAAAGTGATAAAAAAATTCAAACGTAAAACGCGATTCCAAAGCTGAATACAAAATGCACTAAAATACGAAATGCACCGACGTTCGGGCTATTTATCGCAGCCCTGATGAGCTTACGAACGGATGAAACAGCGCGTGAAACAGAAAGAAAGAAAAAAATAAAGGAAGAGAGAATACCGCGAGGGAATACCGGTATCCAATGTTGCGTCGTTTTAAAAACGTCCATCAAATTAGAGTAGATTATAGGTTCAATTTGTTCGGATAACCTTTTATTCAAATCCGTTTTGCGATGCAATTCGTTGAACTCGATAAAATACCGTTCGACGAGCCGGCGTGTTCGCGGGGTTGGCGCCACCGGTGATCCGGGGCGCTGAACGGGATTATACTTTTGCTTGTACGGCGACGCTATAGTAATAGGGTCGGGCCGCATTGAAGTCAAAACATCCATCACCGGTAGGGAAATTTCGTTATTGATCCGATCGGCGGAACGGACGAGTGAGCAATGCCAGGCTCTGGATACATCGAGGCACGAAAAAGTGTATCCGTTCCGGTGAAATTGACGCACCCGACCTTTATGTATTCCAGTGACTATTACAGGCTGCTGAATAACCGATGAAACTATTGTTCCGTATTCATGAACGATGAGCCTGCGTACCATCTATGTGGATACTTCGCTCGATTCGCTGCAATTCGATGGCGCGCTTCGTACTTACTCGGGCAGATAGGTATTCGGCTGTTCACTGGCGCAGTTTTTTTTTGTTTTTTTTTTTACCGGAAAGTTGGCCACAGCGTGGGAGGTTGTTCTTGAATGGAATTTTCTGTTCCTGTTGAGGAGTGGATTCACAGTTTTGTTACTGTTGACTCTTACTGTTCTTCCCCCAAGCTGAAAACTTGTCCATTATTATCATTATTATCATTATTATCATTATTATCATTATTATCATTATTATCATTATTATCATTGTTATCATTGTTATCATTATTATCATTATTATCATTATTATCATTATTATCATTATACTGCATATATAGCATTGAAAGGGGAAAGTGAAAAGGAGAATCTCGTTAAAAATCCGTCGTCGCCAATATCTCACATTCTTATAATCCTCTGATAGCGTCATATTCCGCGGTGATTCAGATATTAATGGATTTTCAATACGCGGAAGACTCACCGCTCGTTCGGAGTTCCTAAGGTTTCGTATAATCCTTCAATCATTTTTTTCTTTTTTTTCCTCCGCCATCTCGACGTTGTTAAATCATGTATGCAGACGTGTAGCTTTTCTCTGTTCCTCCCCTCCTCCCTCGGGCGTGTGACGGTTCGATTTATCGATTTTCGAAGTCCATCGATCACCGGCTAAGCTCGCTGGCTGTTAGAGAGACAAATCCATAATGGATGTACGACACAGGGGACGCGGGGACCGCATGTGACATTCAATCTCGAATCCTTACGTGTAGCAGCCCCATCGCATATGCACACTTGTCCCCTTATTAATTTCCTCCTGTTCCGACCTGCGCCCGTGCCGTGTCCTGTACCCACCCCGTGACATGCTGTACTATGTGTGTATATATATATATATATACCGATGAGAATTCCCCCCGTAATCCCTCAGACGATAATCCCGGCTCGTGGGTATTATCGTACTTTATTACTGCCGTTTCCTTTTGTTACCTTTGTATTCCACGGAGAGACGCAGTAGCACGGATCTATTCGCAGCTGTACCACGAAGAATCACATATGACCGTCTTACTTCGATATCTCCATTTAATTTCCCCACCGCGAGCCGGGAGATCGACTGCACAATCGTACTGCGCATGCGGGATTGACTCATCTGGGCAATTTTGTTTTTACTCACCTCGCATATCTCGTGCTTCGGCCCCAAATAAATTATTTTCTTTCATCAATACGAAATAGGCCGGGGTCTTCGTTTTCGATGTACGGGGATGCGGGGAAGAGATACGTGTAGTCGACGTTACATCAATAAGGATTTCCACTCGGGCGAAGAATAGTTATTGATCTTCCGTGCCGGCCCTTTCCATTGAATAGGATTCACTGCGTAGTCCGCCGATAAATTGTTAGGTCGACATCTCCGGGATTCATCTTTTGGACCTTTGCCTTTCCGGGTCGACGAAAACATCCGTGAATCTTAGCTAGGTAGTGAATATGGCCCACCGCGATTGGCGTGTAAATCAGCGTTACATGGACCGGTCCATATTCACCACTTTTATCCTCTATGGTAAAAGTGGCGAATATGGCCCGGTCCATCCATCATTGATTCACGTGCTAATCGCGGTAGGCAATATTTTCCTCTTTTACCCTACATAGTTACCCACATTCGTTATTAACTGACCGACGTACCGCAGATAAGATAGTCAATTCCGTAGTAAGCCAGTGTGGATTAATTGAAAACTCCCCCGGTTGAAGATGTGGTACTTGTACGGTTACCGTGCAAGCGAGAGACCTACCGGGTCGGCAAAAACATCCCTGAATCTTAGGGTGGAGGTACTGAATATGGCCCACCGCGATTGGCACCTAAATCAACCATACATGGACTGGTCCATATTCCCCACTTCTACCTTCCAGGGTAAAAGTGGTTAATATGGCCTGGTCCATCAATCATCGATCCGCGTGCTAATCGCGGTAGTCCATATTTCCCTCTTTCAACCTACATAGTTACCCACATTCTTTTTTAACTGACCGGCGTACCGCAGATAAGATAGTTAATTCCGTAGTAAACCAGTGTGGATTAATTGAAAACTCTCCCGGTTGAAGATGCGGTACTTGTACGGTTACCGTGCAACCGAGAGAACTCCTCCTAGCAATACATCACCTCTATCTCGCAGCCTCCCATCCCGCAAACCACCGCTTCCTTCCTTGATAGCTTTCCTATGCCGCCGTACTGCCTTACCCGAGTACCTTCGCCGGGTTACAATCTCAACGACTCAAACGTACCGTTCTCCATTCCATTTCTGGTTTATCGGTACATAGCTGTACCGTCAAGTGCAGCTATACCGGGCTATCATACTGGCGCGCGGGCGAGCCAGCAAACATCCATTCTCCAATCAAGCCCGGCATTTACTATTCTCAATAGTGGCCGTCGGAATATTACGATTCAACCCTACCTCTATTGCATGGAAACAGTTGAATCGCCAGATTGATAACCTCCCTCGGAGATGAGGAAGCATGTCAAGTAAAGTCAACCGTAAAGTACATTTCTAGCGCCACCTATTCGTGAAAAGAATACCGAGACCTCGAGAACAAAAATGGTATTTAAAGGGATAAGAATGGGGCAATAATTCCTTCACGGAAGTTCTCAAGAGTTGCGTTGCTCTCAATCTAAGTATCTTCTTGATCGAAAAATTCGATATCTCGTAGCGTTCAAATGCATCTCAGCGCTCCCAAAAAATGATCGATGGTTCGTAAGGCTGGGAATGAAAATTTACAACAGTCGGGGTTCACTTTACCCCTGATTTCTATGCGTTTTGAATGTCATTATCAAGTCTCTTGGGTAGGATGGCGACTGCGATAGAGAGTATGGTAGTATGGTAGTATGAGATAAAATCTGTTGTCGCCCTTCCGGTCGGGTGATTCCCCTCCGCAGGCGATGCCCGACCCGGCTCGAGTTATTTGTCCGCGGAATCAGACGGAAGACACACTAAAGTAAACTATAGCATACTTTAGCCCCCAAACGATATATTACTCCTATCCGGTAAGAAGACACGCAGGCTTGAGTGTTCGTTCGCGAATGGCTGACTGATAGAGGGTTCCGAGGGTGAGAGCGCGGCGTCGTCGTCGTCGTCGTCGTCGTCGAGACCCTGGGAGGTTTCCGCGAAAGCTCAGTAGGGAGGGTCGGATGCTTGTGGTGGGTTCGCGAGTGGAGAGTCCCTCGTCGGAAGATGGAGTGTGACGCGGCTCCGTAGTCTCTGTCTGGATCGATTCCCACTGCCGCATCCAGAACGGCGCCGCGACCACCAAGAACCATAGCTAACTTTCCATCGTAGTCTCATTCGCGTCCAACATCCCATGGCAGGCTATCGCAATAAAGTCCGTCCTACGCGATGCTTCATTGCGATCTACCCCCTGTAGACACGATAGATGTGGTAAATGTGGTCCGAGGCGGTAGGATGGACCTGTATGTGTTGGGACAAATGATGGCGTTTGAGCATCTACAACTGCCAAAGCTAACTTGTTCTAACAACATTGAGGTAATCTGAGAGTTGAACAATCCTGATAGAACCTAAGGATGCCTTGATTTGCGATTTCAAGATACCTTGGTCGCGAACGAAAAGGACCAAATCCCAGACTCGAAGACCTTTTTCCTGGGATTTCTGCTCTGAGAAATTGCACTAAGAAAAATTACCATAGCTCATGGTAGTACCCAACTAGGGCGCAACGTGTCGCAGAAAGTCCAAGATTTTCCAAGAATTTTTATCATAATATCTAGGAAAAGTTCTTATCAATCTGGTACTTCGTGTCATAGGTGGCGCCCTAGTTCCGTACCACCATGTGCTATGATAATATCTCTCAAGCGATGAAGTCATATTTATTAAATCCTTCGCTCAGCGTGAGGATTCTTTCCAACAATAAGGACCAACAACTATGGAATCAGGAATCCTCATACCGCTGAAACCAGTGGCTCATCGACGGCAACCAAACCCATTTGTCCGTACTCTGGCAAGCGTGCTCAGCCTGGTAGGGCATTCATCGGATTTCCTTTAGAGAGTTTGGGAACACTGGCCAGGCCCAAGAAAGGGTGCCTAATTAAATTTCCGCATAAGTGAGTTGGGTGGAGTTTCGCTATCCAGACTTGTTTTCATACGTACCCACGTCCTCTGTTCGAATAAGCCATGCGTGTGACGAACAAAAGGCAAGGAGCATGAGAAACTACTCGGATTAACCATAAATATCATAAATATGTATACCAACAACTAGCCCAGTTATGCGTTGTTACATCAAGCTGCGTTAGCGCGGACATAGCCAGGTTCCTGATAAACATATATATCCAAGTTCTGTGGATATGTCCACCGTATACACGTACCGGTATTAACGTAGGGGACCCTTGCATACAAGAGAGCTTATAATACTGCACGTTGGTCCACATTAAGTCTATCCACTGTTATGCCCAAACTATGCTCGCACACACGTTCACCCGTCTCCATGTACACACACAACGACCACCAATGCGCTGTGTACACACTCCTCGCGTATATAACTGATATACAGCCATGTATGGAATCTACGTGTGCACATTAACCAAAGCTTCGTTGTACGCCGCCACCCAGCCCCTTCCTCGGCTAAACGTATTATCTGCCATATACGCGATATACCCGACTGTTGTACCACGGTCCTCGTACTTACATATGTACATGAGCGGTATTCTCCCGAGTACACCCAGTGCTTCTCCGCATGTGTGTGCGCGCGCCCGCCTGTGCTAGGATGGTACGAAATGTATGCGAGGCTATCCAAGCTTTCCGCGTACATTTCGTCCTGGGAGGAAACTCGGAGAGAGACGAGAAATATAGGGCGGGCGATGATAGCGACAGGAGGAAGGATGGAATGGGATTGAGGGGTGGAGAAGGAGAGCGAAGCGTGAGGTTCAACCCTTTTGCCGACACGGTGACACGCAGTCAGGCTAAATGTGTATGTGGCTCGGGGGTCGCCCGCAGTGCACGGAGAGATGAAACTGCTAGAGCATCAACGCCAGCGTGCACCGTACAGCTTAGCATGCGAGGGTACTATGTGCAACGTGTATGAGTGATGACGCAGAAGCCGGCCAACCGGACCGGACTGCAGACGTTGAGGATTCGGGGGTTGAGCCATTGGCACGCGATGCCGGCAATTCGTCGCAGGCTGGTTACCGGACGGTGGACAATGTTTGGTGGCGCGATGTTCGATCAAAAGGAATCCCACAGATTCCTCTCTCCGGCTCCGGGCACGAACATGCACGTGGTTACGCACGGGCCGGCGGGGCTGGCGTCGCACGCATAATTTCCAGCGGAACCGCGGCTGTCCCGGAGGGTTAGGACGCTCAACATTAAGGAATTTGCAATTTTGACGCATGGATTTAGGCCACTGCATAATCAGGGAGAGCGTGCGGCTTTCAGCGCTCACGCCAATCCCGGCGCTTTCGGGCTTCACGCTTCGCGAACGTGGTCCCGTCTTGACGCCGACATCCGAGGCCGTCAAAGATGATTGCGCGGCTGGCGTTGTAATTGCAACGGACTACGTCGTGTAGTGCGACATTTTATCTTTCATTCCGGTAACGCGGTCAGGACGTGATTCTGAGCCGGTACTGGCCAAACGTCAGCCAGTACTGGCCCGGGCTTACATCCCGACTGATGAGGGAATAGGGTCGATCGGCTATAATCTTGCTCGAAGGTCTTCAGTTCATTTCTTTTTCCTCTTTTAGTTTTAGACGAGCAAGCGCTTTTTTTTTTTACAATTTTTAGTCGAAATCGATTATCGTCGCGGTGTGTCAGTTGTCGTGTCGAGCTTTCCCTCTCTCTCGCTTCAGAGAGAGAGAGAGAGTGGGAGAGGATTGGCCGGAAAATATCGAATTGCTGTCGGCGACCTTTCCGACCGGAATGGGAAATTGCTCGGGTGTGTGCTCACTTGCAAATTGCCGGCAGGCGGCGCGCGCGCGGCCAACCCGCTGTCGAATGAGTTTTATTAACAGAAATTTATTATCGCAGCTCGTTCTTGTTCCCCCCCCCCCCAGCTGCCCTCTTTTTCTATTTTTTTTTCACCTTCACTTCCCGTCATCCCGTCCGTCTCTGTTTTACACGTTTTCGTTCGAGGCCCCGCAGTTTTCTCGCTTCCTTTTTTTCGGTCCTATTCAATACCGGCAGTTTCGCAGTAGGCAGGTTTTTTTTTCCGGTGGAACGGAGGGGTCAGAGGTTAAACGAGGGCAAACGAGAAAGCTCCGGATGGAGGAAGACGAAGTGTCTGGTGTGCTTTCGCGTCCCTCTCGTTGCCACTGCACTCGAAAACGTTTCGGCAACTGTCCTGACGCTCTGCCCTCACAAATTAGAGATGGTCGCCCCGGGGCGAACGTAAATGCGAACCACAATTTCCTATCCCCCGCCTCCAACTGGCGGGTTTCGTAACGCCGCGTAACCGCATCAAATTAGTAGTAGCCATCGGGCGGGCTGGGGGAAGGGGGGGCGGGGGCGGTGGGGGTTGGGCTTGGATTCTGGAGAGCTCTTCACCGGTGTGAAAATTTCGTATACTTGAACCTCCGGGTCACCGGTTACATTTCACGGCACGAAGTTTCCTCGGTCGAGAGAGCGACGAATAGAGGATCGGGATAGAAGCTTTTGCGATCCAAATCCCTAGTCGGGAGAGCGAGGTAGCGGTGGCAGCAACAGCCTCGTTGTCAAGTCGCGTCGCGTTTCCAACGAACTCGACGGCTCCTAGAGCAATTCTCGGTGAGTGTAAAGCCGCGCCACTCCTGTTTCTATGCTGCGTTCGCTTTACCTTCAATTGGTAACACACAAAGCTCCCCCCCCCCCCCCCCCCCTTCCTCCACCCCCCTCTTACGAATGCTTGAGGCACGAAGCCGCTGCAAGCGGACGCTTTGGGTAAACGTCATTAAATCGGATCAAATACGGGAATGCCCCGAGGACCGAATAAGTACGGAAGGACCTTGGCCCATGGACGACCTACATACTCGGTTACAATCGACGCCGTAATCGAATGATCGAATTGATCGAGCAGCCTCGTTCGCTGAGTCGCGTTGAATTGAGCTAAACCGGAGGAGGCGCTACTGGCTCGGGTGGAAATTTTGAATGGCCATGGCGGCCCTTTAGAAGGGTCTTTTAGGACTTCATTAGGTCTCGACTTGACGTTATGAGATTTCCATCAGAACTGGGCAAATACACTGAGTACTCGAAGTAGGTATTGAAATATGAAGTACTGAATCAGTACTCGGTACTTAGAACGTCAGCGTTTAAATTCCACCAGTACTCGATGCATCGCTACTCAAGTTCTGTACTGCCCTTGGTACTTCGAGTGCTTGGCACTTGCATAATTTTAGCACTTAGCGTATTTGGCCAGCTATGGTTTACACCGGAGAGAATGGGAATGCGAGTGGTCAAGCCTGTTTGCGGTCAGACACAGACGAGGCGTGGGTTGTGACAAGTATTTTATTTTTATTTTTGAAGCATTCATTTTATCCTTTAATTTGTATTCGTTATTATTGTATAATTCATTTGCCCTTCAACACACGTCGAAAGATGGTATTGTATGACTAAAAAAATTGGACTGCAAGATCGAGTAAGCCAATCATCCCAACGCTTCGCAATCGATTCTGATTTTTTTCTTCACGTATCAAATGTACACTTTTATTTATATTTAACAATGTTTTTTCACCACAATAATCCAACATTTTTAAAAATAAAAATTAAGAGTCGTTGAGTAAAGGAAAATTATTATTTAACAAGAAAAGAATTAGGGATTTTTGTGAACGATGAATGTTTGTCAAGGTCACGAACCTTTTATTACCGTGTAATTCAACATTAGCGACAAGATTATTATTCTTGGCTGGCGGTACGCCCGCTAATGCACTATCAGGTAGGAGATACGATCTAGTAGTAATATCGCGACATAGTCAGACCCCGCACCGTGCATGACTCTCTGCGATTTTTCCCCATGTTATTTTCGGTGGAATTCTGTTCCGTATCGAGGTCCTCTTTTCCCCGTAAATTCCTTTTTTCATCGACGATAAAATTCTACGAATTCCTCGTCGTGCGAGTATTTCACGTCCAGCTGAATTTCCGCGCGTCAGAGATGGAAAACTAATTTTTAAGGAGTGTCAAGTGCAGTCTTGCGAATTTTTGTTAAATTTTGTCCCGTCCTTTCCACCGGTAACTTTGTATCGGGGGTTTTTTTTTGTCGCGTCACCGCGACGATATCGGAGCTCTTCATCGGCGCAAAGGAACATTACGAGGGTCGGGTTCGAGGATCCTTTGCAGCAAAAATGAGAGGCCCTCCGGTGAAAGGGCGATCGAACGAGGCCTCTCTAATCGAGTGTCAAATACTGCCCAGGAGGAGAACCGGGGCTACGTTACAACCTGGCACGGATAGATTCGCCACTTGGTACAAGTGGCGGGTGGTAACTCGAGTAGTTACTATCAGCTCCGCCGATCGTCCCCGACGTCGCGACAATTATGGTAATGCAACTACGAGAAACTTATTTTTCCTAGCTGTACACGAACCGACGATCCGAAGTTGAGATTCCCTTTTTCTTCTTTTCGTTCACCCTACCAACACGATTATACATTTCAAATCAAATTACACGCTAATGAAAGTGTATTTTTCGTTGTTGGCACCCTTGAGTCTTCCGTACCTAGGTGGGGCAGATCTGGCCGGCGATCACAAAGCAACATTAGCGCGGGACTGCGCCAGGTCCCGCGCCAGTGCTAGGAAGTAAGAGCCAACCAGACCAAACCCTATCTGGTTTTGTCCGGTTTCTAGGAATAATCTACCTACTTAGAGTATCTATCTCCAGCAAAATGATTATTCTCTCGTACAACTGGCTGCCCAAGAGCCCACAGGATCGTACAACAACGGCGGAAGAACTTTCTTCCTCCGCAAGGGCGAAACAACCTGCTATGCCCCGCTTAGCCAAATCCGTCTCCATTCTCTACTGCGTACCTCGAGCTCTTCAGTAGTCGCCTAGTTGGGGCAGATCTGGCCTGCGGTCTCAACCCAGCACTGGCGCGGGAACCCGCCGGGCCTGACAATCTGGCCGGTTCAGCGCAATTTGCTGGGAAGTAACAGCCAACCAGATCGAAACCTACCTGGTTTGGTCCGGTTTCTAGGAGTCATCTACCTACCTGCAGCAGAATAATTATTCTGTCGCACGGCTGGCTTCCCAAGTGCCGCCAGGATTGACAACGGTGGAAGAACTTCCCCCCTCCACTAGGACGTAACAACAGTCATCTAGTAACCTTCCACATGTTTTTTCCTCGAGTCTATAAGGTACATCGCACATTTACTGCTATGACTGCTATGAATTGACATTCTCAACTGCGCGCCTCGAGGTTTTCAGTAGTCGCCTAGGTGGGGCAGATCTGCCCCGGTCACATCCCAGCACTGGCTCGACACCGTGCCGGGCCTGAGAGTCTGGCCCGTCCCGCCCCAGTACTGGGAAGTAACAGCCAACCAGACCGAACCCTACCTGGTTTGGTTCCGTTTCTAGGAGTCATCGACCTACCTCCAGCAAAATGATTATTCTCTAGCACGGCTGGCTGCCCAAGAGCCCACAGGATTATACGACAATGGTGGAGGAACTTTCCCCCTCCCTAAGGACGAAACAACAAAGTTAGCTAGTAACCCTCCCACAAGTTTTTTCCTCGCGTGTATAAGGTATATCGCACGTTTACTGCTACGACCCTCTTAGTCAAATCCGTCTCCTTTCTCCACTGCGCGCCTCGAGCTTTTCGGTAGTCGCCTACTCGCTCGGTTTTGGTGTCGCGCAGAATTCCACCGGATATACGTACCCCGTTCGCGGGGGCTGAAGCAACGATATCCCTGGAAACGAGAGTCCTCGAGGGGGAGCACTCGCCTCTTTCACGGCGAGAGCGTTGAAACTTTGGAATCCTTGGGAAAGAGGAACGTATCAACGTCACTTGAGTCGCTAACAGCGGGATTTGGTATGAAACTTTTTTTTTTTCCACTAGATCCGTTTCGTGCATAATTGAGGTACCCAAAGTCGTCGAAAGTCGAACTAATTTGAAGAAGTGTTCTACTATGGGCGCATTTCGTCCGTTGCCGGTGGACGGAAAATAATAATTAGCGATAATTACAATTACTCAAATTCCCACGAATGATGCGCCCCGCAATGCAAAGATAGACATTTTTTATATTGAATTTGTGAAAGAAAGTACTGGAAAAGCAGATTTTTTTTTTACAGACGATACGTCCCATAATGAATGAGGGATTGGGAAATTTTACAGGATCATTCCAGTAATATTCACGCCACAGCTTGGCAAAGTACTCGAAGTATCGAGAGTACTTAAGTACCACGTGCTTAAGAACTGGATGACCGCCTAGCCTCGCGGTTTCTCCTCGTTGGTAGTAATGAATATGTGCATGGCTATCACGTGGGACACTCGAATAAGTGGTGTGTTACTAAGTCACAGGATCTCCTTGACGCGATTCCCGTGCATGCCCATTCTGCGACCAATGGGTAAAAACATGTGCTTCGGTACGACCTTAAAAAAAATGTCTTCCGACTTTCAACGAAAAAATCGTAGAACCACGATGTTGACGTTGAAAAAAGTCGGAAATCAAAATTTTCATATCGCTTCCTCGAAATGTTCATTTGTTCATGAAGCTTCCTCTATGAGGAAGCCAAAAATACAGAAGATGCTTTTTCATAGAAGAAGCTTTGCGAATAAAGAAACATTATGAGAAGGCGATATGAAAATTTCAATTCTTAACTTGTTTTCTTCCATGTGGTACAAGTAAACTATAGTTATATATCACTTTGAATTTGGTCCCAGAGAGGTATTAGCAGTTTAGATAATGGCCCTTTACGCGCAATATACCCGGCAAATTCCCGTCCACTTAGATTAAACCTCGAAGTGGATAACGCGATTGCATCTAGTTTTCTGGAATTAATCTATTGCCACTTGGACCTCCTGAGCGTATCTCGGTCCAACGAACAATTCCTGTGGTCATGGTTATAGCCATGCTATCACGTGCGGGTCACTGGCCAACATCCGCAGTCGAGCTTCCGGCATGTAATTACGGAATCCATCATGGATGGTCGTATGCTTTGGCTATCTCCGTGGAGCCTCGTTAAGGTGATCCTGTCCCCCCACCTCAAGCTTACCTATGTCATACCTAGGCGTCAAGATGTTTCAGCTTTGGATTTCTATGGGGCGAAATATAAACACGGGAAAGACTTGTCAGCACCGTAATTCAAAAGCTTCATTGAATCAATTTTTTTATTATCGTTTTACTTTCGTGGGACCCAGAAAAAGAATTTATTTGACGGGCACCCCGCAGGTAAATAAAAGTGTTTGGTTTAGATAAACATTTAATTGATTAAAATGAATATTTACTTAATTTATTTAATTTAATTTAATTTAAAAAAAATTAATATATAAATTTATTTAATATTTATTCGATTTATTTTATCATGGAAGTAGTGAGATTAAATTTGACTAAAATTTACGCAAACATTAAAATGTTATGTTATTTTGAGCATTCTGAATTTTTTGACACGAGTTTCCGAATCAAATATCACGCTAAGAGTAAAGTGAGTTATAGTTTTATAATCAGTTGTGAAGAATAGATTAAAAATCCCTTTAATATTTTCTACGACAAATTTTACTGTAAATTTTGACGGTTTCAATTTTACGAGATGTAGAAATTTGTGAATGTTATAAAAAAGATGCAAAGTGATTTTCACATGACTTCCTCATTCATTACAATTTTGCACGTAGCTTTTTAATAATTCATTGGCAAACATTTGCCATTTAATTTAATAACGAATGGTGTTCCGGCAGTCCAATCAGCACCGTTGTTACAGTTCCAGGCTTCAGGTAATTTTAATTAAGTTGAATTCTCGGTGGCGTTTCGGTGGTTCGGGGGAACGTTAACTCGGCATGTTAGCGTGGTGAAGGTAAGGCGAGGAATATGATGAAGAGCGGAGAACGGTATTACCCTCGGGGATATTCGCGGTGCGAGAAGAGGCTTTGATTCTGTAAAGAGGAAACAGCGCATAACGATGCAACGGCATCAAATCGAATTCACTCCGAACTACTCTCTCTCGCTCTCTCCGGCGGCATCCGCTCGCAATTACCGGACCCTCATTTACATGAGAATCGACTGGACAGCGCCACGTATAAGTGGGGAGCCTATCGTGTCAGGACGGTGTATAAACGTTTCTCCGATTGTGCATTATTCATTGTCAACGCTGAACTTCGACCAAATTCCTTACAGTTCAAAATTTACTTCCAATCAAACGAACTAACGGCAATAAAATATAATCTGTTCAATAAACCTCGTTTATTGTCGTTACAATAATATTATAATAACATAATATTCGTTTTTGCCCACATTTGATGCTGTAATCTGTTAGTCTTGTAGTTGTTTTCGGCACATTTACATCTCTTCCACTCACATCTCTACCGGATAACAACTCTACCGGACTTAAAATAAAACTCTATCGGAATTCAAGGTTATCGCCTAGCCTTGTATTCCGGTAGACTTCCATTGTAATTCCGGTAGAGTTTCATTTCCATTCCGGTAGAGTTTTTGGTAAAGTTGTGAGTGGTAGAGATGTAAATGTGCTCTATTTTTTAGTATTTTTTTATTGTATCGCAGCATTATCTTCGATTATCCGTGATTCTTTACGTCTTTCACTTATTACTTATTTCTTCAAACTATGTGCAAATGTATTGTATGCTTGGACGATAGGTTACCCGTCGCCCTGTAAATGGGCTTTGCCCGTATATATTGAATTAAAAAGATAATAATAATTTAATCTATACGATAAAGGAAGCACTTATCGATGATCTTTATTCAATAATAATATTAATAATAATAATAATAATAATACTTTAGTATAATATAATACAACAAAATATCATGAATGCAATGATCAATGCAATAAATAATTGAAGTCCCTACCGGTAGGTTCGTTGAAATTTGATGAACTTCTCGGGCCGATAGTTCAACCCACGGATAAATTGCAACGTCAGTTCGACCGATACACATTAAGTTCGATTCGTCGAGTTACCGATCACGTCCGAGTACAAACTGCGATCCATGTGTACGCTTACGGGAGTCTTTGCGATCGAGCGCCGGTATTTCAATAGCTAGATAACGATGGCACGTGGATCAGGAAATTCCCCAAAGGACCCAATAGGAGAGCCGCTTGACGTTCCAGGCACTAGAAACTTCTCTCTCGGTACACCCGCTCGACTCACTCTCGGCACCGTGTTTAATGCATCCAACGTAGAAAATTTGCGCGTCATCGAGCTTATTGCCGGATGGCTCGAAATTCTCCGAGCATTTCTGGCCTGCAATCAACACATTGTTCGCCAACTATAAAGCAAATTGTTAATCAACATCCAATAACATTTGGGCAGCTCGTGAACTTCGATATTAAAATACTCCGGGCGGACAAATTAATGAAATTCTGGTCAAGTGGGGGGGGGGGGGGGGGGGGGGGAGAGGGGGTTAAATAACTCAGGCGCGAAGAGTCGGCAGCGTTTATTAGCAATTAGTGTCGGAACGAAATTTTCCGAAAGCGCGAAAACGTGACTTCGAGCTTACAACGAAGTTGAGATCAAATCTCGGAGTTGAAACTTCGAAATTGGAACTTCAACTTCGGTCCAAGCGGCTTGCATATTTTCACGCTGAAAAATTCTTACGACGATGTGAAACGTGCGAATTAAATTCATCGTTACGTCGTCATTGCGTCGCGACACTCCAAATTCGAACTGAGAAAAAAAAAAAAAAAAAAAAAAAAACTAAATAACAACACTAAAATAAAATTGAGTCAAGTGGTTAAATTGAGCGAATTAAATTCGATACAAAAAAAGCTTCAAGTCTGCCTCACCGAATTGTATCCCACCAATGAAATATTTTATGACCCGAAAAAGAAAAAAAAAACATTTCCTTCATTCCAGGAATTTTTTTGCGTCTCACGCCCCACGCGCACGATTTGTTGAGCGAATTGCCGCGATATTCGTCTGATACCTTGTTTTTTTGGCACTTTTTTCCGCCCATCAGCCAATTAGAGGTTCGTCCATCGAGCGCGGTAGTTACCAGCGGAAAATCGTTCGCTTCCTTTTTACCGAACCGATCGGGATCGCGGGAGGATTCTCTCTCGCCGGAAACGGAATATCCGCAGACCTGTGCGGCTGAACACGGCCGGAGAGAGGCGAGGGAGAAAGCCAGAAGAAAGGACACGGGGAGAGGAGGAAAAAAAAAAAAAACTCGAACTAACTGCCAGTGAGTGATTGATGGCTGTGGCAAAGTCCGGAGGCGGGGGATTTCTCTCTGGATCTGCTGGCTGGTTCACTGGAGTCCCGACGAAGAGTGTGCTCCACTCTCCGTCTCTTTCGTCGTCCTCTTTTCCTCTCCGCTCCGTCCGACCGAATACATGTATAAAACATAAATTCCGTGTGCCGCGCGCTGTGCCTCGTCGTGGAAAAGTTGTTTTGCCGTCGTTTCTACGTGTATCGCGCCCGGGTGGCTCAAACGAAACGTGATGAATAAAGACGAAAAAAAAAAAAAAAAAAAATGGAAACGCGAAAAGAAAAAGATTCTCGTCAGGCTGCGTGGCGGAACTGATATTTTTATATTTATAGCGAAAAGCTCAAATATGCAGCACACGGTGTGCTTGTCTGCTTTTTGCCTTTTTTGCGCAACGTTACGAGCGACTGCGAAAATGAAATATCAGTGCGCGATGCCGCGAGGCGCTTTTTTCAATTAACTTTCGAGTGGGACTCCGAACAGGGAACTCTCTCTGAAAACGATTTGAATGAAAGTTCTTTTTTTTTTTTTTTTTTTTTTTTTTCCATTCTTTAATACGGAACGTTGGTACTCGAAGCTCACGCGAATTCTACGAGCTGTCGAAGCGCTTACGTGCGCTTCGACGAGGATCGCGAGTAATTCAAAGTGGCCAATTCTTCGAATCGGCATTCCCTCCGAATGAATCTACTCAGACCGAAGAAATAGAGAGCCGGAGACGAATGGACCGAATGCCCTGCAAGACTTTGCCGAGTATTCCTCCCGGTGAATTACGGACCCTCGGCACGATCCCACTTTATTCGGGTTAACGACTCCCACCGAGACCGCGCACTTAATCGCTACACCGACCGAGCTTTTGCCACTTACTCTCGCGTTCGATTTTGTAAAAATAAAAAAGAAAGAAAAATAATAGATTAAAAGAAAAATACACGAAATTGTGGCATTGAATGGAGACAAGGTCGCTTTATCGAAAAATATCAAAATTCACCTCCACTAACTTACCCGCTTCGTAGGGTCAAATTTTTTAAATTAATAAAATTGGTTGCAAATTATGTATTTTAATTTGGTTTTTTATTCTTATTTAAAAACTAAAATTCGTTTTTTTCTAATTCTACTTATTCTACTACTTATTCTCACGTTCGCTTTAGTCAAATGAAAAAAATTTATGAAATCGTGGCATTGAATTGAAAGAAAACTTCTTGATCAAACAATATCAAAATTCACGTCCACCAACCTACTCGCTTCGTAGATTTGAAAAAAAACATTGGATGCTAATTATGTTTTTCAATTTGTTTCTGTTTTTAATCCATGTTCACCAAACTTCGGAGCGAATACGCCGACCACTCACTCGCACGTTTGCTTTTGTAAACAGAAAAACATAGTCAAAACAAAAATACACTAACTTACCCGCTTCGCAGGTTAAAATTGTTTTAATTAAAAAAATTGCTTGCGATTTATGTTTTTCGATTTGATTTTTTTTTTCTTATGCATAAAACTATTATTTATGCATAAAACTGCGTTTACCAGACTTCGGAGCGCATGCGCCGGCCACGTTTATATGTTGCGTTGTAAAACAAAATCGTAAAGAATAAAAAAGCCCCGATGGCGTTCGGGTGCTTTTACTGCTTGTCTGACCATCTCCTGATAGCTGCGTACCTACTTTCGCAACACCATTAGTCGGTGGTTACTGTCCGCTCGGACGGAAGACTTCTTTCCCAGAGTCTCGTAAAGCTTGAAATATATACGTTATTTCCTTCTCTCTCTCCCGTGTGCCGCTTCGGCGAAAGTTCACGGGCGGAGTTGTTTCCATGCTTTTCCTACACCCGTCGCTGGCGGGACGCTGGGAAAACTGTACACGTAACAACTGCCGCGGAGCCGTTTGCAGAAAAAGAAAAAAACAAAAACAAAAATAAAAGAAAAAAAGAAGAATTAACGAGAATAGTTGAAACAACATTCATAGGTATTTGTTCCAGCAAAGAAGACTAAGAATTAATAAAAAAAAAAAGAAAGAAAATTGTGCAATTAATTCTAACTCGTTCTCTGAAGTAAAATGTGATAAATGATCGCCAAACGCATTTCGCGATTCACCGGGAAAAATATTAATAAAGAATAAACAAGAATTCCCTTCCCGGTTAACTTTCGAGTTGACCAAAGGGATTGACCAATTATTCGCTGGTGTTTTTAAATTCTCGTTTCTTCCGAATCGAGAAAAAAAAAGTACCAGAGAAATTCCCCAGTTGTCCGCGCAGGTGTGCGTTGCGCCTGCGAGATTTCCTTTCCGCCGGGAATTCCCTAGACTTCGAATGAATAAAAGCCTTCATTCGCTCCCTCCTCGCCGGGCGCTTTTTCCTTTGCCCGCGGAAGCACGAAGAGAGCCACGGTAATATCCCTTTCTCTGTGCAAGTACTGCACCCGCCCTGTTATGTATTCAGTGGTAAATAATCTATGCAAATCCCCTGGTTCCTCTTTACAAACGATTATACGTTTCGCATGTTGGCTTTTCACTTCTCCCGCTTTCTATCCACCCTACTTAGCAGCCCCCGCTCAGCCCCGCACTGTGTTTTGTTAAGTTGTGATAAGTGAATTAGCGCTGTTCGAATTGTAGTTCCAGACTACCCCATTTATAGCAGCGTTCTAAACGATAACTTCATGTACTTCAAGTTCATTCGTCATAATTAATTTAATAACCTTTCAATAAAAAATAAAAAAAATGATTTACAATCAAATTAATTTTATTTACAAATTATTAAATTAATTGCGATTGATGAATGGATTAATTATCATAATAATAATATTATATTCGTTAATTAGAATTGATGATTTTGAATAAAAATGATTAAAAATAGAATTTACATGTATACAAATTTTTTATTTTATAAATGGTATGTCTTTTACGATTCCGTTGCGCAGATAAGTTTCGAATAGTTTAAAGGACGATGCCAGTGAAACATAAATTTTCGATTCAAGTTCCGGAAGTAAAATCGTAGACGCAGCTTCACAGTTCGCAAAACTCACGAGCCAACGAGCTAGCGTTCGTTTGCTCTCTTTTATGTCATGCAAAAAAAAAAAAAAAAAGAAATCACAACCGTTGTTCGTAGCTGCACCGCCTTCTTTCTTATTTCTAATAGTCGAGCCCGGTATAAGCGCGAGGGCGAAGTGGAACGAAAACACTTTTTCAATTCGCGATCTATCTTCCCCAGTGCACCCCGCATCGTGTTTTTCCCTCGATGAGATTGTCCTGAGATACGAGAGGCTGGTCGAGAGTGAAAAAGGCAGCAGTTTTTTTTTTAAGGCAAATAGTTTCGATTTAAAATAATTTTTTTAATTGAAAAGTTATTACATTGATTGCGATTAATGAATGGATTATTTATCCTAATAATAATATTATATCGATTAAATATGATTAATCATTATTAAAAATAAAATTTACATATATAACAATTAAATATATCAAAATGAGATTGTCTCTGAGATACGTGAGGGTGGTTGAGAATGAAAAAGGCACCCGTTTTTGTTTTTTAAGGCGAATAAATTCGATTTCAAGTATTTTTTTAAATTGGAAAATGGTGAAATTAATTGCCATTAAGGAATGTTTTAATTGTCCTAATAATAACATAATATATATTAAACATTATTAGTCACTATTATTAAAAATCATTAAAAATAGAATTTACATATATTAAAAGATAATATACAAAAATGAGATTATCTCTGAGATACGAGAGGCTGGTTGGCAGTGAAAAAGGCACCAGTATTTTTTCTCTCTCCCAACCGCGCCTTCTATCAGCATTTCGTTATATTGCCTCGGCTCGGGCCGAACTCGTCGTGCAGCTGCGGTGTCCGTTCGGCAGCTTCAACGGCGCTCAAGCTCTTTTATCGCGCCAACACGCGTCCCTGCGTCGCCCGTGTAGCCCGGTCGCCGTTCCTGTTGCGATTAGGGATATTCCGTCGAGGCGGATCCACGCTGTACGATTTCGCTGAATGATGAGGGGAAAAAAAAAAAAACGAGACGGGAGAAAAAAAAACCGAAAAAAGATACATCAGGAAAGTAGAGCGAGTGGCTGCAATTCCCGACGTTGTGAATGAGGCGGAGAGATAAACCGGCGGGCGGGGGAGGGGAGTGACGGCGAGGTATGCGTTAATCATCAACGGGTTGGAAAGCGTCCGAGCGTTCGTGAAAGCGACAAATTCACGGACCGACGATTGCGAGTAGCGAATTAACGTATCGCCGGCGCTCGCCGGAGAAGCGGGAATATTTTTACGCGCCACTTTTGAAATTCCAACGGTTTAATACAGAGTATGACGACCGCTCTACAATTTTCGCCAGCATTTTTAGGTTTAACATGCATGAAAATAAAAAATACATTTTTTAAATTGTTACGAGCATTTTTTTTACTTTTATTTTCTTATTTTTACGATATATTTTGCCAGAGGACACATGTGGTTGCGTTACGTTAAATTTTTGAGAGCTTTAATTCCCGCCAAAAATGTTGAGGTCGAGTTCCGACGGGCGTTTGCGTCGCTGTCGTTTATCGGAGTCGAAACATTTTTCCTTCGGGATCTGCAGCGGTCGGTTTAGAGTTATCGCAATTAGCACGAAAATTGCGCGGGAAATGAGCAGAGGGGGGAGGCGATTCTTCACATTGTCTTTTTCCATTTCGGGTTAATGAGGCCGAGCCGGTGGGGGCAAACGTTTCCGATCGTGTCATAAATTATTCGACGAGGCCAGCGACGAGCCCAGATTCTCTTTGATTCGTTGTCCCACCGAGGCCGCCACACAGTGCTTTACGGGTCAGTAATTTACAAAGCGAGAGGAAATTGGCTCCAACGACTATGCCAAATCTGCTGCGATTGATTTTTTTTTTTTATTCGAAAATAAATGCCGTGCCGTAGACAGCGCCGGGCTGGACGAACGTGGTTGATTATCGAAAGCTTTCTTCATAACCAATAACGTACACGTAGGAAAAAAAATCTTACTAGCTTGAGTTAAGAAGGTTACGAAAGTAAATCATACCCAAACAAAGATTGTCACGTACGCGGAGAATAAGAATGTGTCGCTCAATAATAATAATAATAATAATAACAACAATAATAATAATATACATTGCGATGTTATTATGTTACACATGCTCTATGCTATATCTTGATTGTTATTTGAACTGTAAAATTGTAAATGTAAAAGTGTTCATCCCGCCAATTAAATAAATAAATATATTAACAATAATAATAATACTAAAGTAATTGCCACATGATATCGAAGTCCGGCCAATTTTGTATTAGCATGAAATTGAAGGGTAAGCGGAATATCGATAAATTTCATAATTACCACAAAAAAATAATTACCAAACACCCAAACGTGCTGCACGGAAATGCGTATTTGTGTCGAGTGAGGGTGAACGGAGCGGATTATCTCGGCGTCTCTCGATAATTAACGATTACATCGCTTTAATAAATAAAATAAATATGGTAGACTTCTTCCAGGTTTTTCGAGATCCGTTACACCCGAGGGAGAGTTTGTGCGTTATGTTTTAGAGCCGTTAATTAGCAAAGCGGGCGGTGCCTCCGGCGAGAGGTGAAATTTAAGGCGCCCGTTATTTCGTACCGGTGTAGGCGCTTTTTATTTTGCCCCCCCCCCCCCCCCCTCTCTTCACTCGCCTCGGTAAATGGTTCGCTTAATTTAGCGAGTTCCCGTGCAATTACCTGCGGTCTGTGATCGATGGAACTGCGTTTAACCTTAGAAATTTTCTTCTCTCTTTTGCAGACTAAAACGAAACATCTCGAAGGGCGTCGCGGTGTGCGAAAGGGGTGGCGATTAATATGGACGCCAGATGACGAAGCTGAGCCTTTTGACGGTGAGTCACGTTCATTTCTCAAACCCACTTCTCGAGGCAATATTTATTGAATTGCATCGCGCAAGGCTGGAATAATAAACAGTGAAAATTGGCGAACACGCTCGCGCGTGGTGCGGATTGCAATTCATGTATTACATCGGTTCGTTCAATTATTGGTTTTCCCGGTAGGAGAAAATTTACAATAACAAAAAAAGAGCGAAAAAGAGGCAATCTCGTTCGATCGAAGACTCGGGCGAAGAAGAAATAAGCTTTCTTACAACGAGCCGGTTGTCGCATTCTTTCCATTCGCTTGGAACCGAGCAAACATGAGCTTTCATTATTCTTTTTTTTTTAACAGCAAGAGGATAATTGCATTTCACCGATCGGAGAGAAAGAAGTAAAAAAAAGTACGTCCCTCAATTTCCTTCGTTGCACGTTGAAATGTAATCGAATAGCTCGGATCGTGGAATCACTTTTAATCCGTTTCTTTTCTTTATCCGCGGTTTTCTTTTTTTTCGTTCTTTACCGATGTTCTTTTTTTTGTTTTGCTATTTCCGTTACGTACGAACGGGGGTTTCCCGTTCGTTTCACACGGACAATCATAACGCTTAACGAAGCCTCCGGTCAAGAGAGCAAGCCCTCTATATCAGCCTTTTCCCTCACCTGCGAGCCAGCGCCGACAATCAGTTTTGGTGGAGTAAAAGGGTCACGATCCAATTGAATCGAGGAGAGGCGCCGGTGAAAGCGCCCCGGGTCCAGCGTCAAAACGAGAGGGGCTCGCTTCGGTGCTCGTCAGCTATCGGTCCGGTCGCCCTCGAGCTTCGATGATCAAAATAAAATAAAGAAAAAGTTTTAAAAGGACGAGATAAAAAATTCCGCAGCGTTCCCTCGTTGATTACACCGCGTTATCGGACCGATAGTTTGCGCAGGGGCTCCGATCAATTTCGCGGAATGTTCGAATCCATCCCGTCGGCTGTAACGCTGACAACGAAGCGTTGATATCGAAGCGACGATGACCCCGTAATGTGTTCATTAAATATTATCCTCGCGCTCATAATTATCAGAAAAACATTGTCGCCGCTATCGCGTGCCTATTATTTCGAGAGGCCGAGCGATAAAGCCGCCTTCGGGTTTATCCAGAGCGGCGTTAATTCACCGATCGGCGTATAATCGCGTCATTTTCCGCGATTTCATGACGCGGACCAAATTTTTGAGATAAACACTTTAGGACCTCATTTCATGAGATTTTGCGTATGCGCATTAAGGGTGTGATACAAACTCGGTCGGTAACGAACCTATTTTCTACGCGACCGTTGGTATTTCGTCCAAAAGTAAATTAGGTTTTCGTGCATTCGTGTTTAGCCCACGAAAACCTAATTCGCTTTGGTCCGAGATATTGATAGTCACGGAGAAAGTCGGGAAACCACTTTGATACCGAGTGAGTATGTATCGCATGCTCTTTATCAGGAACACTCTAAAAACAAGCGTGTTGTTTTGTCGCCTTTAGGCGTGGAAATTGTGTAGTCACTTTTTACATGCTTTGTGGTGTTTCGACCCTGAACGCATGTCGAACTGTGTACATTTTACACGCAGGAATATCCGGGGCTTCTTCGTTAATGTCGACGAGAGGATGTTTTCGAAAGACATGCTGCTTGAAAGACTTTCAATTCATAAACTGTAGTCTTTTCGTCGTCGTATGGCTGGGTTGTAAGGAGACACAGTGGGTAAGAGTATATAAAAAATCAGCTTTATTATTACAGCTAAAACTCGCTCGCATTCAGCTCGCACGCGTCGTCTTTGCGGTGTCGCTTACGGTCTTTGACTGACTTCCCCCCCCCCCCGCGGAGCGCGCCGGTATCTCGCCTAGCAGCGACGCTCGCGTACGCTGCGAATCCTACAAACGTTGCTTCACATCCGTATTCATTGCATTGCACTTAAAACGACACGTCAAATCGGTGATGTCGAACAACGTGTTTCAATAGCTGATTATCCGATGCAGCTTCAAAGCATCACATAGGGCAGAGCGGGGCAAAATGGCATAGCGGGGCAAAACGGGATAATGAGACAAAACGCAATTTTCCAATAACTTTTGGACGGTTGCGGTGAGTGGGGCAAAACGGTATTGAAAATCCGGATGTATCGTTTTAGGACAAAATGGGACATCCAAAAATGATTGGAAAATTGAGTTTTACCCCCGCTGTCCCGTTTTGCCCCACTGCCTCATTTTGCCCCGCTCTCCCTTACGACAGTTGGAAATATTGACTAGCCTGTCTATGATCGTTCTGCGATACACGAGTCCGCCATATCCGCCGCGTGTTGCGATTGACTCAAACGAATATGCAAGTGTGTTCTTTTTGTAGTGTTTTCTTTTATTAAGCGTGTAGTTCTACACCAAGTGAGTTGTTCAGCCTCAAACGCGTTTGAACAATACACATATCATGTATTCCAATAAGTGCGTTCTGTAGGAAAACACTAAAAAGTGTGTAGAGAACACAGGAAAGATGCAGTGCAAACGTGTTCTTTCAACACCTAAGCTGTCCGACACGTATTTTATAATACATTTTCTTGGCGCAACACATGTAATATGTGTTGTAAGTTGTTTCAACAAACTTGACAACACGCTTGTTTTTATAGTAAAACTTTCACTTTAAAAAACAGCGAATTTGCGCGCTGTGTTCCATTTTCCCATGAGTCCCTGTAATTTTGGAACGTGCCAAGAGGTTCTATTCCATACCGAAAATCTATGTCCACCGCGATATAACGCCACTTGTGTATGCACGTAATCTAGAGTTTCGCCAGAAGCATCCCAACCGAGCCCTTACTTATCCACTCGCGAGAGCTTCGAGGGTTTAGTGTCCCCTAAACTACAATATAACCCGAGGAAATTATAGTACGTGGCCGCCGTGGAGGGGTGGGTGGGGGATGTAGGAGATGCTTCCAGCGCAGTCTGCTAGTCTGCAGCAACTTAATAAGCTGATAGGATAGGATCTGGACGTGAACTGTGGGCCGGTGCCTCGACCCCGTTTGCATTCGTGTTTGCGTTGAACGCGCGACGAGCTTGCTCTCCGTTCGCGTCGTCAGTTCGCCAGTATTGCTTCCCAGTAGGAAACCTCCGCTACTTCGGGCTTATCGTATCGTCCGTATGTACAGATACTGGACAGGAATACGTTATAGTATCTCCGGTACGGGGGAGAGTGGATATGTGCGCGGGGGTCGTGTTTACCTTGCCCGCGACCCTTCGGCGACTCCAACCAACGCTTCGTGCGCCACTCGCGCGAAACCCGCCGGGCAACGAATATCTCGCATCCTCTCTGTAACATCTGCCGATCGTTAATTCTGGCTGTATTGCAGCATCCGGGGTGATTCCGGCTGATCGGCGAACCGGACTTTAATTATACACGGAATAGCAAACACCTCGCTGTTTTTATCCACTCTGACGCGCTCTTGGGCTCGATACTGCGGATGCAGTATCGGTCCCTTCCGGGTCTTTGTGTATGAATTGTAGTTACTCTATTTATAATTTTATAATTTTATAATTTTATAATTTTATAATTTTATAATTTTATAATTTTATAATTTTATAATTTTATAATTTTGTAATTTTGTAATTTTATAATTTTATAATTTTATAATTTTATAATTTTATAATTTTATAATTTTATAATTTTATAATTTTATAATTTTATAATTTTATAATTTTATAATTTTATAATTTTGTAATTTTGTAATTTTGTAATTTTATAATTTTATAATTTTATAATTTTACAATTTTACAATTTTACAATTTTACAATTTTACAATTTTACAATTTTACAATTTTACAAGGTCAAGCGCGACATAATCAATTTGTAAAAAAAAAAGACATAAATCCTTTTTTACGCGATTGAAGCTCCCCACGACCTACTTTCATCTTTACCATCTCGCAACCGGCATTCGAGTCTAAAGGGGACGCTTCTCTGTTTGACGTACGATCGAGCGTCGAAGCGTCGACAGGCTTTTCTCGCATTCGTGAAAACGAGTGAATATCAAGATGCGATTTTCCGGCCGCGCGCGCGCGCGCGTGTGTGTGTGTGTGTGTGCAAGGGTGTCGCAGCTATTCGGTTTTGCGCGTGTGATACCATTTCTCGTCCACCCGGAGCGACACTCGTATACTTTAAAACAGTCTCGCCCCCGAAGTATTATTGCACCGTACGTGTGAGTTAAGATCGTAAGGCCTTCGCGTTCCTACTCGAGTACGCGCGTATTTTACAAGAATACTACACAGAGAAGGAGAGAGGTATTACATACTTCGGTGAGAAAGTCCTCGAGAGTTCTCCGTATGTCGCGGGCGGTGTGAGCTCGAGCTCGTACTTATATACGAGCCCTAGTGGAGGCGCCGCCACCTCTTGCTTTCCTCTCGTTCGTGTGTGGCACTGACAGGCCACCTTATGGCAACCCCGCTCGTAAGGACTGTTTTTAAGAGACGAAGTAAAGTAGAGCTCCTCTCGACCGCCCTGCCAACTCTCTATCCGTATAAAAATCACATAAAACGTACGAGGTCCAACCCTCCCGACTCTCTCTCTCTCTCGAGAACGCAGCGGAGAGCGAACTTAAAGCTCTCCTTTTAACTTGTTGCCCTACATAGATCCCCCTTCCGGGAGGGGGATGGATGAAACTGTTGTAACGCCTCGAGATATACCTGCAAGACCTCGATCGTCGAGATACTTCAAACAAAATCACTTTCGAGTCATACATATACAATCTCCCCGCTAAACTCATTACAAGTTTCGACGGTTTCATCAAAAACTAAAAATTTGAAAAAATTCCAGTTTTTTTTTTATAATTCGTCATTCATCATTTTGCTTCCTTATAGAGGAAGTTATTTTTTTTTAATGATTTATTAATATGGAATGTAGAAAAATAAACAAGTTATGAAATTCGGTTCCATATCAAAATAGCGCGAGGTACACTGAGAAAAGAGTTTATTTGATGTTAACAAATCCGTCGTCTCATATGGCGAAATAAATATTTTTTGTTAAAAAAATTTTCCTTAGCCGAACAAAATTTAATTGACAAAAAAAAGTTGTTGAACAATTCGGTTATAAAAAATGGTAATTTGGCTCAACAAAAATTTCCTACCGATAAAGCAATATTTATTTTGCCATGTCGAATAAAATACTTGTAAACATTGAACAAACGAAAAAAATGTTTTTTTTTTAAATAATAAAAATGCTATTTTTTAAATTTCGTCGCGTATTACTCTTTCTCGAAATGTTAATTTCGCGTGTTTTATGCTTCACGCGTTATTCGAATATGTCGGCGCTTTCCCGGATTTTCGAGGCTGTTTTGAGCGAATCAGCGACTCGCATCTCATTACTGATGATGGAAAATGCGCATGAATATTGAAATCGGATTTTCCGGCGTCGTTAATCAGAGTCCTCTCCCGCCGGGGCACCGAGAGTGGCGAGATGCGCGCTAATAATTATCAACGGGAAGCCGAGTCTTTGTGAACAGTCTCGCATGTGATTCGCATGAAAAGTGCTTTACGCTCGTCGAGCGGGGAGAGAGCGAAAGCATTGCCAAGAGTTGCCTGTTTGCCTCTGTAATCCATGAATGCCCAGAAGCGCGCGCGATCACCGCCAGGGTCAGTCAGTCCACCTACGATAATCATTGGAAAATTGATCAGCGCGTCGGATTTCTTCAATTTTGTATCCTCTCTGTCTGCATCCCGAATTCGCTTCCGCTATTTCCGTACGAGGTTTCCGCGCGCTTGCCGCCAACCGCATCGCCGATCGCGCCCTGTATACATGTACATGTATAGGGGAGAGCGGGGCAAAATGGGACAGTGGGGCAAAGCGCAATTTTCCAATAACTTTTGGATGGTGGCGATGGTAATGAATGAATAAAGCGATTTATTGCACGGTAAGACCAAGGGTCCTCTAGGCACATTCATATAGAAAATTATCATCCCAATATCAATAAAAAGGGTATGATGAAAATAAAATAAAAATAATAATAACAATGAAATGAAAAATAGAGATAAACATAAAATACCGATAACAGTAACACGAAATAAAATAGAATAAGGATCATAATAACAATTATGACAACAATCCTATATATCGCCCCTGAGCAATAGCCTGAGTAGACATTTTGGAGCGTTACAGAAGCGTTACATCAGGCCCTTGTCAGGGCCCGATGTAACGCACAAGAATTTCTACTCAGGAGGTCCATAACCAGGCCGCGATAAGTAAGGTAAACGGGGTACAAAATCCGGATGTATCGTTGGGACAAAGTGGAGCATCCAAAAATCATTGGAAAAATTGAGTTTTGCACCACCGTTCCGTTTTGCCCCACTGTCCCATTTAGCCCTGCTCTCCCCATACATGGTCTGCAAAATACTAGTCTGCTCATCCGTGATATTGGGGCAACTGGTTACTCGATTGATGCTCGGTACCATAGTAATAAAAAAGAGGGATTCCGAATGCCTATGGAAATGTAATCAGGCTTATGGATTTGGCGCGAATGAAACTGGGGGTAGACATCGCGCGTTGCGAAGGGGGTGAGCTGGGGGGATGGGGAGGCGAAGATGAATAAATGCGCGCGAGAGGCCAAAAAGGGTAGAGGGAATTCTAGGTGGGTATCGGACCAAAGAGACAATGAATTAATGGACGAACGAGCTTGAACTGGGCTGGTCTATGGCTCAAGGCTCAACGTGCAAACTCATGTGAGTATGAAATTCTCGGTACTATGACGTTATGCACTGTGGCGTTTTACCGTGCGCGGAGCCAATCCTTCCCAAAGCCATATTCATCCGGCCGCTTTCGGTCTGCCGTCCCTTTCATGTCGTCATCCGCGTTGGCCTTTTATTTTCAATGCATCGACGGCTCTCGGTCCTTTTTTCTCCACCGGGTTCTCCATTACCGTTCGGAACAAAAAAGCCAAACGAAAAAAAAAAACCTGCCCGTACGACAAATCAGTTAATGACTCCTTTGGGGGACGAAAGTATTCGACTCAATTCCGCGCCGGTTTCGATGAGAGTGTAAATTGGAACGAGGACGGGGTTGATCGCGAATCGTCAGCGCGTTTTTCGAGAGACGAATGCGGGGATTACGATGGCAGTAAACTGTGGCCGATATTGTTCGAACTCTCCAGCAATAATGCCGAGTGTGTCGGACGTGTGCGCGTGACGCAGAGTCACGCATACCGGAAGCCTGTGCATGTAGTAACTTTTAAAAAAATCACATCTCGCGCATCACTGGGAATTATCATTTTTTTTTTTCACTTTTGCACCAACGATCTTTCTGGTGCTTTGTGCGTTATGGACTTTGCGTGTGTGTGTTGTACACACAGGAACGTACGGGAGAACTGCCTTTGGCCATATTCCAAAAAAACTGAAAAGGGAACGACGACGCTCAAAGAGGTGCACGAGGTAGCGGGGAAAAAATCGTCATCGGGGAAATCTGTAGTTCTTTTTGCTTTAAATCAAAAGTTGAAATGAACATTTTACGATATTGGCGATATTGGCTTTTGCCCTACAGTGAGAGGACGGAAAAGTGCAGGAGTGAGTGAGTTTGAAGTGAGATCAATGGAAAACAAAAGAAAAAAAAAAAATGGAATTTCAATATACGATGGGAAGCTCCGATGGATAGTCAAATTTTTGATGTGCGACGTTCGCCGAGTTATAAACGGTGCTGCAATCATTGAAATACGATCGAACCTGTTCGAATTACCGCGCTAGGTGATGACGGATTTTCTCGATTCCGCGAATCCTGGGAGAAAACGAGGCACAGCTGTTACGGGGTCAAAGTGCGCGAATAACCGAGCGTGCAATCCTGGCTCCCTGCAGGGCAATCCAGGAACCATCCAGGATCTCTCTCTTTCTCTCTGGCAATTCTCCAGTCGGGGTCTCTACGGATAACTGAAGTATACTTTCGCGAAGGTTCTGAAACACCGTAACGAGATTATCCCCCTTATCCTGCAGTACAGAGTAAAAAAAAAACTACTTTTTCACGTTCGATAAACAACTTTTCTTTTTATTTTCATTTTTATACATTATTAAAACACTTTTATCTTTATAATACACTACTTTTATTTTGGTGCAACACTGAAAACACCGGACGAGAGTATGTCCCTTACACCCAGAAAAATAATTTATTTGACGGCCACCGTTTATTTGATTTAAGTAAAATATTTATTTGATTTAAATGAATATTTATTTGAATTAAGTAATTACTTACTTAAATGAAATAAATATTTATTTAAATCAAATAAATATTTTACTTAAACCAAATAAACGGTGGCCGTCAAATAAATTATTTTTCTGGGTGTAACCTGCGGAGTACAGAGTTAAAAATAATTTTTGCACGCTCGATAAACAACATTTTATTTTATTTTCATAATTTTTGAAAACACTTTCATCTCCGTAATGCACTATTTTTCTTTTCTTAATTCTTTCGTCGAATGATCGAGCTTCGAGTTTTCCGTTGAGAAAAGAGTTTATTTGATGTTAAATCTTCTGATATGGCGAAATAAATATTGATTCATTGTGAACGAATTTGAGTTGGGTCAAATAAAGTTTGATCGACCTAAAGAAAAAAAAAATGTTGAACAAGTTGGTAATAAAAAAATGTATTTATTTCGCTCGACTAAAATTTCTATAGAAAATATGATACGCTGGATATGGAAAAATATTTATTGTTCCATATCCAGCGAAAGATTTTTGTAATCTTAAATAAACCCAACTTTCAGTGTAGAACACCAAACATTTTTGCATCCTTTCACCAGCGCATGTGAACCTAAAAAACTAAAAAAGAAGAAAACGAAAACATAACCTTCGAAGTCTCATAGTCCGGCGTTGCACATATGTAGATAATCCGAATGATGGAAAAACCTGGATCGCGTGTTCTGATCCACCTGTCGCCTGTTAATTCTCGTTACTGTACCAATACTAATATTCATTCTTACTGTAAGACTACCTTCTATTTTACCTGGTTGTTGTATTGCCTATTGTACTATTAGAAACGTTAAGATTGCTTGCTTTCCACTGCTTGCATTGCTACTGTATTATTATTATTATTATCATTATTATTATTAAGATCATTTGCTTACTATTCATTGCCTGTATTGCTTGGTCCTTAGGGGATTTATCTCAGGACTTCATAAACTCTTATCTATATATCAATCTATCTAATCCCGGAAATCACCATACTTCACTATTATTCAAATTTCTCTCCGCGCGATACAGAATTAGTAACAACCTGACCTTGATTGAATAGACTTCCTGTCCCGCGCCGAGAGATCAACTTCGGATTACCGACACGAAATCCCCTGCAAAAAAAAAAAAAAAAAAAACATGTTCCATCATTGAAATACCTCTCGAACGGTGAATTAACTTCGCGTTCAAAAAAAGTCAAATCGGATGGACGCTGCTTTCGCATTCGGACATCCGACGCAAAGAGAATTGCACATATTTTCTCGAGTGAGTTACGCGCTCGCGCTCTCGAGGCTCGCGTAATTCGCTCGACAGAGGGAACAAAAATAAAATGAACCAAATAAATAAAAAAAAAAAAAAAATACAGAGCGAAGAGATAACACAAAACCCGTGCCCGTAACGGGGTTGAACCCGAATTCAAATTTCACGATGCGGCGCCCTCGGGTGACTTCCGGGCTTCCGGTAGTGAGAAAGATGGAAAAGAGTTTTTCGTGCTGCAGGCAGGTTGCATCGGGCAGGCGTGTGGAAACAGCAGGCCGGGGAATCGCGGTGCATTGGTTGTGTGAGAGGTGCCGTTCCGCGCCATAGTCTTCCCCTCTCTCCATCCTTTGCCTCTATTTTACCCTCGTCACTCCCTCGTAGTTTTCAAAGTATAATATTGTAAAAATATCGCAGCCAGTCCCGTTGACAAAGTCATGCATAATGTATTCCGTTCGCGTTGGTGAACGGGTAGATGTGGAGGAAACGCAGCAAGGGCGAGAAACAGGTATATAGGGTGGCATGTACATATATACGTATGTGTGTATGTGTGGCCCACGGTACTTGCAGTGTGGGTGTGTAATATGGCAAAGTAGAGTGTAGAGTCGAGGAGGATAAAGGCTGAAGCGAAGAAACGGAAAAGGAAAGGCGACGCTGGTGGCAGGCAGCTAAATTCTGTCTGGCTTTGGTAGACACTCTTCTGTTAGCGTGGACGCAGCGGGTGTAGTTGTGATAGTAGTCGGGGACAGGAGAAGTAAAACGAAAAAAGAAGAAAAGACGCTTTGCATTCTGGCTGGGCGGCGGAGATAGAGGAGAACTAGCCAAAGCGGCTCGGATGGTAATGCGGGTCGCGCACTTGTCGCGAGAGTTGTATCGACGAGGATGCATTACGGAGAGTTTTTGATCGGGTATGAATTAATATCGGTGGCTTAATTTCATAGGGACATGTCGGCTGTGTGTCAGCTTCTCCGTAAATCATGAAGCTGGCCTTTTATCCTTGCGATAAAGGGAAAAAAGTCACCTTTATAAAAAGTGATCCCCCTTCTTGACACGGCAGCGACCGCGGCAACAAGACATATTATAGAGAGCTATTAATATAATTTTATTTATTAATACCCAAATTTAATTTTATATACTAATATTTAAATATATAATTATATATACTAATATTTAAATATAATTTTATATGCTAATATTTAAATATAAATGTTATCTTTCTTTTTCATTTTATAAAAAAAAAGTTTACGGGCCACGAGACTCGAGACGCAAGCCGAATCACTAATTTCGTTAAATCTTTCGATACCAATCGTGCGCTTAGCAGTCAGCGGGAGAAATGTTAGCTCAGACAATTGGCTTATTTAAAAAAACGTTATAATTTTTTAAAACACAAAACCCCGTGGTTTTAATCTTACTCGACCCCCATTGCCTTCATCCCCTTTAGCTCGCCCTCCTCTTTTTTTTCCCCAGCAACGTTTCTCTTTCGCGTCGGCTGCGCGCTGGCTGGCTCTGCGAAAAGGTTGGAATAAAAAAATCGTCACCCTAGTAGCGCAAAAAAAAAAAAGAAAAAAAATTATAAAAAGTTAAAAAGAAGCGAAACGAAAGGAGAGAAAAAAGGAATAAATTTCGAAGGGCTGAAAGGAAAGGAGAGCGGAGGGTGAGGGTGAGGTAGTCGAGAGAAATTATCGACAACCGCGCGTCAGTGAACCCGCCATGTTGGTGCACCGGGTTCAATCGACTTCCCTCCTCCTCCCCCCCACTCCACCTTCTCCTCACCCCCTTTTCGTTAGTAGACTCTTTCTTCCCTACGTTTTTGCATAGACATACAGAGCACGGCTTTCGCTGGAATAAAATCTCTATAGGAAAAAAGAAGAAAAAAAAAAGTCGCGTACCACGAAGAATCGGGTATAAAAATTCCCCGTTACAGAAAGGATGCTGAGGAGGGAGTCTCGTTACTGCGAATCCCGCGAAGCCAACGAGACGGAAAGGAACACGGGAATTATCTTTGAGCGCGAAAAACATTATCGGGACGGCATTCCTTTTGTTGTAACTCTCCGACTCTAACATATTCACGGCAATTAGCATCGCCGCTTAAATTATCCGAGCGATTCAGTGTTTTCCTCTTTATTTTTTACATTTTTCATTTTTATTTATTTTTACACTGCATAAAATCCGTACTGCTCACACGTTTATACTAGAAATTGCGAGAACTTCTCCCCGGACAGTCAGTTCCAGGCGAATTTATAATTATCAACACGGGGCTTTGATATATTTATATTTATATTTATATTTATATTTATATTTATATTTATATTTATATTTATATTTATATTTATATTTATATTTATATTTATATTTATATTTATATTTATATTTATATTTATATTTATATTTATATTTATATTTATATTTATATTTATATTTATATTTACAATATTTCCGCGATAAAGTTTAACGAATTTTGGGCGTCCCGTTTGCGAGTTTCGAGCAGATTTGGTTGCCCGTCCCGGTCCGAATTCGGGACCAGCCGGGGCGGCAACCTTGCCGTTGTGCGGAACAGCGAAAATTCGCTTTGGCAGGCGGAACAGCGAGGGAGAAATCGCCTTTGTGCGTATTCGTGACCGAGTTAAAAGGTTTGAAGCGAGTAAACGAAGGTTTCACGTAGAGCGGATACAACGCGGTTATGACGATGCGCGGGCTGAACGGACGAGCGGAAGGCTGAACGATGCCGGAGGAACGGCTTTATCGTGCTACATAATGCCGCCGCATGCATTAAAACACGGCGAAACTCCCGTGACGAGACAGAGAAGGAGCCGGTTTGAGAGAGGCAAGCTCCTTGATAACGCAAGCTCGGCGAACCGCTTCCAACGTTGTCTTTCTGCCGTCGCATCCGCTGTCTCTCGTCGGAGCTCCTCCGTGTTCAAAGTAATTGCATCCCCGAGAGTAACGTTGGAACACGACGCGCAATTTTATTCCAACCCAAGCCCCGCACACTGGGCTGTGCGTGGTTCATTAACGCCAACCTCCGCCATCGGCGATTCTTCGAAGCAACCGGTGTATTCAATTTACGGCACGGTTCTTTTTTTTTCTCCTGACAAGGGCGGAATTTTTTTTTACCTGGAAACATTCGGGTCGGGAGGATTGAATCAAAAGTGTTCTGAAAACGTCTTACGTCAGTTTTGAAAATTGAGTTATGCACATTGTTAAAATTGAAGAATTTGAAATTTATCTAATTTTATTAAGTCTCCTAGTAGGAGCGCTACACAGGGCCAGTATGGGCGCGGGCGTCGGCCAGTGACAGTAATTGAAGTCCGGTTTGGGCCTAGGAGGGTTTCAACAGGAGCAGAAAACTAAATACGAGCACTGTTCTAATTAATAAAATTTCATGTTTCGTTCAATTTTTTTTCAAATTTATAAAGTAGTTGCAGCTTTGTGCAACCGTTTTGTGCCTTTCAGCAGCGCACCCAGAAAAATAATTTATTCGCCGAGCGCCCCGCAAATAAATATTCGTTTGCTTTAAATAAATATTAATTTTTAATCGAATGAATATTTAATTGCGGACATCAAATAAATTATTTTTCTGGGTGTGTGAAAGCAGTGAAAAGTGCCGACCATAAAGAAATTATGCAATATCCATCCACTAACGACTCGGCAGTCATTGGCGATGATTGTCTTGCAAACCGCTCGTCGACTGGCTGGTCTGTTGCGGCGGTCATCTGCTGATTGGAGGGGCCAAATCAGAGATGAGAGCGCAGCAGTCGGGCTACTAATTTAACGTCGATAATTACGAAGCGATTATTCAAATTTAGTTCGAAACGACCGCGTTGAACTAACTCCGTCGCGACCGCTGCGGCCGTGCCTACAAATTGAATTGGTTGCCCATTGTCCGCAGAAACTCCGAGTCCCATGTCCGCACGATAGCGACGTACATCAGATTCACCGCTTCCGGAAAGATCGGTACTTATAAATTCTTTTCATAAACCTTAACCGGAAAAGATCGTACCCAATATTCAAATCTCCTTTAATCAAACTTCGGATTACTCGATTAAAAAATAATAATAATAAAAAAAAAAGTAAAACCTCGGTGAAACTCTCCGCTCGCAGAACGACAAAGCCCGGAAGTGCAGAGAATTAATTCGCGGCAACCGCGAATAAAGCTCCGTCCAAAACTTTAACAACCGGCTCTAACCTCGGGTACGTCTTCTTTTGTAATGGCGAACACTGTACCGTACTGTTTGATTTACTCGTATAACCTCCCCCTCTAAAAGTCTTTCCATTACGATATTAAAAGCCATGCCGGTTTTCCAGAACTCTAGTCCCGGTCCTTCGCCATCTTTTCGCGTCCCGTCATCCACCTTTTCCACTCACTTCCTGTTCGCACTGCTTTTTCCCTCCCCGTAACATCCCTCCGCGCCATCGCCGCTCGTCGGGGGGGATTTAACGCTCTTTATTATTATTTTTTTTTTCTGGCAAGAAACAACCTCGACGGGAATCTCCGAGCCGGTCCTGTCACCCAGAAAAAAGTTTATTTCAATCAAAGAAAATTTGATAAGGACGTAGAAAAGTGTTTATTTGCTTCATAACCTAATAGAGCGTTGACGAATTTCTAATATATTTATTTGTTTGATGATATTATTCCTATTATTTAATAACGTTTGTTTGGATTTAATAAACATGTGTTTATGTAGAATAATTTATTTATTTCCTGCCAGACTTGCCGCTTTTGATCGTGTGGGAATAGCGTGATATATGAATGACGCGGAAACGAATTGTTCGTTGAACAAGTCATTTTTACTATCAACGGAGCACCAACAAGCAATGTTTTATTATTAAAATATGCATACAGATCCGTTGTCGACGCACGATTTCACTAATACGTCGCACATTAGTTATACTCATAATATAACCAATCTCGATGTTGGTTCATCGAGGACTCATTCCATAACCACAATTCGATCGACGGACACAGCTTGTGGTAAACAAAATTTCGTAAAAACAAACCGATGACACATTCACATCTCTACCACTCACGACTCTACCGTGTGTTAATTATGTACGATATGCATATGTGAGGTAAAACTCTACAGGAATATAAATAAAACTCGCCGGAATTAAAATAACATTCTACCGGGATACGAGGATAGACGGTAGCCTCGTATTGCGGAAGAGTTTTCTTGTAATTCCGGTAGAGTTTTATTTTGATTCTGATGGAGTTTTTTTTAACTTTCTGGTAGAGTCATAATACGGTAGAATTGTAATATGGTAGAGATGTTTTCTGGTAGAGTTGCGAGTGGTAGAGATGTAAATGTGCCAACCGATGAGTTGCCTCTCTATTACAATGCCGCGGTTCCCCGTAAGGAATAAATATGCTCTTGCACTATCAGCGATGTTTTCAGACGACTGACGCCTTGACGACTCCGCAATGCGCGCTACCGGGTAGTAGCCGCGTCGTCTTGACGTCAAATATATGAAATCTTTCGCGCGAATAAACGTTTTTATTAAAGTACAAAAATCTCTGAATACATTTTTTTACTTACATCAAAGTATAGCCGTTATTTGAATCTAACAAGGATTTTATTGAGGCAAGCAAGCATTCCTTTAATCTTAATAAACGTCATTCGAAGATCGAAATATTTTTGATTTTAATAAATCTTTTGTTCGGCTCTGCTTTCTCCCTCCCCCTAACACCCCTCTGCGCCACTGCCCTTCGTCGGGGCGGATTTAACGCTCTCGATTATTATTTATTTTTTTCCTGGCAAGAAACAGCCTCGACGGGAATCTCCTCGCCGGTTCTACTATCCAAGATCCCGGATGCGGAGCGGGCCAGCAAAGCTCGTTTTCCTCGGGATCTTCGCGAACTCCCGCGGACGGCTTTCACCCTCGCCATAAATATATAACTCTCGCTGCCACTTTAATCTAATCAGTTTCGTCGAAGATCCTTCCGGTCGATGCTCCTCTTCTTCCATTCGAGACTTCCATTAAGCTTTTCTTCTTCCACCGCCTAACATTCGCCCGTTGGCTCGCGAAACGTCCTCGATATATCGCCAAAGCTTTTGGCTTCGGAGCGGCGGCAACGTCTGGGAGAGCGGACCTACCGACCGGTACAGTTGGCCACGACCCTCTTACGAGCGAGGGAGCGGGGGGAGGCGGAGTGTGTTAGCAACCCTCACACCAGGTCGATACATCGGGGATCACATTTGTCAAGTGAAATGCCGTAAGTCACTCGTTAATGGCCCAACTCTGTTCCCATCTTACTTTTGCTCTCTATTCCACTGCGCGCCCGACAGCCCGGAGAATGGAAGAATTTTCTCAAAGATCTTCCGATTTTCCTTTATCGTTCTCTTTTTCTTACTCCCTTTCTCTTCATCCTTTTTTTTTCCTTCCACCTCACCATTTTCCTCTAAGACAGGACATTATTTCTCGACTCTCGTTCTTAACCCCCCTCCCCCCCCCCCTCCCCCCCGCCGCGACCCTGTTCTCCTTCCGCGATCGCAATTCACCTCCACGGAATTACGTATATACTTTTAACATAATGGAATGGAGACAAAGTATCGGGAATTACACGGTAGATTTCGCGAGGAAACCTTTGTGTATAAACTAGATTCTCGACAGTTTTTGATAGCTATTCCATTCCACCTGCGAGGGAGGGGGAGACAGAGTCGCCGTAATACCTTACCCACAGACCACTGATCTGGGTAATATTTTCCCAACGATTCACTCGGAATATACATACCTTTTACCTCGCTGTCCTCGCGATATCTAACTCAGAGGGAAACTCATTTGCCCCGGGAAATATAATGTTGCGAAAAGCTGCGCACAAACCCACCCCCCACCCCCTCCCCTTCCCTGGCGTGGGTTCCATCTAAAATTTATATGAGAGAAGAAGCTTCTTCTATGAATAATATTATACTATCACGTGATGAAGTGTAAGAGTGGAATTACTTTAATAGCAAAAAAAATAAGGGAAATCGGAGGAAAATTGTTGTAATGGATTCACACAATTATCGTTATTGAATCAACTAATCGTTCGCACACTGAGAAAAAATACAGTTGAATCAACTGAAGATTCGAGCAGGGACGTTCAAATGAATATTTTGTCGGTACAGCTAAAAGATTAGTTCAATAAATTTTTTAATTATTTCACCAAAATATTTTTGAGGCGTTAAGATATTTTATTCAACCAGCGAAATATTAGTTTGAACGTCTCTGCCCGAATCTTCAGTTGATTCAACTGCATTTTTTTTTATCAGCCCACTGTAGACATTTTTTTGCGAAGATGATACGAAAAATTATGAAGTGTTTATACACAGAACGGTTGGTTAATTTTTAATATGGAAAAAAATCGAGATGAGGTTAATTGATCGGTGTATAAAATTGCATTGATCGGTTCGCGCGTAAAAACTCGCCGCAGTCTGTGCACATATTTAAACATGGTTTTTTTACGCTGCCCTCACGATTATTCATATTTTTTTTTCCATAAATTTGATTTTTATTGATTACCTTTTTTAATTTTTAATTTTAATTTTTTATGCCCCGAGGCGAGTCATGGAAATCGTGACTTTGGATTGTCTCTATCCGGGGAACAGCGCGATTCCGCGATGGTCGCGTGCCGTGCGAATCTCTCGGCGAGAGTAACTTATAAAAATTCATGAACGTGGCGCGCCGCGGCGATGGGCTTGCCGAAAACTATTCTAACGCGCTGGAGTACCGTGGCCCTGCACGCAGCGTCCGTGAATCACAGAAATATATGGCTTTTTTGGAGGGGGGGGGGGGGGGGGGGGGGAGAGGGGATAAAGTGGGTGGGGGGGAAAGAGGATACACGCTGGGCCGCGTATGTATGCGTTCTTCGTTGAATTCATGAATTTTCATTGGTCAGCCCTCTCGGGGCGGTCGGCATTACGCTCAACGACCAAAAATTCACTGCAACCAGAAATTTCACTGCAATCAGAAATTCGCCGAAACTGGAAATTCACCGCGTCCGGAAATTCGCGGCGAACATCGTCCGATTCTAAATGTCTCGCTGTCTCGGCTCCGGATTGTATTATTGTTGTAATTGCGTAATATCTGTCGGGCCGCAAAAATGAATACCCGCAACAAATCCGCAGAGCCAATTTCAGATTCGTCCCGAATTTTGATGATGCACAAGCTACAAACCCACACACGCGAGCTTGGATTGCGGGACTTCATTCGAGTTTCCGTAACGCGTGTCCGAGCACTCGCGTGTAGTGGAAAATCGGTGTTACCACGATTCGGGCACGCTCTGATACTCCAACTACCGTTATCATTAATCGATCGGATTATCGGCGTTGAACGGCACGGCAAATTAGCTGATAATTAGAAGCCTCCCCACATTGTCGGGACGATAAATCTAATTGAGATTTGAACCGATCGTCGCCGCTCTTCGAACGATATTCGTCGAACAAATTCGATACCGAGAAAGCCGGTGGATCCGGCGTCAACGCCTCCAAAATTTTCCTAAATCTTTAAATTTTCCTAAATCTCTAAATTTTCCTAAATCTGTAAATTTTTCTGAATCTTTAAATTTTGGTAAATGTTTCAATTTTAATAAATCTTCAAAGTTTCCTAAATCTTCAAATTTTGATTCGTCAACAGACATTAAAAAATAAATAATTTTTTTTTTTAAAGGGTGTGGATGAAAATGTTACATGTAGATAGACGTAGCCTCAGAGGCAAATAGTCCGAGCTTCGCGACACGTTCTTTAAATACCCGTACTGCAAATATATACCGGGTATATAGAAAAACGCGGACGGTGCGCGACTTCACAGAAATTTTTATTTTCATTTTACGTCAATGGCCCGGCTCTCGGACATCGGGGCGACAGGGCGGACCCGCAGAGTGCAGCATTTTATTTCGATACTTGCCTCGTCCTCGTCGTCGTCGTAGTCGTAAAAACGCCGGGTAGCGATGACTTCACGTCCGACTGCGTGACGGGATAAAAAAAGCGGGGGGCGACTGTGGCGTAGCTTTAACTGCCGGTGACATTTTTCCTATGATATCTGGACCCCGCAGTGTTGTGTTAACAATGGTACGGATTTATCCTGCCGGGGAGAGATGAAAGATAAAAAAAAAAATAATTAAAAAAATCTCTTTCTCGTTGGAGTAACAAATACCCCTCACCGATCTGAGAACTGTATATCTGTATAGATGTCCGCGACACCGGCGGCGAACAAACACTATCCCCATTTTGTTCTCTCCATAATCCAAATAATCCGAGTCTTTACAAAAAGAACTCCATTTTTACAAATAACGAGAAAAGATAGATTTATTTTTCAAATAAATAAAAATATTTTAATGACTATATCTAAGTCTATTTAAATATATTTAAGTATATATTTAAATAAATGTAAAAATATTTTAATAAATAGAAAATTGTTGAACCATTCTGTCCCATCTGCCTCCGGTTGTACAATATCCAATGTGTTGACAATGGTACGGATTTATCCTGCCGGAAAAAGATGAAAGATACAAAAAAAATAAATAAAAAAATCTCTTTCATGTTGGAGTAACAAATATCCGTCACCGATCCGAGAACTATATACCTGCAGAGATGTCCGCGACACTGCAGGTGAACAAACACTATCGCCATTTTTCTCTCCCCATAATCCCGGTCTAAAATAAAAAAATTGAATTTTCATAAATATCGAGAAAACAGATTTTTTAAAAATGAATAGAAATATATAAATTAATATATTTATATATAATACATATAATAAAAATATTTAAATAAATAGAAAATCGTTGAACCATTCGGCCACATCTGCCTGCGGTTGTACGCTATCATAAACCGTGACCCGGCTCGACGAACACTTTCACCCACCTTTTTTTAATTTTCCAAAATCCAACTCAACTGATAAAAATATCCATAAAACTGTTAGACCGTTCTGCCCCCTCAGCCTCCTCTTCCACAATATATATAATATAGCCTAACCCGGCTCGATGAGAGGTTTTCCTCCAAGTTACTTTTTTTTGTTCTCTCCAAGTCACCCGTCCAGTGGGGATGAATAAACGACGAGGCAATTCTCGAGTTCCGGGTGTCGTCCCCGGCCCGAGCTAAACTATGCTATACCCGCCATTACTATTACTATGATACGCTATAGACGATCGTGTATTGTGCAACACCATATACGAACAAAGTTCCGCGAGTCCTGCCGGACTCGTTGGAACTTCGCACCGTGGCGGCGGGCTCGGTCTGAATTCCGCTATTGTAGTATAGCGCGGAGAACGGTGCAGTGGTCACATCCAGAGTCCGCGTATATTCCCGTCATGTGTGAGTGTGTGTGTCCACCGCCCGGAGAAGTTGCGGGATGCTGGGTTCTCCCGCCGACGTACGTTTCGACGGCGAACCGTTGCCAGTCGGGGCGAGACGAGCACGAGAGGAAACATATTTCATCGTGCCAAGTTCATCCTGGAGGCTCTCCAACGGCAAAGCGAGACGAAGGAGATCCGGAAGAGGCAATATCGCCGCCTCCTTATCGGACCGACGGAAACCCGCCGGGATCGCCCGGCGCGGAGATTTCTCAAGGATACGAGAATACAAGGATGAGACAGTGGAAATGGAGTAAACGAGTATCTCACACCTGGGCACGGGATTGATAAGCTTCTGGTATTTCGTGCACCGGCTGTAGGCAGTTTTACGTCTCGGTTATTTGGACGACGATCGATCCTGCTCGCGCTCTTCCGCTCGTTGGTTGTGCGGGAGATCGAATGAGCGATCGGGACGAAAAAACATGTATATATGGGGCATTCTGCGTCAAATCGACAGCTCGTGTCTCTGATGGGCTCATTTTATACATTTTTTTTTTGGTATTATGTTGTTACCGTCCTGTAATGGTGTCGGCATTTTTTTTACCGATTTTTTTTTAGACCAACGGTGATATTTTTTTATCTAAAAAACCAATTCCAATACGGCATTTTCAAAAAACCTGAAAATATGTACAAAGATTCTATGATTTTTGAGAACAATCCGATAATGGGATTTCAGTATTTACTTTTTTTATTGTATGAATTGTATTTTTATGAACTTCAGAATAATTGAAATCCATCAATATTTGAGAAAGTTATGACCGATTAACCCTTTATAAGTCACACCTCTATCCCCTATCCGCGTCCGTTAGTCCCGTTTCGGCACGGTTTCGGGTGGTGTGACTTATATAGGGTTAAAAAAGTAAAAATTCCAATTGCGACATGAAAGAAAGTAGAAACTTACGAAAAAATAGTAAATATTGAGATCCCATTATCGTGTGATGCTTAAGAATAATATTTTACATAATAGAATCTGTGTGCATTTTTTCAGATTTTTAAAAACGGTGTTTTCAGAATTGGTTTTTCGAGGATTTTAAAATTTCACTGGGGGTGAAAAAACACTGAAAAAAATTCCGAGACCCTTATGGGTCGACAACAACATCATACTAAAAAAGCAAAATCGACGAGGGTGAGGGACATGGACTGCCGATTTGACGTGCAATGCCACATATACACAGAGCGAAAATAATAGTACAATAAGGTGAGGATTTTTTTTTTCCAATTACCATCGAAAACTCGATATCAACGATACTTTAGTTTTAACGAGTTTTAACACACACAGGCGTAAAATAACGACCTCGTATCTCATCCAAGGTTTACACATATCTGTAAAAAAATTTAAAAAAAGCGCCACTCAATCGGAATGTACGAAAACATTACACTGCACAGATGTAACATCGGGGAGCAATTTTTTAATTATTTTTCACTCGAGTGAATATATTTTGATGTTAGAAACGCCCGAGTGGATGTTGGAAAGCACTGTAATAATATATTGGGAATTTCCCAATTTTTCGAGTTGCTCGGGGCAACGGCAGCACTTAGCGGGGAGGAGCGGTTAGGGCTGGGGGGGGGGGGGGGGGGAAGCGTTGGTATGAAAAACCAATACATTATGCACGTCGTTGCTAAAGAACTGCCGAGGAAAAGATAGCTCTGAGGCATATAGAGTATAATCATGTATATAAATATATAAATATATATATATATAGATATATGTATATTTATATATAGATAAATATGAGCGAAGAAGAGCAAGCGGAAGCGTCTGCGAGGAGAGCCGAAGCTCGCGAACTTGGAAGGTTCTTGCAAAGTAGGCCACAGCAAGTTGATGCAGCAGGAGCTGGAGAAACTGCACCAGCAGTGGCTGATACTGCTGTTGGCAGTAGTACCGGGAGATGCGACCGATGCTCGAGTTCTAGTATACTCGAGATTCCCTCCGCCGTTCCCGTATAACTAGCGCCGATTGGTAAGGCCATTGAAATTAGAAGTGGGGCAGTCTTCAGTTCCGGATTTCCACTGTAATTATGCATTGATAGAGTGCACTGGCGCACCGTGGCAGGACCACGGAAACGCTCCGTAGTCCTGTAGATCCAATGGAATTGGAAATTATTCTAAGGAAAGTAATAATATGTTGCACTAGTGAAAGAACGGAACAAGGTTCTTTTATTTCCATATTGGGTCAGTCTCTTTTTTTCATTTATTTTAAATAAAAAAATGACTGGAGAACGTCGAGAAAGTACGCGCGAGTTCTCGCAGTTGGAATGAAATTAAACAAAATCAATGATTCGAGTGAAAATGCTGACGATTTGAGAAATCGAAAATTGCAATCTTCCGAGTTCTTCGGGGAAGTTCGGAGGCTTTAAAGTGAGACTGGACTCCGGGCTACATGAAATAAAATGAACATCAATGAAATTGGAAATTATCGTACGGAAAATAATAATCTGTCGCCCTAATGAAAGGACCGAGAAAGGTTTTTTTTATTTCCATGATGGAACATTTTATTTTTTATTTATTAAATAAAAAATGACTGAAGATCGTCGAGAAAGTACGCGCGAGTTCTCGGAGCCGGAATGGAATGTAACAAATTCAATGATTCGAGTGAAAATGCTGACGATTTCGGAAATCGAAAATTGCAATCTTCCAGTTCCGCGCGGAAGTGCGGGGGCTTTGTGAGTGAAACGGGACTGCGGGTTACAATTGTCATCGGCTCTTTTCCCCCCCTCAGAACCGAAGCTTCTCGCCGGTGTCGCTTGGCGAAACTTGGCCAAAGTGCTGGACACTCGACGATAAACGCGCTTCCAGCAGAGAAACGCTCTGCGGTGCTTCCGGTGCTTCTCTTCTACTTTAACCTGAGATCAGCTCAACTCGCGACAAGTCCAATGTTTACCGTGAGCTTCGGCTTTTCGAGTTGTGGCTTCGCAGAGTATGAGGGAAACTCTTGTCAGCTCTTACCCGAGTCCGGAGTACATAAAGTCGATGTACGCTAAAAAAAAAAAAGAAAAAATCGACATCTCTCGAAATATTACTATTGGTCTGTTTTCGTCAGGTTCGGATTTAATAGAGCGAAAAGTCAAATACTCGCATTTGAACGGTTTCCGGTAGGCGTTTGTACCGAATTGCACGAAATTCCAACAATCCTTCGTCGGTGGCTTTGCGTTCGTTCGTGAATTTAATTTTCCCTTCTCTGCAGAGCTTTCTGCAGAGTACTTCCGGTCTCCCATACATACGGAGATGCGACGTGCAATTCCTCGCCACGTCTGCAGTTGGGAAACTTCCCTGCACGAATCCAAAGCGCCGATGTGTTCTCTGCGATATCTAAAATACAATATAAACAAATAAAATAAACAATTTTGTTAATAAAAAATATTACACGGAATGAAAACAATAATACAATTAGCTGAGAATTCTAGTACATGGGTTAAAAAAAAAACACATTTTTTAAATTAAAAAGTTACCCGGAACGAAAACAATAATACAATTAGCTAAAAATAAAATGTTCCAATTATCATCGGAAGCTCGATGATATCGATACTTTAATATTCACGACTATCCACTCGTGTTTAAAATAACAATAGCTGTTTGCGAAAACACTTCGAAATTTTCAAATATTGTAATGAAAATTTAATATAATTATGATAATATCGCCCGGACGATATATTTCCCGTTCGTCCGACCACGCAACGAGCGTGACCCCTCCCCCACTCTCGAGGCAATTAAATCATAGCGATGATGTTTGCGGCAAACACTCGTCGGCAAACTGTTCCATTGAAATCGTATACGCCGCGAGGAGAGGCGGAAAACGCTCGGAATTCCTTTCGGCGAATTGTCGATAGCGAGGAGGGAGAGTTCCGGCGCGTTTCAGATCGTACGAATAAATATTTTATTTCCATTTATACTATTATTACTATCATTATTTTCATCGTCGACAAAGGGTAGAGAGAAAAAAAAATATATACGAGGGACGAATCGTCGGGACTTCCGAGAGGGTTCTTTTTTTTCTCCGACGAGTTTCGTCGGGGACGATAAGATTGGTGAGAGCCTTTACCACTACGCCTCTTCATTACCATACTTGTCTTTTCTTTTTTTTTGTTCTCGGTTTCCGCAGTTTCAGCCTTACCCGCCCATTATTTTTCCTTCCGGAGTCTTCATTGCGCTCCCTTTCGCCTTGCACCGCACCGGCCGAATGTTTATTCATTTAGCATCGTTTCCATCAGCAAAGCCACAATCAGAGACGGAGCGCTCTCCCTCTCGAGGGAGTACACGGTAAAAATAAGTTTGTACTTTTTACAACAACTTATTGTCCACAAACGTCCACAATTTTTTGATTGTTAGTTTTCTAATCGCACCATCAGGCTTCTAATTTTACGAACAAAAGTACAAACGGAAATTGAACACGGGAAATAAATGGACAAGTTTGGATATTCAAGCCTAAACAAAAGAATTTGTCACTTATTTGACAACATTATTTTTACGAAACTTCGTATTCCGATTTTACGAACTTATTCTTTACTGTCTACTTTCTCGAATTTTTTATATCCAAAAAATTTTTTTCCGTGTAACTTTTATTTCCACAAACGTCCACAATTTTTTAATTGTTAGTTTTCTAATCGCACCATCCGGCTTCTAGTTTTGCGAACAAATGTACAAACCAAAATTGTCAATAACACGGGAAATAAAAGGACAAGTTTGTATATTGAAGCCTAAACAAACGAATTTGTTACTTATTTGACAAAATTATTTTTACGAAACTTCGTACTCCGATTTTACAAACTAATTCTTTACTGTCTACTTTCTCGAATTTTCTATATCTAAGATTTTTTTTCTGTGTAACTTTTATTTCCACCAACGTCTGAAATTTTTTAACTGTTAATTATCTGATCGAACCATCCGACTTCTAGTTTTACGAACAAATGTACAAACCAAAATTGTCAATAACACGGGAAACAAAAGGACAAGTTTGCATATTCAAGCCCGAACAAACGAATTAGTTACTTATTCGACAACATTATTTTTACGAAACTTCGTACTCCGATTTTACGAAATAATTTTTTTCTGTCCACCTTCTCGAATTATTAATATCTAAGATTTTTATTTCCGTGTAACTTTTATTTCCACTGGTGCGCTCTGACGAGAAGTCCGCTCGCTCGTGAAGCAGCGACGAGAGACGAGTGGGCAAGATGCAGGTTGTAACGGCTGGAGTTCCAGAGTGAAGTTGCGAAGGGAGACCACACGAAAGGGAGCTGCGGAACCTCCCTTCGTCAAAGCCGCTCGCGTTCTGCAATACCGCGGAGTAATCGAAGTTCCGAAACGAACGAATCGTCAAAGATGAATTTCGCGTTCTAGAGAAAGTTGGAGTGCGAGAGCGCGTTTTCCTCGGTGTAACGCGAAATACTCAGTCGGCTCTTTTCACTCACCCTTTCTCGTCTTAGGGTTTGAAGTCTCGTCGACGCTCCTCACCGAGCGACGCTCCCGTCGATGGGAGAGAATCTCCTCTGATCTTGAACAAATGTTGTCCCCGGCGAGGGAGTTTCCGGCTACGGCGAGCAAACTGTGTAACGCATTCGTACGAAAGGATTTCGCGGCGTGATCCGGAAAGTTTAATGAATCGTTCGGAATCTGCGGGATTTCTCTGTGTGTCTCCTCTGTTGGCCGAGAATCTTGATTTATTCGCTTGGTTTTCAATTACGATTCTCGACGGTCGGCACGGTTTTAATTATCGCGAGAGCTCGGCAAATCGAAGAAGCTCCACTGTGCCGAGTACAGTGGAGCTAGAAATGGACTGCATCTTCGGATGGCACGACGATGTAAAGTGGCGAAGGTTGATCGGTTACTTTCGCGGAGAGTTGGCGGAGTTCGGCACGATCTGGCCCATCATGGACCCATGCCGGCGGACCGGGTCGGGCCGACGCCGTGCAATCATAAAAAAAATTTATTTGATTTAAATAAATATTTTACTTAAACCAAATAAACGGTGTCCGTCTGATCATTTTTTTTTCTGGCTGCACACCAAATATTAATGTTTAATATTTATTAATATTTTTTGTAAATATAAATTTACAAAACAAATTGTAAAAGAAAAGAAAAGAATATCCGTTTACACGAATTGGGCTGACGCCTGGTCCGCCACGGCAGGAAAACATTTTTCATTGCCCTCAAAAACATTGCCGAGTACCCCGGAAAAAAAAAGAAAAAAAAAAAAAAACAAGTTTGGAAAGAAAAAAAAAGGCAATTTCCCTCGCGAATTGGCTCGAGAGAATGCCGCGCACGTCTGTGCCGCCGGAGTACGTGGGAGAGCTCTCCGACGGACGAGTCGAAGCGAATGACAGACGTTGAATAGTTGCGACGAGATGATCCGCGCGGTCTCTATATAGCGGGACTAAAAGCTCTCTCACCGCCGTTACCGCTACGACCGACGGCACTTGGCTATATAGTAATAACAGCGCAGCGTTGAGCTCCTCGCCCTACGGTCGAGGCGGTCGAGGTCCCTCCCTGGCTCTCCCTCGGTCCCGCTGTCTTCGGCCCGAGTCTCTGAAGGAAGTGGTGAAGGGCCCGATGCTATCAGCTGAGATTCCGTAGACACGAGCCAATCTACCGCACAAAGCTTTATACTCCCCCCTTCTCTGACGCTAATCTCAACCTCCGCCCGACGCGAAACCCCTCGTTTTTCTTACGTCCCTCGCGTGTGTCAGCTTCGGATCTGCCACGTTCCGCCAGTCTGTGCACCAAACAGCTGGGGTGGGCTCGTCGTCTAGGCCACCGAACTCGCCCTTCCACCCGCCCTCCCGTCGCGCTATATGCATTGTGAGCATGCATGAATAGATGGCAGAGAGACGCGAGAAGCTCTCGCGGTTGCCCCGGAGTCTAGACTCGGAGAGCCGTGCACTGTGGCCAGCCCTTTCGAGAAACACGAGAGAGAACCTTCGAGATGCCTTGCCCGAGGCTACCGAGGGTACGAAAATGTATGCGCCGGACCGTCGAGCTTTTACTCCGAGCTTCGTTTATATTAGCTTCCGGGTTACTTTTGGTTTTGTTTTGTTTTGTTTTTTTTTTTTTTTTTTTTTTTACTTCGCTGGATATCTCAAACGTTCAAGCTCCCTTTCACAGTTTTGCGGTCGGACGTCTTTCGGTGTGGGTGTGCAAGCGGGCGCGTTTACCCCTGCTTGAACTACGACGGGCATCTCGCGAAAATATCCTGAGCCTCGTGCTTGAGAGAAGAGACGGGAGATTAAGAGCAAAAGCTTTTTTTTAAGAACATTTTTTATGCGATAACTCAGGGTTTTTTTTCATGATTTGGCGATCCGGAAAATGTTCGTTTTCAAAGTAGTTATTCCGCAGCTATTAATAATAATAATAATATATTTATTGAATGCATAGATACAAGAAAATACGAAAACCGGGTAAAAATTAGCATCTGAAATCATTAATTGTTTGATTGGCTGGCGCGAATCGCGGAGATTGGTGATTCTTTTTTTATTTTTTACTTTACTGGATATCTCAAATGTTCAAGTGGTCGGACGTCTTCAGGTGTGGGTGTGCAAGCGGGCAAGTTAACAAGTGCTTGATCTGCGACGGGAATTTTGCGAAAATATCCCGAGTCTCGTATAGGAGAGAAGAGATTGGAGATTAAGATGAAAAGCTTTTTTTTAAAGAACATTTTTTGAATCAATTTTTTTATGAGAGGGCTTGGTGACTTTTTTCATGATTTGCCGATAAGGAAAATGTTCGGTTTCAAGGTAGTTATTCCGGAGTTTGAGCTGACGGGAGATTTTTATTTTTTATGGGCGTCTCTTGAGCGGTGTGACAATAATATTTGTTGAATGCGAACGAGACGAGAGGTGTAAACGGGAAAACACGTATATAAATAGGAGGGAACGATGGAGTGGGGGAGGAAGATAGCTTGTCGATAAAAAGCTTATATCCCGCAGAGAGGACATAAATTCTTGTTCGGCCACTATGCGGGCTTGATGCACCACGTGTGCTGGACCTACGTTTCCCTCATCGATTCCTGCTCCCTCGCAGAGTGATAAATTTTTCAGTTTCTATGTATCTACGTTCTTCTCCCTCCCCCTTCCTCGCCCCCCTCGTCTGTTCGAAAACTGCTACGATCTTTTTACACCTCTCGTTTTACTGCCGTACTCGGGAGCGACATTACTTTCGAAACATTTCGACGGAATTGAAATTTTATTTAATACTGACTTATTTATACGTTGCGACTGGTACAACCCTGTTAAGTCGATAACCCTTTGATGAGAGAGTAAAAAAAATCATACTTGACACTAATTTTTATTTTTATTTCCGTCATTTACAAAATTTCTATATGTGAAGCTTGAAACGAAAGGGGTAAGTGACGAATGCGCAATATTAATCGCGCAAAAAACAGTCACTTTCTCACCCTACATAATTCGTGTGTGATGAGAAAGTCAACCAACTTTTCCTTCATTTATGTGCATGCAATTTTTCGTAAAGTTTTTTTAACACAACAATTCTGCATCTGCGTTCTTGAAGTTCGTCCGAAAATTTTAAGAATCGCAGTAAGGAACATTATTTGTTGCTGGCGCACTGTAAAATCTGAGTGCAATAGCTTTCGTTGTGCGCCATTTGGACGGACCATTGATCACTCGTAAAACACGCTGTCCTTAACTCGGTTTCATACCAGTATTTGCATCATTAAGTACGTGCCGATCAAAATATATCTTCGAACTCTCGTGCTCACAATAAAAATATATATATATATTTGTACATATAACAAACACTTCTTGTCCACAAAGGACCACAATTGCCCTTTTTTTTCTCGTTGATTTCACATATTAAAATTACCAAGACAAAAAACATTTGTGGACATTCGCGGAGAAATGTGTGCCAGAGCGCACAACACTTATTTTCGCGGAGAAATGTGTGCAGTTAAAAATTTTCTATCAAATCGTAAGTGCACGAGTGATCGTTTCAATTTACGAAAACATCCTCGAGCTATTCGAGTATTATAGCTTCGAGCGTCGTCCATTTCTGGGTATGTGGATGAAATTTTTCAGTGCCGGATACAACGACTGGCTCATTTTGAAGGCGATGATGTCTTCGATCTCCACCGGAACCGCCGCTGGTTCATCTTCATTCTCGTTCTCGATGGATTCCGCTAATCCAGCTCCTCCTTCTGCCATTGACACCACATGAACTGCCAGCTTTCGTCTGGTCGGTGATTTGGCGTGAATGAACTCCTGGAAAAAAAAGCTGATCATGAATCCGTCCGACCGTAACGAATCAATACCTGCTCAAGCGTTGTTGAACGGTTGGTCTTACCTTCAAGAACCCAACAATCTGCTCTTTCGTCAGAGTCATTAGGCAAGCGACCTCGACGTTCACACGATCGAAGTTGTACTGTTGACTGATTATCTCGCCCCAGAATACCGACGTCAGGATACTCATATTCTCAGATTTTTCGAGGCATTGCTTCGCCAACGATGTTTTGTGTCTATTGAATTCCTCGTCGCTCATGTTCATTATTTTTTCCTGATAAAATATCAATATTGAACGAAATTAATAGGTTCAAACAAAAATTCACCAAGAGTCTCTTATCCGTCGATTATGTGAAGAGAAAACGTGCTTTATTTATTTCTTTGGCCCATTTTTCGAATAGCGAGAAAAGAGAAATTGAACACTTATATATTTTTTGCTAAAATCGATGGGTCGTTCGTTTACCCACCAGCATAGTTTCCACGAACGCTTCGATTCGTCTGTCGATAAAGTTTGGATGTCGATCACTCTGAACGACGACTCTGAGTCCCTGCGTAGACCCGTTTCTCCGAACACTGCTGTATACCACGTAACCGAGCTGCTCCTGCGTTCTCAGAATATTGAAGCACGGTTCGGAAATTATCTGCCACAGCAATTCCAGATGCATATTCGCCTCCGTCGTCTGCAATCCGCACTGCCAATATATTTCGACGCACGAAGATTTGTGAACGTTGTTCTCGAGGCGATACAAGTGATTGGAGCCTGAAACGATTTTACTTGAGTCGATGGAAACTTTAGGTGAATCGAGGAAAAAAGATCGCTTCGACATTGCTCACCGTCGGTCAAGCGGATCCCGCGCCAGAGCATCAAATGCTGCGGCAACAGTGGCACGATACGTCGATCGGGGTTTTTACGTCCTGGTTCGTGCAGTTTCGATTCCACGAGCCGAATTGTCTCCATAGCTTCCGACTTCGTCAAATTTCCATGAACGAGACACTCCATGTAGATCGACGTCAGCAATTGCGACACGAATTCCTGCAGGTGCACCACACTGATTTCTGCAATTATTTCCAAATCAAGCATACGATAGCACTCGACGCCCTTTAATACCGAGTGTGTCGACGCAGACGTATGTACACACATGTGTATACTAGGGTGTTTCAAGAAAAAGGCATATTTTTAAAAAATTTCCTCCCACCTTTTTAAAGTACAGATTTCGGTCTCACATTGAACTTCGCAAAAAGTGGTACCTAGCAAAAAATCCTAAGAGGTCCCGCATTTGACGTTTTACCCAAAAAATGCGGCACCTCTCAAACTTAATTGTCAGCGATCGCCTTTCGCTGGATTTTTTTTTATCGATCGAAATATATTCTACGGGGTGGGATCTTAACTTTTTTTTGGCATTTCTTGTATTAAACACAAAAGATTATGATTTTTAAATTGGCATACAGAAAACTTAAAAAATGTCCAGTAGGGTGAATTGGTTAAAAAAAATTCTTCCCACCCTCCAAAAGTATAGATTTCAATCTGAAATTGAACCTCGCGAACAGTAGGCTTAAGCAAAAAATTGTCGGATTTTTTCGGTACAAACGTTGAATATGGTACCTCTTAGGATGTTGCGGAAAGCGGGAAGAAAGCGTAGACAACAATGGGCGTTCGCAAGCGGTTGGAGAGTTAATTGTTTTGTACAGAAAGCAGGTGAACGGTAACGAAAGAGATACGCGCGCGCGTTACGAGTATCGTTACGTCCCTGCCACATTTTCGGCAGTGCCGAGATGTGTGAAGTGAAAAGAGCGAGAGCTCCGAAGCGTTCGCGATAAGGGCCGATAATTATAATCTCGAAACGAGAGCGTTTGGTGCGAACAAGATAATGTATAGACTATGATAGCTAATATAATATTATAATAGGTCTTTCACTTTTAATCTGCAAATTCTAGAAATATTTGACGAACATGACGTTTATTCGAACGGAATTTAATCAGAAACTATCTGATGGTTCAGAGGGTGGATTTGCTCGGCGATCCGTAGGTTTACTTACGCGCAGTCGTTCCCAACAGCTCGTCTCTATCCCAACATTTATCCGCCAGCAGCGCGCCCATATAGTATTCGGTATGATTGCAAGGAGCCTCGGCGTCCCAATTTTTCAGGCATCTGATATACTGCAGCAAGAACGTTCATAAAAAATTAGTTAATCGACACACCCTGCCCTTCACTCGTTCAACGGCACTTACGATTTCCTTGTGTATCTCGAATCTCTTCGTGTCTATCTTGAAGTTCACCATCTCGTCCATTATTTTCTCCAACAATGTCCGATGCTTGTCGTGATATCCTCCCATCGTTAACTGAAATTCATTCTTTCTTTTTTAAACTGCCCTCCGCTATCATTATTTAGCTTCAAGCTGATCAGCGAAAACTACTTTCTCTTTACACCGAAAGCGTAGTAAAAAGGAATTTCTTAAATATCTTGTATAGCATCGAAACCAAAGTTTACAAAAGAAAAAAAGAACCCCATTTTACTCACACCTAATCCGTATACGCTGCAACCAATTTCCCAACTCAGGCCCGCGAGTCCCGCATCGTAAGCGTACTCGTTTAGCGAATCCTCAACAAGCGTGATGTACATGTAGGTCAAATTGTAACTCAATGGATCGACATACACACGAGGACTACGAGGCAATGTTAAACAGAATACAATTATTCAAAGCTCATGGATAAAGAGTACGCCAAAAATATCCTGTGTCGCTGACCTGATAAATTCAAACCGCAAGTTGAGCTTAGGCAGTAGAAATTCGTCGTCCTGCTTGAACCACACGCGCATGAACTCCGTATCCTCGATAATTACAGGATACTTTTCATCGACAGATTTCTCTTTTGCTCTTAGAACAAAGTCCTCGGGTATGAATTCGTTCTTCCTCGGATAAGAGAGCTCCGACGCTAAGCCCGGTTCGCTCCATCGATCAATCACTTCTTGGGGTATTTTTTCCTTCTTGTACTTGGTCCCGTACCAAGGTTCAGTTTCCGTGGCCACATCCTCGAAAGCTTTGGCGCCGACGAGGACTCTGATCTTTTGAGGGACGAGATAATCGTTGAGGATGCGATCGATGACGTCCGGCTGCCATTCGGTGAAGAGGTAGGGCCCCGACAGCACCTCTTCCATCGGATACATTCGCAGGTCTTGGACGGTTCCGTTAACCCGATGAGAGGGTAAAGATTTATCCGCGAAATCATGGTCCATCTTTGCTATCCGCTTGTATTCCTGAAAACAAACGAAGGAAGGCAATTTACTGATCAAATCGGGCTTCGGGAATTTTCTTCGGGTAGTCGAAGGAATTTTGTTCGCTGACTAACCTCGTATATCCACTCGATTGGACCTTTGTCTCTCAACATGTTGATGTACTGAAATACCAGAGTTATTATATCGTCCACATGTTTGATACCCTCCTCGGTAAGGTCGACGTAGACGACGAAAAAGTTGCTACCACCTCTCGCGGGTGTTTGGCTACCGGCCATCAACGAATCGCTCCAGCCTGCCTTCTTCAGGGCTGACAATATTGAGCCGTTGCCCTCGTGGCCCAGAAGATGCATGACGTAGTTAGCCGGCTGGATGACAAAGAATTCAATGGTTTTTTTTTTTATTGTTTCACTAATTTGATCCACTGTGACGAGACAAATAGTTAGTTGCGAGAACCAACTGCGTCATTAAATACTCTCCAGCTGTTAAGGTCAATTAATTGGTTGACGCAACAAACGGTTTGGTTGGGTCAGGAACCAACACGTTCGTGTGCAATCAACCTTTTATTGTTTCGCTACTTTGATTCATCGTGACGAGACAAATAGTTAGTCGCCCGAACCAACTGCACCGTTAAATACTCTTCAGCTCTTAAGGTCAATTTATTGGTTGACCCAACAAATTGTTTGGTTGGAACCAACTAGTACGTATGCAACCAACTTTTTATTGTTTTGCTACTTTGATCCACTGTGACGAGACAGATAGTTAGTCGCACGAACCAATTGCGTCGTTAACTACTCTCCAGTTGTTATGGTCAGTTAATTGGTTGAGCCAAACATTGTTTGTTTGGCACCAACTAGTTTGTGTGCAACCAACTTATGCATTGATGCAACGAAAGAAACGACTTGGAGAGTTATTAACCACGCACTTAGTTGAGACAACTATGTACCTTTCCCCGTGCGTTCTTGAGAGATAGGAGTTAGGTCTTACGGCACATTTGTAGTACTCGTGCAGGTCCGGCAGGGGAAAGGTCAGGTTCAAGTATCGGATGTCCATGACCGGTACAACGTACAGTTTAGTCTGAAAGTGTTCCTCCTTGTAAGGATGTTCCGGCCACAACGGGGCTTTGATATTTTTGTTCTCCACATGGGCGAATCTGTCGACTACCATTTTTTCCAACTCATCCAGACTCTCTGCAACACCGGATGAAAAAGGCTCTTCATGAGAAAATGCTTTTGTTTTTTTCGATATTGTCACTTTCAAAAAATTTCGGGAGTTATCTGCAAACCTTTTCCAAGAACGCTCAATGACATGATATTGGACGAATACCAGGTGCTGTGAAATTTCAGAAGTTCCTCGCGCACATCGATGCCCATCTTTTTCGGCAACACATCGAGTGTCTCTCCGTTTCCCGTGCCGAATTTCGAGTAGGGATGATTCGGATCGGCCGTGGATTTCTCCAGCTGACTGGTCCTCCAGGAGTCGTCAGCACGGTTCTGCTCGTGCTCGGAACTAACGGCTTTGACTTCGAGATCGGTCGCCGATTCGGTGAATAGCGGTTTGAGAAAAAATTGGGAAAATCTGTCCAAAGCCCCGTCGAGCTTGTCGGGGGTCACGTCGAAGTGATAAGTCGTGCAGTCCGCGTCGGTTGACGCGTTGCACGACCCCCCGTGCTGCGACAAGTACGCGTTGTACTCATTTTTGTCCGGATACTTTTCGGTTCCTAGAAACAACATGTGCTCGCAAAAGTGAGCCAGTCCCGGCAGCTCGGCTGGGTCGCTCATGAAACCTGAAAATGATCGATCAAAAAAATATTTAAAAATTAAGAAAGAATAACAACAACAACAACAACAACAATAATAACAATAACAGTGATTAGTAACCTTTCCATTAAGTTTCAGAATTATTTATTGATATAAATTACAAGATGCATAGGAGGTGGAAAAGCAGACATTGATGAAGTCGATCAGAGCTAGAATTCGATGCTCGGCCAGAAACGGGAGATTTTTGACCTGGTGGGAATGACACACAGGTCCGGCGCTGTCCGACGCTGTGCCGATACTGACTCTGTGTGTCGCTTCCACTAGCGTATATTCGCTTTTCCGTGAACCCCCAATGATTCAAGGGAAAAGGAGAGGGCCTTTGTGCAGATGAAAAGACTGAGATGTCTTGGGTCTGGATCGCTACAAAGGGGCACTGATGTATCTCCTGGTATAGAACTTACAAGCCACGGATATAGCTATGTGGTGCCATCTGGCAGGGCCCGACCAGTTACCTTCCCGGAAAGCAATTCAGAAACGACCGCACCGAAAAAAAGGTTTGGTAATATCAAACTAAGCTGCAGTTGCGGGTGGCAAAAGAAATGTTTGGTCGATTGAAAGAAATATTTAGTTGATTGAAAGAATATTTAGTTGATTGAAAGAATATTTAGTTGATTGAAAGAATATTTAGTAGTTTGACCGAATATTTAGTTGCTTCAACAAATAGTTACTTGGATTTAACAAACATTTTGTTCAATCGACCAAATATTTCTTTCGCCACCCGCAACCGCAGCTTAGTTTGATATTACAAAACCTTTTTTTCGGTGCGGACGAGGCCATGGATGAGCCCGAAACCCGAAAGGGACTCGTTGTAACACTTAGCTATTTTCTCAGTTAGTAATAAACAAATGACACATAGCGTCATAGAGAAAATCGATAGTTACCTATTTGTACTTCGAGGGCCGCCGCGCTCTTGTCCGTCTTCGGGTCGCTTATCAGCAGAATTTTCATCTCGTTGGTCAGCACCAGACCCCTGTAATCCTGTTTGTCATTCTGCGACTTCTCGATATTATCGTAACGCTCTTTCACGGCGTCGTCCCGCTGCACTGTAGAGACCGGTGTCCTCATTTCGGATACTTGGTCTCTTCAAACGTCGACAAACATCATCGATTAGACGGAGCACACTTTGCGACCGCGGTGTCAGGTCAGATGAAACATGGATTGAGACGTCGATTTAGAGGACCGACAAATACTGGGCTCGATGCTGTGTGATGTTCTGCCAGGGTATGGTCGAGGTAAACTTTGAAATGTTACTTAAATCCCGGAATAATATTAAGTATAAGATTTATTGTGTGGAAGTGCTATTAAAGGATCGCGCACGTCGTACAACTTCGGGCCGTAGAGATGATAGATGAACTGAACAAAGGGCCTGACGGTAATTCATTCTAATCCGTTCCTGTATGGAATGTCATGCGCGTGTCTGTGTGTGTCTGTGAGAGCACCAGTTTATGTGTTCATGAGAGGTAGCCAGATGAGGTAATTAGCTTCGTTCGTGCGTAGGGCGTAGGGCGAAGGAACCAGTGGTTGAACAGTCGAATGAACACATGACGTTCAAGCGTGCACATAAAAAACAAAGTCCAGTCCGAGGTTTTCCCCGTCCGCTTAACGGTTCATCCACCTCTCGTCTCATCATAGCAGCGAGACTCGTAGAGAGCCGATGACTCAAGTCGAACGCCGAATTTCAACGCACACAGATTCAACTTTTATGACTGTATCAACATCCCTGGCGGACATTTTAGAGCGTTAGGTCGGGCCCGGCCCGACCTAACGCTCGTGTTGCAGATGAATGTGGCATATGACGACACATAAATATAATGATGCTCAAAATTTATAAGCATAAGTCATTTATTTGCCTGAAAATTAATGTTTATGCACTTATAAAAGGCGAAAACAGAAATAAAAAATTACCGTACGCTGTAGTAAATTACCTGGCGATTACCGTACTTTAGCGTACGGTAATTGTGGTGGTGCGGGTGGTCATTTTACCGTACAAATGCGGTAATTACCGTACGGTTGACAGCGCTGTCGGGCCCTGATAAGGCTTTTCTGTAGCATCAGCGCCACCTGTCGCGGGAGTTTGCAGGGTGTTTTTTGGATGCGCCTGGCAGTGCATCTACACGGAAACACATGCTCGGATTACGGATCCGTGTACGTGCGCCCGTGGCGAATAGAGAAAACAAGAGTCGGAAGCGACAGTGAGTCGAGTGACGAGTGCGCAGGGTGCAAGACGTGAGTCGAGTGCATTACCGCTGCAAGACTTATGTTGAGTGCGTTACCGTTGCAAGACATATGTTGAGTGCATTTTCGCTGTACGGAGTATTGAGAACGACTATGATTACCGGCTACGAGCATTATCGACCTAACTGTCGGTAAACGTAACGCGCCCTGTGACTTTGCTATTGAATCCCATTTAACCTAAAACCTTCGCCCCATTGTCTTACTCACTTGTTATCGGACGTTGGCGCCTCCGACTCCGTTATTCTGGCGTTTCGGTGCAACGACGTCATCTCACTTTGTTTTCAGCATCAAGTAAATAAAAAAAATGGCAAAAAAAAAAATACACACTTATATATTTATAAATAATTTTTCGATTTATCGCGTCACGCGCGGGCGTGAGGCAACTGTCGAACCTGGAGAGCACGCGTTACGGCTGAGATTTGAAGGTTACTACAGTGCCGCGAGAGGATAGAGCCGCGACTAAGGAAAGACGCGGAATGAATTGAGCAACGAAGGCCGCTACGTCGACGATTAGAACTCTTGCGTCACGGTAAAAAATTCTCCGTAGGCACGATTCGTCATTTTACACGACTATTCGGCCTTACCGCGTCGGCCGGTCGCGACGGTGTGGTCAGCTGTGCGCCTTGACAAGGCGAAGCCTCGTGCGATCGATAGATCTCTATCGTTTCTATTTATTATTTGTGGGAGGGTCGCACGACCGTCAGTGACGTACGTGAGTGCGAGACAATTTTTCCGCAAAAGCATCACGAACAGTTCTACATGGAATGTACTCTAATATGCACCGCCGATGTATCGCGAAAAATGATATATCTTATAATAACCCGTGACATTTAACGAGGGATCGAAACCCAAAGGCTTGTATTTTATCTGCGTCATTTGCGGCACTTCGAGTTAATTATTTCGGCGGTTATAATTTTTTTTTCTCAGAAAAACGAACGATTGTAATCTAATCGCTCATGATTAGATAGGCAAAACCACTTCGGTTCCCGGTGTGCGTGACGTGCTCTGGGATTGTCCCGTGAACACTTAAGAAAATGTATTTCTTTTATCGGCCCGAGTTCCAATGCAAGCGCCGAAAAAAACTCGGTCCACTATAACTAATCGTCACTTCATTATTATTATTATTGTTAAAAAAAAGTACTTATACCCTACAGTCCGGCCCCGCACAGTGCAACAGTTCGGACCAGAGTTGCACCATACGCGCACGCTCCACTCGGCGATCCATTAACTCCGCAGCCGCTCCCCACTCGTTCTCTTCTTCTCAAGTCGTATGAAGTTCTCTCTCCTTCGGGCTTTAGGTTTACAATTCAACGGGCCGACTTTCACGAGATCCCTCAGCAGGGAATTTCGTTGTGTATCGGGTATTTAGTGGCCTCTTAGACGCCAGGTAGATGCTCTTGCGTGCCTGCTTGTTCGGTGTCCGCTGAGCGCGTGCTTCCCCTTCTTTGCCTCATGGTTGTCTCCCATAGAGTCCCGCGTGTGGAGTTGGAAACCGTGAACTATCTCGAGCCTGGCGCATGTACGCAAGCGCTGTTCTCGTTCCCCACTCGAAACACGACTACTTCGGGCCAGGTTTAAATTCGGTTCCGATCCGCTTCAAGTTGGACAGCGGAGGGGGAATGCACGCAAGTGGAAGGGCATCGAGACCGCGGCTGGTGGTAGAGATCCGGTGCGATTCGCGGTGTCGCACTTAGCGGCGCTGGACAGTATGCTCATCGATTTTCTCGTAACTTACTTTCCTTGACACGAGTCGAATACTCGGCGACGCGCCTCGTTGATAAACCCGCACGCCATGCGAGTCCACGTGGAAACCTTGTTTCAGTCCGTTCGCCCACACGGCCCGAGACTGCGGAAGAGTTGGTAGTCTGGCCATTTCCGCGCCGGTGCTGGTATGTAACTGCTAGCCAGACCCAACCTGCGTGATCGAGCTCATGATTATGCGCCTATGTTGCGATGAACTCATCATTGCCAACTCCTATTTGCCTACACATGGAGGGAAGACACTTAGGTGAGGTCACTCTGTTCAGCTTGCAGACTCAATTTCTGCAAAAAAAGGTTCCTCATCGCAGTTCAAGACTTTGTATCGATGACTTAAAAAAAAAACGGTTCTAGAAGTCATAATGTCCCTAGTGGGAACGGCACACAGGGCCAGGATAGATCCAGCATTGGCCAGTGTCCGCTCAATGTCGGCCAGTGGTCGCTCAGCGTCGGCCAGCACCGGTCTTCTTTGACGTTCCCATCGGGGGTGGCGTTGCTTCCTGTTCCTCGAGAAGCGACTTGAGATATTGTTAGGGAGAGAGAGGAGAATTTTGAGCCGGGATATGCCAATGTCTCGGGCAGCAGGAAAGTCATTCATTTAAGGGAATGCGTCACAGAGCGACTTTCCTACTTTCGGAACTAAAAATCGCAAGTGTTATAAATCAATAAATGAGGTTCTTTTTTTTTTTTTTTCAATTTCCAATTATTTTTTCTCCACACGGATTCTACGGTACATGAGCTTGAAGTTGTGTCAATTAGCATAAGCTGCATACAGTGGCGCATGAAAAGCAACATTCTTTTTTTTAATATAAGATATTTCCAGACTACATTATTGGAATTTTTCCTAAATTAACATTACAACGTTATTAGAGACGCATTAAAAAAATAAAATCGAGCTGTGCCCATAGATTTTCGACGATATCACGAGTTGGAGAAGCTTCAGACCGATACATGAATAAGTGAATTTCGCGACTCTACACATTTTTCCAATATTAAAAAAAAAAAATTCAAAGTGAATTAAAATATCTTCATAAAAAAAAAGTTAGATTTCCGGGAGATTAGTTGAACCATTTTAGTTTTCATCAATTTTTTAATAACATTTTGAAGTTATTATTATGCAAAATTAATTTTTTCAACACTTTTAATATGCTCGATGTTTTTCTGATTTTTATACCATCGAGAAATGTTTGCAATTTCCTCTCATTTCTCCGAAACTTATGCGAACATTATCCGAAAGGACTACCTTAAGAAACGGCAACCATGTGACTTATTCCCTTGAAGAAACCCCCGCGCAGACAGGGAACCTTTGTACAGAGACCGTATGCAAAACCCCGTAGCCGATGCATCGCAGCCGCGCCAGTGTTGGCGGAATTCGGACAATCTGAAGTGAGAATAAAAAGAAGGTAATTATCGGAAAAGCTACGTAGAACGCAACACGCTCGTCGGGACCAGATGTTAATTCCATTGAAACGTCATCGCCGGGAATCGCGGACGTTGAGACATGTCACACGTCGCGGAGAGAACACCGTGGCAACGTCGAGGAGACTTTGCCGTGAGCCAGCCTCGACTGTCACGTCGGGAATGGCTAAACACCCATCCTGAAATTCAGTCACCGTGTGCGGTTCCACGGTCGTGAGAGATGACGCGCTTTAACCAGTACGGTGCCGAGTCTGACATTTCGTGCTCGCACGGACAGCTTTCCGATGTACCCGCGCCAGAAATTACGAGGGAACAGGGAAACGGCGAACGGGATCGATCAACGACAGTCAAACATATTAATTTCAACGATTTACGTACCCGAGCGCGATACACCCGGTGAGAGCACGACAGTTGACTGAGCATTTTTCTTCCTTTTATTTTCATCAATCGTCGCTTTCCAATAACTTTTATTCACCGCGAAAGAGCTTCGTTTACCCGTCCGTATTATTTTTCTCTTTCATCCGACGATAATTATTCCTCGGGCGCTTCGTTTCTCGCTACCAGAATGTTTCACTCGTTCATCGGTATATAGGAAATATTAATTCAAACGAACTCGAGGTCGGTCGCGATTGAAGCTGGTACTTCTGTTAATCGACAGTCCGATATTGCGAAGATAAATTCCCAAGCTTTTTCCCCTTCACTATTGAGAATTTTATTTCTTTAAATGAGAATTGTTGTTTCGAAAACCATGCATTATTTTTCAAGAATGTCAATGATTCAAGAGCAATGCGCTGGGCGCTGCGGAAAAATATATATTTGTTTCAACGTTCTTCATAATTCATACAATTCCATGCGGGATGGAAACAGGAAGATCTCATCCGGAACGTTTTGCCCTTACGGAAACCCTCGCAGTTTCAGTACGTTCGCAAATCCTGCATTATTAAAAAAAAATGTCAATGACTCAAGAACAATGCGCTGGGAGCTGCGGAAAAATATATAGTTGTTTCAACGTTCTTTATAATTCCATGCGAGATGTAAACAGGAAGATCTCATCCGGACCGTTTTGCCCTTAAGGAAACCCTCGCATTTTCAATACGTTCGCAAATCATGCATTATTTTAATAAAATGTCAATGACTCAAGAGCAATGCGCTGGGGGCTACGGAAAAATATATAGTTGTTTCAACGTTCCTTATAATTCCTACAACTCCATGCGAGATGGAAACAGGAAGATCTCATCCAGAACCTTTTGCCCTTAAGGCTTCAGTCTCACGGAGAATCGTAAGAATTGGAACCCACAAAAATAGCAATCTATTTTTTTTCCATCCAAGACAATTTTTCTTGTTCTTTAAAGCGTAGATTTTAATCTCAACTTCCTGAGATTTTAATCTCCTTCCCTTCATCTTAATTCGTCGAAGTTCATTTGCGTTCATTGCCCAAGAGTACGTGAGATACAAGACGGCGGACGGCTAAAGATGTCGGTGTTGTGTCTCCTGTACTGCGAGGCGGTTTTGGGGTAAACTTTCGGTATCTACTTTAGGGCGACGAAGATGAAGCTCGGGAGGCTCTCGGGACTGATGAGAGTGCGAGGAAGCTAGCAGTTTGAATGGGTTCGAGAGGGTCGCATAATCTCTCCGATGTTTCGAGACGCGCAGTTCCCGGTCCTCGGGAAACGCGATGTACATCACTCGGGGCTTCTCGACTGTGCCTGGTGGGTGAATATTACGGGAGAATACCTCGTTGCCATCACTTGTCGTTGTCTCCCTGGCGTATGCCTTCGGGTAATACGCCGGGCGCGCTGTAAGACGAAGCTCAATCACTCGAAAGTCGGGCATAACTCGTAATCTCACCTTCCGCCTTCGCTGCCGCGGAATTTATGCTTCACCCTCCCGCATTGTCATACCGGTGGCATTGAGACAATAAGATTGTTTTATCAATCACCGCGACAACTTCGGGTGTTGTTCGCCTAAGAGCCACGGAGCTTCGTTGCCCGTTGGGAATTCTCTTCGCCCTTCCCGGCTCACCTTCCGCTCGAGTTTCTTCGACTCCGCTCCGAAGAATTTTCAAAACTGCTCGGGGAAATCCCCGACAGTTGTTTTCATCGTCACCGTCGATTCCGCGGGCAAATTTCAATTCCCGGATCACCGAGCGCAACAAGATTTTGCCGATGATCTACGAAAGAGATCTACGCAAAACTTAAATGCACGTTAAAGTTGGTTTTTTATATTTACATTTTGTAAAATTTATCAAAGGTGCACCATGATCGCGTTTCCTCGTGGCAATAACATTCGCCTACCTGCACGGTTCGACCATGCGGAATGAAAATGTAATCGAGCGGAACCCGCAGTACTTGAGAATTTTATCTCCGCAACTGCTTTTCTCTATATTGCTTTTTCTCTGAATTTTATTCATGCGTACCTGCTAAACCTCTTCCCCGATACTGTCTACATACATATATATAAGTATACACTTCGATATATATATATATCGAAAATACATATATAAATGTACATTTATACGTTCGGTTATATACGTTGCCTCACACGATACATAAACCTTTCCGACTACGACATATATTAATCTCGCGAGTTGTCCGTATTTCCCGTCAGCGGTGCTCGAGGAATATTCATCTCCATGCCCAACCAGCGAATCAAGATGGTCATTTTGTCACTTCACTAGACACACATACGAGAACTACAAAAATTCATATCGGAAGTGGGCGCCAATTTTTCACTCAAAGGACTCTTCCTTTTTCTTTATTTTTTTTATTTTTTTTTTTTTTCATGCGAATAAAAAATCACTGTACGCCTAACACCTGCCACCCGCTGGCGAATGCATTTCCGAGACTGCTGTGTAACACGTGAAACGGTGGGCGGAAAGAAAAGTGTCATCGTACCTACCGAGCCACATCTTTCTCTCGCGAGCATAAAAAAGAAGAATGTACAGTTATACGTACACCATCATCCGAAGCACTTTAAATCCTCGTGGCGGTCTGGCAGTTTCTCTTTCGTCTGTTCCTTTAGCAACCCTCTTCGGAGAACCACCCTTCTTCATCCTGCTGCCTTCCTATTCCTGTCCAGGAAGCTCTTCTTGCTTGTATACGCGTTTTTACGTCCCCCCACCACAAAGCTCTTATTCCCCCCTCCCCCCCCCCCGTTTCTCAACCAAGCCGTACACTTTTCCTCCTCGCGCTATTTGCAAAAGTCTCTCGCGCTTCCGCCAGAAACAGAGATGAAATTCTCATTTCGCGGAATACCATTAAAGGCCCCGTTACGCGCAAGCTACTACGTGAGAGAATTTACCAACGAGAGAGAGTGTATGTGTATTTAGTATGCATACGCTTAACACATGTACCCACGGTAACCCAGACACGTAGACCGAACTTTCAGCAGCTTGCTCTCCCAATTTTTAAAAAATATTCTCATAAAAAAAAAAAGAAAAAAAATAATAATAAAAAGTAGTTTATAGCATAGCGCGGCGTAAATTGCGCGGCGATAATTCATTGCGCAGCGATTCGGGTGGAGTTGGCAAGTCTTTAATGAGTACATATATATTTGTTTTGTTTCAATTTAATTATTTTTATCGGTTCGTTAATGTGGATTCGATTATTGGAGCTGGCAGAAGCGCCGGAGTGTATCGGAAATTTCCGTGGCGACTTTATGGAGTGCGCTATCACGGATATACCTATACGGCGATATTTATCGTACATTATATCGTACATAAGCGGGCCTGTTTTACGAGGCGGACGCGAAGCCGGGGATTTCGATGATAAAGCTCAAGTTTGGTGGGTACGTGATCGGGTTGGTGGCGGAGAGAGACAGGCCGATGGTTCGGGCCGATGTTGCTGCCGGTTGCTGTTCGCTAGCGATACGATTCACATCGTCGGGATTATCTCGAGGAATATTCCCACCTACACATCAGGTTCTCGCTTCTGACGCTATCGATCGTGCTTTGCCTCATCGTCAGTTTAGCCCTGAGGGGGTTGGGAGGGTGCAACGTCTTTGTGCATGTTCGTCTCGTAGCGTGGGAACGGATCGTGATAATAGGCTATATGCCTGTGCGTGATATTCCGGGAGCAGCTCTATAAACAGACGCAGGAGACGGAGGCGCCGCTTCGCTGCGTTTCTCGTTCAGTCATTGATGATCCTGATGGACACATCGCGGCGGAACGATCCTCGATCGTGTGATCACGAGCGAAACCACTCATCGGGCCTATCACTGTCCTTCCCTTTGATCCTTCCTATTATCGCCCTATCATACCGGGACGTATAGGAGGCACGTGAGCCTGATCGAATCGCAGATACCTCGGGGTGAAGTGCGCCGGCACTCTGAGTGTGAAGCCTGTGGCTCGGGCCATTTTCTTCGGTGGTGATCGACCGAGAGAGATGCACCGAAGCAAGGATTCTCGGACATTTTTGATGAGTGAAGAAACAAATATGAATCTAATTTAAGGCGCTTAGATTCGCTCCACGAAAAGCTCGTGAGGCATGAAGCAGCGTTGGCGGAAATCCGATGTAAATTTGGGAGACCTGATTTGGACTACGAAAAACAAAGTCTTAAGAAAAAAAGTTGCACTTAGTCTCCCCTAATTCATGGATTCAGGTTATCATAAAAGTGAACCGTGAACGCTCGGTATTGAATTCTGAAAATTACTTACGCAATGTTCAAATGTCAGAGAGTAAGGATAAAGTGCCGAGTGGAAAAAGTTCCTGGCGAACTTGTATAATTTGTCAAAGTACCGATAAAGTTGGTAGATTGTAATGTTACCTCACCCATTCATGTTACGTACACACTGTTAAAAATTAATTGTAAATTTAATGTATCGTGCTTGAAATTTTTATGCAAAAATGGACCGTCAAATCTAATGTACGATTGTGATGAACTACAATGTACTTTTACAGAGAAATTGAAGTAAATTATTGACATCAAAGTACGTTTCTATTAAAATCAAAGTAAATTATTAAAAGTTGGCTAAAGGACTTCGGTCGATGGCTAATCAGCAGTATGCGTCATAATATTTCAGTTTTTTACGCATCAAAAATTGTTACATATTATGTATTGTCAATAAATTCACTGCTACTACTTCTTACAAGTAAACTATTTCAAAACTTTTTTAATATACCGTACACTAATTTCCCATCGCAATTGCGCATGAAATTTAATATACCAGTAGATGCATAAAAACTTCCAATATCACTACGTTAAATTTCATAAGAATTCTTCCTTTACAGTGTAATTAAACAAGAGAAAAGTGCAAAAAAAAAAGCTGCGGCAGAAAAGCGTCTCCGGTGGCGTGAAGTAAAAGATATTTTTCCGTTTCTACTAATACACTATTGTGTACACGTACTTGAGTCTCCATCGGTTGACTCCGCCCCCGTCCCCGATGTCATCCCTTTATTTCTCGTCGCGCTCGACGAGCCCGGTAAATCTGTGTAACCGGATATTAGTTGGATACAGTCAGGAATGGAGTTTGTATCGCGTGGGATCGGCGAGGAGAATGAACTGCTGCGGGAGACAGTCACGTCCGGCAAGTTGCACCGAGAGGCACTTCTGCAGACAGGACTCTATCCTGTTCAGCCCCCTCCTCCCCCCCCAGCCACCCCCGAGCCATTCTCTTCGCTTCCACGTCGGGCGAACCTCTGTCTCGGTTTTCTTTGCCCTTTGGCATAGCGAGTCAAGGATCCTCCTCAGGAAAAAAAGGAAAAACACTTTGTACGTATTTCGTTGCATCGAGGAGCCACCTATACAGTAACTAGCGGACTATTGTACGGTGAAACGTGTGTACCGAGAACACATCAATCTTCTCGAGAGTTTCTTCGTGCAAACATCGCGTTAACACACGATGGAATTTGTGCCCTCCCACGATCGTGTTAGTCGGGTTCGTCATTGTGTCTCTGGACAAAAGCATGTCAACCTTTGGTTGGACTATCTTGTTCTCTTTCGGCCCGGCCCGGGAATCTCTCTTTGGCATCGTTTTGCTCTCCTCTCCGACTATCATTCTTCGATCCGGACCCCTCTTGCGCCGAGGAAGGGGTCTCGAGGGGTCACGAGCGATTTGTCATCCTTCGAGACGTCCGCGTGAAAAATCCCACGTAATACCATAATATCATTCGTCCGGCTAGCTTCTTTCCATCATTCTGGTTCTTTGCGCTTTGGAGTCTACCATACCGGACCTCCCCCCCCCCCCCCCCCCCTCCTTCCAACATCCGCAGCTCTCGTTAACCGAACCACCGTCCCAAGAGAGGCGAGATCGGTTTGTCATCCCGTCTTCAGTCAATAATCGATCTTCGATTCCACATAATGCATTTAACATGAGGCTCGCCCTATACACGTGGCAGATACATCGAGGCTTTAGGGGAAGATGGTCGAATCCCGGCCACCTGAGGGAGGACCTTAAATCTCAGTTACGAAGGGAAGTTTCCGTAATATAAGATCTACACTGAGAAAAAGAAAATGGTTCGATTAACCGAAAGTGACATATGTTCAAAGCTGTTATGTGGGTGGTGCAACTAAGGAAGTCCCACGCTGGTCCGGCAGGCTGTAACATTCCAGCACCGGCCCCAGAATGCCGCTCATGGCGCGGTCTCATGCCAGTGCTGGAGCGCAACCGCCAGCCAGACCTACCCTACCTGGGTTATTTTGTTGAATAATTTCGTAAAATCGGAATACGAAGTTTCGTACACCGAGAAAAAACATTTATTTGACGGCCACCGTTTATTTGGTTTAAGTGAAATATTTATTTGATTTAAATAAATATTTATTTTAATTAAGTTACTTAAATGAAATAAATATTTTACTTAAACCAAATAAACGGTGGCCGTCAAATAAATTATTGTTTTGGGGGTAAAAATCATTTGGTTTCAGTTTTGAATAAACGTGTTCTTTTATTTCCCGTGTCATTGACAACTGTAGTTTGTTCAATTCTGTGTAAAACTAGAGCCGGACGGCGCGATCGGAAATTTAACAAATAAATTATTGTCGACGCTTGTCGACAATAAGTTGTTGCAAAAAATTACAAACTTTTTTTTTACTGCTTCGACAAACGATCCACAATCGACACGTTGTTCGCGGAAACGCTTCGCGACCAGAGCAACACAACCAGCCGACTGTGCACCCCAGTTCGCTCCCGTATAACTTTTCCCATCTGGATTGTGAGCCACTCTGCGCGTCACTTACCGACCTAGCTCGTCGACGCTTTGCAAATCGCGCTCGGAATAACATCTGCCGCAAAAAAAATAAAATAAAAGAAAACAGAAAAAAGAGAAAAAAGAAGGAAACATATTCTTGAAAAATCTCCAACTCTATCCTTCGATTCCCCGCGCGGCAATCGACCAGAGTCGTCGAGTACGTCGGTGCGTCAATAGAAATCGTCGCGATTCATGAAAATCGAATCACGAGGCGTTTCCGGGGTTGTGTACAACCCGAATAGAATGCAAGTAGGTTGTGTCAAGCGTCGTCGCTGAGTCAGTGGATACGAGCAAATAGCACGACCCACGCACACGCAGACTCGTTGAATCTGTTGCGACGACGGTAGTTTCCATCGGTGGTCGCATGTGGCGGTTCTCGTGAAATTTTCAGTAACACGATGCGGGCTCGTACACGCGCGGACACACACGTGCATCCACTTTTGTGCCGTAGCATATTGGAATAGCTGTAGCAGTCTCGCGAATGCCCGTCGCGGGAATCCGCCAACGGATAGCCATCGTCGAATTCTCGCGATGCTGAGCTCGCTGCGGGAATGCGCATTTTTGCACAATACGACCCAACGGAGTCTAAGTTCTTCTCTCAATCCGCACGCTTCGATTCCTTGAGGCTCCCCAAAGGTGCCGTCTGCTTTCCCGAGATCCGAGATCCCTTTGTCCAACCTTTTGTGCGACCTGCACAAATGTAGTTACAATAAATTTTTACGGGAATGGAACACGCAGATACGCGGTAAGAAAAAGACGGTTGTTTGCACAAAGCTCGTATTATTTTTATGTTCTTTGTCCACAAAGACAGATTTTTTTTCCCGTTAACTTTTCCATCTTTTTTGCGAACTTGCAACGGCCTCAGCCTCTTTATGGCGGTGTTGATTATTTTTTAATCGGGTTCTCTTTCGCACCAGCCCTTTCATCCAGAAAAGTTATTTATTTGACGGGACCTGCAAATAAATATTTATTAAAATTATTTATTTATTTTTAGTTCAACAATTATTTATTTAAACCAAATAAATATTTAACTAAACCAAATAAATATGTATTTGCGGGGCGTCGGTGAAAAACATTTTTTTTTCTGGGTGTAAGGCAAATTTTTTCTTCCGAGTGTATCTCGCATCCGGGACACTGGATCCGTCGGCTCGACTGCCGCGATCGGGTCCTTACCCTCGTCGGGCGAACGTCTGAAGCCGACGGTTGGGCCAACGTCGAAGCCCACCATCCCACCATTGGCATGCGAGCTTAGCCCGATCATCTATCGAACCTTGGATGATAAGTCTGGTGGCAGCTTATATTGGCCCGAAGGTTATTCGTGAAGCTCATCCTCTAATTGGTTCTCAATGTAGGTCCTCTATAGGCTTATATACGGCGAGAATTGTTTTAACGTATACTTTGTTGAATATTGTAAAAGTTGAAATATCCCCATCCCTTTTTTATGGTTCGCATGCCTGTAAGAGACGATATTTTGTATATTTTCACTCGCGAGAACTCTCAAAGCGATAAAACTCAGTCAATGTATCGCCTAAGCGTTTAATGACTGCGGAGTAAAGAACCCAAAAATAATAAGCATCTTTTGCGAGAGTTAAAGACCGTGTCATTTCTAATTCTCTTATATTTACACAATGATTTCAATAATAATTTTAACAGTATTTCTTCCTCCTTAATTTTACAATTTCTCTCCCGAATCGTATATTAAAGTGTTAAAAAATTGAAAAAAATATACATCCAAAGTTGGCAATCCCTTCCTCTCACAGACGAGCCTACGATAGATCGAACAATATTCGCTATAGACAAGGTGAGATATTCCTGAAGCGTTTAACAACTTAATATTCTATTTTTATCATTTATCTTTATCATCCCAATGACCGGATTTTATCTGCGGCGTGTTAATCGGCACCGTTAACTTTCCGCGCGATAAAGATCGCGCGTAAAAGCCGATGCTCTCCCGTCGGGATATTATAAACTACCCGCGGGGTTTTTTCTGCCCCCCTCCCGGCAAAGATTTCCGCACGAATGGATGAACGACCGGCGAACTTATAGCGTCGTGTGTATGGATCATATAACAGCCGTGGAGACGCGGCGCGGCGATAGGAGAAGTAGAGCGGCAGGATGGAAGTTTGTATCGTAAAAATAGCGAGTTATAACGCGGAGATAGCGTCGGCTGGGAGAGGCCGCGGAGGGTGGTGGCCGCGCCATCGAGGGGGTAGGAGCGGCAGCAAGAGCGGCGCCAGGATGGCAGGAAAACCCACTGTAACGGTCCCGGGCACATCGCAGCCGACGCCCCGGCTTATATAAAAAGTCTGTATCATATCGCCATTATAGGAGAGAGGTACGCCCGCAATGCAGACCTATCCGAATGCGGGCAAGTAGAATAGTCACGTGTCGAACAGTCACTGTGCACACATTCCGGTACTTTCCGTAGTCCCAGCAGCTCACTCTGGTCAGATTTTGTATTGACTCTGCAGGTCCTGTAGCCATAGAGATGGCGCCCCGTTTAACCCCAAGCGAAGACTATATATATATATAGGGGAGAGCGGTGCAAAATGGGATAATGGGACAAAACGCAACTTTCCAATAACTTTTGGGATGGTGGCGGTGATGGTAAGTGGGGCAGAACGATGTTGAAAATATGGATGTATCGTTGGGACAAAATGTGGCATCGAAAAATTATTGGAAAGTTGAGTTTCGTCCCACGGTCCCGTTTTGCCCCGCAGTCCCATTTTGCCCCGCTCTCTCCTATAGATACATATACATATATAGAGCGAGTGTACTTATACTTCGCGTTTACCTTGGCAGGTGGAATGCTTTCGATGAAAAAGAAAAGAAAAAAAAAAACAGAGCACATGAGAAGTTGGTGAGATTTCAGTGCTATTTGGAGCACGGCAGGACTATAGCCCATCCATCATTATTATTATCGTCGCGTGTCGCAAAGTCGCGTAGAGTAAAATGGTAATGCATCTGCATTCGGGTGACGTATTTCCCCGAGATTCCTTGGTAGTTTATGTATACAGGAATATATTAATTTTTAGTGCCGGGAGTCAGCTCGGCAGCTTGCGGCTATAATGTCGGATACGTGTAGGTTTATGGGATCTTTTCGGGTTTATAATAAACTGGGATACAGGTTGATGTAGAGATGTAATGCGGGATAGAGTACATCGGTACGTTTATCGCTGTCGATCTCGTCCAGGGCGGTAGGAGTCGAAAAGCTTCGCTACGTACGAATACAGCGAAGAGATAGGGGAGACTTTATGTCGTATCGGAGAGTACGCTATTTCCAACCCGGCGTAACGTTACATCTATGACTCTTTTGATACTCGATTTATCGTGCCCGTGATCACTGTCCGGGCGTTAAAGTCGCAAGAGCCGATTACACGGCCGTATACATAGTTTCGATGGCGAATTTACTTTATATAGTTTATTTTAGATCGCTTTGACGATCGTGCGCGAAAGCAAACGAGCGATGTGTGGGAGTCGCACGACAGTGTCGTTCCGCAGAAAAACCACGGGGAGGTTGCGTCGACCGGACGCCCGCGGACGATCGCATCGCGAGAGAAACGCTTGAGTTGTGCAACGCCGATAAGCCTTTCTTGTGGATTCCTCGAATCCGTATTTTTCACGATGAACATTGAACAATCGACTCGTCGAATATTGCGCAACTGGTCCGATCAGACTCCCTCCTTTATTTTAAGTCGACGCGACACATTCTCCTGCCCATTCAACCCGGGGTTTTCCTGTCCACTCAGACGGTAATAAAAATTGTAATAATTTTTTTTTTATAGTGCTGAACATCCGTGATTAAAAGCGAATTCCCACATGAAGCGGATATCAATTCTGCTTCATGTGATAATTCTCTTCCGGTCCTAGGTGGTCAGGAACATTTAAAAAAATCAATTATAGTTTTTATTACCGACCAAGGCGACTCACTGGGTCTTAAGGCGAGGTGAAAGAGTCTCAGTCGGTAACAAAAACTGTAATGAATAGTATTCGGAGTCGGTAGATATTTCGCGAAAAGGCAAAGTATCAGCGGATGCAGAATTCAATACCGCGTCCGATGAAACTTCGCTTTTGGCCCAAATGTCACCAATTTTTAAATGGCGTTGATTACAAAAAAATGCAGTTATCTCTCTTGCACTCGTGTGGCACGTGGTTCCACCTCGCCTTGCGCAGCTTGAGGATACGAATCACCATTCACTATGGTCCATTTGTGGATGAAAGTTTCTATAAAAAAATAAATAAAAAATAGCGCTCATTTGACTAGCGCAGAGCGACCCGACCAGCCTGACTGGTAGCCTGTCGGGAAACGCGAGTCGGTACTAAACGTGGATACATATAGTCGCTTGTAGCAGGGAAACAGCGAAAGCGTCCGGAGTTCCGTGGAAACGAAGGAAAAGCGCTAATGCATCATTCAGTTCGACTTCTCCACTTCGCCTGGTGGTACCGTATTAACGTCGAGTTAAGCCGAGCCATTCTCAAGTCTCACTCCCTTATCGACATTTCGCTTCGCTCCAAACTTGTCGCTTTTTTTTTCTCTATTTTCTCCTCGCTGTATCCGAGAGCCGCGATACACCGTAGCGTGTCCTCTTCGGTTTCTCTCTTTTGCCCGACCATAGAAATCGCCTGAAAGGAAATTAATGTTGTTCTTACTCTGCGAATAAATTCATTGAGAGGACTTTCATCGACGTACCTCCCGTTCCACCCCTTTCGGCCCGTCCGGGGGGTGAAAAAGATTATTCAATTATCGGGATTGTGCCCGCGAGGTAAATGGTCTTTGAGCAATTGGCGGGCACGAACCGGGGAAAGCTTCCCCCGCCGCTGCTCGGGCTATGGTCTCGATTTGATTAAAATTCGTGATGCTTTAAATTGGATTTTTTTTTATCTTCGAGTATTGTACAGCTCGACTCATCGGGAGTATCCAAAGGACGATTCTTTCTTCGCTCCCCTTCGATCGTCGTTTTTTTCGCCCCTCTACTTTTTTTTTTTCTTTTTCGAGAATGGAAAATTTCTTTCGTTGATGATTTTCGTGAGAGGCTCTTTCGAGCCCCCGGTCTCATATTTCATTCCGGCCTCGTGTGTATACATATATGGTATAAAGGTGACGAGGACGAATGTAGTTAGTGGAGCGAAAATGGAAATTGGAGGCAGGGAGGGACGATATATGTGGGCGCGGGTCGCAGAATATGTTCGCCCAATTCGGGAGAGATATTCGTCACCTGGACGTGTGAAGCGAGAGGGAAAATAATGCCGGGGCGCGGGACGGAGGGTAAGAAGACTGAATTTTTGGGGGCTAGGGTGAGGGCGAATCGTCGAAGCTCTACGGGAAACTTTTGGGAAGTAAGTGTGTCCTTGAGCTTAGTGAGAAAAAAAAAAATCGATTTTTCAGAGCGACGAGCTACGAAGAGGAGTCAAGGAGGCGTTCGCAACCCCTATCTTTACGTCGCACCACTTGTTTACCGTAGGCGGGCGATAATCTTCGATGGTTGACGCAACCCTCCTTTGGACCGAACGAGAAATCCCGTCCACGGCCGATCCCCCTCATCACATCGTCTCTGTCTTTGCCGCCTTTTTTTTCAAGCGGCTCGCCTTCTGTTCTTCCAGTCTCAACCCTCACCCGAAAACCACCCTGTGTGAGCCTCGTTTTAAATTTCAGCCCCGTGGATGAAACTTTGCCGTCGTGACTTTCCGCTTTCAGCCCGTAACACATTGGCTCGTGTATTATCACGCTTTGGCGATTGCGTATAATGCGCCGGCAACGGGAAATATGGAACGGGGTGCCGATATGGAACACTCGCGCTTTCGATGCGTTTGGACACTTTTTTCTTGTTTTTTTTTTTTTTTGAACATCTATTTAATGAGGTTTATCAATCTTTGGATTTAACCCTGAGCCGCACAGTAAAAAAGATTTGTACATTAAACAAACTTTTTTTTGTTGACAAACGTCCACAATTATTTTGTTGGTAATTTTACAAAAAAATATTCATAAAATTGACAGACAATTTTGTAAAATGGACAATATTTTTTTGTAAAATTAACATGAAAATAATTGTGGACGTTTGTGGACGAGAAACTTTGGTACCCATTTTACTGTGCGATATGGAACACTCGCGTTTTCGATGCGTTTGGACACATTTTTTTGGTTTTCTTTTTAAACATCGATTTAATGAGATTTATTTCATTATTGAATTTAACGCTGACGCGTTGGCATGGATTTACTCGGAGGAGCACTTACAGATGTCTTTTTGCAAAGAAAATAAACAAAATGACAAAAAGTCCTTACCTTTGCTTCATCGACCTTTCGCACAGTAAAAAAAAAAAAAGGTTTTTATACTTAACAACATTTTTTGTTGGCGAAACATTAATGATTTTTTCTCGTTAATAAAACTTTTTATTTTTGTTAAAAATCTTCTTTATTACCAAAATGAAAGAAAATGTTTGGGAACTTTAAAGGTGTCTTAAATGTACAAACAATTTTTTTATTTTACTGTGCGCGTTGCGAAGTTCCACCACGGCACGGTTATCATCTTTATTCTTGAGCCGTTCCATTTTGCTCCGAACTCCGCTCCAAGTACTTCAAGATTGGCAAGGGTGGTGCACAGTTTTGGTCTATCCACTGGATCACGGTACATGAACACGGTATACGAACTCTAGCCGAGACATAGAATTACAAAGTCTCGGAGGGTTCGAAGAGGCATGCGGCAAAGCCCATCGTCAGGCTGAAAACCTTGCGGCGAGGTTGCCGGGGCTGCTGGAGGGTTGGTTCGCCGCGCGCAAGGTCAGCTCTCCACTTGACTAATCAATGGTGGCGTTCGGCAATTTTATGGTCCGACGGAGCGAATTACGCCGAGAAATTGGCGGACTCACTCCACGTCGCCCCTTCAGGCTCTCTCGGCTCTACACTCCCTGCTTCTGAAAATTTCCACGGGCGTGACGTGCGTGAGCTTGGCAGTAATTGTTCTAGAAGGGATGCCTAAAAAAAAAAATCGCCCCTATAATTATCAAATAATTTTTTGTTTCTAAACGAATAAGAAAATAGCCTCAACGTTTTCCGCCACAATCGTCACAACGCTCGAACCTGCATTAGAATACAAACAAACGAAACAATTTTTTTCTTTAAATTCTGCCGCAAAAGAGCAAAATGAGAAGATATCGCCGAAGGCGCCCCGCTGCATCGAGTTGTCGTCCCGCCTTTCCCCTCAATTCGATTCAATGCACAAGAACGATGGCGCAGCGCTGCAACTATACGAGCGGAGAAGAGCATAAGAGAAAAAGAAAGAGGCGCAAAAAAAAGAAAAAAAGAAAAAATTGAGGAAAATGGGCAATCGGTGAAAAGCTCATTTCTTTGAAAAGATCGTGGGCAGGGGGCCGGTTCGTCGTCGACGGGGTTCTGCCCGGTGCGCGACCCGCCTGAGAGAACCTCCCCCGAGCGAGTGGAGGGAGAAAGGAGAGTCGAGAGCCCGTCGTGCTCGATGTTGCAAGTTCGAAATCTCTGTGTGAGCCTCGGCGGGACTCGTCGAATATAACCGAGAGGGGCTTTCGTCGATAGGGAGGACGGGAGAGCGAGAGAGAGCCGAGAGGAAGAAATTGAGAAAGAGGTTCTGAGGCGGAGAACGAGATAGAATGGAGAGCGCGCCCGATTTAGCCCGGTCGCCGGAGTCCGCGTGGATCGATGAGCAGAGACACTGTGGAGGACGAAAAAGATTGAGATCCGAGCTTGTGAAGCGACCAGGAGGAAAGTCCGGCGAAGAGAGGAGAAGAAACAGCAAAAGAGAGCCCCCGCGCCGCGAGGGGGAGTGGGAAGGGGAAGGGACGGGGGGGGGGGGGGGGGGGGGGGGAGAAAAAAAAGGGTTTGGAAGGATAAAACGTTTACGCTTAGCTTCCGAAAGAGATCCTGCTACGAGCCTTTTTATATTCCCGTGGAAAGCTTAATTTGATGAAGTATCCCCGGTGGTAACTGATTGGACAACGAAAAATAGGGTTTCAACGTTACCCCGTATAACGAGCTGCTCTCTCCGCGTTTCACCGGGGAATCCCTGCTCACTCCCGGGCAGCTCCGAAGCTGGGTAACCATATCGCTGAGAACGTACGTTTTCCCACCCTTTCCAATAATTCACGCCATTCCGGGCACTCGCGGGCTTCAGATCCTTTAGCCCTCCCCCCCCCCCCCCCAACCTCGCGCGCAGCTCTTCGCCACCTTGCTACGTGCGCCAGACGCTACCTGCATGCATATGGAGCGCGCATGCATCGCTTCGGGATGAAAATAAAAAGAATCTTCGGAAAGAGTCAACATTTTCTCTGTATAATTTTTAATTAAGCAACCGCATTGGGTACCGATTTTTTTTTTATCTTCGATGTTTCTGGATGTATAATAGACGGGAATTCCTCGACTATATTTTTCTTAAGTTTCCGACTGTTCGAGGGGAATTGAAAAAAAAAAAGAAAAAAAAATGCAATGCGAAGTCGCGAAAGGGTTGTTTTTTTTTTGTCGAACTTACAATTTAGCGGGGTTAAAGCTACGTTCGTTTGGTAAGCAAATCTTCGATATTTCGGTCACTTGTTCCCATTCAATTTAAAACAGCTCGTCGCTAATTGGCTTACTCCCAATTTACTCTGCTCCATTCGCCCCGGTGAATCGTCGAGGTAGTTTAATTAAAGCGTCAACAACACGTTATTTACGCCGGCGCTGGGGGAGGTTCGTTATAATATTTTTTTCGCTTTTTTGTGGGCGGAGAAAAATTACGGATGGGCGAAGTTAAGTGACGAACGATGAGAGGAGGGGGCTCGAAGTTTTTCGTAGACGAGCCGGCTAGAGGGAAAGAAGGATGGTTAGATAGAGAGAGAGACGGATCGTTCGAGTAGTAAAGCCCCGTCGAGGGAATAATCTCTGTAATGAATTACGGGTAATCCCAGAGCGGATTTCTTGGTCGCGGAGGGCTCAACGAGGATCGATCCTCACCGAGACACTCCGCGACACGCTCTCCGATTACGTACGGTACGCACATCCTCGGGAGCTTCAGAATAATGCGATTGCCGCGGCACAGCTAAATTGACGGTTTCACGTGTAATTATGCCGTCCGCGTCGATTATCCAACGATGATTGTGGCGTAAAGTAAGAATTTACTAAGAAATTTTCTGTACAAAAATCATACGAATATGTCCGGTATGAACATTTGATTTCATTTTGTATACCCAATCCCAGGTGCGATGTTAGAGCCGGTCTGACGTTGGACCAGCTATATCAAAGCCGGGCTGACGTTAGACCAACATATGCGCACATCGCGCCCATTTTACTTTACACACGCTTCACGTAGTTTACGGACGCTTCTCGTACTTTACGCACGCTTCTCGTACTTTACGCACGCTTCTCGTACTTTTCGCACGCTTCTCGTACTTTACATACGCTTCTTGTACTTTACGCACGCTTGTCGTACTTTACGCACCCTTTCTCGTACTTTGCGCAGGATGGCTGTACAGCGCTACAATCAGCAGTCACGGATCAACGCTTCTCCTGCATTCGTTACAGAAAATATTATGCGATACTAGTGCGTTGTGGCGAACATCATACGCGGACTGTGAAGTGAGCCGCACTCGCCGCATTCGTACAACAGGAGCACGAGCCGAAGGCGAGTGCTCCCTCACTGCACAGCGTGCGTATAAAGTTCGCTTTACCGCACTTGTATCGCAAATTGCTGTTTCGGTACTTAAAAAAAAGTACATAATTAATTGTAGGGAAAGAAAAATATCATGTGGCTTACGATTGAAAATGTCGTTGCGCAATTTTACAGTCGACGGTCGTATATCGGCGATTGGCTTATAAAATTTACCGGTAAGAAGGCACGAAAGTATGGCACCGGAATGTCCGTTTCCTGGAGGGTCGATCGGTGTGCCGCTATCCTCACAGCCGGAGAGAAGAGATGAAAAACGTCGTCCTCCGAGCTGCAGCGAAGAGGGTGAAGCTCAATTGGCCATTTCAACTCCGATCACGTATCCGGAATATCCGCCTTGGATGTAACTTTTATAGACTCGATTGGAACTTTGTGCCATGTAATTTTTGCACATACAACGTAACACTTTCTTCCACGGTTCACTCCGAGCCTCGATGGTCGGTGCATACTGTTCGATCCTGGCGCGAATCGCGACACGTACCGGTAACAGGTACGTGTCGCGGTACATTTTTGCATGTTGCTATCGCGTCCAGTCGCGGATTTAAGACTGATGAAGAAAAATTATTGGGACGAAGCTTAAATCATAGCGTCAATGATGCAATCGCGGGAAATCTGAAAAAAAAAATAGAGAGAAAAAGCTCTGACCAAAAAAAACTAATTTGGCTAATCCGAAAGATTTTTGTTATATTTTGTCACCTACAAATAATTTATTTTGCTAAGGCTTGACACTGATTATAAAATGATGTGTCGTTATCATTGAATTATTTAAAAACAGGCGGCTTGCTTTTGTTTTAGCACATTAGTCTAAATCAATATTTATATTTCCGATACATATTGGATGGAGACGCAATACATGATTAAAATATTCATCTTTGACGCATTGAAAGCAACTAATAGTACTTTGCGATACAAGTGCGGTAACTCGAACTTTATACGCACGCTGTGAAGTGAGAGACTCGCCTCCAGCTCGTGCTCCTGTTGTACGAGTGCGACTCACTTCACAGGCCGCGTGGACAGTAAAAAAAGTTTGTACTTTTTACAACAACTTATTGTCCACAAACGTCCACGATTCTTTAATTTTTTAATTTTCTACACACAAACAAAACAACCTTTGTACTTTTGTTTAGTTTTGTTTGTACTTTTGTTTAGGTTGTACAAACAAAAGTACAAACTAAAATTGTCAATGACACGGGAAATAAAGGAATAAATACATGTTCGTATGTTCAAATAAGTGACAAACGATTTTGTCACTTATTTTTAGAAAATTCGTTTTACGAAATTTCGCATTCCGGTTTTACGAAATTATTTTCTACCGTGTACGATGTTCGCTACACCGCACTAGTATCGCATAATATTTTATGTAACGAATGCAGGCGAAGTGCTACTCCGTGCCTGCTGATTTTAACGCTGTACAGCCAGCGTGCACAAAGTACGAGCAGCGTTCAATAAATTCCACAAATCGCACGCAAAAGAGCCGATCTGCGCATGTGCCGGGTATTTACTAAACTCATGGCTGCAAAGCGCCACTTACGCCACTCTCGGCAGGCACGGAAAGTAGCGCTTTTCATTCATGCGTTATGTAAATAGATTTATACAACATTCAGCATTTTCGGCCGTCAATTTTTTTTTCCCTCAACGCTGCGACGCCCCCACGGCTCGGCTCCCCTAAGCAATCACTTAGGCTGTAGCAATATAGACATTTGCTGTAGGCAATGGCCTACATTGCTTGTGCCCAAATCCATCACCGATCGCGTCCTGAAACATATTTATTTTATTTGTGATTTTTTTTTTCACGTCAAAGTCCACACCATCGGCGAGCGGTTTGAGGATTATCTGTAGACTAAACGAGTTGATTTGATGGCATGCGATGTACCGAGTGCGAGTAAATAATTTCGCGCAAAAGCGCTCGTATCGCCCAGAGACTTCTGTGTAAAAAATTGAAATAAATACTTAACAGGGCTACCGACTCTCGCGCCATTGCATTTAGCGTTAGCGGAAAACGAAATGGAAGAGTGTGTTGGCCTCATGAGATGCACGTACGAGCGAGGCTGCTTTAAAATTCATTGAGCATCGCTAGTGAGAAGGCACGTGAAGGGAAGAAAAAACGAGAGAAAAAAAAACACCAAGAATCGCCGGGCGAAAGAGCTTGAATAAGCCCCACGTTACACTGTGTCATAGTCGGGGTAAACGAACGAACGTTGTTTTACAACCTAACAAGCTTCCGCAACGAGTTGCGAGTTAGTTTCCACATTCCTGTCTGGGTGGGAAAAAGTGTAATTAATCCCGTTTCAACCGAGCGTGTAATATTCGTGTCTTTTTTAGAGTTCATCCCTCGTTCATCCCTCGCCGCAAGATTCGCCCAAGATTCTCCGCCACGGATTCCCGTACCGCGCGATTTCCCGCACGATTTATATCCCGTGGCAAAGATTTTCAATTTTCCCCCCCTATTCGCACCCGAATAATTGGCTCGCGAGTACCCGCCCGGGAATGAAGCCCGGAAGACAGAGAAACTTCGAGCCACGAAGTTTAGTAAAAGATAAATATTGCTCTGTGTACGCAATCCCGGCGAAACATTCTCTTGATTGTACAACCGGCGCACAAAGTTCCTAATTTCAATCTTCCGCCCCACTCGTCCGATACCTTATTTCTCTTCGACTGATTCGCTCCCACCTGACTTTCAAACTTACATATATATAGGTATGTATATATATATATATATATATATATATATATATATATATATATATATATATTAGGGTGTTTAAAAAAAGGGGTTTTTTTATTTTCCTCCCACCTTTTTAAAGTGCTGCATTTTTTGGGTACAAGAGTCGAAGGCTGCACCTCTTAGAATTTTTTTGCTAGTGACTGCCTTTCTTGAGGTTCAATTTGAGATCGAAATATATAGGAAAGAGCGGTGCAAAATGGGACAGTGGGGCAAAACGCCATATTCCAATCATTTTTAGATGGGACAATGGGGCAAAACGGGACATCCAAAAATGATTGGAAACTTGCGTTTTGATCACTGTCCCGTTTTGCCCCACTGTCTACTTTAAGAGGATGGGAGGATTTTCTTTTTAATGTCCTTTTTGTGAACGCTCTATATATAAGATATATATAACTCAGCGACTGTACTGCGAGACCATATAAGAGACACGGATGGGCCGGGAAAGGTAGAAGGTAAAGGCTGAGACGGAGGTTCGCCCGCGTGCGTTTTCAGCCCTCCCTCTCGGTGCTTTAACTTTATCGTACAGTCGTAAGATTTCGTGGCTCGCTCGGTCGAAGCTCCGCCGGCTCTTCCCGTGCGAGATGCCGCTTGGCTTTCGAGCAGGGTTGCGGCTTCGACGCTCGTTTTTCCTCCGGCAAACCCCCCGCCGCTCCCCCGCACAGATAGGATTCACCCATATCCGACTGAATGAACACCGAAACTTGCCCGGATACAGCGGGAGTTCTCATTCGTTGAATTATCGACCTCTTCCGAAAGCCAATTATTTCGTAGATTCCATCGAGCCGAACCTATGTAACGGCGGACGGGTTATCGGGGGTCTCGACCTCGCCGGAATAAAATCAAATCCGGTTAAGCTCTACACACTGTAGCACTCGCAGGATATAAGACGAGTTACAGTCGCGTTGAAACTTTGCGCGATCCTCGGGAAAATCGAGATCTTCGACTATTGTCATTTACGGAAAAATTTTCGTCGTAACCGTTCGATTTGCAATTTTTTTGAAGTTTCTATGAAATCAATGCAATGTAGAAACATTGAAACGCGAAAATCAATGCTTTTATCGAAATAGGTCAGAGAGAAAAAAAAACACATTCGTTACTCAAGGTTCAGAAGTTACATCCGCTGTTTCTTCCATTAATTTACGACCATCGTTTGTCACGAAGAGTCGCGACAGAAGGGTTATAAAAATTGTTCTCGCCGATTGCTGTTTCCAAAACCTATAAAACATCTCTGTACTATAAAAATCTATAAAACATCGGCACATTTACATCTCTACCAATCACAACTCTACCAGAAAACATCTCTACCTATAAAGACAATTCTAACAACTCTACCAGAAAACATCTCTACCAATAAAAACAGCTCTAACAACTCTACCAGAAAACATCTCTACCATAATATTGCAGCTCTACCGCAACCGAAATAAAACTCTATCGGAATGTAAGGCTAGGCCGTAGCCTTGTATTCTGATAGAGTTTTATTTCAATTCCGGTAGAGTTTTATTTTGATTCTGATAGACTTTTTTACTTTCTAGTAAAGATTTTGCTAGAGTTTTAATACCGTAAAGTTGTGAGAGGTAGAGATGTAAATGTGCCAAAATATCTATTTACTATGTGGTATGAAAATCTATAAAACATCTATACACAACAAAAATCTATTAAAAAAACCGTCTCTGTATTTTTGTTTCCAGATTTCCGAACGTAGTGGACGGATGCAGCGAGTGGTATGAGTCTCGATGGCCCAGCAGGAAATCAATTCGCTCGATGGCTACGCGATGTACGTGGTAAGGGTGTCGAGTGGCGAAAGGAATAAGATGAACTGGATTGTGGTGCGGTGAGAGGTCGTGTAAGAGAGAGAGAGAGAGAGAGTGTGAGAACGTGAGCGAGCTTCACAGAGAGTTGTTGCCAGTGGAACCGTCGCGAATAGTGGTTGAATCCATCAGCATCGAGAGAAGCAGTGCGAGGGGTTTGGGACGCAAACGGCGTCCGCAGCGCGCGACACGAGTGAAGGGGTGTGGTTCGAAGCTGCACGTAAAGAAAGTCGGATTCTGATTCACCGAAATCCAATAGAAAAAAGTGCTCCCAAAAGTGTAAAAAAAAAAAACAAAAAAAAAAACAAACCATGTTTTTTTCCTCATCGTGACGCGATCGATGCCAGACGAAAATTCGCCGAAACAAAAACAAAAGTTTCTCTCTCCGTTCGATGATAACAAGAGAGTGTGACAATGTCGAGTTCGAGTGGATGGGCGTGGTGGTGGAGAGGTGCGCTTTTGGGCACGTTGCTCGGATGGGTGACTTTGGTGAGATTCGCGGAGGCCTGTCCTGATCGTTGCTCGTGCAAGTGGAAGGGCGGCAAGGAATGGGTCGAGTGTGCGAACCGTAGCCTCATAGGTCTTCCCCAGGGAGCTCGGGAGGAGACCCAGGTACTCGATCTGTCGAACAACCACTTGGTTCATCTGCCTTCGCAGTGTTTTCAGGCATTGAGATTGACCAATCTGCAGAGGCTCTATCTCGCCAAGTCGCACATAAGTCAAGTGGCGCCGGGAGCGCTGGACGGTCTCTCGGGTCTCGTGGAGCTCGATCTGACCGGTAACCTCATCAAGGATGTGCCGTCGGAGACCTTTCCCTCCTGTCCGGGCCTCATGAGGCTCATACTGAACGGCAATCCTATCCGCGAGATTCGTCAGGAGGCCTTCAATCCGCTGGCACAGCTGACGAATCTCGAATTGAGCCAGTGCGAGCTCGAGACGATCGAGGAGGGAGCCTTCAACGGACTTCATTCGCTGGAGTGGCTCCGCCTGGACGGCAACATGTTGACTTACGTGCCGGACATGACGCTGCCGCTCGGTGGGAATCTTCACGGTCTCACGTTGCACAACAATCCTTGGTTGTGCAACTGCAGACTACGGCCGATGCAGTCCTGGCTGACGGAATCGGCACCGGCAGCCCCCCAGGAATCCGATCCCATGTGCAAAGCGCCGCCGAGACTCCAGGGACGGGCCATCAAGGGTGTCAAGCTCAACGACCTGGCGTGTCTGCCCGAGGTCAGCCTCAAGGAACGCGTCGACGTCGACGAGGGTGGAAACGTTACACTCAGATGCGACGTCTTCGCCGTGCCAATGGCGAAGGTGACTTGGTGGTTCAACGGGGAGTTGTGCAAGACACAGAGCGAGAACGACTCCTTCGCTGCCTCGACGTCGACGTACGTAAGGTAAGCCAAACTCAAAATCTTATGTTGCATGGGTTTAGAAAAAAAAAAAAAAAAAAATTGATGGATCCTTTGCGCGAATTTATTGGCTCGTTCTTACGCCCGGCCGAATTTTTCGTCGGGGAAATACGGATGTGGGGAATGATTTTTCCATCGTGAGATTTCGGTTTACGAGCCCGCGCCGTTACGTTGCGCGTTTTACCCGTCAGCCTCGAAGTACGAAGGAGGCCATCGCGAAATCTTTCGCGGGCCGGGTGGATTACGTTGCCGACTCGTCGTTCCTTCCCTCTCGCAACCATCGACCGAGAGAAACATTAAGTTTTTTTTCGTTTTTTTTTTTTTATTATCGGTGCGGGTTTCCCGGGGGATTTCCGGGATGCCGCGGCTCGTCGTACAGAGCCAGGGTGGCAAAAGAATAGGGATACGTTCCGCTGGCTCAGCGGGGCCGCGGAGTCCGAAAGAACCCGCCGTCGACCCAACCATTAGAACGTTTCAAGAAAAACCGCCACGGGTTCTTTCTCGGTTCGAAGACCCCTCTACGGCATTCTACTTTCTCTCTGTTTTTGCGGGAGGTTTTTTTTTTTTTTTTTTTTTCCTCATTCATTTTACGACTACCTCACCGCTGCCGGAATGGGAGAATAACACTTGGCTCGCGCTTCTTTTAGCCGGAATATTCTCCAGAGGAAAACTTTTCCATCGAAACTTAACCGACACATTAATCATCCGACAGGGTTAGATACATGTATACATGTGTGTATATGCATACTCTAACAATATTTCGTTAAAATCAAGTAAAAGACAACCGGCCGCTGTCTCAACGAACTTCGAAAAGACAACGAAACGAAAGAGATCAATGAAATCAGCACTTTGTTTTTTTAATCACAAATCACCGTCAACGAACTTTGTCCTCTGACCAATCGTCCGTTTCCACTGGAAAAAAAAAAAATCCCCAATCCTCCCAGGAACCTTCAGACATCGTGATGTCTTATCCACTCCTGCCTCGGCGGGTCTTCAAACTTTTCCACGGAAACGGCACGCTTTGTTTCTCTCCTGCACGGATTTTTCTTTCCGATCCACGTAGACTCCGCTTTCTCGATCCTCAAGGTGAATATATCCCAATTTTTTTGTTGTCATTTTTATTATTTCATCCAATCCGAAAACCGAAAAAATTGTAATTCTCACGATGGATGTCTTTGGTTCCAGATACATCCAGAAGGAGCGCGACCAGAAGAACAGCACGAGCGTGCTTTACGTCTACGGTATCGAGAAGAGCGACGAGGGAACGTACAGCTGCATCGCCGAGAACACAGCGGGCTCGGTGGAGGCGAATCTCTCGTTGAGGGTTCGTTACCAAGAGAAGAGTACCCCGGAGCCGCCGTTCGATCATCCGGGGACCGGATACGTGGCCGCGGTAGCGGCTGGTGCATTGATCGGTACGCTCTTGGCGCTCGGTTGCGTGATCGGAAGTGTCGTCTTCTGCACGAAGAGGCGAAGGGATCAGAAGAGAAACGCCAAGACGCTGGTGTCCCAGAGTAAAGTCGTCAGTCCTATAACGAAGGACGCGACGTTGCCGCGAAAGAACGGCGGTGGCGGTGGGAACAGCGTCAGTATCGGTGTCGGGGTCGTCGGTGGGAGTTTGAGTTTCGATCATCAGCAGCAGGTAATGTACACCGAGCCCCACATAATCGGCAGAACGGCCTCGCTGGAGCGCCGGGACACCATGGAGCAGCACGGTTATCGCAGCGCCATACCCAAATACCTGACGGAACCGGATCTGATAAACGAAGTTACGGAGAGCAACAGCAGCGCGGCAACGGTGGCGGCCGAGTCTTACGGCCTCTATCATCAGCATCAGTTGGGAGTTCCTATGATGGGCGAACAACAGCAGCAACCGCAGCAGCAGCAGCAACAACAGCGTCAGCTCCATCAGCAGCAGCCGCAGGTACTCGATTACGATAGTAACAGGTACCAGATGCAGCCCGATCCGCGTCCGAGTCTCTCCCAGCTGAGCTATCTCGATCAAGACGGCTATCCTCTGAACTTCGGCCTACCGAAGATACCGTTCAACAGCTCGAGTACGCTGCCGCGTCTGAGGCAGAGAATTCCCGAGGGTTCGGCCGCCGCGCCCCCGGCCCGCTACACCCGCGAGGCTGAGTTCCTCGCTCGTTCTACCGCTTACGACTCGGTTCTGCCCCGGAGCGATGCGAGATACACCGCCGAGGGTTATCCTTACCCGGTTCATCAACCGATCGTCAAACCGCCGCCTAGCGTCCAACCGATTCAACTCCCGGTGTCGCCGCTATCGCCGCCTGCATTGCCGGACGTTCCGTTCATTCCCTCGCCACCGGCCGCTTATCGGGGCGAGCCGACTCCCTTGTCCCCGAGATCGCTCATGAGCAAGACTGCTCGCGAAGCCGCGGCCGCTGTCGCGGCGAGAGCCGAAGGTGCACGACCACCCGATCATCCCGAAAGTCCCGACGAGGGCTACGTCGGCGACGCGATGGATGTCTGAGAGGAACGACGTCCGAAGCCCCGCTGAAACGACCTTTGGTGATGAACGTGAGAACACGGTCTCTGTCCCGAGGATCATCCTGATCAACCTCGTGGGGAGCTAATTCGGACCTCGTAGCGTGTACGACCACACTAAACTCTTATCCGGAACCTAGAGAGACATGCACACCAACTGCATACTGTACCCAGTGTAATAGAGTGCACTCTCGATGCCCATGGGTACGAGGAGGATGAAGAATGGGAAAACAAGAGCCTCCGATGACGCCCGCGGCTCTATTGTCCTGCGATTCGAGATAAAAGAGAGCAGAGAAAAAATATAAAGGACACCGGTGGTGACAAGCGCCTGGATGGGCATCACCTTCGACTTCAATCTCGCCGGTGGAAGGTTCTCTTGCAGCGCGTGTGATTATCGGACACTCGGCGAAGGATTGCAGAGAAGTATGATGGCGAAGAGGGACGAGCGGGATTGGCGCGTTAATGAGCACGCGCCGTGCGATTCTCTCACGTATCGTCGAGGGTTTCTATGGCATGTGTGTTACCCACCCAGCGCGGGGCCCGCCGACGCAGCGTCATATTGTCCCACGAGGGAAACAATGACGCGGCCGCCTGCGCTAGGTGGAAGCCGCCTCTGGGTCATGGAACGACGGGTGTCCGATCATTCAACGAGTTTCACCGTTGATAAGAGACGGACTCGGCGTGCGAGGCAACGGGGGAAAACCGGAAAGCCCGGAACGGCGGACGGGAGAGGAAACGCTGGTGTCTCTCTCCCGGGTCGTTGACGGTTTCTCCTGTCCTATTCCCGTGGGAAGGGAACACGGCCTCCGCGCCCCAACGATCGGGACGATGGACGGGGAGATACACGGGAACTGGCGGCGGGCTCGTTCTCTTCGAGATCCTATAGGCCGAAGACAAGTGGAACAGGACCGTCATCGATCCGACCTGCACGGACCATTCGGACGGTGCAGCGCACCGTTTACGAGCCAACGGACCGGCCGCGCTCGACCGAAGAACGGGAGGAACTGGCGAACCGTAACTAGCCAACCAGTCAGCCAGCACAGAGCCCAATGCGGAGAAGTACGCGATCTACCCTTTGGATGTTCGATTGACCTGGAATGACGACCGTATATAACTTACCCTCACCCGTGCTCTCCCCTCGGGCACGAGAATCATCAACTACTCTCTGTCCACTCTCGCCATTCGAACCTTGGACGATTTCACCAACTGATCTGATTGCAACAGTGCTCAATGAGGGATTAGTCCAAAACCGCATAGAACTTTGAACGGCTCCGACGAACGTTCGGCCGATATCTTACTCTGTCTTCTTCTCTCTGACTCTCTCGGGCTGTGTCTCGTTATAGACATATTTTATTAAGGTGTGTTTGATTTTACTCGGATCTCGACGACACAAATTTTTTCCGACGGACGTTTCGGGATTGCGAATGGTACGGGAATGAGCGAAATTTTGTAATGTTTAAATTAATGAAACTTGGGATGTTGTAATGTTGTGATGTATTTTTTTTATGCCCGATGTATGATTATGAGAAGTTGAAATTGAGCTTCTTTGGAGTTTTAGTTGTCTAAAGGTGAATTGAAAGATATTGAAACTATGAATTTGTGAATACGAGATTATGTGTGTCGTCGAACCGTTTTCAGCGAGTTTTGTGATTGTAAAATTCGTGATTAATATTACTTTCGAGGTTGCGTATCGTGAGAGTGAAATGAAGTAACGCGAATGCCAAGAGTGGAAGAATAATTTAGTGAAACATGTGAGCATCTGAGAAAAAGAGAGAGAGAGAGAGAGAGAGAGTGAAAGAGAAAGGGAGATGGAGAGAAGATAGTAATAATCTCGTTTATACACGAGAAGAACTTTTAGGTGAAAAGAAGTGAACTATTAATAATTTTCAGCATTACCAAACTGAAAACTTGTGCTCGTATATTAAAGCGACGCCAATCGAAAGTGTGTGTTTGTGTAAAACGTCGTCCGAAAGATAAATAAAATAAAATAAATAAAATCATGACGGGTGAAAAAAAAGTGAGTTATACAGTTTTAATCGTGAAAACAACCGGATAAAATGGCTTACTCGAAGTTTTTAAAGTTATATTCAGTGCGCGGATAAAGACGATTGGACCTCCCAGTTATTAGAGACGAGATTGAAGAAAGTGATCTTTTTTATCAACATCTCGCAGCCTAGTGGGGAGGAATTGTGCGCGTGTTGTGTGTGCATGCATGTGTGTGTGTGTGTGTGTGGTGTGTGTGTGTGTGTGTGTGTAACTAGGAGAATATTAATGCATTAGGTGAATGAGATAAAAAAATAAACAAAGATGAAACAAAAATCTGTATCAACGCGTTGAGAGTGAAGAGAGTTAAAAGTTACGATCTAGTTTTAAAAAAAGGGGAGAAAGAGCGGTGAAGAGAACAAAAAAAAAGTAAAAAAAAAAAAAACAGTGAGGATACGATAATAATGTTTGTAGATTTTATCTAGAACATAAGTTTCACCGTGTTTTACAGGGTATAACGGGGGGCGCGTTCGTACGATGACAGCATCAGTTAACGTGGAGACTCGACGATGGCGCACCGGTGGCGGGTATTGTGCATGTAATACCTATGCTCTCGTCCGACATTCATTTGGACCTGCGCCAAGTGGTACCAAGATGGCGAGGGCATCGGTTATTGCACTCCGTCCTACGCCTCGTTTTATCTCTCTCTCTCATCCCTAACACAAACACACACACACGAAACACATTTTTTTTAACCATATTGAATTTACATTTAAGCAATTTCGTCGGATACGTCACAGCATCTAAAAAATAAAAATTTACCGTAACATCAGAGACTAATTTTAAAAAAAATTATAATAAAATATAACAGGGAGAGAATTGAGTGGCACGACGTGGACCTCTTTGTGTTCAATACACCATTGTGTTCCACAGTTTAATGAGGGTGAAAAAAAGTACACGTTCGATCCCTTTTCTCGCCCAAAAGCAAGAACAAAAAAAAAAAATCGAGGAAGAAGAATACGAGAAACAGTCGCTATTTCACGGCCAACTCATATATTTTAATGGATGCGCCTGCATACTTTGCGCTACAACCGTGCTACCGGGTGCACGCTATCAACCGTAGACCTTATTGCAAAGTCCGGTCACGTTTCATCTTCGGGTATGACACCTGAGTTTCGCGCGTTAGGAATTCCGAAAATTTCTTGCCAACCTTCGAGGAAACGTGGAGGAAAAGGATGGAAGATCGATGGTCTCTGGAAGGGGTTGGGGGGGGGGGGGGGTGGTGGTTGAAGGGGAATGATAGAGAACGGTAAATCCCGTGTAAAACTTTGGGCGCGTTCGAACCCGACCACTTATTCCGGATGCAGAGGCTTCCTCTCGCCGTGCACGAATTCGTCGCTCCCGATCTCTTCGTACTTCCTATTTCCACAGTAGTGCCTTCCCTTCATTCCATTTTCGTCCACGCTACTCGGCAGTCTATATCTATACACCGGATATAGTATATGGCTATATTCGCAAGAATTGTTCGTTCAAGTTTTCGGATTGAACCGACGATAAGTCCGGGAAAGTTGCAGCTGCGCTATCAGACGACGAGAGCCGCATATATGCACACCCGTTGAGCCTCGTTTCACTTCTTCGGCCTTCCTTCAACTCCCTTCCGTTCCGTCGTGATACAAACGCGTGCCAGACTATGTCTCGTCCTCTGGGTGGATTTACTTCCTCCCGCGCTGCACTTCCTTCTTCGCCGATATCAGCAACGGCAGACTCAGCCCGCGCCTCTGGAAACTTCACTCGAGGCGTCACGGAAACTCCTGCTTGATGACGGCCTCTTTTTTTTCAGTTTTTTTTCCACCTTTCCGCACGTCACGCGGAAGGAGATCAGAGGATGGAGGGCGTCGAGGGGCAAATCTCTCGACTGAAAATCACTTGGCGAGGAATAACATGTCTTTTTTTATGTTTTTTTTTTTGAGTTATGGTATCGGCTTTGTGCGGAATAATTTGATTTTTTTTTTTATTGCTGGGTGAAAGATCTACGCGAGAGCGGCTATCGTGTTTTGTGTTTTGATTCTGGACTGTTGGAAAGATTGCTTCGTTTGGAGAATAAAATTACTTAAATTATTGGAAATGATTAATAAATTTTGTGCATTTTTCTACGTAGAAGAAGCTATTTTATTTATTTTTCATGTTATGATATCGGCTCCATGCGCGGGAATAATTTGAATTTTTTTTTATTATTGGAAAAAAGATCTACGCGAGATCGGCAATCGTTTTTTATGTTTTGCAGCGACGTTTCTAGACTGTCGGAAAGATCGCTTCCTTTGGAGAATAAAATTACTTGAGTAATTGGTAATGATTAAAAAATTTTGCGCAGGATCGATCATACGGAATGATTGTTTTAAATATCTAAAAAATATTTTTTTAAATACCGACATCAGCACCGATGGACTCAGCTCGCGCCACTCGAAACTTCACTCGCGGAGTCACGGAACTTCTGCTTAATGATCGACTCATTTATTACATTTTTTTTTTCACCTTTCTGCACGTTACGCGGAAAGAGATCAGAGGACGGAAGGAATGGAGGGGCAAATCTCTTGACTGAAAATCACTTGCACAGAAATAAGATGTCACGGGCGACAGGCTCCTTAATATTTGTTTTTTATTTTTCGCGTTATGGTATTGGCTCCATGCGCAGGAGTATTTTGCATTTTTTTTATTGCTCTCAGAAAAATCTACACGAGACCGGTAGTCGTTTTTATTCTTTGTCGCGAAGGTTCCCAGCTCTTGAAAAGATTGCTTCATTCGAAGAACAAAAAACGACTCAAATAATTCTGAATAATTGAATAAATCTTCTGCAGGATCGATCACACGAAACAATTTTTAAAATACCTCAGAAATATTTTTAAAAAATTGCTTCGCATTACCCACAGAGTGCGAACATTTTGACGGAAGCCTGCTCGGCGCCGAGGGCCACAGCCAGAGTAGTGGAGTTAAATTAGATTGAAACTATTGGAAATTTCGCCGATGTACGTGTGCATAATAACTTTCGACGGGCGTTCGGGTGTGCGTGCCGGAGTCGTGCATGTATTACCGTAAAATGAGTTTCCGAACTATCGACGGGCGGTGGGTTTAGAGACGATTGAGCGTTGGGAGCGTCGTTGCCGTTGAATCGAAGTCATATCTCGTTTCGATGATTAGTTTCTGAGGTGGCTGCGAGGCTGCCGAGGCAGCCCCAGTCGCGCCGAGCGACCTTGTTCGATTTTGCCAATACTCTATGAGAAAACTTGAAGCCGTCAATTCGCATCGTACCGCCCGATGACGTTCGAAACGTTTGCCCGTCGGAGACGATCGGAACGCGGGGGCCAGGACTTACTCGCTTTCCACTCCCCTTCCGTCTCGCTCTTCGTCGTACCGATAAGGCGAGATCGAATTTTTTTTCCCCGAGACATTTTCACCCTTTAACGCAGACGAGGCGGCAGAGAATGTACGACGTTTATCGACTATCGAGCCACCTGAACGACCACTCGTAAGCATACGCTCGGAACAGAGTGTATTACGCCGGAGCTAAATAAGCCATCGGAGCTCGATCGAGAACGTCGATTTTGCTGCTTGAGGAATGAAAGAATTTTTTTTTTTCTTTTTTTTAAGGAAGTTGGTTGTGGGGAGTTTGACGAGCTTATGAGAGATGGGAAAGAGCGAAAGTGCCGCGACACGGGAATAAACTGCTCGATTATCCAGAGAACAACAATTTTTTGTGCCTCGAACCCCTTTCCGACAGAAAGCCCATTGCTCTCGATTTCGAGAGTCTGAAACCGAAACGCGAAACTTTCTCCGATAGTCCTTGAACTTGAATAATGACGGTACCGCCGGGCGAGCCGACGGTTATGTCCAATATCAGATTCCGCGGGGAGTTGCGAACTTGAGGGACGGATCATTGATGATATCTTCTGATCGATTAAAATTAAATGATACTTGCAATGTGTGTTAAATATTTTGATCTCGTGGTCGCATGGCAGAAAAAAAATGGTTGGCACAGCAATAATTTTGTTACTCTAACTAATTTATTTACTTAGTATAGGGACAAGAAACTATTTTCCTGTAGCAGAAAATTGTTCTGCTGTAGCAGAAAATTGTTTTGCTGTAGCACAATAGTATTTTACGATACTAGTGCGATAAAACTTTATCCGACGAGTGTGAGTTTGCAGCACCAGCCGAAGACGAGTGTTGCAATCACACGAGTTAAAAAAAAGTTTTTCGTACCATATTTTACTTCACAAGGTGGGAAAATGCAGATTTTCGCAAGCGAGGCGTGCGTAAAAATGCCATTTTCGCACCGAAGTGTAATCAAATTATTTTGCTGTAGCAGCAAATTGTTTCGCTGTAGCAGCAACTTGTTTTGCTGTAACAGCAACAAATTATTAACGAATCACGTTTCGTTAGAGTAACAAAATTGTTTTTCTCCGTGCGTTGGCACAAAAAAGTTCAAGTCAGAACACACTTTTTGTAATACATTTGTTATTCAGTTTTTCAGTTTTCATAACATGAATACACAATTCATTCAATACACATTTAATCATGTTATTCAGTTTTCATAACATGAATACACAATTCGTCCGATTCATGTACCGAGGCCTCTGAATTTCTAATCGCGCTCTAACAGCTTCGTGCCGTCATGTCCGTGACGTTGATACCGTAAATACAACAATTTCAGCCCTCGAACGCTGCGGTAACTTTCGGCAACTGGGATAACTTTGATCCCTAAAGTTTCGGGCCGGGGGAAGGGGGGGGGGGGGGGGGGGGTGGCGAGGATAAGAGAAGGACGAGTAGCAGGCGAGAGTTAGACGTTCGAACGAACGAGTGTCGATAATCGAAATTGTGGTCACGCTGAGGGCCTTACCAGAGAGTTGCAAGAACCTCTTTCTTTCATTATCAACTTTCCAGCCGTGAGCTATTTTCAACGTATGTGTTCTTCGCCTCCTTTTACCAACGGACGGTTTACTACGATCTTTTTTGCTATGAGGTTCGCGAGTGAAATTGAAGTTGAAGGAAAGCTCCGTCCTGCCTTGATACCGCGGGTTCCTCACAAAGTGGCGTGCCAGGAGTTGTCGAGGGGGGGGGGGGGGGGGGGGGGGGGTGGTTTCGCTAGAGAGAGCATCTGGAAAATTGGCAATCGACCGGAATCCTGCGCAGAGTTTCGTACAGCACTCGACTCGCCGTGACTATGTATTTAATTTTCGCATATACCGACTCAACGCTAAAACTTTATTCAAGTACACAGCTATGCGGCACTTTAACGGTTCACCGGCTCTCATCTGAGCTCCGGAGCGACGTCGTTGTTGAACGTCTTTTTTACTTCTGCTATTGCGTCTCGGTGCACAGTTTCTCTACCAAAAGCAACCGTTTTTTTTCTTTTTAATTAATTTTTTTTTTTTACTAAAAAGTAACTCGTTGGTTCGCGGGATAAAGGTGACTCGAGACTTTAGCGCGGGATTTACCTTTTCCTCCTTTTTATATCCTTTTGTATCCCCCGGTTGCCTTCGGGGAATGCAAAATGCTCTTCGTAATCCCTCGAAGGCGACTTGATAATAACTCGGATGTGTTACAAAGCGGGAGGGAATTTTAATTAATTTTTTAATAGGACATTAAGTGGGTCGGATGAAACTGAAACCCTTTGACTTTAAATCCTGAGGAAGCTGTGCTGTCTCTATTGTCCCGCCAATTTGTGGAAACTTAATGGAACAAAACGAAAAAATCATAGGCGTCGTGCTGCTCAATCGTTTTATTTGTATACACTGAGAGACACACTAAAAAGAATACGAAAATTAAAATAAAAAAAAAAAAAAACAATGAAGAAATCCCGGAGTGAGTCACCCATTCGTAGCAATACTAGCTCGTACTTAATAACGGTCTTAATCCTATAATCTAAATAAGAGGCGATAGCCGATCGAAAAAAAACTTATTTAAACCATATGTGGACCCTCGGTAAATTCACGATAGTGAGTTGGTCCGAATACGAAGTTAAACGAAAATGAATAATTCCCGCAACGACACGAAAGAATGATAAGATAAGACTCAACGAGAAAATAAAACGAGAGAAAACGAAGTAAAAAGAACGCACGGGAGAACTTTTGGTTTGTAATCAGAAAGTGTATTCAAACAGAGAGATAGAGAAGAGGAGGAAGAAGAAAAACACAGACACACCCTAATCTAATGTAATATCAGAGGTAATAAAAAAAAATGCAGATAGTGAATGCAAATTAACGGATAATGTAATCGTAAGCATAAGCGAGTATATTCTTTTTTAAGGATGTAGATATAAAAAGGGTGAAAATATTATATTGTATCACGCAAGTAAATGAAATACATTGTTAGAAGATAAAAAAAAAAAAAAAACGAAATGTTATTGTAAAGTTTTCATTATTCATCCGATGCCTCAGAATCTCCGGCGTGTTTCTTGCACGGTTTCTCGGTCCGCCATTAAATCCTTCGCAGGTGGAGTATAGACTGGGAATGAATAAAAGATCATTGCCGGCAGTCTCGCCATCACCGGTGAGATATCGAGTGCACTCAAAAGTATTAAGAGTCTGCTGTGCGAATGAAGCGCTGGAGCGATTTTTCCTCTGACGCCAGTTTCCGGTAAGAAAATCCGATCTCCAGGAAACCAAAATTGAATCCGATCGGAGCTTTCTCAATTCTGTCGTGTAAGCTCACCCTACAAATCAACCATCTTATTTTTCATATTCACTCCTTAAATTCGAACTCCATTGCCCCTCTTCCCTGGACAAGCTACGCATGGGAGGTTCAAATTGGACGTATTCATTCGCAAAGAAACGGCAAAAAAAAATTGTTTGAAATTTAATGTACCGGTACTGGAAGTTCTTATGCATAAACTGGTTCATTTAATTTAATGTACAATTGTGATGAAAAATTAATATACTTTTTTAAAATTAAAGTAAATTATTCAAATCGAAGGGTTACCGGTAGTTTCAATACACTGAAGATTAATTTTTCATCACAATTGTACATTAAATTAAATGTACCAGTTTTCGCATAAAAACTTCAAGTCCTGTACGTTAAATATACAATTTCTTATTTTTGCAGTGAAACCTGTAATTTTTTAAACAGAAAACGGCTCCAGGACCTAAAAGGCTTGCGAGTACGCCAAACGGATTCGATGTCTCCGACACAAACAATTTTATAAAAATATTAACATTTACCAAATATCAATCAAATATTCATTGATACAAAAATAAAAAATCTTTCCTTCATCTTTATATTCTAATAATCTATGAATCTCCAAATAACTTTACTATCAAAAGTAATAAACCCGACCAGCGATACGTTGGAATTTGACCGAGGAATCCGCAAAGAGTCGATCAGCTTGAGTTCCCGATTAATATCGAGAACAAGGGAGGCGCTCGCGCGTCTCCAGTGACGTTGGGTAGTCGCGGTTTGCGCGTCGAAGTCGGGGTTGTACAGAATTCGCGAATTCGTCGGCGTCCCGACGCCCGCACGGGAAGAGTCTCCTCCCTCCCGTCGGTCGGAGCGATCGTAACGAGATCCACGGAAGTCGAATCGATGAGGGTGTAAGAAGGAGGTTTCGGTGAATAATCATCGTGAGAGGTTCGGTTGTTCGTCGAGTGGTATTCCGTCTGTTAACCTCGTCTATCCTTACATCGAGCGGCCGTGCCTCGTCCGCGAGGAAGCCGGAAGACGAAGGAGAGGGTGGAAGGTGTACGGGTGTCGGGTTGAGGGATGTCGGGCATTCAGTCGAAGCGACGAAAACTTACCGCGAGGAACGACGAGGGGGTTGGGTTTCCGTTCCAACGGTGCGGGCGAAGAGACGGCTGGTGGGAGAGCATAACGAGAGAAAGTGGAGGAGGGAATGGATAAGGGCAGCGGGCGTGGTGAGGATTCGCGAAGCTCGGTGTTGGTGGCGAAGAGAGATGCGACCGTCGGTTTCGAATCCGGAAATTGGTCTGCAGCAGCGCCGATCCGGAAAGCTCCGGCAAGAACGAGACAGGGTGAAATGGGATGGGACGGTCGCAGGGTGGTGTGAGGAGAGACGGAAATCGCGAGAGAAACGCAGACGCGACGACGACTACGACTCGGGATTCGGGCAGGTTGGAAGCCCGCGAACTATATAGCACTTCCCGACGTCGACGACGATAGAGGGGTTGAAAGCAAGCTCCGGTTGAAAACGACTGTACGGGAAGTAAATGCCTATTGCGCTCTCGCGATCCTAGGAAATGAGGTGAGTGACTGCTAAACGTGCTTCGTGCCGCTGCTGCCGTCTCTCCCGCTGCAGCTGTGCGGCAAAAGAGAGCGCGGTTGAGAGGAATGGTTAAGGTACACGGGCTGGAGAGATGAAAGAGCGAGATGGAGGGTTGCGAGACGACAGATAGAACGCGGCGCGCCAGCATAGAAATTTGCTCGCGAAAGAGTGGGTGAGGGAGAGGGAGTGAGTGCCGGGTGAGCGAATGCGGGAACGACGGGGTGAGGTAAGGGAGAGGAAAAGAGGAATCCAACAGCATCCACGAGTACCTACACCTGGATTTCACCTACGCCTCTACACTCGACTCCCTCGGCTGGTCCTCCACGCTATCCCTCTTTTTAGTCGCTATCCTAGTCGCAGATCTGACTCTTCTGTGTATGGCTATGTATATGTGTGTGTAGACCTCCACTGCTGATATGATGTGTCGTTGAGCACGCTGAATATGTCACTGACATTCGCCAATGATATTTCTGCGAATACGAGCCAGAAAAGGTGAATTACTATCGAGGAGGAGAGCATCGCGGTGAAATCGATAAAAGGAGGAATGAAGAATTGCGGAGGGGGGGAGGTCGTGGGAATGATGTAAGAGCCTCCTTTACACAGCTTACACATTATTGGATGTGGATAAAGTCCGTAACGGATTTTAGTTGATCGACAGAGAAAAAATGTTAGTTGGAAAAATTCTTAGTTAATTGGTATAAAAGAAAGAAAATTTCAATACATTTTTTTTTATTAATTGTCTTTAGTAAATATTAGTTTTGTCAACCCATAATTTTTTTTTACGGTGTCAGCATTTTTTTTTTTTTGCTTAGCAAGTCGATAAATACTTTAGGAATAGAGATGATTAATAGTGAAATTAACAAATGGATCGATGAGGCTTTTTATTATTAAATTTGATCCTGAACTTAGAAATTTATTGACAGAAAGCATGTCGGGGAAAATTCGGGCAGTTCAACGAGGGATACAGGAAAGTCTTCTAACTTTGTGAAACACACGTCCGGATATTGCAGGAAAGGCATATAGGCCGCGTGTTTACAGCCCGTATATAACGCCGGAATGTTTCGGACAGGAAATCAACACGCGCAAACGATTTTCAGCGTTTTCCGGCGTCCTTCGATTTCCCGGTGAAATTCGCTCTCGGAATTTGCAGACATGTTTATCGTTCGTGGAAATTGTCGACGATTCACTTTCTCCAATACTTATCCGTAGTTCATTTATTTATCCCCAATCAAAGTGTGTCATTAAGGAGTCAATCGAATGGTTCCTTTCGTAATGAACTAATGATAATATCAAGCCCTCAATAACATTAAAACCGCCGCAACAATCTCACGTTGCCGTCTCACAAAAATACGTCATCGAACCACCCCACTTCAGAACAGTATAAACTTTGCACAGCACTGTCTGGAATCCGTAATTATTCCGATATGTAGAAAGCTTCCAGCAAACAACGTCCCAAACACAAATTCCCAATATACATAATTTTTTTAAGGATCTCCACACTTATGAAACGGAACAGAGTTGCAAACCCGCAAGCTTAAGCTGTTAGTAAAATATTATAATCGATTGTATCGTCTTTTTCACAAACAAGGTTTTATTTGATATTTATGAAATATTTCAAAGACAATAAAAATATAGCGGCTAAAGGGCCTCGGTCAATGGCCCATCAGCTTGAGACGGAAAAAATCACATGTACACTGAGAAGGATCTAGTAAATACGCCTATATCGCTTGACATATTACCATAGTACATAGTAGTCGGGAACTAGGGCGCCACCTATGGTAGGAAGTACCGGATTTGTAAGCATTTTTCGTAGATACTTTGGCAAAAATTCTTGGAAAATCTGAGACTTTCCGCCACAGGTGACGCTCTGGTGCCCTACACAGTAAAAACCAATTTCGTAAAATCGGAATGCGAAATTTCGTAAAAAATAATTTATATTCAAATAAGTGACAAACTCGTTTGTCACTTATTTGAATATAAGAACCTGTCCTTTTATTTCCCGGGTCATTGACAATTTTAGTTTGTACTTTTGTTTGTAAAACTAGAAAATTAACAAATAAAAACTTTTGGACGTTTGTGGACGGTAAGTTGTTGTATAAAGAACACATTATTTTTACTGTGTACTACTATGTGCAATGGTAATTTTTCTTAGATGATCGGTACTTTTTACTAGATCCTTCTCTCAGTGTATATACGCAATAACACCGCGCCATGTATTGCTGAGGCTAATAAAGGGCGTTTATTACTACTATTTTAATATTTTGATATTTTCACTGGAACGTCGAGAAAGGGTTGGGGCTGATTTGTGTTCCGAAATTAGCAATTGAATTCCGTCCAGTTACCATAATAATCCAAACTTTCGTGGAGATGACATGACATCCTACAGTCGTACTCGCCCGTTGGAGAGGTGTAAGCAATCCATCAAACTTTCGGTTGAGGTTGGAGGAGGGAGCGCTGGCGCAGGTCCTTGGAAGAGGACTGGGGTTGTTTAACTTCTCGATTAGCTCTTTAAGCCCCCTGCGCGAGTTACTTGACGCGGAGGGACTATGCCTCTTGGCTCAACGAAGGTGGTACGTATTTAACGCTTTTCCGACGCCACGCTTCGACCCCTTCATTTCCTCCAGGCGTTCCTCTCCCCTCGCGCTCTAAAACCTTCAATTCCTCCTCCCCGTACAGTCGAGGAGACTTTCGTTTCACGTGTTAGTTTAACGAATAACACCTCGAATTAACATTCCCTCTGTCTCTCGACTAACTCCCCGACTCTGGCTAGTTTCTTCCTCGAGTCTTTAACATTCTCCTCTCGACGCACTCTTAGTCTCGTCCTCTCTTGTTTCACGTAATCCCCTCGAAATCCCCCGTTGATAAAATATATCTAAAATTATTCAAAGTTATTATATTTCTGAAAAAAATCCCCATTACCATCTTCGTTTTTCTATTCTTTTCTCAACGGAGGGAAAAAATGCGATAGACCAAGAACGACAAATGGGACGATCGGGTTGGAAAAAAGATTTTCGTCGAAAGGGTGAAAAAAATTCGGGTGAGAAAGATAGGAATTTCCTTGCGAGGGGAAGGGGTGGTATACGCGCGCACTGATGAGTACACTGAGAAAAAGCATAATGTTTCCTACTATAACAAATAGTTTCCAGGAGAACGTCCATACAAATAGTTTCTGATAGCATATATTCAATTAGCTTAAACTATAATTATGGTTGCAACCATGATTTTTTGTCATTGTCGCAACTATGAAATGCGAACGTTCACTTTGGTAACTATTTTTTATGGTAAAAAGTCAGTATTGTTACGCTTACTATGTAATTTTTTCTCACTCTACGGAAACTGGTTGAAACGATATAATCCCCGCGAAATCTCCCGCTGAGAAAATTTTCCTTAAAATATTTAAAAGATTTTCTTTAAAAAATGTAAAAGATTACAATATATCTAAAATTATTAAAAAATGATCATATATAAAAAAAAAGTTCCCATTACCGTCCTCATATTTCTTTCCTCATCGGAGGAAGGAATTGCGACAGTCGAAGAACGACAAATGGGACGATCGGGTAGGAAAAAACTTTTTCGTCGAAAGGGTGAAAAAGGGGTGAGGAGTGAGAAAGAGAGAAATTTCCTTGGGACGGGTGGGCGGTGGTAAATACGCGCACGGATGAGCACGGAAACTGGTCGAAACTATATAATTGTCCGGGAGAGCTGCCGAGTTGAAAAGAACGAGCGGGCTCGGCGTATCTTAAGTAACTGTCGGCTGAAGATATTATTGAACCTCTGGAAGGAAGATGAACCTATACAGAGCTCGCGGTCACCGAGCTCTTCCAACTCTTTATATCCCCCTTTTACTCGCGTTTTTCTTTTCTTTTCAACTGTTTTTTTTTTGCACATCTTTCGCCTTCATCCTCCGTTCCACCGTTCCTCTGTCTGTCGCCCTCTGACGTATTTTATTTTAAATGCGCACAATCGGCTCACAAACGACGTAGCATTGTAAGAACTTTAAAGGGATTTTACCTTGCTCTCTTACCCCCTTTACTTTACTTCACTTCTTTCTCGTACGGTATTTCGCCCTGGTGGAGCCCTCGGGCTTGGTCTCTCGAGCACGGGTCCTACCCAGCCGAGTCGCCAGGCAGACAATGATAAAGAAGAATGAGCCCGGGTAAGCGTAAGAACATCGAGGCCCTACCCGAGGACACACTGTTCCGTACATACCCTCCTATATATACATAAACGTACTTTACATGCCATCGCCACGATAATATATAGTTCATGTATACATACATGCATGATTCCCAGGGCTCCGTTTCCTCTGTGGCACATTTACGAGAGTCTTCTGGCTTCCTTTATTTTCGCTCTTCTCCTTTCATTCCGGCTACCTTTTGCCGGTTTCATTTTCTTTCCTCGTCTCGCGCCCACACGGACACGTGCACCGCGTTCCTCTCGCGTCGCCTGTCCTCGCCTTATATTCTCCACATTTGCGACACTGATCATGCAATATTGTCATATCGTTACGAGACAGCAGAAACGAGACGAACGCCCGGCTACGGCGGGGAAAAGAGAAAAAGTTTCTTTTTGCTCGTCGCTCACTCGTCAGCTCTGCGTCCGGGAATTCTTCCATACTTTTTTTTTTTTTTTTACTTGGTTTGTTTCCTTGCGAAACTATTCTCTGAGGACTTTACGCATATGCATGCATTTATGGACACGACGGAAACGGCGTCAGTGAGGTAAGATATTTTCCGTGCGTCTCTCTTTGCCTGGGGATGCAGAAAAGACGCCTCGAACGGAAGTCTTCGGCACGAGCGATGTGCTATTATGGCTGGGAGGATTTTTATTTTATTTTATCGATTTGTCGCGAAATTCGCGATTCTTGCCGTTTCTTTTGCTTGAAATTGTTCTAGATACTGAATTGCGCCGGAAAGAAAACTCGCTGGAGCTTGAACTCTATTTTCAGATCTTTGCGATATTTCGGTACGAAGTATTGTCAGATATTTTTTTAATTATTTCCCTCTGCCTGAAAAAGCAGAAGCGACGCCTCGAATGAAGCTCTCTCGCAACGACTACCATGCTATGGCGGGTTAAGATTTTTTTCTCTCGATTTGTCACAGAATTCGCAACGTTTGAAGTTTCTTCAGTTGAAATAATTCTCTATACTATATTGCGCCGCGAAGAAAACTCGACGGAGCTTAAACTTTGCTTTCAGATCTGAGAGATATTCGGCATGAAGTGTATTAAGGTATTTTAATGAGGGTAAAAATTAAAAAAATAAAAATAAAATGATATTTCGGTACATCGGAGAAAATAAACTTTCTTGAAAAACTCAGCGGGACTAAATTATAATTAGTTTTGGAGCAGGACAGGTTAGGAGGATTTTTAAAATCCTCAAACTTTACTTTCAGATCTTTGCGATATTCGGTATGAAGTATTGTCAGATATTTTAATAGGGGTAAAAACGATAATAATTATTTTTTAAATTTATTTCCCTCTGGAAAAGCAGAAAAAACGTCTCGAATGAAGCTCTCTCGCAACGACTAATATGCTATGGTGGGTTAAGATTTTTTTTCTCGATTTGTCACAGAGTTCGCGACGTTTCAAGTTTCTTAAGTTGAAATAATTCTCGATGCTATAATGCGCCGTGAAGAAAACTCGTCAGAGCTCAAACTTTGTTTGAGTTCAGATCTTCGCGATATTTAGCATGAAGTTTCTTAAGGTATTTTTAATGAGGGGAAAAATTATAAAAAATAAATAAAATTGTATCACCGCACATCGTAGAAAATAAACTTTCTTTGAAAATTTCAGCAAAACTAAATTGAAATTAGTTTTGGAGCAATATTGAATATCCTTAAAAAAATTCCAATTTCTCGAGAAGTTGTTATCATTGTTTTTTTTTTTTTTTTTGTAACCCATCGCAATCGGCGATATTATTACGTCTCGTCGTTCATTGTTTATCATGGCGAACGCGCGTGAGTGCGAATTACCGCGGTCTGTCGTCTACGGGCGTAATTTGAGTTATAACGAATATCTTTTTTCATATCGCGATATAAATAAAACAATTTCGGTGCCCGAAAGGGTTTCGGCTGGGAAATGCTATCAAGCCCGTTAGCGCTTCGCCGAAAGAGAGCGAGACAGAGAGAAAGAGAGGCAGAGAGGTGGCACAGATTGAGCGTGCGCGCGCGGGCGCGCGTGAGGGGAAACTCCGGGGCTTGGTGGCTTTCCCATTTAATTAAAGCAATTCATTTTACTCACTTTTTATTTTCACCGGACAAGCCGGTTTCGCCCGAGAGCGAGAAAAATGCGGCGAAAGTGAGTCGGGCGTAAAAAAAAAAAAAAAAAAAAAATGCCGACGGATAGAAAGAACTCGATACCTGGCTGTAGGGACAACGGGGAAGCTCGCGAGCGCCCAGAAGCCAATTCCCGAGATAGGATTTTTATTATTGCTTCAGTCCCTTACGTGCCTCTTTCCCGCGATCGATTGTCGAATGAGTTGTGCACTCGCTCATCGCAGGGCAAAGTAAGCACTACAAAAAAAATATTTTTTTTTGCCAATTTTACAATTTGTTGTCTACGAACGTCCACAGTTATACATTTTTCTTGTAATTAATTTAAAGGACAGTTGCCAAATTAATCTTTGAATTATTCGAAATGAAAAAAAAACCTAATACATAATTTCCTTCGCCTCCGAATCTCGAGAGTGCGAAGCTGTCGATAAAATCCTTGTCAGCTCGAATATCGGCTAGCAAGAAAAGTCGATGCTGGCGATCTGTGTCAAGTCGTTACGTATAATAAATTATTCGTATCATATTATTTTTACCGAGTATCGGTAAAATATGTCTATCTCTTCTCGAACGTACTACGACGAGACACACCCCAATTAGCCACTCAGAGTAGTTCGCTTCACAAAAAAAAATAATAATAATAATAATAATAAGAACTTTGTTACCCGAGAAAATTTTTATTGCTGGACAGTCCACATCGCAGTTTGTTCCAGTAAATACGATCTTTTTAATCAGTGCTTTCTTGCCCTCTTGACAATTAAGCATAATGAAAAGCCAGTCGTCGACTGAATGGAAGGTTAAATAAACCCCGACTGGAGATCAAGGATTGCCCTCGTATTTAGGACTGTCTGGGCTGTCTGGCTTTCGAAACACCCTTCTCGTCTCGTCTTATACCTTTAATTCGCGAAATAGAATTTGATCGTGAGAGCCGCTAATTAAGTCTTTCCATGTTAAATGCTTTCCCACCCCCGCTCGGGCTTGTCCATCACAGTTGACTGATGCGAAGAGTTAAAGCGACGAGATGAAAGAAAGTGGAGAGCGCGAGAGAAAAGTGAACCGGCGAATGGAAGATAGGGGAAAAAAGAAGTGGATACAGGAACAGAAAAACCAGTCCGAAAGCGTAAAAGCAGCCAGCATAGAGAATTCGATGGAGGGACGGAGGGAATCTCTCGTGAGAACCCGTCGCTCCGACTCGTCGAGACCAATTTCCTGTTCGTCTCTCTTTCGCTCTGAACTCGTCGTTCCTTATTTTCATTCTCATCGTACTTATCTGTAGTCTATACTACCCGCACCTCCGCGGAAGCTCGAGTGTATTATGTAGATTTAATCCATTCGATCGTAGCGGACTGAATTGTTTAATAGATGCGGGCGTCGGAATATATAACTGGGATGATAGGATACACGTTGAAGCTGTGCACCTTGCATTGAATGAAATTTTCACGTGCTTCGTACGTGTTATCAGTGATCCGACTGTCGAGCTAATGCAGCCGAGAACGGATGAAGCGTAAGCGGCTGCGAGCTTTCGTGGTGTCTGGTGGGTCAACACGAACGGTGAGTTCAAGCGGCTTTGACGACGAATCCAGAAGGAGCTATCGCGTAGATCATTCAGTAACTCGATCCTCCCATGGAGCTCTCGGATATCCCGTGATAGATAGATCGATAGATAAACACGTATCTATATATCGATATATATACACGTAGATATAGGTGTGATTGCACTGATAAGATCCGGAAAAGGACAGATAAAACCCTTACAAGGCCCATATAGATTATACAGATTATATAGATTATATAGATTATATAGATTATATAGATTATATAGATTATATAGATTATATAGATTATATAGATTATATAGATTATATAGATTATATAGATTATATAGATTATATAGATTATATAGATTATATAGAAGACTGTTGTGATTTGGGCAATTCGCGCCCTCGCTATGAATTATGCAATTTAGAAACCGGAAATTTATATTTCTGGAGATTTATCAAAAATTCATTACTTACGGTTTGAAAAACTCATTTTTCGATCGGACGTGACATAATACCGGTAATACGTAATTTCCGGCAACGTGTGTTTCCGGTATGATGTCACATCCGGTCAAAAAATGAGTCTTTTTTTGCACGTGACGATAGTGCATAGCGTTGTTGTGCGCTGACGCACAAAGTTGTGAATTTGTTTGTATGTTCGTCTCCCCCCAGAGGGTTGGGACGACCATAAACAAATTCACAACTTTCTAAAACATATATAGACTGTATAAATCATATGGATCATGTAGATCGTATAGATTATACATGATATATACATGATATATACATGATATATACATGATATATACATGATATATACATGATATATACATGATATATACATGATATATACATGATATATACATTATATATACATCATATACATCATATCGATCATACATTCGCTTTTTTTATTTAATTTTTTTCAGTGAGGCACAACATTTTACTTTAAATTATAGAATAAGGGAGTGAAAAAAATAGGCGAAATTGAGAGTGAAAGATACTCGCATAAATCGTTGTCCCATCAAAAGGGTAGTATACTGTAAAGCGATGGATTTAAATCCATTAATCAAACCAACCGAATCTTGATGGTAGGAACGAGGCGCGAGGCAATCCGCCTTTTCTCGTGGCAGTGATGTATCGCGTTCGTGCAGCAGGTCCCGCCGGCAGTATTACGGTATGTATACCTAACGGCAGCAACACAGAAGCATCGAGACGGGAGTTGCGGCCTCCGCGAGGGCGAGAGTGAGGAGGTGGCGGGAGAACGTTCGTAATTGTTCCGGTCAATCTTGCGGTGAACAATGTGACGTTTATTACATCGATTGGCCGTACGGAATGTCCTCGAGTGCTCGAGGCTGCAGAGCTTAAGAAACGCTCTGCCCTGGCACACGACGGTTAGTCGAACTCTTGAGCTTATCTTGCGCCCCCTTCCTTCCGGGCGATGCCCATTAAAATCTAATTAATACGTCATTTCGTGGAAAATCGACGGGCTCGAAAATCAACGACGAAGCCACAGCTTAATAACGAAACGGTTATTACAAAAACGCGGTGCAGAAAGAGCAAAGAGGCTTTTGTTTGGGCGAAAGGTAATTTAGTTTCTCTGGAATCGAATTTATCACGGGGCAAGTCACTTACCGGAGATTCGGGAGAATATACCGAGCCCCGGTCGTTGGGCAATTATACAGGGGGAAAAAATTGTTCCATTTATCTAAGCGTGAGTCAGTTAAAGAGTTAACGAGGTATTCTTTTTTTTTATTATTTTTATTTTTCGTCGGGGTTATCTGCGTTTACTATGAGTTTACCATCGCACATTTCTTGTCGACAAACGTCCATCATTTTTTTTTCGCACTAGGGTAAAAGTGGGGAAAATGGCCCGGTCCATATATCATTGATTTACGTGTTAATCGAGGTGGGCCATATTCACCACTTTTACCCTAATTGTAAGTTTCTCCCGTTAATTAATTTTTTTTAGTTAAAAAAATAAAGCGTATTTTTAATTTAAAATAAATTTTTTTCTCAACGGCAACATAAAACTTGTGAAACCTTGTGAGCAATCGAACGATTGCCACTGCCGTGCTCCAAGTGAGGACGAGTTTACTCCGTTGCTCGAAAGGTTCGCTGGGTCTTTCCACATCGTTGTGTTAAAAAAAAACCACTCGCGATCACTGACCGAAGGGCTGATACGATTATTGTCCTTCGTATCCACCGATCCGATTCGCGGTTCGCAGAAACTCCAGGCCACGTACGAGGGTTCAATTCAAAATTAATCTTACGCTATACTCGCGACTATATCTATCCAGCGAATATGCACACACATCCGTGACTACTCTCGGTATGATTCAAAGCGGATATTAAAATTTTTGCCTCTCTTTCTCCCTCAGTAAACCGGCTACGGAGCTATCGAGATTGACCTCTAGAGATTTCATTTAAATTCTGAGGATATATCGAGGATATATCCTCAAAGCCGCAAAGCCGTATCCGGGTAGTATATAAGCATGAATCGTGCGCTCTTCTGGCGTTGGACCAACAACATGTGCATGACATATTTACATGAAAAATAAATAAATACGAAAATTCAATTATTTACTATAAGCGAAAAGAGTGAATGTTCCCTGGTCCAAATGTAATTGATTTACGTGCTAATCGGATCAGACCATATTGACCCCTTTCAACCTACATTGCGACCAGAAACAAATCTCGTCCGAAGATTGAATAAAAAACTATTAAAAACTATAGGAAAAAAAGTTGGCTGACAAATTTTAAGGTACTGTTACGTGCTCTGGGTCTAAAGCTCTAAATTATAAGTTTGCTGGTAAATCAACATTGCACGGTATAGTTGGATCTTTGAAGAAAAGATTGGTTATAGAAAGTCTATTTTGAAAAATGTATTGCCTAAAGATTTTATCGCAATTTAACTTAAATATTGACTTTTGTTGAATTCGGAAGTTAAAAATCCCAGTCGTTCATCCATTTTGCCAAATCTTAGCACTGATGTGGCGATTTTATCCGACAATTTCCGGGTGATATGGTTGGTAAAACCTTGTTCTTTTCAGTTTGACATCTGAAACGGAAGGAATTATCGTCTTTGTGTAGCTTGTGTAGACAACATAAAATATAGTAAGACATGATTTGAGCGACGATCCCTATCCTTCTCTAGGCCTAATCGACTACCATTATACAATCGCAAATATTTATTTATAGAGCTGCAATTAAATCACGCATCGATAATATCGAAAGTTCTGAGTGAATTACTTCAGTTCGATGTTTCTAGAGTTGGTTACGGCCGAAATTAAACGTCAAATTTTGATCAAAAATAATTATGGCCATATGACCCCGACTTACCCTAATCGAAACACCATAGCTTATGCCGAAGTGCACGGATTACGCCCTTGTGATTTCTTACCATCGATACGCACCCTGATGTAAAACCGAAAATTAATTTGCCTTCCTCATAGACTTCCTTTGCCCGTTCGTGTACCCCATCGCGACTTCCCGTCGGTGGATATTCTCGGAGGTTTCTGCGTGAAGCTTCTATTACGCAACGAACCGCGTATCAATTCAGGGTGTCTGTGTGCGTGTCTGTCTGTGTTCCCTGAATCTCATCGTTCGTCGTTAGCGCGTCGTCACAGTGTCTGCCACAGTGGAACGCTCGTCAAAGCGTCGGATTCGCGTCAGAGATCCTCTTGGATGTTTGACGCGCGCTGATCCGTGCACCCGTGAGACACTGTTCGCAGCGCTGGGATGCCTGTATATTAACAACCGCGTCACCCATATCGTGGGTGGCGCGATAGTTTGTACGATAGGAGAATAACGCAGGTAGTACACACCGGGTTGGATCCGATGCAAATAACCAGAGACGGTAAGGCCTGCCGAGCGTGGATCTCTCCGTCACAATGGAGCTCCCCGTGTCACGGAATTCAAACGGAGAATCCCGAATCCGGCGATTTCCAACCCGTTGAATCACCTATTGTCGACTGATCGATGACGATGCGCGAAGATGTGGATCGTGCGGACAGGTGCAGCGCTGGAGGCAAATGAGATCAAGGTGGTAGACGAAAGCGGGAGGATCAAATCTAACTCCAGAGCACAACGATACTATCAATCTGCGGTTTCTCGTAAATCCACATATCATCCGCCTTGGACCTGTGCATATTTATCACGTTAAAGTTTCGTCAAGAATCTTTTGCTCCTGTCTGTGGTGAGGAAATTTCTTCATAACACTGGTGGGAATGACGAACAGGACCAGTGCTGGCCGACGTTGGGCAAGACTGGCCTGAGCTGCGCCAATACCGGCTCTGTGTGTCGCTCCCACTAGGAAACGGAATGGGGAAGACAGTCTTCGGCGATTGCCAGTGTCCTGCTTGGCTTTGAGCCAAAATCGTTGGTCGGATTCGTATTGGGCGCAAATGCATGGGCGTATGTGGTCTAAAAGATGTCATTTGGAATTCTCAATTTTTCGGGGGTGATATTGCATCAGCGGTCAATCGAACTATTGACCCTGTACTTTTGTTAGCGTTACATCGGAGGTATGGGAGGATTGGGTGTTGACTGGGGAATTTTTGGTACTGAAAGTACCTTTGCCTAATCGAGGCTTATATTAAGAGGATTCATTATAATTGCTCTCATCGATCCGAATTTCGTCTCAAATTACCTGGTGCATGAATCGAACGAAACTTATCAGCATTAACGGATCCCCCATTATATCGCGGCCTATTACACCGTACGATGCATCAATGAGGAATTACACCGTACGATGCGTCAACGTGTTTGAACAGCTTTTCCCGGATACTCATTAATTATCGAGATAATAATTAGTGACGATCTACGCAAGAGCCCAATTGACGAATTCACGAAAGAGCGGTGTAACGAATTCCAAGCACCACGCAAGAACAGTGAAAAGGAAAGGTGTCGTTATACTTAGAAACAATCATTTTTAACGAATTTCGCTACACCCCTCCGCAGTTAGGAATTAATCGTCACGTACAATGTCATCCGAACTACGGTTAACTGTACGACGTTACCTCCGCGCAGTTTACCGACATTGGATAAATTTGCACGAACTTTCGCGGATTATTATTCATCGTAGAGTCTACAACGACAAACTCTGAGCGTTCGGGGTCTATGCATCGAGGAGCGTTATCCTCCCGGTGCTTGGATTTCTAAAGTCATCACCGGATATTTATGTCGTAAGGCTTTCCAGGCTGGAAAGGACGTCATCCATATTAGACCTGGCAGTTGTGAGAACAGTGAAGTCTACGGATCTTTATGAAACGCCCTTTCCTTCCGTCCATTATACGGAAAAGCCCCGCGGGCTCAGGTGCATTTTTGCATCCGACCCTTCGTCAATTTCCATGATGAAAGGGATAATGGCGGTCGTTGTGTGATCGACGTCGACGACACCGGCTTGTTGAATGCGTGAAGGGTCAATTTTTTCCCTGGAAACGTCGGGACGATGGCTGGCGAGGTGGATCGACGTGGACGAAGAAAGAAGAGCCTGAGGGATATTTTTTTCTTTATCTCGGTGGTATTTCACGTGGGTCATGGTTTACTACGTACCAGCACCGATAGCAGCTGTATTCGTGAGCTCCGCCAGTAGGTAAGGCTCGCACGAGTCAGACCGCGTGAAAGCTGCGGCCTGTCGGCACACCGGCCAAAATACCGCCCCGGGGAACGTGCTGACCCGTGACGAGAACAAAATGACGACGTTCCTACGATACGGCCGTCCGGAAAGGATGAAGGAAAATTCGCTCCCTTCCAACGTCCAAGTACCACATACTGCATGTAACATCCGGTATATGTGTACATATTTATTTGGCCGAAGGCACATACGTGACATGTGGCGGGTTAACAGCCTCGGCCCTCCGTCCGCGAGGTAAAGCATATTGATGCCGAACACCGTTCTGTACTGTAACTTCTGGGATGGATATTGAAAGATAGAAGAAACTCGCGCGGTCAGATAAATTCGAGATTGATCCTGTGATCGGAAAGAATTATTGGACGATTTAAATTCATAAAAGAAAGTACATCCACGTGGCGTAATTCAAGGTCATAGGGCCAATCGTTACGTATTTCATATAGCAACGCTCGACTTTCCAAGAATTTTTACCATAGTATCTACGAAAAATTCTTACAAATCCGGTACTTCCTACCATAGGTGGCGCCCTAGTTCCTTACTGCTATGTGCTATGGTAATATCTCTGAAGCGATATGGTCATATTCACTAGATCCTTCTCTCAGTGCACCAATGGGCCGCTGTGAGCAGATTGTCGTCCTTCCATGAGATCACCGATCCCTTGATCATATTGTGTTTTGTCGTAAATCACTTCACAAATTAGTTGAGCTGGCTGTGACCATTACGGAACTCGACATTACACTTGAGATATAATTTACATAACGTGCCCTACCATGCTCTACATCTCGTTTCCCCCTAAATAAATGTCTTCATATCACGAGGTGTTGCCCAATTTTCCATCAAAACGTCAAAGATTTTGGGCGCCGTAAGTTTAAACGTAAGTCACCGAATGGCACCGGATGGCGACAGAATTGAAGTGTAGGATCAACACGAATGGCAATAGCAGTACGATTCGAACATCGAATGGCAATAGCAGTAGGATTCGACATTACACTAGAGAACTAATTTACATACCGTGCCCTACGATGCCCTTCATTTCGTTTCCCCCAATAAAATGTTGGGCGCCGTAAGTTTAAACGTAAGTCACCGAATGGCACCGGATGGCGACAGAATTGAAGTGTAAGGTCAACACGAATGGCAATAGGAGTAGGATTCGATACGGGTAGAATTGGTAGAAGCTTTTGCTGGATGACCGGAATGGAGTATCACGGGCGGGGTGTGCGAAAGGACGAGCGGGTCTCTGATTGCCCCGCGGGCTCGTAGGAGAGACTCGAGGACGTGATCCAGTGGACTACATCTCTGCCAAATCCGGGCACACCAGGAGGAGGAGTTTGTTGTTGTACATACATATATATGTGTAATACATATATATATATATGTGTAATATACATATAGCGCAGCAGGGAAATCTCAACGGGGACGCGGAACTGAGTGAAGAGGCTATTTCCATTTCAGTTCTCGCACACAACTCTATTGCTAGCTCCGATGCCTTTCCTCTCATTCTCCCCAGCTCCCTCGCCCGCTCCATCTCGGCGTATCCTGCATCCCCTTGTTTGTTCGAACGCCAATTCGACCGGGACCGCGAGACAGCGCAGAGCCTCGCGGGAATCCCGACGAAAGAAAAAGAAATACAATGGTTTATGGCCGGACCAAAGGTACGGCATCGACGGTGTAGGTGTGTGTCTCGCTCCGTTCGCGAATCCCCATACGCCCGGGACACAGCGAAACCCCGGACAATGTCCTTCCGACTTTGAGACGGTGGAAGACGGACAAACAGATACACTCGTTCCCTTCAACTTTCGACAGTCACTCGACACGGCATTCAACCATCTCTGGTCCCTTTGTCCGCGTCAAGGAAGCCTCGGCTACGAGGGAGAGAAGAGCTCGGCTGAACGATGAAATGAAGGGAAGGGAAGAAAAAAAAATACTCGTGAAGGGTGGGTCGCGAAAATATTTCCAAATAATTGGCCTTCCGGGAAATCGCCCACATAGATTTAGATAGGTTGATGGGGTGGTTGGTCCGCTATGGGAGCCTCCATAAGTTCACTGTCCCTTCGATCGCTTTAATTTTTTTTTTACGATTGATGCTGCAAGGCGAAGGTCACGAAAATCCGGAATGTAAGGGAAACTGCTGGGTATTTGAATTCTCGCAGGTCTTGTAATTTTTGGAGATAGAAAAAATGCTAATTCAAGATGCGGGAAGTTTGCTCGAGGGAAAAACGGTGTACACCGTCGATGATTACCGACACGCGGTTGAACTTTCAGTGTGTACGGAGAGCTTGAAATGTACGAGAGACCGCACGGGTCGAACACGCGAATCGTCGGTAAGGCACGAGCCGGAGGTCTATCTCGGTCACACCCTCGGCGGGAAACACGGAACCGTGGAAAATCGGAGGAAAATAGAGAAGAGAAAAGACGGTAAAGTAGTAAAGTACCGCGCACATAGTCCAGGTTCTCCCGCGGGAGTGAAGTTGCCGCGTGGGAGCCATAAAAAAAATTGTCGTTCGACGCCGCGTGACGAATGGGGATTTTGTGCTGGTGTAACCACGGGGTTGAACGAGAACGGCTACAAACAACAACGGGTGAGGGAGTTAGTTTTTTTTTTTTTTTTTTTTTTGAGTGCGAATTTCGCGTGCACGGAATGAATGAAAGTGGGCTTTCTCCTGATTCAGCTGGATTCGGTTTCTCGTGCGAGGAATGACGAGTGGCGAGGGAACATGGACCACCGAGTGCATTGTAAGAAATCTGCGGTGTAAACTGCGATGGTGTGAGTGGTAAAAAAAAAATCCGGTGTTAAAATTAACACCATTTCGCAGTGGAAAGTACTCCGGACATGTAGTAAACCGGTAACGCGGTGTACTCGAATAAATCCTAACACCAAATTGTGTAATTAATCACGATATCACTTAATGGTTTTATTTTCTTAGACATCAACACAATTCCGTGTTAACTGATAACATTTCTAAGATGTGGTGCATTCAACCACGACTTTAAGATTATAAGTTAAATATGCATTTAACGGTGTCAAATGCGCACTGAACGGTGTCTTCAACCCTTAAACGGTATTTTTAATCGAGCAGCGTCTTCCATTTTGGATTTTTTGAATGGTGAACTTAAAATCTTCCAAATATTAAATTAAAAGTACATCCCTACTTAAGGAAAAACATATACTTTAAAAAGGTGATAATTATCATTTAATTGATTACTAATTGTTGATTTGAAGACAAAAAAAATTATGATGTTTCTTTTTAATAGTACAATAAAAGAATATACAACTACATAATCATGCGGTGTAATCATCTGAATGACAGTAATGTATGACCATTAATAACCGAAGTAGCTTAAACAGAATTTGAATAAGTGAAATTCACAAGTAAGCAATATCGTAGTCGGTAGCTTGTTAGGTAGTAGGCACGAATAAGCATTATGTAGGTACGAATAAGCATTAGGTAGGTAGTTCGAATCGCATCTCAAGCCATTCGCCATCATAGATATTCGTGATCATAACCTTATTTAATTAATATTCTTTTTTTATTTATAATTATCACGATGTACAATGTAATTACTTTGTTGGGCAATTATTAGTTACGATTCATTATATTAAAACTTTTACATCTGCTTCAAGCGCTTAAACCCTTTTTACTCAATTGGGAGTAAGGTTTGGTGTTACTGTACACCGTTACAGTGTTAGAATGTACGTTCTGAAATGACTACTGATTTTACACCATATTTTACACCATATTTCAACACTGCTTTTAACACCAAAGTAATGGACCTATATGGACCACATGGCGGTGTTAAAGCGGTGTTGAATTTAACACCGATTTTTTACAGTGTGTCAGCTCTTCAAACCTGGATTAAGCAGAGCCGAGACTATAAACCAAACTTTATTGGCGGGTGACATTTTTTTATTTTCGTGTCTTCGTTCGATCATGCCTTCACAATAGGGTTTGTTTCTTAATCGCAATGTTTCCGATAAGTGACAAAAAGTTCGATCGATGGAGCAGAAAAAAAAAAATTATCACGAAAAGGCATGTTTATTACGGTCGAACGAGTCGGCTCGGTGTAATAATTTTTTTCCACACGATCGACGAAATTTTTATGGACGTTATCGTAGAATGATTTTTCTCCCATCTCTGGGGCATCCGTGAGGACTCGAGGAACACGGCATTCGCGTTATAATTCACTGGTATGGAAACGGAGTCTGCGGGCCACGAACTGAAAGCGATTCGAGCAGGTATGCGGAGGTATCGCTATTATTCCGCAGGTCCGTAGAGGTATCGTACAGTAAATAATATTTCCCGGGTTGGTGCTTCGCGACATCGTGCGTTTCGTTCACTCGAAGCCAATTTGCAGGGGATTAGACGCGTCGCGAAATACTCATCGTATACGCATAAATATATACTTATATGCATAAATAATACTATATATATATTTATATATATATATATATATATATATATATATATATATATATATATATATTTATATCTACATATGGCAGAGGCAGGCAAGTAGACAAGTTTCGAGTCCTTTTGCAAATCCGAGACGCATCGTGACACACGAGTGCCGAGAGCACAGAACGTATACTGCAGTGTACTGTAGCATGCCGGCAGGTATATAGCAATAGAGTTGCTACGCGAGCGGCAGTTGGTGCACCCGGTGCGCCGAGGGGTAGCAAGAACAATCTCATTAATTTTCTCGCTCGGAGCTCGCGGAATACCGGAATTAATGAGATCGGCACAGTGTACGGTACTCTCTATGTAGCCTTCTCTCTCTCTCCCCTCTCTCTCCCCTCTCTCTCGCTCTCTCTCTCTCTCGGGGCAAACAAGCCGCGCTCAGGGACCTGTTTAGATTTTATCCTCTCCTATTTTTTTTCGCTATTGCTCTCCGCTGCTTTTCTTTCTTTCCATCGTTCGTACTTACTTCGTTTAAATTTTCAACACCGTTCGCCTCGTCGAGGTATCCACTTTGCGCGACTAAACTCTCAGGTTACGCGCCTCGTTTATGAGATATTAATTATTGTTTTTCATAAATTTATCCGACGATTTTCCAGACGAGTCAATGCGATTATTCACAGCTTCGAAATTTCAACGTATTTTTTTTTTTTTCCGGTACAAAGTTCAAGCTTTAATTAACCGTGGATGGACGGTCTCAGCAGAGGGTCAACAAAAATACTCGCTGATAAATAGTAGTAATAATAACGATATCCCGTGCGATGTGTGGCTATACGTTCGTCGCGAACTTCGCGGGTTCACAGCAATTTTTCTTCATTCCAATAAAGTCGATTTGGTGAATCGGAGATGCACCGGATCGTCGCCACGTAATTTTCGGCAGTTCGTCGTCGGGCAGCCATAATTTTTGAGCGCAGAAAAATTTCCGGAAATACCGGAAATACGTCACTTCTGGATTGAAAAATCTAACGTACTTCCGGTATGACTGGACTTCCGGTCTAAAAGTGAGATTTTCAAAACGGAAGTGACCTTTTCCGGTATGATGTCATTTCCAGGCGAAAAATTATATTTTCATACCGGAAAAGACATATTTCCGGTATGACGTCACTTCCGGTCGAAAAATAAGATTTCCGGACAGGAAGTGACGTAGCAACGAATTTTAAAAAAAATCTGAACGTCACTTCCGATTTAAAAGTGACATTTTCAAACGGAAAGTTGACGTCCCAGAGGAATTTTTAAATCATTCTCTACCAAGCAGTAGCATCATCAAGTGCTTACTTGGTGTTCGGAAGACCGACCGCTTCGCTCTGGTTGCCTACAACAGCCGGAGAAGGACCGATACGACCTTTTGGCGTACAGCAGTCAGTGTGCAGTCGGCGACGTTTCGTATTTCCAGTTACGGCAAAATTCCACCTTTGTTGCATACGACAAACTTACACACGAATCCCGCTGGAAGCATCTCGAGTGAATACAGCAGGAGCCTCGCTTCGATGTAAAAAGTGTGGGGTAGGTTTGTCGAGAGGAAGCGAAGATCGAGCCTTTGAAGCGGGCGCCCGGGGTGAAAATTTATCGACAGCGAAGCGTCAATCGACAGGCCGTCGTTCGGTCGATCGTCGATCATTCGAGGCCCGAAACTTTGTCAACGATTTTCTCAAGTGCGCGCGCAAACTGTGCAAACCTTGCAAAGTTCCAACGTTTGCACAACCTCGACGTACCGCACTCGCGGGCCTGCGAGAGCTATGTTAGCTGTGAGACTGCAAAATTGTTCCTTCAATTCTGTACTCCGAAATACTTTCATCGCACGTGAAGATAGGGTAAACCAGCCAATGAATGGACACTTTCCATAAGAGCACGTGCATAAAAAACGTCTATTCATTGGCTTTTACGGTTGCTTAACTGTCCATTCATTGGCCGGCTTATTGACGTACAAGAGAAAAAGCGCGAAAGATGAATTTTCAAGAAACGGCTTTAAAAAAAGAACATCCAAATACGACTATCTCGCAAAGTTTTTCTTATCACCCCTCTCATCTGCATGCAGCTTTTATCTCCGGAATGAATGTAAGTCCCATCGTCGAGAAGAGCGAGATTTGTTACCTGGTCTCTCGAGCCCAATTATCCGAGTTCTTCCTTCGATAATTGAGAAACGAGGAAGCGAGGTAGCTGGATGAAGGACTTCGGGAGGAGGCTAGCGTGGAGAAGTTGACGAACATCCGCCGGTGGTTGAAGATAAGCGCGGCCACTGTGGTGATAGTTAGCGGTACGTATATAGGATTGTACTCCGTATCGTATAAAAGTGAGGCGGCACAGAGAGGGGCGGAAACGGCTACAGGATGAGATGAATGAGAGGGTGAGCGGGTGACGGCGAGGATTTGAGCTCGTCAGGCGGCACTCGAAGTTTGTTTTGTCGAACGAAGTTATCGGGGGAAGAGTATACGGGAACGGTGGAGATATAGCCAAGAGAAAGTTGGGATGGACCGGTGGAGAAGCCCTCTACGGAGAGAGGAAGAGATCGCGAGCGAGTGGAAGGCCAAACGGAGATGCAGCAGAAAGCGCATCATCCTCTAGGCGTGGACTCTCGCTCTGCGCCTCTGTGTTATTCTTGGCTGGGCTCCAGACAGTCCGCCGCACCCCCCCCCCCCCCCCCCCCCCGCCCCTTGTATCTATCGATTATAATATCAGGCTTACTTGTCTCGGCACAGACTGTGCGAAGCATTGAGCAAAATAGCGAAAGTCCCGATCGGGGACAGTGTCGAGTGCGGAAACGGCGCGAAAACCACTTTGAGTATTTAGACATTGATAACGGCAATTAAACTGTAATTAATTACTGATGTTGTAGGCTTATCACTGAAAGTGTCGATTTATCTGGGGAATTGGTGGAAGATGAAGAGCTTCTTCAATTTTTTGCTGGCTATTAATTATGGCGAAAGTGGTGAGTACGAAACACTAGGAAGATCCATTGCGTGTGTCGTACTCTCTGAGGGGAAGTCATACTTTGGTGGGACCAATATGTACACCGAAGGAACACTCTCTGTAGAGCTCTGGAATTGATGGACGTTGATGGTATTTTTTTTACAATTGTCGCGCTGTGGTTCACCTTAGCCGTAATTTTTTTCACTTTTGGTAGTATGCATCAAAGTAATGTGGACCAAAATAGACCATGGATCATGTGGATCCAAAATCCATCATATCATATGGTACATCATGTGGATCCAAAATCCATCATATCATATGGTACATCATATGGATCCAAAATCCATCATATCATGGTATATCATATGGATAAAAAATCCATCATATCATGTGGTACATCATATGGATCCATCGTCCATCACATCATATGGCATATCATATGGATCCATGGTCTATCATATCATATGAATCCATGGTCTATCATATCATATGCATCCAAGGTCCATCATATCATATGGATGATGTGGTGCAATATGGGTGAGGCTAATGTGGGTCAGCAATGAATGCCTCCGGGAGCCCTCCTGGCGTAAACGAGACTCTGTTTTCACATGCGCTACCTGCCCTGAGTATACTCGGAGCAGGTAGCACATGTGAAAGCACGCTTGTTTACTTCACCCAGCGCTGGTCCATCATTTTCAGTTTTCACCACTTTGACCCTAATATTTTAAACCACAGTCATTAACCCTTTATTCGTTAGACTGGATACACCCATAGTCCGCTGTGTCTCATATTCCGCGCGGTAATTGCCAATCGACGGTCGGGTCTATTCGTGAAATTGTAACCTTCCGTGTCTTCAGCGAATCTCGAGAAACCACATTCGTAAGTGGACGCGGAGCGAGATAACGTTATCAGCCCTACACCGCTGCTGCTGATGTTGCTGCAGTAACACCGCCGAGGAAAGGGGGGGGGGGGGGGTGTACGAGCGCGGCGGCCTTTGCCAGCATCTCCGGAACACGCGGTGCGAGCACCACCTTCGTCGCCTAATTACTCTCGGCACACATAGTATTATAGCGCGATTCAACGAGGTTTACAATTCATTACACCGTGCACCCGGGCTAATCTGCATGTTATAGATGCAGACACCCTCCCGCGGTAATACCCTTGAGATTGTTCCGGGTACGGCCCGGCGAACCTCGAAGACGACGACCCCAACCATCCTAAGAATTGAATGCTAGCGAAATTACAATTTTCCCCTCCCTTGTACACATCATTTTTCCAATTACTCCGGCAATCAGGATCCTCTGTGCGACCGTTAATTAATTTTTGAATGCCAATTAATTTTTGCATGGTTTGGCTTCTTTTTTCTTCTGAACAGAGCTGCGCGCTCATCGCCCCGAAGAAATTTCAAGAAATTATAATAGACACAGATGGAGACTCACACACGGTCCCCGGTGAAATCGGCCACGGCGATCTTGGCCCCAGAGAGGATTAATTTAATATGATTGCTATGGTGAAGGTACCTGGGATATTCCTCGGGGATGTTGAAGCACCAAAAATTACCCACTCGACGATAGCGAGAGGGAAGGAAAGGCTTGGCCGCCAGTGAATCCGCGAGGCTCGAGAGCTCGCGAGGGAGCTTCTGCCGTTCGGCGGGTCTGTATGTGTTGGGGTGGAGCGGGATTGCGAGACTGCTTGGGAGGCTTGAAACGTAGCCAATTCACACGACCCGAATACCTCCATTCTCGTTAAATAAGACTTCCCTCCGCATGTTTGAGAGGAAGAAAAGTGGAAGCGGGAGAGGAGGAGGAGGAAGAAAAAAAGAAACGTACGTGAAGTAGAGGAAGCCGAGGGTGGTTCCGCGCGTGCAAAGGACGCGGCGAGCGGTGAGGGGGCTGGAAAAAAGGAAACCCTCGGCCCACTCTCGCCACTTCCTGAAAACTTCGCCGACAGATATTGCCTCCGAATGCTCTTGATGGCCGAGCGGGGGGTCGAAGGGCGCCGAAGATATAGTCACTAGGAATATGTGTGTATATACGTATATACATACATACATATATATATATGGGTAACGTTTATCTACGGGCCCGTAGCTTCGCGCGAATGGACCGTACTTGCTGAAAGGAGGCTAACTTATCTCCATGGAGAGTTTACTGTATCCTCGATAATTATCGAATTTATGTCGAGCGACGGAATCCGTGATTTTTTTTTACCCCTCGATCAAAAGCGAGGGATATTATGCGCTTGCAGTTATGCAGTTTTCAGGCGAGGTTTATTTATTGCAATAAAAAAAATATCTGCTAGGCTACTTTATCTTCGTGGAGAGTTTACTATATCCTCGATAATTATCGCGTTTATATCGAGCGACGGAATCCGTGATTTTTTTTTACCCCTCGATCAAAAGCGAGGGATATTATGCGCTTGCAGTTATGCAGTTTTCAGTCGAGGTTTATTCATTGCAATAAAAAAAAATCTCTGCAAGGCTACTTTATCTTCGTGGAGAGTTTACTGTATTCTCGATAATTATCGCATTTATATTGACCAACGGAATCCGCGATTCTTTTTTACCCCTCGATCAAAAGGGAGGGATATTATGCGCTTGCAGTTATGCAGTTTTCAGTCGAGGTTTATTTATTGCAATAAAAAAGGGATGTTTCATCGTAACCGACATCGGTGGATGCGCGGTTGGCGGAAGGCTGTGGTGGTTTTTTTTTAGCGAAATCACCACTTCTTTTTCCCCGAGTAAAACGCTTCAATGTAAACCCAGCTCCTTCAAGTTCCTAATAGAGCTATCTATCCAACCTACAGATGAAGACAAATAAGCCCCACTAATCTGCAATAATAAAGTATAAAAACGAGCACTGCAAGCTTGCAGCCAAGTTCTTTCCCTCCTTATCCTGTTTGGTACTTTATAAATTGTTTTTGCAATAATTAAAAAATGTATCTCATCACAAGAAACATCTTTTAAAAAAAATTATATTAAAAAAATTCGTTCGGTGTCAGTACTTGGATGGGTGACGGCTAGCTGGCGCATTGATCGTTCAGTGGGAGGCGCTTTCTTCTGAGACGTTGGTATTTCTGCACTTTATTGAAGTGATAATACCGGAGGATCAGTAGAATAGGGCCGTCTGCACCGGCCATGTACAGTGCGTGCTAGAGGGGAATCGGGATGATATTCCGTAAAAACACAGAAGGGTATACGGTGGAAATGGAAGATCAATAAAAAAAATATATATTTCACCAAGCATCATCGACCTCTGTTATTTGGCAAGGAGAATTTCCAGTAAGCCTTTAATTAAACAAATTTAACGAAGAGACGCGCACATAATAAACACGCGAATTGAGCGATTTCATAATTGACACGAACCCTCGAGCAAAATTAGTTCAGGTTTCAAAATATTTTATGTTTAATTGTATCTCGTGGCCCTTTCATGGACAAATAGGCCGATGAAGTACGCGCCTTTTCATAAGTTCCGGCAGTTAATTTAAACGATTGTTTGAAGAGTGCTATTCGCGTCGGGCGAAATATGGTAATTTTGTCAAGAGCCCGATCTCCTCGTACGGCTTGAAAAATCGATGATTAATTATTGCCAGATGTAATCGATTAACCATACAGCGATTGTAATTTCAACAGCAGCCCTACTCGTTTTCCGAGCATCGTACAATCTCGTCGAGACTATCGCGTCGGCCCGTTATAATTAGTACACGATCGAAAATAGCGTGGTTCCGCAAACATCGAACAGCGGATATCGCGTTCCCGTTTCCGGATTATTCCGGGATCGTTTTGGACCGACGACAATATTGAACTTGGGCGATCTGGCTGTTTAATTAGAATCGCATCACTCGTCCCGTCATCCCGTAAATTAATATATTTCATTTGTCGGCAGCGATAACGTCGATACGCACCGTGAGTCTCGCCGACTTCATTTTTACGCCCAAATATTTTACACACTAACGTAAACTTCCGTTTATGTTCGCGACGAAAAAAATGAATATCGGCTTGAACGTATAATTCCGTGCTGACGTGTACGAAATTATCGGTCGAGAACGAAGCGAGGAGGAGCCGCGAAAGTGAAGCAAAAAAAAGCGCTCGAAGTTACTACGCGTCGCGAAATGCGACGTGGGTAATCCCAGAATGGCTGTTCAGCGAAAACAGGTAACAAATAAAAAGAATAACAGGCAAAATTTTTTTCCGCGCTCGATAACGGAAACGCGTCAGCAGCTATAGGTAAATATCCTGTGGCGCGATTGTTCCCAATTCTGGAAAATATATTCGTAACATGTCATCATGCAGTATCCGTATGCGGTGGAAAACTGTCGACTCGCGTATGTTCCCGCCCCGTTATTCATTATTTATCTTTGTCTCTTTTCAATCGTCCCCGTTTCCTGCTTTCTCGTGGAAACGACTCCATTGAATACGCAAAAAATAAATGCGAAACACAACCGATGCCTCGGTTGCATTCGTCCCAATGAATAGACGAATAGTATATTTTTTTATTTTTTTTTCAATTTTGTTTCTTCCTTTTTAACAAAACTTTCGCGCGTTCGCTCGCGCGTGATTTTCGTCAACATAAATCGTATTCGCAACATGATTTCCAATCGTAAATCGAGTCCGCATTAGACTGCAAAAAATGTACATTTCATTTTTAATTTATTTCTCAAATACTAATTTCAGAAATGCATTTATAGGCGTGATTTTCATCGACATACAAATCATACTCGAAGATGATTTCCAATCGTAAATCGCGCCCGAATTAGACAGCAAGAAATGAACATTTTACTGGACCTTTTTACTTACATCTGAAATGCTAATTTCAGAAATGCATTTATAGGTCTTAAATAAGGGTCTTTACGCTTCCCGCATATTGCAGATTTTCCTTCCTTCGAAGTACCGCATTCCATACATTACCGTAATACCGAGAGCTCTTTGGAGTTGGCTATTCGCTGTCGTTCGAGGATCGTCGGTTTCTCGCCCCGCTCTCGGGCGTATCAGAAGCGATTGAGGCCGGCAATGCTCGCACCCTCTATCCGGCTCGGTGCTCTCGCCGAGATAGAAATAGTTCGGTAATAGAATAGCAAATGAAGTGATCCTCGAAATGCCTCTATTATTTCTCGGTATGTATACCGGTAGTCGAGGCAGCAAGCCCGCGGAAAAAGGGTGGCGCTGGAATATTCCGTTCGGCGAGCGTGGAGGAGAGCCGAAGAACGCGCGCGGGGATTCCCCGTATCGGCTTTCCACGCACGTTCACCCTCTCTCCCGACCTCCCTCTCGTTTCACCCTGCCCGACGTCGGGGCAGGGTGAATACTCTCTGCTTTTTCCTTCTCGGCCTTTATACATTTTCGCGAAAATGAGATATTCACGCAGACCTGCTGTGTGGCTCGGTTATTGATCTTTTTTTTTTCATTCAAACGTATACCGAAACATGACTGGTGAAACGACGACGGTCTTTAGGGTTCGTTTTTCTTGGTATCTTGAATCTAAATAAAAACTCAAGGCGCAATTGCTAGCATATAGCCGGGATAAAGACACTTTCGGCATTGGAAAACGAGAGAACCGTGAAAGACATGAGAACACGATTTGATTCGAAATTACTATTAAGGAAGGAGGTTCGACGATCGTTAGACCGAAAATGCGATTTATAAGTAAAAGTACTTTTTTCTCAGGCCAATTGGCAATATCAATTCGAGGCAATATATATATATATTGTAACGAATATTGTAGCAGATTAGTCGTTAAGGCACACGATATCGTGCACGAAGGCACATGACGATCGATACAAGATCGATCGTCATGTCAGAGAGTCTGGACGAGACTTTCAAAGCGAACAGACGTGTGACATTACGTGATCGGGATAAATAACGTTTATCATTATTAATAATATCCACCCCAAAACCAAATATGCGCGTTATTCATTCGATCGGTCATTACAAATGGTGTCAGAAATGTTTGACGTTCCTACAGAGGATATTTATTCCCGAAGAAACGATGTCAAAATTGAGCATCTCGATGACTCTCATGGGGACCGATCGAACTTAAAATTGAGGTCTCGATGACACTTCGTAATAACGATCGAAGATAACTCCGAATCGGTGAAAGTACGGTTGGTTCGTACCACGAACCGATATGTTTTCACGATAATCTACGTTATGTCATGCTGTGTTCAAACAATTGTTCCATCTGGCATATTGTCAATAAATTCACTACTACTTGTTACTTTTATGTAAATTAAAAAAAAATGTGAAGGAAAAAAAATAAAAAAATAAGGTAGATAAATGTGTCATCTTCGAGAGAGGAAGGTCCCGAAGGGCCGCGAGGCAGGATGCCCCCTGTAGCGATTATCCAATGGGATAGCTAATTGAGTTGCGCACTCCGTGCCTTGGAAAGTAATGCAGCAGCAGAAGCGGCCAGCAATGGCAGGTCGACGGAGCGAAGGGACGCTGCGGACTTAGAGAAGCATGAGCTGTCGTATAGCCCCGTACAGTCGACCCATATTCCTGTATTCTTCCGTGAAGTTTGAGTTATATAAGTCGCTCGTTGCCCAAGGGGTGGCAGCCGCGGTGGCGGTGGCGGCTTTATTTACATCGCTACCGCGGACCATCGAGTCTCTGCCGTTCGCTCTTTCTCGTTGTTCTCCTATAATCCTCGAGAAAACTTTTGCCTCTACAGTTTCCCCATCTAGCTCTCCCCCTCTTTATCCCTCCAGCAGTTTCGCGACGCTATAATGCAGGCTTGCCCGGCTTGGCTTCTGGTTCTTCTTCCCCATTCTTTCTTTCTTTCCTCTTATTCCACTGGCTTCTCCCGCGCTCCCTCTAACGAGGGTAAACGCGAGTTCTGAAATTCGCGATACGCGACTTGCGTTAGCCCTCCAGCCCCTCCCTTCGGCGCCGAATGTGAAAATATAGCGGTGACGAAGGCTGAGGTTTAAGCCCGACGAAAAGTCTTGTGACAGCGAAAAAAAAGTTATAAAATATCCAGTTCCTTGTCACCATAGGACTTTAGTATATTTTTGTGTGAACTTGTGTGAAAGCGTGAGATACGGCGATGGAGAGTTCGAAACATATGTGGGCAGGAAACCGGGGCAAAATGGGACAGCTGAGGGATCGAAGCCGTTCGATGGTTTGGAAGTTTGCAACGTTTGTGCGATGATTGACTTAGACAGCTTTCAATGCCTACGTTCAACTATGTTTGACCTATTTTTCAGGTTCTAACGTACATGCGTAAGTTAGGGTTTTGATACTTGAAGCGGTGTAAATAATTAAGGGACTTTATTACAATCAATATGAGATTTCATTGGTGTGGTTATTTTATTGGATAACATTACAAGGCCAAGAATCTAGTTTCGTTGACCTTTTTTTTCGTCATGACACGACGAAGCTGTGCTACCTATTTTTTGCGGAACACGAGGAGGGTTTGTTATTTCATATAACATTTTATTTTTATTTTTCGTTGACCTTTAGGGTGCGCATGTGATTTTTGTCAATCGGGTTTACCCGGTCGGAAAATTAACTCGATCGAAAAAAGTCACATAGTCGAAAAGCCATTGATGAATTTTTTTCACTCAATGCACCAAACAGCCCTGCTACCAGATATAATTTTTTATTGGTCTTTGACCTTTTAAGAGTGCGTGTGATTTTGTTTTAGAGACTTTTTCCAGCTCGCAAAGCTGACGCGATCGAAAAGCCATTGATGACATTTTTTCACCCAATGTACCAGGAGCCGCTGTTGCGTGCATTCAAAGTGGTGCACTCGGCGAACAAATGTCACCAATGGCTTTTCGATCGCGTGCGTTTTCTGGACCGAAAAACCCCTCCGAAAAAAAACGCATGCACTTTTTGAATGTCGAAGAAAAAGAAAAAAATTATATCGGATGGCAGAACCTTCCGGTCGATTCAGAGAAAAAAAATAATCAATGGTTATTCGATCGCACGAGTTTGGAAAACCCTATTGAAAAACATGATTTGTACAACCCAAAGGGTGTACATTAAAATGTTGCTTTTAATTTTTATTTTTATTCTGAGAATATCTCCATAATCACACGCTCATTGATTTCGCGGCACTCCGAGCTCCACACGAGAGTGAAATAAATATCGCAAAGGATTTTAAAAAAAGTCCAAAGCGCGTTCGGTAGATGGGAGTGATCGCGCAGGTGCAATAAGCCCGCGTGCCTCAACCCATTGCTCACTGTGTTCGTATATCGCCGAGTGTTTCCACGCTCGATTCATTCTTCTTTATTTTTTCATTTTCCTCCGAAGCTCCGAGGAGCCCACACCGAAGCTGCGAGTGAGTAGCTATCAACGTGTCACGTTCGGTCTGAAGGATCTCTCGTACGTCCAGAGTGAGAAAGCGATCCTCGCTGAGGATGAGGGAGGATGGAAGGAGGGGGAGAAAGAAATACGAAGAGGGAGGTTTGGGAAGAGAGAGAGAGAGATTAGGATCTGCCTCAGCTATCGCGTGCACGAATTCCCCTTCGAGAATCGAGAGACCCCGCAGCAGCACCAGCAGAAGGAGCACAGACCGAGGTAGAGCGAATACCATTCCTCTCTCGTTATACGTTATCGCTTTCTCGTATTCACCGGGATCACTCACTCTCGACGTCGTTCCTCCCCAACTTTTTTGATATACTCCACGTTCGCTTCACCCTGATACTATACACTCTCTACTCTCTGCCGGTGCTACGTTATTCTTGGATTCACCCCGATCGTCATGTGCGAAGCGTGCGAGCACTCGCTGCACGTCGCCGGCGATCTGGCTTTGGTAGTGTATAGTAGATATTTATATATACATATATATATATATATATATATATATATATATATACATAACTGTACTATATTATATATCGTGCGATATCGGAAATGCGATATTTCGAGGGAAAAGAAGGAATACGGTTAGTTTCGGAGCAAAGAAACTCGCGTTTGTCGCAAAAGGTTCCCGATACCGTAGCATCTAGCTGAGCAATTGTTATACCTGTTGACCCTTCGAGTGCACACGGAGTCGCTCTATCCCCGAAGTCGTAAAGTGAAATAGGTTTTTTTTTTCCAACTGATACAGCATTTTTCGAAAGTGTCGAAGTTTAATACATTTGCTGAAAAAGCTACATTTTATCAAAAACAAAAGTGCAAAGGATAAGTACATAATTGATTTACTCGTTAATCGGAGTAGGTCATGTTCACCGCTTTTTCCATCGATAAAAAAGCCGGGCGTCCATTTTGGAGATTATCCTTTGGAGACCGCACTTCGACATTTGCGACGAAGGTGTGCACACGAAGGGTTCCGCGATTTAGGGAAAACCGGGGCTAGGCGGAACACGGGGCAAGATGAAACCGACGCGGTAACGGGAAGAGATTTCTTACAGTGAGTATGGTAATGTCAGGAATTGCGGATCGTAGTATGACCTCTAATTCCATACTCACTGCCTGAAAATGCTTAATTTCACTACGTCTGCTCCAACTTGCCCCGTGTTCCAACTAGCCCCGGTCTATCCTATCGCCGTAGCGTCCGTTTAATATCGTTTCGATGGGCAACAGCGGTACGAATCCGTCATGTGGAATATGCCGTTGTGTAACAATACGAGCGATTATCGCAGCCTCCGTCTTGCCAATCCGTTATACAGCCAATAGGGTCCGGTGTGTGCGGACAACGACGGCGACAACCCTGCGCGGGCCATTGAATTTGGATTTCCATAATATCGATCTATCGGTGTGTGTACCCGAGCCACACGTTACCGATGTGCAGAGCCAGGGAGAAATTCGCCACCTTGTGCGGGGGTTCAGTGTTCTCCGCGCTGGCACCGGCTGCGGCCCCATCAGCGCCAGTAGTCGCCAGAGCTCTTGGCACCGCGCTAAGGTCACGAAACTCTCCGGGATCTGTCAACAAGGAAATTCACATAACGCGCCATGTCAGTCAAACCGAACGTGGCCTCTGGCCACCTCTCTTTCGCTTCGTCATACCCTCCATCTATCTCCGACGCCCCCGCGTCCGTCCCTGACCGACTCTCTCGCTCGTGCAGTCCATTGCCAAACGTTATGGCATATAGTGGCCGCAGTCCGTAAGCGAGCGGATTCCGTTTATTGATTTCCGATGGTTCCCCGCACGTTTTCGGCACTCCCCATGTGTCCGCCCTAGACTTCTCCGCCGCGTATAGGCTGTTACCCTATACCGGTGGTTCGGCGCCGTGGTCCATTGGTGGAACGAGAGCGGGGCACTCCCGAGGCTCGCGGCTCCCTCGCGAAACTACCTTCCCAACCCCACCGCCACCGTTAACCTCGTGGCTTTTTTTATCGCGGTAACTTGGACCGTACGTATTGTCCCTGGGACCAGGAGGCAATGACGCGAATACAGAACTTGCGGCGAATGCGAGAGCCCCGACCAAGCCGGGCTTTGTCGCCCGTGCGAAAGAATACGGCCTAGCATCGACTCCCGGTAGATCTATTGGCATGTACCGAAAGTCCCCCTCCCGGGCCGATTGCGAGTACAATGAGCTACCGCGAGGTACTATGCAGGTTTCAACTCGGTTCTCGGAATTCCGATCCACAAATGAGAAACAAGGTAAAATCTGTCCAAGACCGTAAGGCCTAATGCGACGACCCAATGAAACGACTCTGTAAAAAAAGAAGAGAGTTGCAGAGCAGCGGAACACTTGCGAGGGCTCGGCCAATGTTGAAACATTGCCTATGGCTTCGGGGCGAAACAGAAGGAATATGATGGACAAATCTGCTGTTTGGGAAAACTACTACCGTCGGTGTAAAGGCACATGAGACGGATGGGTACGGACACACGTACGGTGTCTGGACCCGTGGAAGCTGCACCGAGCTGTCGGGCCAGCGAAGCCGCACCTCGAACCTCTCGTTTCTGGATTAAGTTCGTTTGTTAACTCTCGTTCGGCATTCGAAACGAAAATTACCAGGCCGTGACGGCGGGCACAGGCAAAAACGTGTGGGTGCTGGTGTCGGAACGAACGTGGAAGAGCATTAGGGAAACGTAACACGAAAGCTGATACACACAAGCGCATGCATTAATACGTACGTAGACGTGGAACGTCGAAAACGGATGCAGACGATGCACAGTGGCGGGAGCGAGAGGAAAAGAGCTCGAGGCTGAATAGGTTCGGAAAAGGTAAAGCGGGGCAAAAAAGAGGAGGAACACCGAAGAGTCAACCTAATCTGAGTGGTCAGTGCCATGTACCGGTCCCCTCCGAATCCGATTACCCTCTCGCTTGGACCGAAAGTTCGGATACGCCAGGCCGCGCCTGACCGTTGTGCTCTCGCGGTTTTTCGACGTTTCGTGGATTCCCGGCCGGACGATCGTTTCTCACGCTTCCGACAACACCGACGTTTCACACACCGGCAGGAATGCACGTACCCTTATAGGTATCACCGGATCTGGATGGCATACGGACACGGCAGACCTGACGTTGGTGGGTCCGAATAAGCGTATACTGACTCGGCAAAACAAAACGTACTCATAGTAAAAGCTCAAAGGACATTTGTAGGCATCGTGTTTTTGAAAGCCGGCATTGCTCCTCAAGCCTCCTTAGTGGGAGCGTCACCCAGGACCAGCATTGGCACAGCCTCGGCCAGCGTTCGCCCAACGTCGGCCGGCACCGGTCCAGTGTGTCATTCCCACCAAGGTCTATGCAACCGCTGATGTTATGGAATCATTGCTTGAGTCATGTGCAGAGACACCAAAGTCTCAGAAGAACCGATTAGCCAGCTAGTGCACGGCGAAGCGGTCACCCATCCAAGTACTGACCGCGAACGAATCTGCTTGACTTGGCGAGCCGTGCGACAACCGCGCATCCACCGGTGAATCATTCCTTATTATTATCTATGGGTTTCGATAGTCCTTGAAATGCCCTGCAAATGTCCTTAAATTTCTTTCTTATGGATCCTGAAATTTTTTTTAACGTTGGAATTGGTACCGATTTTGGCCCACTCGAGGTGCGGGTACCGAAAGGTTTATGTTCACGTTTGTCTCGTCCATCTGACAATCGGGTGTGCCTACTTTGTTCAGTGTATATGCAGGCCGTATGAATAATACGGCAACTCCGTTGAATGTTTGTGTGATGACCATGTCCGGTGACTAGTTGCACCGCGAACGTGTACATGAATATATATCTACACATGTATATACATATCCATGTGGTAACCACTAGGCGGACTATCCTCATAGGCCGTACGTTTCTCGTTGCCTCCTCGTTGCCGGATCCGTGCCCGCCGATTCAGGTCCGACAAACAAATACACCAGAGTAGTTGAGCAACGGGCACGGTAACGTCGTTTGCAGGGATCAAGGGTGAGGGGGAGAGGGCGAGAGAGTGCCGGAGAGTGCGAGAGAGATACGTCGGATGGAAAGCGTTAGGGGTTGGTTGGCCCGGGAGTATTTGCATGGTAACGTCACGCGTGAACATGGCGTGAACCCGATGCTGCGCCGCTGGTGTGCCGGGTATTGGCGGCATTCTCGTCGAGCCCACCACCGTCGAAAGATCGATCGGATCCTATTAATTCGTTTCTGATTGACGTGACGCGCGCCAGCCAGAATGCAAAGTCGTATCGGACGAGTGGGAGTGGACGACCCTTCGGTATACGAGAGCAATATCGAAACACATCGAATTGGAATCGGCCACGCCGCCGCGCACCGCGGTTCCCACGAAAGCCTCGCTGATTTTGCATAATCGATATAAAACAATAATTCTCGATAAGAAAAAGCTACCGACGGCGAGCGGGAAGAACGACGCCACCGGTCGCGGAAGTTTGGCCGGTGTTCGCTGATCACTCGATGATTATGTTTCAACCAATCGATCCCTCGTTTCGAATTCATTAACCGAGCAAAAAAAAACTTATTTTTCCTCGTTCTCTTTTTTATTCATTTTTTAATACTTTTTTTTTTTTGCTTCGCGCTGTTATTACGGAAAATCTCGTTTAGCCCGATGGCCGTGTCCGCGCGGTGGAATTCATTCGGCCGTAAGTCGGGAACCAACGGTATTCGCGCTGAAATTGGATATATATGCAAAATATGCATTCGCAATTTTGCAATCGAATATCTGTTCCTTCCTGTCCCGGGGCTGCCCCTCTGACTCTGTCCTTCCTTTTCTCCGCGGATCTCCGGCGAGCTCGATTCTCTCTGTCTCTCTGTGCCGATTTCCCAAAAAAAAAAATTTTCCCGCAAACCTTGAATCCGCTAGCTGTTGCCGAAATTGCGTATCGATTGTTAATACCGTGAGAGAATTCCGGTACGTTTGCCGTATAACGGATCAGTGACCGGTGCATTTTTATGTATATTTTTTATTCCTTTTTGGTTCCGCGCTCAAAACCATAGTGAATGTTTTATTTCGCTGGGCTCGAAGGATTCGTCTGAACCTATATCGGTTTTAGATTCGAATGGTTATTCGCGGCTCGCTGCACACATTCGGTGGTGGATTTTGTTGCTTTTTTTTTTTACCTATTCATTTCTTTGTATTGTTCATTCCACCGGCACAGTACATTTGTTATCGCGTCGCAGTTGTTGTTCCTCTCGTGACGAATAATTCGTGTTGAGTTACTAACAATTACTCCAACAATTATGCATCCTCATTCCGGCATTGAAAAAGTTGTTTTTTTTTTTTTTCATCCACCTAGTAAAAGACCATTCATTTGACGGTTATGAAAAAACAGTGAAACGAACGAGGACTCAAACAGTGACAAGCTTCCGTGTAGTTGGAGCGAATTAGCTTGGTCTAATTCCCGTGATCTCTTTATCGAACTCCGCTTTTTGGAAACCATTGACATACTCGTTGCATCCGGTAGTTTTTGCAATTTCTCCGTGTCCGGAAATTTCTGAGAACCGACGAATTATGCCACTTGTCTCAAACGAGCTACCACTCATTATCCGTAATTAATTAAGGCCAGTCTTTTCCGAATTGAAACGAGTATCAAGCATCCTGGCGGCATTAAGCTTCTCCAACCCAAAGCTCTCTACTTCCACTCGCCGACTTGTTCGTCATCCGGCTCCATTCATCTCGCGGCGAACGGCTGTGCTGTTTTTGCTACATTAAAGAGACGAAAGTGGCACCGGGTTTTTGACTTTCCGAGCGAGTGGGATCCCAGCTGGGATTCCGCCGCGACTGGAAAAACGGTCCATCGACGACTCCGTGCCGGCTCCCTCGCGCCGAAATGTAACAACGAATCAGCCCCGCCCGATGACGTTAGCTCAGCCGTCGTGGTACCTGACACTCCCATTTTAAATGTCGCTTTACTTTTAATTAAAAAAGGTGGAAGGACGGAAGAGCCTGGGGCGATACTGCCGATGGCATGTGACGTTGGGCGGGTGTTACATCCCAACTCAACGTTGACGCCGCTCCGATACTGGCGGGAGCTCTGGATGGGTACCTTGGCAACTGTACAGCCCCGGGCTCGAGATCCGGCGTTTCAACCCACCTGGACAGCTTCCCTCGTTTTACGTCCCGTAAACTCCAGCTACGCGATGAATCCTAGCGTTGAACAGCGATGCGTTTAACTGTTCTGCCTCTAATTCGGATACTGGCTTCCGTAGGTCAAAGAAAATAAAACAGCTCATACAGATAATTATTTCTAAGCGATTTGTCATTACAATTTTTCCTTAGACTCTTTTCATCCGTGACCCCTGCTGGAAGAAACCAAGCGGAATTTGTTCTTTTCCCGGCAGACTATCTGCGGGAGAACAGGAAGGCGAAACGTGAAGAAAAAAACGAAGACCCTCGTGGCCTCCGCTATTCTTGACGATAAGAGTTGAAGCTGTATTCTTTACGATTTACACGACGTTCCTAGTCGTTGGTTGGCTGTGTCGGTGGCTCTGAGCTTTAGGCTCGCCTGTTCGCTATCTTCTCTTCTCGCTCTCGCCCCGTTCGCTCCTGTGTCGCTATGTTCCACCCTCTCGCAGCTGGAGATCGCCTCGGCGAAGATACGATCGCTTGCTATTTACATTACAATGGTAAAGGTCTACCCGCCGTGGTAATAAAATGTGTGTTGGGTGGCCACCTTTTACAAGCCCCGGAGCGGAACATTGTATCCCTACGTACAGAGCGTTAGTGTCGGGCCCGACCAAGAATCACCGAATCTACTGCCACCGCCGGCTACTGCGACCGCTGGAGCACCGGATTTCAGGACAATGCCGGCGCGACATATTTTACAGAGCTTCGACAAAAAATTGTTTCAACGCGTAACGAGGTGAATCGTATATTCACTAAAATATCGTATCGGCTGGGTGTTCAAATTACTAAAGTTAATACACCTACTTTCGTTCCTACGGCCCTCGTTAGCGGAATAAATTAACGTGGTTCACTTATTCCGTGGTTCTGTTTTTTTCATTAGGTTTGCCAAAACAATTGTCAATAGAAAAATATGTATATATAAAAATTTCTCTTTGCATTAAAAAAACGAGTGCATTCAGAATTTTTTGTTTTTATGATTACGCTGATTTTTTATTGTCGGTTTTTGCCTGCGTTTCGCGGACTGTTGTTGACATTCAAACTCGACGGTGAGAGAGACGAGGTAATTTTTCTTTTTTTTTTAGCAACTTGCTGTAACGATACTGGAGTTGTTATAGTTTAGCCATGAAAAGCCCAGGCTCGCGACTGTTACCGGGAGGCACTGGACCCTCGCTGCCGAATTGTTGGCTCAGTTACACAATACATTGTATATATCTATAGTAAAACTCGGGAACGCCGCGCGCTCTCGTTCACTTCCAACAATGCGAGCATTCAACGTAATGGCGTACTTGACTCGATTGTCGGGCGTTCTTTAACTTCCTTATCACATATGCAGCTTTTTTTCTTTCTCCTCACATTTCGCGAGTATTCGAGTAGAGTCATGCGGCAGAGGGGAGAACAGGTCAAGGCGATATCTTCCTCCCTCGTACCAAGACGGTCAACCGCAGTTTTAATGCAGGTTCTTTTTTTTCCGTACATACGTGCCTGCATTACCGACCGAGACGACAATTGTTCACCGAACGTTCGACTGTTAGGTCCGGACGAGCAAATAGTGAGTTCTCTCCGTGACGATCATAAATACCCCGAAAAAAGGTTTGGTAATATCAAACTAAGCTGAGGTTGCGGGTGGCAAAAGAAATATTTGGTCGATTGAACAAAATGTTTGTTAAATCCAAGTAAGTATTTGTTGATGCAACTGAATATTCGGTCAAACAACTAAATATTCGTTCAATCAACTAAATTTTTTTTTTCCATCGACCAAATATTTCTTTCGCCACCCGCAGCTTAGTTTGATATTACCAAACCTTTTTTTCGGTGTAAGTAGGGTCGTGTTGTTATTTAACTGCGGCTACGAGCGAGCCGTCGGCACGTTCGCAAGGTGGAGAATAATGTGAGAATAAATAAATAATCTCTCTTCCGGGTCAAGGCGGTAGCCCTTTATCTAGGAAAAAAGCCCTAAGTCTCGGTGTGGGACGCGCGAGGCAGTAAGATCGTACACGGAAAAAAATATCAATGACTGAGGTAAAATTCGTTTGCGAGCTGCCAAAGAAAAATATTATTATTTCAATTCTACTTTCAATTCTTACAATTGCATACGGGATTGAGACGATAACACGTCACTGTGGCAGTCTTGCCGTCGGTGTTTCAATATCATATGAAAATGTTAGAGTTGAAATAAGAAAGCTCTTACAAAAGCCATGACACTCGAATGATCGAGATAAATATGATAAAATAATCGAAATCGTGAAGCCAGTTTTCGTAGCCGATCGGGACCGTCCGTTTCATTAGTAAGATCGGCACACCTAATATTAAAGCAATGAAATAAGCGCGAGAAAGAATTGGTTGAGGAATTGAACTAAAGAGTTGGTTGAGAAATTGCATTAAATGATTGGTTGGGGAATTAAATTAAATCATTGGTTGGGGAATTAAATTAAATCATTGGTTGAGGAATTGAATTAAATAATTGGCTTGAGGAATTACGTAGGACGTACGACGATCTTCAAAATCGGTAGTAAAAAATTGCGTCATAAAACTATTGTCACACCTTAAACTGAAAGTGTATTTTTTCAATAGGCGGGGTGTTTATTCAATTAACGGAGTAAAATTTTCAAGTTTGTTGTTAGTTTCCTGGGTAAAAAGTTTTTAACGAATGGGAAACGCGTATAGCCGAGCGAAATTGCGAGAATGGAGTGGAGGGGAAGCGTGGCAGAGAATTATCGGCAAATGTAACGAAGCTATTCTCTCCCGGTCTCGAGTTAGCTTGAATTTCACGTGAAATTCATACTCGGCCCAGTGCCCCCATTAACTCGCTCGTTACACGACATTAACAACACATCGGCTTTGGTGTTCGGGGCCGCGTCGAGCATCGGCAAACAGCGTTGACCGCACACTCTGGGCGAGACTGGAAAGTCTCTCCAGAGGGCCCGAGCCGAGGCTGAAGTTTGTTCACGAAACTCGCAACTGGTCGACTGGATTTGTTCATTTTCGATAAGTAATTTCTTGAACTTCTCATCAATTAAACAGTAAAATCACCGCAACAAAGAGATTAGAAGACCATTGAAGTTTTTGCTTACCCGAAAATTATTACCAAACATTTTGCACCCGTAACTCGGATTTGAGATGATATTCATACCGTCTTGAGTAATCGAGTCGTTGGATAAAATTGCACTGAAAACAGATATAATTGTCCGCCAGGGTATTATGTGAACGAAATGATAAATGCCGAAATAATGAAAATGTTACTGTTTATTAAGCGCAGTACTGAATGGAAGGAGAGGGCACAGTTTAGGGACATGGAGATGCACTGAAGAAAGGGCCTGACGAAAGCAGTGCATATTACTACGCGCGGATTTAGTGTTGCTATGCGCGATAAGACGAACGCTGCCCGCAAGTGGCGAGTGCAGCGGCTGAACCGTCGCACCCAGAAAAATAATTTATTTGTCGGGCACCCGCGAATAAATATTTATTTGGTTTAAGTAAGATATTATACAAAAAATTTCGAGCTTCTGGTTTATTGTATGTGATGGGTGATTAACATTGCGTACTACATTTTGAGCGGGTTGTATATATAGCGTTTTTATATTTTCTAGATGCATAGTAGCGAATCGTTTTGTAAGTTCTTCAATTCCAATTTCTATGGCTGTGATGCCTGTTACTTCGTATAGAAGAGTATTTCGGTGGTAGTGAAGCGGATTTTAAGTAAAATATTTATTTGATTTAAATAAATATTAATTTAAATTGAATACAAATTTATGTAAATCAAATTAATATTTTACATAAACCAAATAAATAATTATTTGCGGGTGCCCGATAAATAAGTTACTTGTCTGGGTCTGCCGTGAGAAAGCGGACGTTCGCACCAAAAGCGCTGACGGTATCGCGATTAAGAATTGACACTATACGATTATGAATTTAAGACCGGATGCCGGCATGAGAAAGAATGACTGAGAATTCACGAATTATGGGACCGTTACACAAAACGTTTTCGAGAAATATCGCGAGGAAGAAATATACCATGTGCACTATCGATACGTAAGAACGGGGTCATACAAAACGGCTTGCGTTGAGAAAGATTCCCGCGCGTCGATAACATAAATCGTGACAAATAATACATCTCCCGACGGACGTCTGCGGGAGATGGCGTCTTGCGGGATTCTCCGGTTGTTGGTACTTTAACGGCGGGAATGTCCAGACGGAATACGAGAGCGAAAATAAGCAAACATAAGTACCGAGCACACGGGAGAGGAAACAATCTAACTTCGTCGGACGCGATCCGATTCGCGTGAGATTCGAGCCGCCCCCTGCCTCCTCCACCACCTTCACTGTTGTCTCGCGCGTCCTCCGATCTCCCGATACCTCTCACCCATTCACGGCCCGTAGACGCCGGAAGCACAGGTGGAAACTCCCAACTCGTTCGATCCCATCGTCGTCGGAAACGACCCTGGAAAAACATTATTCGACACCCGACATCGGGCGATATCGTTGATCCAATTTCGCCTCGGGTCTGTAAAGTACGAAAATGATATATTGTTCTCCAACAGCTCGGAGCGAGTGTCGGAAAGTCTCTCGGTCAGTTGTGTCAATTTTTTATCCGCTAAAAGCCCCATCGAACCAGTATTCTGGTCGTACGAAATAAAAAATGAAGTAAAAAAAGGCAGCATAAAACTTGCGAAAAAAGAAATCGTTCATTGTACACTGAGAAAAAAACATTGGTTGGATTAACCAAAAGTCGCGCTGACATAAAGCTGTTATCTGTTTGGTACAAATGAAGCATTGTTTTCTTAAACGATTATTTGCTTCAATTTATTCAAAATTTGTCGATGGAAACAAACATTTTTGTAGGACCAACAAAATACACCTTTGAACGTATCTCACCGCTCATTTGCTTAATTCAACAATTTCTTTTTCTCAGTGCAGGTAAATCGATCGTCTTTGAATACTCCTAAAATTTGTTGATAGTAACACATTCCTAAGCGATAATCCTCGACGAAACTTGTAGCAAATGATTTGTTACGAGAATCTCGGGGGAAGTAGAAATGGCCCGATGGGGTGGTCATTTTGGGGGTAAAGTGCGAGCATTAGTCCCATTGAGAGGGAGACTGCGCGCTAACGAGTTTTCCTGCCGCTGCAAAGCGCAGCTCGGCTCAAGATGCCTCCGGGACGGAAGATCTCCCGCTAACTTCGGTACGACCGAGACGACGTCGACGCAGACGATATTCAATTCCCGAAGATCGATAGGGGAGGCAAAAGGAGCCTCTCTCACAGTTACTGTCCCTCTCTCACCCCCTAGCTTTTACGACAACGAGAGTAACGGGGGGGGGGGGGGGGGGTCCGCTTGCTGGCTCGGATAGCTACGATAGAGTTCTCTCGCTAGCGCCAGCCAGTTTATTCCTGCGCTACGCCGAGCGCGTTCTACTCTATTGCTTCCTTACTCTCTCTCTCTCCCTCTCTCGCGTTAAAACTTTCGGTCTACCGCACTTCTGTCAACTTCCAGAGGGCGACCGCAGCCTCCACCGCCGCCAGAAGAAAAGCTTTCGCCTGGCTGGTGCGACAGACGCCCCCTCCCTCGACTTCCGCCCAAGTTTTAATGACGATCCGTGGGGCCCTTAATTTATGATGTACCTACACCTTTCAACGGCCGATCCAGTGCGGCTCGAGACGCCCGAATACCATTAAAGCGATAGTCGGACCATCTCAACGCAAGGCATAAATTCGCAGCTTTTCAATACGCACCTGACACGAGAGTCACACGACGGAGCGACTCTCGCGATAATTTCGTACCTTTGTCCCCCGGTCAACCGACCAAATGCCACATAATGTTATGCATTGTTCCAGACACTAAAGTTCCGTACTGCGTCTGAGTCCCGAAAGTCGAGATACGGAGAGTGAATAGCCTGTACATATATATTACTATTTTACTGAACGAGACTTAACATATCTGAATTATTCGAAGTTGAAACCTGGGAGACGGAACTTAGTAATTTTTATGCAAAACTTACGGAGAGGCTGGTGAAATTTCGTAGGAAAAATCTCTGAAACTGTAAAAAAAAAAAGAAATAGAGAAACGCTTGATAACATTTTTCTTTCCGTTGCCCACGGAAAGAGGAATGACGTAACCTCGGGTGATTATATGGAATATCAAGTTTGAAAGCCGCGTATGAAAAGCGCATAAAGAGCGACGATATGCCGGTGCAACGTATAAGAGTTTAACGGAGACCGTTTCGCGCATCGGAGAAATGGCTGAACCGCCGGGTAAAGCCGGACGGCAAGCTCGTGTACCGTCCTCGGTCGAAAGTAAGATGCGTAACGGTCGACTTCCGGCATATCGCGACGTTATTCGTTTTATGAGTCATTCGGAACGTTCTCCGAAGCTGAGCGTACGAAAGTGTACGCGGATAAACGAGAAGCCATCTCGATGCGAGAACGCTGGGACGAAATTGCCCATACCGGCAAGCCTTCTGAACTACCGAGGAGGAAAATAGAGGATCCACAACAGGGTGTCACAACATTTTTGGAGAGAAATTGCGAGGGTTGTATCGGCGTCCAAAAACTTGACGTACTTTGCCTTTGAAACATTTTCCTCAAGCGCATAGTTCCTGAGTTATTAGCGGTACGAGTTGGGACCAATGGGAGTGCGCGGCGACGCGCGCGCCATCTGTGGAATCGCTGCTCATTGGCCGAGCTTTAATTGCTCGTAACTCGAGAACTATTAATCGTACTTGATCTTGCCAAAGAGGCAATTTACTCAATTTTGAAAGCCGAAAAAAATGGATCTGTGTATAGTTATTTATTTTCCTGTGTGAGGAAGCCAAAAATCGATCAACGAACTTTCTCATGGAGAAAGCTATGCGCACAACTGTAATAAATGAGGAAGCCATGTGCAAATTATTTTGCACCTTTTTCGAAATAGATGCAGGGGAGAGCGGGGCAAAATGCGATTTCCAATAACTTTTTGACGTTGGCGATGGTGGTGAATGGGGCAAGACGGGGTTGAAAATCCGGATGTATCGTCAGCAGAAACTGGGACATCCAAAAATTATTGGAAAATTGAGTTTCGCCTCAATGTCCCGCTTTGCCCCACGGTGCCATTTTGCCCCGCTCTCCCCTACCCGTCTGTATACACCTACATGTCGCATATGATTGAACCTTCTGCGATTTAAAAAAAAAAGTCTCTTCTCGTAAACAAAACTTTTTTGTCAGGGCGTTCTTTAAGCAGGTGGTTACATGCTAATTCCGTGACACCGAAGTACCAACTAGCTGCAATAGATCTACAAAGAACAAATCCTGTTTCCTAAAAAAAAGTCCACTCGCCCACAAGGCATCGCATGAGTCTCAGCACTGATGTCCCAAGAAAAAAAGTTCTCGCGGCAAAAACTATGTAATTTCGTAAGGAAGCTCCTGCCTTACGGATGGCGAAGGCGGAAAAAGTGCGATTCGAGCTGACACCGCGAACTCCGGTCGGCGGCATCGGTAGCAGCAGCAGCAGCACGTTGGGCGAGCACCGGGAAAGGGTGAGAAAGCCCGATGGAGGGCGAAAGAATGAGGGAAGCGCGGGAAGCAAAAGCACGGTGGAGCAGAGTTGCCCGCTCTTCGTTCTCTCGTTTCGCACGACGCTCGCATTGCGCTGCCTCCGCAACCCTCCCTGTTTACACGCTTGCACTCACTGTCGACCTCACATCCGATCCGATCGATTCACCGCATTTTCTAGCTCACTCCTGAGCTTCTTCCCATCCGACCGTTTTCTATCTCGATCGTTATATATATATATATATATATATATATATATATATATATATATATATATATTTACGCCGTTTCTCTCTTCCTCCCTCTCCGTGTCTAGCGTCGTACTCGCCGTTTCCACTTGCCGCACCGCTACGGCCACACTTCTCGTTCACCATTTCCTCCAACCTACCACCCCCCCCGCCCCCCCCCCCCCGCCCCTCCATCTGACTCGGTCTCGTTCTTATACACCAAAGTTCCCGACTATGCGTCTCCGTCGACGAATCAAACTTTTCGAGCAAAAATTCAACGACTCCGGGAACGAAGCGGGTGTACCGAACGCGAATCGCGCGCAGTATGCATCCAGACCGAAATCCGCTCGCCCCGGCCTTGGTAGATTCCACATATTTTCTTATGCACGAGAGAGAGAGCTCTCAAGATTGGAATCTCGAACACTCGCTGGCGGGGGGGGGGGGAGGAGTTTTCTGGATGCTGGATGAAAAGGAAAATATGGCGAAAAGATGTATAAGCGTGAGGACATATGTGCAACGAATTCGAGTGTACTTTCGCGTGTTACTTTACGAATAGAGAGAAAGGCCTTGCCATTTAGATAGTCGGGACCTGCGGCGGCTTTCCCATGTTTTTTTTTTTTTTTTATGTGTCATCGAGTCTTCGAACGCAATGTTTGTGTCTATGTTTGAGCATGAATAACGGTTCACGATTGTTTTGGGCAAAATGGGACGTCCTATGATTATTGGAAACATTTAGAAAATTATTGAGAAATTGCATTTTGAACAACTCAATTTTCCAATAATTTTAGGACGTCCCATTTTGACTCATATCGATTCATCCCGACTTTCTGACCCGTTTTGCCTCGCTCTGCTCTACCACAAAAAAAAAAAGAAGGTTTTCATATTTCAGTATCCTACGGCTAAGAATATTTAACCAGAATTGCGAAATTCCAAAAAATGTTTAAGTATGTCTTTCTATTTTCGAACAAAAAACTATTATACCAAAATTTGTCAAACATCGTTTCACCCGGATAAAAAAATTTCGAACAAAATTTCGCTGCAAAAAAGAATGTATTTGGCATTGAAAATTAAAAAACCTAATCATAATATAAAAAGTACAATTTTATATAAAAGAGTGTCTCGCAGATGCGAGAATAATTGATTTCAACGTGAAGGAGTCTTGTTAGTCAGAGGCTACTTATGCATGTCGAGGCCTTGAGCATCGATCTCCCGACGTTCCCACAATGCCGAATCGTACAAAGCCCCCTATCCAGCGAGGCAGTCTAATTGGCCTGACAATAGCGAGATTACAGATTTTTCCCCGTGCAAGAAACATACAATTGTTTCATCGAGGCCGATTATTTGAGGCGGGCGCAGGTGTTTTGCGTATGCGGCTCTATACGTTCCCCATTGTCATCGACTGTAGGGAGACCGTTCGGGCCGCAATCGCTAATTGCAAATGATACCCTGTAACGATGAGTTTAATTGGCGTGAATTTGCGATAAATAATCCAACGAAAGAAACAAAACACACAGCCATATTATGGACCAAACGAATCAGACGGGAGGAGAGCGGGCGAGGACGAGTGTGTGCGAAAGTCAGGTGCATCATTCACCGGCGGATCGGGTATGTGGGAGAGGCAAACACGCATCGTCGTTTGGTTAAAATTTGAGTCTCGTCTGGTCGACAAGTGCAGTTAGAGAGAGGGAATACCGAGGGCAAGAATTGGGGTGAGGGCTGTCGGATGCTGCGCCGCACTGGACCAATTTGCTTCGAACCTTTTCCGTACAAACGGTTCTGGTAGCTCACAACGGTTCAGAATTTCCCTCACTCGGGCCCCGCCGCTTCCCATCTCGCCTTCCCGTTGCACACACACACACACAGACAGTGTCGTGGGGGTGGAAAACAGGGGAGGCGGTTGCACTGGCTCTCTCGCATTATCCATTATATATATTCCCGCACTCCGATGTACTCTCTCGAGGGTAATCCCCGGCGATAAGCCATACGAGACTGCGCGCGGGGGAGAGAGAACAGGGAGAGGGAACGACCGTCCCGACAGAAACCACGCGGTTTATCCGATCCCGAGAGTTTGTTTGCGATTAAGTCGAACTTTTCGGTCGAAACTAACCGCCCGCGACACAACTATGGGATTCCCCGTTAACTTTAACTGTATGTCGCGCGTACGCGCTGATACCGTACTTACGTCACTGATAAAAATAGAAAGTAAATTCTCTTTAATGTAGAACACTTATTTTTAATGAAGGAAAGGGTTTCAATAACGTTCGCGTGAAATTTGGGGTGTTGTATTGTGACGTCGAAAAATTTATATGTTAGGCTTGAACTCGTATATTTGGATGCAGCGAGTGAATACTGGACGAGTAAAACTTTAGGTTTTTCACGCGATGGTTTATTCCGTTTGCGAACGCGCATACGGAATGTAAACATTAACAGGGATTACTGAAATTCCCATGAACACCCAGAAAAATAATTTATTTGAGGGCCACCGTTTATTCGGTTTAAGATAAATATTTATTTAAATCAAATAAATATTTTACTTAAATCAAATAAACGGTGGCCGTCAAATAAATGATTTTTCTGGAAGAATTATATGAAATATTGAAAGTGCTGGAATACATCGTATTTTTCCTTTGTAGAGACACAGAATCATAATTAATCTTTTTTTCGTGCGCAACTCGTTAATGTTATCGAATAATTTTTTTTTTTTTTTTAATTCTCTCCATGTTTTAATATTGTACGACTATGGGATTCCCCATTAACTTTAGCTGTATGTCGCGCGTACACGCTGATACCGTACTTACGTCACTGATAAAAATAGAAAGTAAATTCTCTTTAATGTAGAACACTTATTTTTAATGAAAGAAAGAGTTATTAACGATGACATGAAATTTGGGCTGTCGTTGTATTTTGACGTCGAAATAAATATACGTAACGCTTCAACTCGTCTTTCAGATGCAGCGAGTGCAATACCGGACGAGTAAAACTGTAGGTTTTTCATGCGATGGAATATTTCATTTTTCGAGCGCGCATATGGAATGTAAAAAATTAACAAGATTTACTGAAATTCCCATGAATTATATGAAATATTGAAAGTGCTCGAATACATGGTATTTTTTCTTTGTAGAGACACAGAATCATAATTAATCTTTTTTTTTCGTGCGCAACTCGTTAATGTTATCGAATAATTTTTGTTTGAAAAATTCTCACCATGTTTTAATATTGTTAGGCCAAATTGGGTGTCAAAAGGTGAACGCGTAGCGGGCAGCCGTGAAATGTGTATGCGCACGGTAGAAACACGTAATTGGGCGTTACGAACTTCCGGGTTGGCGTTCGAAATATGGGCTCGCAGTCAAAGAGACTACACGCTCCTACTTTCCCGTTTCAACGAAAATTCTTTTATGACGAATTCATTAGTAATCAGACCGGTGGCGTCGGGAGTAATTACGAACAACGGGTTGGGCGAAGCGTTGGGAAAACGGGCGCACATTAGACAGCTATGCGAGATACGCTGTAAGCACAGTCTGCCCACATGTATACAGTACCGCTGTAAGTGCGCGTGGAGGGAGGTAGATGATTAAAAAAAAAAAAAAAAAAAAAAAATATCGAAGTGCCCGCCTCGACTGCACCAAACGAAGCTACTTTGGATCTGAGGGTTGTGCGCGCATACACGACCCTCGCTTTTTCCCGTTTCTCCACCTGCGTCCTCGGCTGGCCGGCACTTACACCGAAGCTTGGAGAATCAATATGTCTCGCGTTTCTACGCGGAGAATTTGATAAAACCGAATAAATCTACACAATCAGGCACATTCTAAAATAAACGGTAGAAGGAAACGGCGCTGCGAAAAGATCCTTCCCGATTTGGATGGAGAAAATAAACTAAAACATTCGAATCGAACACTTGCCATTTGATTCGGGGGCGCCGATCGGCGGAAATAGATTAGTTTTTCTCGAGATATCTTATGACGGAGAGAATTCATTCTTTTTTTTCATACCGGATAATAGTTTCCCGATTGTCCTTAATCACTTCCTGCGCAATTTTATCTTCATTATTTGGAAAGCGCTGTCCGATCTCGGAGGCCGAGCGCGGAGGAGAGGGATTCAGCGGCTTTCCCGTCTGACCCGACCTCAATTCTTTCGGCGTAGAGCAAGAGCGAGAGAGAGGATAAGAGAAATAAAATCTCCAAATCACGAGATAGGAGTGCAGGAGATCCCGTCTTATCCATATTTGAACATTTTTTTTTCATTTCATTTTTTTTCAGCAGCTAAATGAAAAAATTTCTCCGTTTCATTCGCGATTATCTGTTCGTGACTTTCTCTCAATTCCCTTGCGCCGTTCGGCCACCCAGTTTTTTTTTTATCTCTTCTTCTTCCATCCGCGCGACGAGGTAGCGGAGAACAAGTGTACATCCCTACGGTCGCAGCTAAGGATACCGAGCCGCAATGACGTAGGACTGGAGTTTCCGTCGAAACGGCCCCGATACATTAATGTTTCAGGAAATGGAACTGCGGCGAACGTTTCGCTCTCCTACCAGAAGCTACTGGATAAATGTATATAGGTACATTTATATATAAATATATGTGTATGTCTATATATATACACAAGGCTTTAAAGACGGTGAAGTCCGCAAGCCCCGAGTATTCTCTGACCCCGCGAGGGGCTCTCCAACTTTCGAAATCGAATTATGCCCTCGGTAAATCCCTGGCCAAATGGTCCAGTCCCGCAAAAGATATCCCGAGGGTCTGCCGGTGAGCAACGGAGGGGAGGAACGGAAGCAAATAGTGGAAGGGGATAAAATGCGAGAGAACACCTTACACGCTATGTGAGGAGGAACGAGACCTCGATCTCTTTTGCCCTTCACGGACCTGAACCAATCTTTGCTTAAATTATTTAATTGAATCTATTTATTGCCCCCCCCCCCCCTTCCACCCCTCCCCCTCCCCCCAGAGACTTTGTACATTTACGAGCCTTTATCCTCGGAGTTTCGAGATTTATTTCCGGATGCGGCTGGTGCGAATAAAACATTTATGAAGCCGGCAAGCACCACTACGAGGATGGACCGACGATTTTTTTCGTCTATTGTATATTTTATTTGAAAAAAAAATAAAATAAATAAGTAACTAAATCAATTATGTACGGAACGGGCTATTTTAATGATTATTTTTCTGAATATTTTTATACAACTTATCGGGAATTGATTTACCAAAAAGTGTATTTTTGCTTAACCCATTGACTTCCAATAGGCGGCCCGGAAAAAGTTTGAAGGCGTAGGTCCAGGCCGAACATAAAGGGTCAGGCTCTGTTCTTGCCAGCGGAATTAATGCCTGACTCTTTGCCTCTCGCATTCGATGGATGAAGGGGGGGTGGGGGTGTGCAGGGGGTTGGCGGCTGAAAAGCATTGTTCCACAATTCGCTCACGGTGCAGTGGAGCTGCAGCGGTTCGGGAACGATTACTCATGTCGAAGTCATCGTGCGGTTTATGGCGCACGCGCTCTTTCTCCCAAATCGAATCCACCCCCTCTACCATTTTCAAATCGCGGCTATGAAACGTTTAGTTTTCTACTCGCGGAGGTTCATTCAAACTGTTGCGAACGAATTCGCACAGCTCGCGAATTAATGCCGTCGCTCGGTTGCCCGGAAAATTGCGGAGCATTCGAAATAGTAGAGCGTTTTATTTTTTTACCGTGGAAACGAGAGAAAATGTTGTTTCGAATTTTTTGCATGAAAATTATTATTTTTATCTACGAACCGACACCGCATTTTCAGAGGCGAGGTTTTTTGGAACATGCGTCGTAGCTTTGCACGATGACGAAAAATGTATTTTTCTTCTTTTTTTTGTACGCTCGGAGGCGTCGGAGCGCTTCGAGCGCGGAGAAAATCCGACGAATCCGGGGTGGCCTATGGATTCCTCGTTAAATGTGAGCTTTTGTTCGTTCGATTCGAGGCTTTCGCGCGATAGAGAGAGAGGACCGGGAGCGAGTTCAAGCCAGTGGGCTAATAAATTTTCTACACTAAATGCCGTCGCAGTCCGTGTGTCCCGTGCAGACGACGCGGAGCGAGCCGGATTCCCGGGGAACAGATGAGATCGCGAAGGGTGGGTTTCTCTATGCTGGGTGGCGGCAGCGGCGGCGGCAGAAAGGGCCGACGAGACGAGAAGAACTGGATCCCTCTTTATCTTTCTCTCGTTTCGAACACGACAAAACGATGGGAGAATAGTGACGAGGAAACTACGCGAGAGGGAGACGAAGGGACAAATAAATTGCTCGCGCGACGGGGTATCATTTTTATTACGCGGGAGACAATGCTCGAATAACGGGAAGCGTAAAAAAAAGGATGGAATTCAAGATAGACGGACGATCCCTCCTCTTCAGGTTATTACGCGGGTAGATATGCACGTGGATTATCCGAGAATCGTGAAATGCGAAATCGAGAACAAAATGTATATACCGCGATATTAGCTACGGATAGACAGTTCGAGTCCGTTGTATCTGTGTAATGGCTGTTATAATATTGTGGGTGGGTTCTTATCGCGAAGCTATTCGAACGATGCCGCGGTTAAGTTATCGATATTGCGCGAGCTATCTTGAATAATCGGGCGATGCTCCGATAACCGCGGTATTATAGATATCATGGTTAGAGGCGAAAAACCATATCTATCGAATATCATGACAGGTTCTTATTGCAACTAAAACCAAGTAGGGACTCGTTATTTTATTTTTAAACCTTAAATAAAACCGGACCTTTTTTATGACAGAGAGTGGTTTTATATAGTATGTAAAAGGGAGGAACGGATTCTAAAGTAAAAAGCCTCGTTTAAAGAGGCTGACAATGCACGAGCGAGAGTCGGAGACGGGGAAAACAGCCACGGTATTAAAAATATCACGATTAGAGGCGAAAAACCATATCTATCGAAAATCATGACAGATTCTTATTGCAACTAAAACTAAGTAGGGACTCGGTGTTCTATTTTTAAACCTTAAATAAAACCGAACCTTTTTTTATGACGGAGAAAGGTCTTATACGATGTAAAAGGGAGGAACGGATTCAAAAGTAAGGAGCCTCGTTTGAAGAGGCTGACAATGCACGAGCGAGAGTCGGAGACGGGGAAAACAGCCGAGAGTCAGCAGAGATCCGTTCAGTCGACAATGAGGAACGAAGATTAACGTCGGAGCTTAAGGATTATTGGACGTGTAATGAACAGTCGGCGGCGATATAAGCGAGCATCGGGGAAACTAACGGGGTCAGGGCGAGTAGGGGGGGAGAGTAAAACGGATGTCTATAGCGAGCTGCTCACGCTTTCAGCATTGGGACCAGAGATATTGCAATTAATTTTGCAAAATTTTCAATCTTCCCGGCAACACACTGTGTGACCGAAGAATATTTTAGTAGACATACGGTACGTGCATACTTTAACAGGATGGCCATTGTCAGAGATAACTTGGGAAACTCAGAAATGTCAGGTATTTTTTAATGCGTCAGGGAAATCAGGGAAATGTCAGGGAATTTAATAGTAGTAGTAAATTTATTTATCGACATTTACATTTATATGAATATTGATGTGACACTTTTAGACAGTGCGTAATAAAACTTATAGCGAAGTGCCGTTACATATAATGACAATGGGTCATCGGCCGAGATCCTTCAGGTTTTCTTTGGTATATTCTATAGTAGATCTGATAGCGCATGTTTCAGCTTTTACATTTTTTCCGTGCTGTTTTTTTTAGATTAAAAAGATTGGGTGACCATATCGATTGTTGGGTGACAAATCGATTTGTATATTTCGACCACAAGCTCTATACGGACATCTGTTTTTTTACATGTGATGTTTCTGAAGTGGTTGATTGTGGCGCACAGTTTATTTCTTACCGGTTAGCGATGGTAGTTAAAATTTAGTTTACTAAGTAAATTCCTAGTCATTGTGTTTTTTTGCGCCGACGCTATTTGGTGAGCTGCGCTAAGTTGGTGGTTCAAGATTACAAGTTGTGACTTTTGCCGATTGGGTTTCAGGCGCCAGTCACTTAACTGAATATTTATCGGAGAAAATTTGTATATTCGAATTCTTAAATTTTGGGGGCGCCACCGCGCATCTTGACGAGCCGCCGCAAGAGGACAGTTCTAGTCATTTCTGGTAAAAACAGCTCACATCAAGACTCAGTTGGCATAACCAACTTTATCGGCGCAGGTTTTTCGCAGTTTTCTTGCGCCTTCGTGCAAATGCGACACAAAATGGGATGTGACAGCGGCTGCGGTCGTGAACTTTACAAGTGATTTGAAGTCGAAAAATGGATGACGAGACTACTGGCTACACAGTAAAAAAGATTTGTACATTTGACAAATATTTTTGTCCACAAACGTCCACAATTATTCTGTTGTTAATTTCACAAAAAATATTTGTAAAATTGACAGACATTATTGTAAAATGAACAAGATTTGTTGTAAAATTAACATGAAAAGAATTGTGGACATTTGTGGACAAGAAACGTTGGTACCATTTTTCTGTGTGGATGGCACACAGAAGCTAAGGCCTTGAAGGGAAAAAAAGAGCCCCTATAAAAAATCATCACGAGAATTCTCGAGGAATGCAACATGGAAGAATAAACAGTGTATCTTTGATTTATCAACAAACTCGACGTTAAATAAGTCGACGAAATGGCGAACGAAGATAAACGGCCTCAGGAGTGCAAAGAGATAGGAGACAGAGGCCAATGTGCGATGCGCTTGTCGCGCCGTGCACCGGTATGAATTACGGCGAGCGATGCTGTTCGACGGTTCATTCTCCGGTTGCCCGAGGTTTGATTGACTTTTGAACGTTGTGCCCCGTATATTAGAGACGATGCGTACATTTCCGCGGTAATTCATGATTTATCGGGTATTTTTATTCGCGCTACGTAACCGTCGGGACTATGATTTATCGCGCGGTACATCGACGGTGCACACTATAAACAGCTATATAAAAAGCCCGGTGCAGGCACCCGCGAACTCTTCAAAGTTTTATACCCACTTCAACCTGCTACCAACTATATTTTTTCCGAATCTGTTGCCACAAGAACGATAAATTCCTCGTCCAGCTACGATTGTTTATTGTAAAATTGATATATTTTTTTGTAAATTTATTTTTTACGATGCTGTTAAAGGCGGAAGATAAAAGCTCAAAAAGCTATTTTTCCGATCTTCTACTTTTAACATCTTTCATTCGAGCGAGTACTTTGGTAGAAAGTGACTTTTTACCTATATTCAGAAAATCAACATCAATATTTGTATGTATACTTGTATACGTCCGTGTAAAGTAGCTACTTGAGTGAGTGAATTTTAAGTGGTGCATTCGGTGATCCCTGCCGAAACAAAAGATTCACGAATGATGTGTATACGACGTCAGTGTTATTGCCCGCTTTCCGCTTGCAACACTCTGTTCAGCTCGCCCATCTCGTTTTAACAATGTTATCGTAGTATAAAGCCGACGGTTAGATGGAACGGCGCTTTGTAGAGCACCTGAATACACAAACCCTGTCTGATGTTCTCCCTTCCGACGCAATTTCGATAGCTTCTAATATCAACGAAACGTACAATGGTGACGTGCCAATCACTAACTTGACGCTTCGTACGGAATTTGTGAAAAAGATAAAAAAACGTTCGAAACCTACAGTGAACAGCAATCGATAAAATGCATCACTCAGGCGAAGAGCGAAGAAGACAATACAAATTTAAATGGAATAATACAAATACTATTGGAATATGGAATAATACAAATACTATTGGAATATGGAATAATACAATACATATGGAAAATGGAATAATACAAATACTATTTTTTTCAAATAGAATCACATAGTAAAAAATAAAAATAAACTGTACGTTTGTTTACAATTTAAACGCAATTGAAATGAACAAAGGATGTAAAAAAAAATGCATTTTCGTCCATAAATAGGGGTAAAGTGTGTAACGCACTTGTTTTCCGAGTGTGAATATACCCGTTTAATATGCCTGTTGTGGCCAGCGGCGACAAACGCGAGTCATAATGGTGGAGTCGCGTTGTATCGAAAACGATATTGACCCGTTTGATAGCGTATTGAATAATATTAATTCGCACAGGCCTGACGGCAATATTTCCCGATCAAAGCTTTATGCATATGCATACCAAATGAAAAACGTATGCAAGGTTTGCGGGTCATTTCATATCAAATCGACCTGGCTCTAACTGTCATAAAGTCATAAGTCAATCAAATTTGATTTTAAAAAATCTTAAAAAAAAATCCAAGCTCAATCAAATCTAAGAGGGCTACGACGAGACCCAGATCGATTTTGTACGAAATACCCGGGGTATGAATATCGGCGTGGCTCCGAGTGTCGGATAACACATGCGATCGGATTGCGCTAACGTATCCAACGCCGCCGGGCAGAATTTTATGAAGCGCGGGAAACTCGACAATGCATGCAGTATATTTTCGAATATAGGTCACTCTTGTGTGAATAATGACACGAATTCGGAACCGAGTCAACCTTTCATTCTTTATTTTCATATCTAATCCGCGAGATAGATAAGAGCGATCAATCGTGAACGATGTCGCGGCAAAAGATCGATCACGCCGAAGATCGAGTGATCCTTAAGTTCGAAATGTTGCCGCTCGATTCACGTGCCGTACCGCGTCACAAGCTATATTCTTTCATAATGTGTGTATGACGCAAGCTGAAGGAGCTGACAGGGCTGTCGTGTGGAGACCAAACGGATGAGCGTTTCGGGACCACGCGTGTTCGGGGACTCTCCGTCCTCGTACAACAAGATCGTATTTTCCGTTAATTTTCTGCCCCAGTTCACGAGCCAAATTAAGATATATCAGGATGCCACGGCGCGGGCCGAAGGCGTACAACGAACGATGTATGAGCGAATCAACTTTGACATTTGTAAAAGCTGCGACGAAAAGAGTTCGCAGCATTCGCTCTGTGTAAGTTCTGTTTGAGAGGATTGAAAGCAAAGATTGTGCCCGAATTTCATGTATGAAGCTCCTACTTTCTTGTCTTTTCTGCTTGACGACGCTTCAACTGCCGCTAGGAATAGGTAATTAGAAATAAAAAAAAATTTCGTCAGCGTGCAAATCTATGAGCGCCACGATACGTATTCCAAAAAGCGTCAGCACAAAAGTGAGATATTGGTTTGTAAAAAAAAAAAAAAAAAAAAAAATTACCACCCACTAGCTTCCACTCGCTCTGCGATTGGCGTATCGTTGCGATTAAAATTTTCGGAATGCCGAAAATTCGATTCGAAATGCTTTATCATCATTTCCACGATTAAAAAAAAAAAAACGCTCTGGCATTTCGAATGCTTCGCAATTTTCCGAGCAAACGACCGACGGCATAAAATCGCGAGCGGTGCGAATTCGTTCGCAACAATTTGAATGAAGCTTCACGCGTAAACAACTAAATCCTTCATAGCCGCGATGTCAATATGCGTTGCGACGCTCGTGGCTTTTCACGCTGACGAAAAATTCATTATTTTTTACGCTCGAAGGTATCGGAGCGTTTTCGGCATAGAGAAAATCGGGCGAATCCACGTTAAACAGGCTTGTGCATTTAACAGTCACCCGAGTAGAAATTTTCGAGCGTTACATCAGGCCCTGATAGCGTCCCGATAAGGCCTTATCAGGACCCTATCAGGGCCCGATGTAACGCTCGAAAATATCTACTCGGGCATTTCTTTTCAAACTTTCACAATTCATTACCTGTTAATTTGCCAATTTTTTTTTTAACAAAAATTCTGGTTCATTGAGAAGAAGAAAATGTATTAGCAACATGAAAAGAGCATTGTGGACCATTAGTGGACGAGAAATGTTTGTTAAATATAAATACCCCTTCTGACGTCCAGACAATTTTCTTGCCATTTTTCCTCGAAAAGGAAATCCACGCTCTCTATATTTCAAGAGTGAATTCCCCATGAAAATTTAAACATTTCTTTGTCGGCGTAAAAAGGATAAAACTAAGCGCCTACATCGTAAACTGAATCGCTGAGTGAGCAAGTTTTGTCAATTTTTCATCAAAGGAAGCCTCCCTTTCGGAGGTTCGAAATTTTATCTTCAACTCCAGATCCGGCGGCGAGCTACGTCAGCTCCGCTGAGCAGCGGCAATACTGTGGTCACGTAAGAAAACCCCGACTACAAAGGAGAATATCGCGGGAAGCCCGAGTGAAGGCAAAGAGTGAATAGTGTTGCGGGTAGTACAACACCCAGTGCGTGTCGGGGATTACGACTTTCCCGACCGAGGAAGGGAAGACCCGCTTTCGGGCAGAACCCCCGCGGTAGCGAAAGCGAGCGCGAACTGAGCGTCTCGTTTGGCACGTTCTGGAGAACTTTGGCGCGCCAGGTAGGGTCTGTATCCACTAGCCGGCTGCTATCTACTCTGCAGGTGAACATCGGGGAAGGCGGGCGGGGATTGCGGTGGTTCCAAAATGCATTCCCCTCGCCCGTCTCGCGACTGCTCAAAGTATACAAAGAGCCGAAATCCACTTTCGGTACGCGGCTTGCATACTGCTCTTGATTGCTCCGCGGGGGTGCCACCATCTCACCGGCAACGGTACTCTACCAGCCTGCACTATACGAAACCGGAGTGTTTCGAGACTGCTGCGAATATAAGCAGGGGAAACTCCGAGAGGTTCTAAGCGATATTCTCTAAGCCGTTCAAGAAGCGTGCACAGGTACGCGGACCACTGTACGTGAGGGTTTGCGTGTCTGTTTTGCCGATGTGTTCCGCATCTGGGTCGCGGGCTTTCCTGCATGTGTGGTCGGTTGATTCAATCCCTTGGATACAATTCCAACAACGTCGTGCTGATTTTTTTTTTTTTACGACGCTGAGATAGGTTTTTTGCTTTCTCATGGAGGAAGCTATTAGTTTCGTCATATTGAAGTTTCGATGAACAATAGTGAACCAACCCTTCGTTAATGCCTGTTTTCCTGTGGGGGCTCCATTCAGATACTCCAGGCCCTTAACGAAGGGTGCAAACTTTGGGACGGGCTCAACTTTCAGACGGTCTTGGATTACCGTTGAAAGGCAAATATTTTCTTCACTACACTGAGAGAAATGTCTATATCGCTTGAGAGATATAGCACATAGTAGTAGGGCGCTAGGGCGCCACTTATGGTAGGAAGTACCAGATTTATAAGCATTTTTTTTAGATATTATAGTAAAAATTCTTGGATAATCTGAGACTTTCTGGCATAGGTGGCGCCCTGGCGCCCTACTACTAGGGTAAACCAGCCAATGAATGGACACTTTCCATAAGAGCACGTGCATAAAAAAGTCTATTCATTGGCTTTTTCGTTTGCTTAACTGTCCATTCATTGGCCGGTTTACCCTATGTAATTTTGCTTAGACGATCGGTAGTTTTTACTAGATCCTTCTCTCAGTGCACTGTTTCTACTTGTTGCACTCAATGACCCTTCACATTTCAGCAGCTTAAGCGGGGCGTCAAATTCGCGTCACGAAATTCTCAATTTCACGAAACTGAGAATTCCTCCTTCGGACTCTCACGGAATAGTGTATTACCTCACTTGCAGCGTTACATTAGGTGGAATATCATATACCGGCTGCGAAGAATCCCTCCGGATATTGCGCGATGGATACCAAAGTCGTTCGGGGCTCTTCCAGCTCGATGCTCGTAGTTGATTTCACAAATCCAGTTAAAGTCGATGCGTTCTCAGCGTTGCCACCAGGACCGATACGATTCCATCAATATTTTACATAGCCGTACGTGCAGCGTGTAATGGACGGAACCTACCAAGCATTTTCCCGGTAAGTCGATGCAGAAACAGCTTTGCGGCGCGGGGAATCCTTTCAGGAAACGCGGAAAATCGAGGATACATAAAAAGATGAGGTGCGATACACTTCCTCTCGCTGGGTGTGCGGATATACGTGCGGGCGGGGTTAACTCTCTCTCTCTCTCTCTCTCTCTCTCGCAAAAACCGTGAACATCCCTTTGCGGATATAACGGGACGTATAAAGAGAGTCGCCTGGGAAGTCGTTCGACGGCGCATACAGATAGTTCGATTGGATCCAAACTCACTTCAAAGTTGACGTCGCTCGTTCAACCTAAGGTGCATACATTTAATGCTTTTACAGCAGCTGGATGGGGGTTTTTCGCGTACATAAGTGTGTTCTTTCCTTTTCGTTCCAGTTCAATCTCGGATCGATGCTTCCGTGCGCCATCGAGCATCATTGCTCGGAAACGATGAAGGCTCCTCGGCCATCGCGAGCATTCGGAGGACTTCTCATCTGTTCGGGTTGAGTTCCTCAGTGGAAAATCGTCGAATAAAATGCTATCCGCCAGACGGAATTCTCGGTCTGGTCCAAAAGCCGAGTGGTACGTCGATAGATCGACAAGCAATTGGAAATGCTCTTTTTCCAGAATATACTTTTGCGGATACGCGTTTTTCATCTTCGGTTCCGTTGATCTACGCACAATATTGCGTCGCCCTGACTTGCGTCGCTTACCGAAGCGACACAAGTTCGCCTATGTGTGCACTTTGGAAAGGCGGATATTGTAGACGCCTGTTCAGGTTCATTGTGCCCGATGGATATACGTGAGAGGGGGGTGAAACGGAACACCGTGGTAACCGGATGTCCTCTATTTGAGATGACACGTTTTTTCCTGCGCGAAAAATTCATAAAAATCATCCGTTGTGCCCCGGTCTTTCCAGCATGTACATATATATATGTGTACATATGTATGTATTATATGTCTGAACGAGGCCTCGCGGCTTGCGTGTAGAACCGATTTCATCCTCGTTGAGCAGACAAAGGCGGTTGCCTCGACGCTTTTTACTGTACAGTCGACGGGACGCTGTTGTTATTGTCGCTGTTGGTGCTGCTGTTGTTGCTCGTGTTCGCTTTGTGATTTGAACGTTGAAGCCCTGCAAAAAACCCAACGTGACGCAGTGTCGCGGTCGTTGGAAAGACTCTCTTGGACCTCCGTATCCAGCCGTATTGGAAATTGTGAGTAAAAATTTAACAGGGTGTGAATAATATCGAAAGTGTTGGAACTTGTTGTTTCTGTGCCTTTCGGTCCGTGCCATTGCTCGTTCTATGATATTGATATTACAGTGCCACCGATTTGCAATTTTATTTTCTTCGCGTACTCGGGGGTCCTCGCATATTTTTCAGCCATCCAGTTAATAACGGTTGAGAGCGACAAGCAATTTTATGATGAAGAAAAAACCATCATTTAAAATTTCCATTGTTACAGAGTCCTCGGCGGTAACCCATTACTCTTTGAACTTGCATGTTCATTCTACTTCATATATAGCGCAATCCGGGGTGAAAGGAGACGATGAGAGAACGGTTAGAGACAAATGTTGAATTAGGATTGGTTGGATAGGACGGGATTCAATTTCCTTTTAACCCCTGTGTGCTCACTCGTCCTCATTCATCCTTTGTCTATCTCTCTTTCTGTGTCTATCATTCTCCCTCTATGTTAATCCTTTGAGGACAAAGGAATCGTACCAGAGTCGAACCGGTAGTCTCCATGGTAGCGACTTAAACCGAACGGGAGTGAAAACTACCACGGCACTATGCCCCAGGTATCAATCAATTCCCCTCTGCTATCTTCATTCATCAAACGTTTTTCGAATTTTGCCAGTCCGGGATTGCTCTTCTCTATCTATTCAACGAGAATGCTATCGATTTTGTATAACACCAGTCGGTCTCGCGCCTGGCAGATCGCACGGTATCTACGCCAAATTCATTTCAGCCCAAAAGTTACGTTGGAAATCTCCATGTATACGAATCTTGCGTAGTTTCACTTCCGAAGAAAAACTGAGTTTTTCAAAACGGAAATGACGTTTTTCCCTATGACATGACGTGTCCGGTTTGGAAATCAAGCTTTTTGACTGGAAGTGACGTTTCCGGTAGAAGACGTTACTTTCGGTCAACAAATGAGATTTCCAAATCGAAAGTGACGTATTTGCGGTTTGACGTCACTACCGGTCGAAAAGTGAGATTTTCAAACCGAAAGTGACGTTTTCCTCTGTGACGTTGCATACGATCGAAAAAATGAGATTTTTAAGCTGGAAGTGATGTCATGAGGAGAACGTGACTCGGTTTCAAAACCTCGATTTCTGACCGGAAGTGACGTCACGGTGGAAAACAGACGATCGGAGAACACACAATTCATCACCGACGACGACGAGAGGGTTGCTTATTCACTCGCTGACTCTCTCCGCCTCGACGACAGGCCATCTTTGCTCACTGCTCTCATTCCAAGCGGTCTTTTCTTTTTTCTTCTTCCCTCTCCAATCACTTCGGCGGGACACAGAGGCGACGAAGGACAAATCCGTAATATAGCTTTCGAAAGCTATCGTCTTTCTATTTCTCTCGGTATTACGTGTGGCGTCAGCGACGCACGTTCTCGATGGCAAGATTGCGGGTTCTCCGACAAGATGCTCCAGCAGGAAAATCCCAATTTTCCCGGAAGCGCGCTCTTCCCGATCCCCACGCGGTACCCAATCCTATCTCTACTTCCAACCCTGCAGAATGGAGGGCCGCACTCTCCGTGCCGCTACGGAATATTTTGTCGATGCAGGACTGTCTGATAGGTGTGGCCGACGGTAACGCAATGAGGGACGACGCTTACGCAGAAATCCCAATCCGGATGCTTCTTCTCTCGCTGCTCTCGCACCGATGACTCTCACTTTATCCGACTGCCGTTTCTTGCCAGGAAGTTTACCGTGACGTTTGCGAAGCTACGGGCCGAGCCCGCTGCCGTTCTCCCTCGTGAATTTCGACTATGCTTTGAACACACAAACTTCCGTAACGCCACTGCTTTCCGCATACCGTTCCTTTTTTGTGTGTAACGACGTTGAATCCAACTCCGTCGCTCGCGCTGCTCAGCTAGCCGAGGGGGCGGTTTCACTTCCCTCTCGACAAACACTCGTAATCCGACGAATCCGCGATATTCGCGACAAACGACGTTTCGAGATAACGTGGTCACGAGGGATTTGCCATGGAACTTCGTATACGCGCGTACGTTAATCAGTGTTACGGGGAAAAAATTCGCGGTAAAATATATATATATATATATTTTGTTTTTGTGATTTAGTGGCTCGTAAGAGATCGATTGCACTTACGCAGGGAGGAAAATTTAGTAAAAATCACTATAGCGCCTGAGAAATATTACCATAGCACATAGTAGTAGAAGGGCACCACCTATGGTAGGAAGTACCGGATTTATAAGAATTTTTCTTGGAATTTTTCTGTAACAAAATGTAGATCGTCAATAATTTATTGTTGTGGCAGCAAAAATATTTAGCTGCTACAGAAAAATATTTTATTGTCCCTATGTCAAGCAGGTTAATGAGTTATGGTAACAAAATTCTTGCTATCCCTAAAATTAAATGTATGGCTAAAAATTCTTGAAAAATCTCAGACGTCCCGCCCCAGTTTCCTACTAACATGTGCTATGCTAATTTTTCTTAGATGATAGGTCGTTTTTACTAGATCCTTCTCTCAGTGTACTCCATTTTTCGATTTACCGACAGCCCGAGCATAATTTCGAAGCTCGTCATAGTTCGTGCTCGAACAACTTGTGGTTCGGAATTTTGTCAAGAAATTAAAGAAAAAACTGGGTAAAGAATGATGGGCTAAAAAAAAAGTGGGCAAGGAAATACTGTCGTGCAGCACGCGGAGTGACATTGTGTGCCTCGGAACGGAGAAAGGGTGAAAGAGTCTGTGGGCGGGGTTGAAAGAAAAACCGAGCATCGAGATTTCGCACGGAGACGACAGTGAGCCAACAGGAAGGTGGATGATGGCCAAGACGGTAGAAAACCTGCAATTAGAATTTCTGTGCTTTTGCCGCGGGCTGTCAAGCTGCAGTACAGCGTCAAGGAGCCGGAGGACAAGGAGAGTCGGAAAAGCCGGATAGCGCGGAGGGGTTGCGAGCGAGTCGTAATGAGAGAGAGAAGGACGTTGCGAATGAAAGAGCGATAAGGTAAATAGAGACAGCGCACGGAGGCAAGGGAGAGAACCGGCATTACGCGCTTCACGGATGAATATAATTTATGTGAGATTATGGGAGAATGATTAAGCGAGACGAGACAGGGCGAATGCGACGTTTACCGCTCGAATATTCTATAGAATGCTTAACTGTCCGCGTTAACGAAGCGAAAATGATGGCGCCGCGAAAGTTCGTTTCGTACGGACGACCGTATTATTGAAGATCATTAAAATATATATAGTTTTTCGGAACCGGTGCGTTGGTCTAGTGGTTAGGGTGCTCGCCACTAAACCGGAGGAGCGACAGGTCGAGAGTTTCGTTCCCGGTGCGGTCGTTTCGTCGAGAAATAAAAATATGGGCGTGACATAACTCCAGACATGTACTTGAGTCAGACGCGTACTTGCACGTGTGTGTCACGAGTATGTAGCTGTAGTCCATGTTTACATTCTCGGCGAAAATCGACGTAGGTCCAGTGCTGCGAAGCGAATCTGGGACCGACTGTATCGGCATAGTTTATCTGCAGTTTTCCGATGCCTTTATTCGTAAGACTAGGTGCGAAGGCGATGCAGGGACTAAGCTGGCTTCAGCTGCAAAAATGGGGAAACTGGCTTGGTGCGTACGGATAACAAATCAGAAGTAGACCAAAAATAATTGAGGACTAGTAATTACGCATCAACCGAGCCGACCCACTGCAGCAGTTCAATAATAATAATAATAATAATAATATCTATTCTATGAAATTATTATACATTATATGGGATGGTGGAGTGCCCAGGAAAAATAGTGCACTTATCCAAGATATTCTCGCAGCATCGTCGATTTCTCGATTTTCTGGCTTGATCTTAGGAAAATGCTTGAGAAATGTGTCGATACTTTATGATGCAAGAGTGTGCAACTAGGCGGGCTGGTAAGTGTGTTCACGAAGGAACAAAGAGAAAGAGAACAGCAGAAAAGAAATCAATAATCCCGATCGGGTTAGTCGCGGGGACCCTACCGGTAGTTCGCGATCAATCGGACGTCAGAGCCAGACGTGCTTGGCTGTTGCCGTGGCGCTATAGAGAAAGGGAGTTTTTCCAAGCGCATGTGTACGCTTCAGACGAACCCAATCGAACGAAATGAAAAACTATGTATTCAACTTCGTCGTGTTCCAATATGAGAAAACAGAAGGAGAGTCGTCGACCTCCACTTTATAACAGTGACGCCGTAGGCGTGAATATACTTCCGGGGGAATATTTATAGACGAGGGGTATCGAATATTTCGAACCCAGTGAGTCGATGCGTTTATTGGAGGATACTCGACGAAAGCTCAATCGCTGTTATTAATTTGTGTACATTGTTATATTTGTTTACGATCCTTTGCTTGTTTCCACGCTATAGCGTGAAAACAAGCGTGAGCGTGAGGCTCACGATCGGCCTCATTATAATGAGGCCGATCATGAGATATGCACTGCAAAATAGTGTTCATTTCCCATCTTCCACCATGAGGCGGTGAATTGCACGGGACCCACTCGTGTAGCTTTCCTTACTTGATCCGAAGACCCCCAAAAGGGGAAGTTAGGATCTTAGAGGAAAACTTAGGAGGAATTGGAATATCCTGAGAGAATTCGACCGTAACAGTTTTGGGGGACACATTTCATTCGGAAATCACGCTAAAGATGCTCTTGCATTGATAATTGAGATAATCGCTCTCTCGAGCGCATCTCAATAATTTAGAACGCAATAATAGCAGGCTGATTCAATCCGTAACAAGCAAGGCAAGGCATGAGTTCAATCCGTACGTGGCAAGTTTCATCGAGTTTCATCGACCTCCTTGTCTCCGTAGGCGCAAGTATACTTCCGGGCGAACATCTTTGGTATCGAATATTTCGAACCAAGTGAGTCGATGCGTTTATTGGATGATACTCGGCGAAAGCTCAATCAATATTATTAATTTATGTACATTATTATACATTTTTGCGATCCTTTGCTTGTTTCCACGCTATAACGCGGCCGATCATGAGGTATCATGGCAAAATATTGTTAATTTCCCATTTTACACCATGAGACAGTGTAGCTTTCCTTACCTGATCTTAAATTCAATCTTAATCAAAATTGGATCTCAGGATCTTAGAGGGAATCTTAGGAGGAATTAGGATACCCTAAGAGACTTTGACCGTAACGCTTTTGGGGGAAACATTTCATTCAGAACTCACGCTAAAGATGCTCTTGCATTGATAATTGAGATAATCGCTCTCTCGAGCGCATCTCAATAATTTAGAAAGCAATAATCGCAGGCTGATGGGTTCCATCCGTACGTGGCAAGTTTCATCGAGTTCGTTGTCTTCGTATCAGTCTGTCTCTCGCTCTCTGTAGTATTCCTCTGGCAATTTCTTACCGTTCGTGGGTCAGGTCCCCGAGGACTTCCTCACCGCCACCACCGCGGCTTACGCCGTGCTCGATTGCCTTGATGGCTTCCACCGAACCACGGCACGCGACATTTTCTTTTTTTTCCCATCAATTCCCGCGACTATATCTCTTCATTCTTTTTTTGTTCCTATTCCGCGGTTCCCTCGAATCGCGAGCACTCGATCACATGCGCGTTCCCCCGATGCCGTGTTATCTCTTCCGAAACAAAAAACACGGAATATCGGCTGCGGATTTGCGTAAGCAATCTGGACGAAGCCTCCGGAGTCAGCGTCGAATAAGCATGACATTTTCATATCGTTTCATAACCGTCGTCTTTTTCTTGTCATCGTTCATTGTAACCGCACGTCCCTGTGCGCGCCGCACGTTTCGCGTCGTTGGCTCCGGCAGGCCTCGATGAGCAGCCGGGCACCGTGAGCTCTCCTCTGCACACTTGCTTGATACAAAATTCATTGTATGTATGATGAAGTGTATCGCGAGAGAAACCCCTCCCTCATGAATATTTCGAATTACTTCTCACAACCTCAATTCCGCCCTCCTCCGCCCTTACAACCCCTTCGCTCAGCGCCCGTATCTCTCAGCATGCCCGGGCTGCCTCGTCGCCCAACTCCTCTTACTGCACAGCAACATTTAATTGTCCTACAATAGAAAATCATCAAATTATTCCTCATTTTTTTTTTGTCACTTGGATATGTGGCTGTGAGTAAGCGCACGAACTTTTGAGTATGGAATGAAGAAGCGCCCGAATATGCTGAAGGAACATTTTTACTCTGGCAAGAATTCATATACCGGAAACGGAAGACCCTGCTTTCCTTTTTTAAAATATTTTGATTCAATCACAGCTGTAAAAAAGAGCGCAGTGAATTCAACGCCGCAACTCATAGACAGTAAAAAAAAGTTTCGACTTTTTACAACAAACTTATTGTCCACAAACGTCCACCATTTTTTATTTTGTTACTTTTGCGATCCCGCCATCCGGTTTTAGTTTTACATACTAAAGTACAAACTAAAATTGTTAATGACACGGGAAACAAAAGGACAGGTTTGTATATTCAAACCTTAACAAACGAGTTTGTCACTTATTTAACAAAATTTTTTTTACGAAACTTCGCATTCCGATTCTACGAAATAATTTTTGCTGTGTAGAAACTGCGGGTAATCTGTGCAATCGCATGGACCGCGAAGAGTTTCGCGACGACGATGGTCGGTTCTGTGCAATTAGAGAGTTCAATCGTGCGATTCAGTCTTTCGATCAGGCGAACCGGATTACCGGTAGCGGTATGTATTTTATATATATATATATATATATATATATATATATATATATAAAGTGCATTGAGATTCGAGTGCGCTCTCGGTACCCGCGGGCAACACACTTCACTCGTGTTTCCGCAGATGGACAAGCCCGAACGATTCAAAGGGCCTTCGGCTACGTCGATCGACAATAGCCATCTAAATAACTTCAAGCAGCTGGGGAACAATCGGTGAAATACTCGTTGGGTTCCACCGTGAATGCAACTCTGTCTAACCGTGGCTCTTCCAGTTCGAGCTCTGCAGATAGTGTTCGTCGTCGTTGCCGTGTCCCTGCATCCTCCTCGGTCGAGAGAGCGTTATGTACTCGAGGACGATTTGCCTCGAAGCGTTTACCACCACTTCCTGTGTCCACATTGCGTCCCCCGCAACACGGAGAGGCTACTAACTTCATCCTAGTTTCCAAATTGGTGGTTCAAGCTTAACCCCTTTTTGCGAGGGCGGAAATGTTACCTCAAGAGGGTTACTCGATGGTGCGGTCGTTCATTCGAGACGACACATAAGAGAACGTTGAAAAGTTTCGTGATTCTTGGTGAGCGCGTCAATTATGTGGAAATAAATTAAAAGAAATTTCAGACCCTCAGTATCATCCCTAGTTTAGGTCAGCTCTAGTGAGAGCGCGACACAGAAGGAGTGTTGGCACATGGTCGGCCTGTGTGTTCGCCTAACGCTGGCCAGCACCGGTCCTGTGTGTCATTTCCACTGAGGCGCTGCTGGCAGAGGTGCGACGGTGATACAGGCAATCGGATTTGGTAGTTCCAACTGTGTGTCGGGGTAATTCATGATGTTTCATTGTCAAGACAAACGGTAGTGTCTCGACGCCAAGTGAAACAAGAAGCTGTAGCGACAACAAGACAGTGTGCACAGTCAACTCGTTCTCGCTAATAGTAATTTGCGATACAAGTGCGGTAAAGCGAACTTTATACGTACGCTTTGAAGTGCGAGTGACCTCATAGTCCGCTTATGATGTTCGCTACACCGCACTAGTATCGCATCATATTTTTTGTAACGAATGCGGGAAAAGTGCTACTCCGTGCCTGCTGATTGGGGCGCTGTACAGCTAGCGTGCATAAAGTACGAGAAGCGTGCGTAAAATACGAGAAGCGTGCGTAAAATACGAGAAGCGTGCGTAAAGGACGAGAAGCGTGCGTGAAGTACACAACGCGTGCGTAAAGTACGAATGCGAAAATACAAGACGCGTGTGTGAAATACGAGAAGCGTACGTAAAGTAAAATCGGACCGATGTGCGCATACGCCGGATATTTATAGTACACTTTGCTGTAAAGCGCCACTCTCGGCAAGTACGAAAAGCATGAAAAGTAGCACTTTTCATACATGAATTACAAAAAGCTCCTTTAGAGTGTATATCCCCGCACTCCTACCCCTGTGAACACAAGGTAGCAGTTACGCTGCTGTTTTATTACAATTTCCTAATCAGCAATGTAATCGTAACATGACAAAGGTTCTATCTATCAGTCATATTGGTGTGTCGGAAATTTTAATATCACATTAATGACTGCAACTTGTGATCACTGGGATTTCCGGGCTCCTAAAAATTTTGGAATAAAAAAAAAATCAGTAAGCAAATTTTATCACACAATTTGAGGCACACTTTCATTTACACACAGATACAGCAAGGGACCAAAATGTGGCACAGCGCGGTATTTGTCGGTCTTCGTTAAGGCCGACTGATGCCTGAAATTGTGTTCCAAATTCAGGAGGCATTTACTGTTAATTCTATACGGACGACACAGCAAATGCTCCTTAACAAGAACAGAGTATTTCACTCGAGAAAAAAAAAAATTTGGACACCGCGTCCCGCCCACTCTATCCTGCATAATTACAAAACCCATACTTCATGATCCCTAAGGCTTTAAGCTGTGATGACCTTCGTTAATTATAGTAAAGCTAATTATCATCGGTTGGAGAGCAGACCGGTTCAATTTCGGGGTTTGTGATGCTTCCACTGGCAGACGGTGCAGGGGGGGGGGGGGGGGGGGTGCACAACTACTGCCTCTGGCTCATCGCGTTATCGATCTCTCGTCGAGGCAAAGGGTGTCGGAATCAATGTGCGGGAGAGGAATGCAATAGCCCGCCCTGGTTCACCGCTGGTACGTCTATTCACATACAAACGTGCATCTCGAAACTGCTAATAATCTCTCGGTCTTGGTCTGTACCGCCTCGTCGATCTACGGTATACCATCTAATCCGGCAATTTTGAGATTCGCAGCCGGCGAGGGTAGAGAGGACTCAGCAAGCTTGGCAGCGCTATTAGGTATGCTCATCGACATTGCTGGCGCCAAATAAACTTTTGGTAGTCATTTTTTTTAAGCATAAAGTCACCAACATAAAAAAGTGGCCTGTATGCATTTTCGATAGAAAGTGAGGTTGCGATAAATCGGACCGTTTCTCAAGTAATTGACTCAACGTTACCGTCGATGAACTCGTGTGATTTCTGTCAAGAAAGTAACACATTCTTTATCGTTCAGTTCGAGGTAAAAAGAAAGGAAAATGTGTATGGCCAGCAAGTTACGAGTTAACGAGAATCTGCGTGTGATGCGCTGGAGGAGCTTGAAGGCGAACATTCGTGCCACTCGTATCTTGTTAATCCCCCCCCCCCCTTCCCCTCCTGTTTCCAGATACAAACGCGGAGGATTCATTTGCCGGCGTCACTATGCGCAGTAGAGTTAACGAAAAAAAGGCTAAGCCGACGTTTCCGAAAAAAAGGAGGAGATTGCGTGCGATGCTTTTCACTGTAGCTGGTATATGGGAGAGTGCATGAACGAACAAACATCTGTCTGCCGTCTATCCTCGCTCGCTCAGCCAACGAAGCTCCACATGAGCATACTTTTATTAATTATTTTTTCTCTTCTGACCGAACGGCAAGGTTTCCCTCGACTCGACCACACGCGCTCCTGCCTTCCGTCTTTGAAGTTTGGTGAAAGGAACACAAAAATGGCACGTCGTATCAATGGCACGCGCGAATTCATCTCCCGCCAAGCTCGAAATTATCAAGGAAGGAGGAATCCTAAACCCGGTAGACACGGTGGATGAACAAAATTAAAATTGTGCATAAAAAAAAAAAAAAATCTCCCAGACTGAAAAGTTCTTAATCCGGAAAAAAAGGACGAAGGCAATGGCTTCGCAATTATTTTTTCTTGCGTTGCGTTCGTTCAGGGAAAAAATGAAGTTCGTTACGGAATAACAGGAAACAGAAGTGGCTAATTAACTCGGGATTCGGAGTCATTATCGAGGCATCTCCGCGGTGACATTTAGGTGTGACCCTCCGGCATCGTCACATCAGGGATTCACAGCGATTCGCAGAGAATTATCTCCGGCGATTGGTTGCTGCGGTCCCCTTGTTAGTTCCTGTGGGTAGATTTTCGAACGGGGATGCACGGTTCGCTGAATAGTCGAGTGGTATCCCCGTCGCTTCTCGCTCTCCCCGGACCTCCGACGTAATCAGCGCAGGTACTTCTCTCGAGTGGCGCATCACGAGATCAGATTTCGTGCTGGTTCCGCGTGTGCTCGCAGGGCTGTTTACGTACTTCCAATTCCATACGCTGAATACTCCCTCAGAGCTCCGGATGAATGGCGCTTTCATGGGAAAGTCTCTGGATCCAGTCGCGCTCAGTTTGTCCGAATCGCAATGGGCTGCAATTAATTAATGGCAATAAATAAAGGAAAGGTTTGTTGCATTATTGAATCATCGTTACGGAAGACTGTAGTCTCGTTCGGAAGGAGGTGCAGATAAATGAATTTTTGGCAAGAAGCAAATAAATCAGATATTGGCTATAGAAATTCACTATACACTTTTTTTCGGGCGTCGTAGCTCCGCGACTATATTTAATGTATTTCTTTCTAAGTTGAGCAGGAATCTAACACTTATTTTATTCATAGATTTAATAGATTTAATACAGACAAATGCGTCTAAACTAGAATACTCAATATTTCATGCAATTCAAAAAACTAAAATTGACAAAATTCAAATGGTTCGATCGATTCTCCCCAAATTTAATAGGTATCATCGAGCGATTATGCTCCATCTGTGTACAAATTTTCGCCCTGATAGCTGAAAAATTGACATTATTGAAGTAATAAAAAATCGCGTACAAAGAAACAACTGAACATTTTTTAAATTAAATTTTGAAAAAACCTTGACGATTATCCACACATGTTGTGTGTGAAGTTTCAGCTTGGTCGGGCGAGGCATTCTCGAGTTACAGATACATGCATACATCCGAACAGTTTTAACAATGTGATTTTTCGATGTTTGGAACATTCTGAACATGTTTTCATAAAAATCTCGTTTTTTTTTTTCACCGAAACAAAGCTTCCTCTATGAGGAACAAAAATAAAAATGAAAAGAAGAACTCCACAATACACGAGCCTACAATTTTTTTCCGCTGCTACCAGTACCGGGAAACATTGTCATGAATATTTTTCCCGATGCTGGTAACATTTTAATGAATATTTTTCCCGATACTGGTAACATTTTAATGAATATTTTTCCCGGTACCGTTAACCCTGCGAAACAATGTTCTGGGTGGGTTACCGCGCAAAGCTGGAAGGCTCTCTACGGCGTATCTCGCGAGTCTGACAATTTTATACGACTGTTAGCATGGTTCCTATTATTTTCTGAGATAATGGGGAAGAAACAAGCCGCGAGAGAAGATCCCCGAAAAGGGCCTGGTTTATGGGGGGGGGGGGGGGGGGGGGAGGGGGGAGGCATAGAGCGGCCGTTACAGCTCCGGAGCTAGACAGTTTCTGGGTTAATCCACTGGTGGAACGGAAAAATTTTTATTTTTGGCTCGTTGCACTTTAAACGGCTGACCGTATATCTGGCTAGACTACTCGCCTGGCCTGGCCGCACACGCGGTTTCGCTGTTCCAACCCCCGCCAGCATCCCCCCTGGCAACATAGCTCCGGTCTGCACATACAGCATCCTGCGGTGTATATATGACCACTTGGAATTTTGTATCTCGAAATCATGACTCCGCCACTCTTATTTCACCCGGAAGTACCGGAAATTCCTCGATTCTTCTCGCATAAACGAACACGAAACTACGCTCACCCGGCTTAAAATTACCCTTGTTATCCTAGTACATACATTATTCCATGATGTACGTAACGTGAGCGTTTGAACTTTTGACATCCACTGGTACGAACTCCCGAGGACGATGGTAAGGGAAGCTGAAGTTGGTCGTTTCGACGAAAGAAATAAAAAAGACGTATTTTTTTTTTAAATCAAAAAGGTTGCTCACGAAGACCGAAAGCTTACGGACACGTACCTATTGTCGAGTTAATATAAACGATGATTTTTTTTTCTAACTATTAAGAGCAATGCTGATCCGCGACTTTTTTATGTGTTTTTTAATTCCTCACAGAGAATATAAAGGTTGTTTAATTATGTGACAAAAGCTGGTATCCGGTAACCCGAGAATCTTTATTCACGGTCTTTTTATTTGCCACTTGACCTGCTTGGGTCGACTCCGAGTAGACGCGACTGCGACGGCGACTGACGAGACAAAGCATTCTCCGATTCCTTCAGTAATCATAATTAGCTACTGTTTTATATTGTTTTAACGGGCGACGGGAAGGGAGCCGAGAGGACGAAGCCGGTACTCGGTGAGAGAAAAGACAAATTACTGCTCGACTAATGAGTCAACTTTTAACTGTAAAAATGTGAATAAAAGGGAACTTCCGTCCGTTAAGTTTTAGCGTTCGTTTCCAAGTTCTACACAGATGTGACTGAGACGTTTCAACGGTAACCAATTAAATACGATGCAGCACCGAGGGTAGCAGTTTTTCGAACGGAGAAAATGTTTGCTGGCGATAGTGAGGACACGAAAGAGCTCCACTGGAGAACAACAATTTTAAACAAAATGACATTATTTTGCTAGATTGAAAAAGCATCCCACGAATACTGATATCGACCAAGCCAAGTCTCTTTCCCCATTAAATAAAATAATTTTTTTCGACATTTTTTAAAATTGAAATTTATATGAAAAATGTAACTCTTGAAAGATGCAGTTTTTTTGTATCCTCATTTTTAGGTCTAAATAGATTTTTGAACGAAGTTCAATAAACAAACTTCAACGTGACGTAGATGTCAGCGAGGGTTTTAATATTCGCTGACAACGACGTCACTTTGAAGTTTCCCCGTTGAAATGAACAAAAGAATAAATTCTCAGAAGAATATTCGAACCACCCTGTCCCGCTGAAGACACTTCTTTACGATCGAATCGAATAGTCCATTATCTTCATCTCCGTTTTCAAAGTCCGCGCTTCCGGAAGACTATTGCGCCAGCTCGAGTCGCCTTTGTTCTCCAATCTAGTCGCTGACCCGTGAAGGAATCAGATTCCATTATTGATCACAGCGGGGGACAATTCGATCTTCGTATACTGGACTTCAAAGTGGAGTACTACGAAGAAGGGTTTACTGTCCGTGCGCCTATCAGACAGTTCCGCTGACATGTACTTTGCGTCGAAGAGAGTTAATCATAATTTTTAGAATCCATAGAAAATGTTGAAAATTTCTGATAACTTCTTTTTTTACATTACAAACGCTTACTCCTTTTTCACATTAAAAAATCTACAAATGAATTTTCATGTTTCGATCGAAGGCAAAAACTTTATTTTCTTTTTTTTCAACCTCGAGATACCGACGATTTTTCAGTTGAATCATAATAAGCTTTCAAGTCCGTGCTCTTTAAAAAAAAAATTATTTCCGGGTTCTTTCGGGAATGTTAAACGAAGTGGAGTGGAGAAGAGTGAAGAGTTAATAGGGAAGAAGAAAAGCGAGACCAAGAGAAAATACTAAGCGGATAAGGCGCTCGAGCGTAGCGAACATTAATGCGGAATCATGTCCACGGAGAAAGAGAGAGAGAAAAGGAGGGAGAGTGTTATATTGACCCCATTCGAGTGGTGGCAAGGCTGGCTGGGGTGGCTAGCTGTGTTTGGTCGTGCACATTGTTCTGGAGCCCGGCGGGCTTTTTCTCTATCGTCGAGCGACCCGCCACCGGGCTGTAAAATAGAATAAAATGAAACCCCCCTCCCTGTCGCTTTCCCCTACGAAAGCCCGCGCCGAAGTTAATTACCACCGCGGAGCCGGAACGAAAAATTGCAAGGTAAAAGGGAGAACGAAGCGGTCAACTAGGTCGAAAAAAGAAAAAAAAAGCTTAAAAGCGAACATTTTTGTCAAGGCTGAACAAACTTTATCAAAAACTATTTATCTTTTACACTGAAGTTCATTTCAGGCGCCGTTAAATCTAGTCTACATTTTTTTTTTTTGCAAACAAATGCAATTTTCCCAGCGATATCGGTAGAAAAATTCAGGCGCGTCTAAATTTTGTCATTACGAAAGTCGTACGACCTATCACATAATCGATACTTATTGAAATCCGTGCGACGATTATTTTCCTTCCCTCGACTGTAGAAAGTTTTGTGTTTGCTAAAATTGCCACGATGCCGAGCGCCAGAACGGAAAATAAAAACCGGGAGGGAATGGGAAGGAAACGCTCTGGCTGCGACTCGCGTCGGCTTTTGTTTCGCCGGGGCAAAGAAACCCCTCTATTTAGGTATCGAGGGAGAATCGCGAAGCAATTTATCGGGTGGAACGTCGGCAATGGCTGATGTAAACGCCACACCTGGGCCTGAAGTGTCGTATCGATCAGGTCTCGCTCCCCGACGCGGCGGTCGCCACCGCCGCCAATCCTGCGCCGATTCTCCCGTCGCCGCAGCTGACCTACCCCAAACTGTCGACACCCTTCTCGTCGATCAGATTGACAGGGCAAAAAATTGAACACTCTCCTCCTCTCTCGCTTTCTCTCCCACGGTGTCTTCCCTTCCCTTCCGTTTCGTAGTCTCTTCACCCCACTCTTTGTCATCCTTCGTTCCCCCTTTTAAACTTTTCAACCCCTATTTTTGCTCATCAACGATTCTCCACCGCTCAGCTTCCCCGGCAAACTAATTGATCCATCCCGAATTTTGCGTCCAACCTTTCTATCGAATTTGCTATTCAAATTTCGCACGATATTCTGATTTCGATGCACGAACATTTCGTCGTGAATGAGAAAGTGAACTTCGGAGAACGGTACTTCAATCTTTTTCGAACAGTTCTTCTTTATTCACAGCTCGATGATTCTCTTCTTAGAGTCTGAACGCCAAGAATTGTCGGAAAAGTCTCTTTTCTTGGGATTGTCTCTTTCGATACTTCGTGAACGCAATTTATCGCGAAAGCGGAAGAACTTGAAGGGCGCAACGACGAACAGTAAAGGGTACGCAACCGTAAGGTGCAGTACTCTCGGTGGAGTCGAGCGATCCGCCAAGTATTCGATACCTCATGCGCACCGTAAATCATCGCGTGGCTGCAAGTATTATCATACGGAGCATGCGATAAGGGGTCGAGAGTGGAAACTAAGCTCGAAGCAGCCGTTTATATCGTTAAGGCACGCTCAGAAGTTGCACCGTAGCTTGTTCCCGTAATCGTCGGGACAGGTTTTGAGACTAACGGACTCGAAGTTCGCTGATCTACTGAGACTATTCTAAGCTTCTGGATGTCTTGCTTGATATCGGGTAAGACATCGAGTCTTGCTGGATGTTTTGCTTGATATCGGGTAAGACATCGAGTCTTGCTGGATGTCTTGCTTGATGACGGGTAAGACATCGAGTCTTGCTGGATGTCTTGCTTGATGACGGATAAGACATCAAGTCTTGCTAGATGTCTTGCTTGATGACGGGTAAGACATCGAGTCGTGCTGGATGTCTTGCTTGATGACGGGTAAGACATCGAGTCTTGCTGGATGTCTTGCTTGATGACGGGTAAGACATCGAGTCTTGCTGGATGTCTTGCTTGATGACGGATAAGACATCAAGTCTTGCTAGATGTCTTGCTTGATGACGGGTAAGACATCGAGTCGTGCTGGATGTCTTGCTTGATGACGGGTAAGACATCGAGTCTTGCTGGATGTCTTGCTTGATGACGGATAAGACATCAAGTCTTGCTGGATGTCTTGCTTGATGACGGGTAAGACATCGAGGCGTGCTTGATGTTTTGCTGGACTATGCTTATTCGCGGAAAATCCTCTCATGGTGGAACACTGAATTTTACATTTTGCCCAGAAAAATGAACCATGAACCCAACGAGAACAGCAAGAAAAATAACACTTTCGTTAACCCATCGACAGCGAAACCGATTTTCGGTTGAATAATAAATAAAAAAATCCGATCCGCTCGACACTTTTCTGTGAGAATCGAAGAGCATACTTTAAAAAATAACGCAACTAACGGACTCGAAGTTCGCTGATCTACGGAGACACCTTCGCTTTAAAACAATACCGTATCCTACTTATACAACATCGGTTTTCAAGATTAAACATTTTCCCATTGCTTTCACATTTTGCTGTTTAATATGAAAACTCGCGCCAGACGGAAGAAAAACCGACAAAAACTGTTTCGGTGGGAATGTAAAATAATTGTCGTTTTACGTTGTTCCACGTGCTAACAAACTGGTAGCATTGTCTTTATTCGGATGGACTCTCGCGAGCATAAGTAAGAGCGCGTTTGCCCGCATACCAGTTCGTGTGGAGCGAAGTTTCTTGTCGTCAATAGCCGCGGGCAAAGTTTTGCTGTGGCTGGCGCCCGCGTATCTGTACAGGAATTGCTGGCGAAGCGTCGTAACGCACATAGAGAGACGGATTGTATTAATACCGCAACGGTTATATACTACTGTGTAGGTAGCGAAGTTGCGGCTTTTCAACACGCTAATCTCGTCTCGGTGAGCCCGGCACGTTTTTGCATCCGAAAAGAGCAACCGTCGTGCCAGCTGTGCCAATTTTACTTGGCGCCACGAATGTATACCCGTATACGTATACCTAGTCGTGGATGAAAATTAACTTGCAATTACGCTGTGCTCTGCCGGATCGCTTTATCTCATCTGCATGACAGATCGCGAACATTTCTTCAACGGTTTGCCTGTGAGAAACCGGATTCCTACGAAACTATAATTTTTTGACATTGGTTGATCAGCAATGCCGCGTTTATTCCACATTAGAACGTATTTCACATTAGCGAAGTAAAAAAGTGGCGAATCAATGATAGTCCCGTCGTTGGTCCCAAATCGGCAGATCAATGATTGCCGAGTCCATACTCGATATTGGCCAACGGTTGGGGAATCGACGATTGGAACTCCACGCTGGTCAGTCGTGTGGTTTCGATCGTTGGTGGTTTCGATTGGCAAAACCGAGGCGGGCCGATGCAAAGGCCTGACAATTGCGGGGACGAAAATGGTTTTCTGGCCAGTGACCATTAAAGGGCTAAACATTAACCTTTGCCTGATAACAGATAGTGAACGTTGTGAATTTCAATCTTATAAATCGTACTCGGGCAAGTTGCCTGGAGGAAAAGAAGAAAGGATCTCGAGTATAGTTATGTGTGCTGAAGTTCGTATACCTGTATCAGAACGAAGAGAGGAAGCGTCGGCAGAAGTGGCGCCACTCGACGGAAACAAAGCCCCTAGTACACTTGAAATTCAATCCCGAGTCTGGGTAAAAAAGGTAAGGGTTGTGACTGGGCGATCCAACGAGGGAAGCGGAGAAGCAGGAATTGTGCCTGAACCGGATATCCTCCGAGATACCTACGGTAAACTCGTTCCCCGAGCTTCCCGCCCAAACTTTTTTTTTTTAGACTCCATACCTATTTTCCTGCAGGCCGCCTCAACTCGCATTTCCCGTGAAAGTAATTTCGCTACCTGATCGTTATCGTCGGGGGAGTGATAGCGCTCCGCGTAATTCCGTATAAACGATCATTAGACCTTTTAACCTACTTATAGACGCCACTTCGAACTTTCTATCGATGCCGGATAATTATTCCAACTCTTGGCCGCTGTACTTTTTCACCTCGAAGAAACAAGAAGTCACATTTTTAACCCGCGATTGAAATATTGAAGAAAGCAACAAATGAAAAAACTGGTAACTGGTGGTGGGCGCCAGTATTTTTCATTTTTCAAATTGAGACAAATTTTACAAATCTCCTCGAGCCCGAATTTCGATCACCTGCATAAATAAGAGAATGGTCAGTCATCAGAGATCAAAGCATCTAAGCGTATTACGACAGACATGTAAATGACATCTCTCGCAGTCGCTATTAAAAATCGATCAATCATTAATCAGAGTTATCGTAGGTGATGCAAGATGGAAAGAAGTTATCACCCTGTCCCTGACATCCATCTATTTCTTCTCTCGTTATCCTCCCGGCAAGTCTGAGTGCTCGAGAGATTCGAGAGAAGCCGATGGTTGATGGGAGGGTTGCCGGTAGTGATGGGATGGGAGGACGAGAAGAGGCTGCAAGCGGGTTTGGGAGGGAAGGGAGCTATCGTAATGGAGATCCTCTTGACGGCCCACCTGAGGGGTTGGCAATAATCGTTATTCGTTGACGATATTAAAACCTTGGGGGAAACGTAGCGGGTTTGCGCACTGTGTTAAGCGATACCGCCCCCCTCCACGTGTGTACTCTGCCCCAACACAACCAAGTAGACAACAAACATCCATAAAGACCGGGACAACAGTAGACTTCCGCACAAGCTTTTCTGGAACCAAAGCTCGTCGCAAGGAGTAGAAAGAACATTCGACTATTGGGCACCCGTAATTTTTTGGCTGATCAAGCACCCGCCGAAGAAACTGGTAGACTATTCCAATTGCTATTATTGGACTACTACGAATATCACCATTTATACATTTTTCGGGAAACGGAGCGTAACTTTATCCATGAGACACCTTACACGTTCTCTACTGTACATGCCCAAGCTTTCCGGCATCGCCTCTCGCAAATCCTGATGTTGCTGCCGTTGCTACAACCACTGGGTTTACTCAGCTTCTGTTCAGCTTTAGAGCTCCGTAGGTATAGAAACGCCGGGGCGTTTAACGTGCGACCAAAGCTGGTCATAATGGTGGCTATAGATCGTTCGGCTGCACGTGTAGATTCGTTGTGCCGGGCGACGCCATATACACCAAACACGAAAACAGTTTGAGAATAGGTGAGCCGAGCAACACGGCCTTCTCGGAAGTGCCACGACGAGAGTAACTATAGGAACTAGCACCCGATCTGCCGGTCTAGCTTGCCGGCTTGATGTTTCCGCAAGCACTCTGTAAGTGTGTTGCCGGACAAGTATGCTCAGGGCAACCTCCCGGTGCCGTGCACTTGGTAACCTGAACTGGCCAGCCTGTGGCTTGTACCTTCAAGGTATTATTGCAGGGATCTCTCCATCCTCCTGCCATACCCATGCTTTCCACAGCCACTGGGTGGGGAAGGTGCGCCCGAACGAAGGCTGGAGTCGAATACACGGGTACATGAACCCACGTGGTAACAGTGTTCCGTGTGTGTTACAGCCCCGCATTGTACTAGTGGAATCCGGGCAATGACAGTGTGCCTCCTTCAACGTTGCCACAACCTACGCCGATCGCCATTCCCTACCGGACCTATCCTCTGGAAACTCGGTGGTAACGCGTAAACTCATCGACCTACATAACAGCAAGGCGGGCTCATCGTAGCCGGATAGATTGAAGATCAAGGGAATGGAAATGGTATTAGTGCCCAAAAGTAGATGTGAAAACTCTAAGAAGAAGCGTATCGCGAAGTGTGTTAAAACAAGACACGACACACGTAGCAAGTGTATTGAAACAAGAAAGTTGCACTGTACTATTAAATGTTAACAGTATTAAATGCACAAGGCGCTGCGCAGCGCTTTTTTTAAATATACGCTTTTCATAACACGCGTAAAGTGCGTGTAATTAATGCGCATAACCCACAACAACGACCTTTGTCTAAAGGTACACGCTATGTACGCTGCACACGTTATGAAACAAAACACTAGCAGACAAGACGTTTGTATGCGGGTCTGATTCGCAAAGGGTCATAGCTTTCGTTAGATGGCTTGGAGGATAAAGATGACCCCAATGTTTCTCGCAAATGGTCCGGTATGTAGCAAGTTAGTATATAAGAGTGTGACTCCGATTGGAATGCATCTGCGTTTAGAGGTCGTGTTACAACGGCCACGTATTCAGGAAGTCAAAATAGGAATCAGCCACCTCCAAAACATCGCCTTCCAGTCGCGATCTCCGGTAGATCGGCCTGATTAAAATTGACGCTATTAATAATAGTAATTCCAAAAACTTAGAAAAGAGCCGAATTGCATAAGTGCAATGAAAGAGATCAAACTTTATGTTTTTTTTGCATTTGAGGGATGGGCTCTTGTGGCTCGGGGCTTAACAAGGCAAGGGATGTGTGAATACATGGAAAAACACGGTTCTCGGTGTATTGTACCGACACGCTTGAAACGCGTTGTTGGAAAATGCCACGCAACGAAGCGTGTAAAAAGTTACTACACGATTAACACACGTAAAGCGAGTTGAAACAGCACGCTTGCTTTTAGATGGAAAACAGGATCCGGGTGGTCGGACGGAGGATGGAAAGCGATGGGTAGAAAGCGAATTAACGCATTCGTTACCAGCAAACGTTAATCGACTATTCCCACGACCTTATCTCTCTTCCAACTTGGCCACAAACTGCGCTTTCAGTCTGACGAGATAGAAGAGGGAGAATCGTTTGTCTATCGTTCTGCCCTGGAAACCTCTAATACCTCCGGCGATGCGCCCCGTGAAACTGAGATAGGCGTCCCCTCTATATTTGCTACTGCCAACGTTGGTATCGCCGGTTCTGTGCTGGGTAGCGCGGATCGATCTATCGACGCAAACCTTCTAAAATGCCATTCAACCCGGATTGCCATGGGAATCGGGTGATGCGTTTTACGAATAAGGGTTTATTGGATTAAAAACAACACAGAGAGGCATGTAACGCGGATAAATTCGGGTTTTAATTCGTTTACTTGTGCCTCATCGGGTATGTTGGGGAAAAAAAACGTTGGAAAAACATTACGGTCGGCTGCTATCGAAGGTCCGGCGAAGCATGAATGAGCAAATGTGATTTTTCTTTCGGACCATCGAATGGATTGTTTTATTCGGGGCGTCCGTTTTTCTCCGAGTCACGTTCGATTGTGTATCGTGTAATGATTGTGCCGGACTCGTTGGTGTAAACGAGATATTCAATGCTTTTAATCCCATCGATCCATCACGGGTGATTGATATTGGGAAAAATAGTCCTTCAATTTTGATATTTGAGGAATTATTGATAGTACTATGGGCGCTTGAGGAATTTCGCGGTATCGTGAATGATTTACAGTGGGTTGAAGATATACATATGTAAATTGGAAAATACTTTCGAGGTACGCTGGAAATAAGGCAGAAAGCGTATAAAACCACCGGCGGAAGTAGAAAGAATCGGTGCAGGAGAGACAAAAGGTGGGCATGGTTTCAAATAATTTTTCTTACCCGACAATTCACATTTGAACTGAAATATTCCTGGCCCGCCTGGGGTATTGCAATGGATCACTCTTATTACCGCCACGGGTAATATACTACTCGTTCCAGTGGCCCGCTACTACTATTACTACACGGATCCGTGAGTTTCAGCCACGAATGGGTTCCACGTCAACGCTTCCGGGTCGTTCCCCGAATTTCCGTTTGACCGCTTTTAGCGGGTTAGTATCTCGGTTGGCCCCTTCGCCCGGAGCCACCCTACACACGAGAAACTCGGAAGACAACGGCAGTAAAAGTTGCACGATCGCGTATATCGAGATCGCTATCTTTACCTTTTTTTTAGAGAGTAGCGAATCGGTACACGTGTCTTATTGTCATTGCCTCGCCTATGGAATTGGTTTCACAAACAAAAAAAAATCATTTTTGAAAAAAACACATTCTCATTTTTCAAAAAAAGAAACATTTTTTTACGATAAAAATTAATTTGCATGTCACTGATATTTAAGAGAATAAATGCTTTATCGTGAGAAAAGTCAGTTTCCGACTTAACCTGAATTATCGTACTACATTAGATGAGAAACTTATCGAATGGGGAATGCATTTCCAGAACGAGGCGTCACGCTCCGACGACTGTATTCGGCTGGATATAGTGCACGGGGAATGATACCGTTAGAGGGAGGTGAGTCGTCGCGCGTAAATCGACCACGACAGCGGTCTGATCACTCCGCGTGAAATTGTCCGAATGTCCTAATTTCCCATGGGGACGAAAACGATGGTACCTGACCGAAATTTGCACACGCGTTAAGGTGTGGTGGAGTGCGCGGCTGCTGCCCCCTCGTCTATCCTGTACCTCGTTGAACCTCCTGAATCTCACGGTGTGAAACTTCTGATGCACGGGTACGTGACTAGACCATCGCCAATCGGACTGACCCGCTGCCGAGAACTTACGCCCGCGACGATGCACAATCCTCTCTCCATGTATGATACTTGGTGCGTTATAGCGATCTTAGTCGGCACGAAGAAGTGCTGCCGAGGTAAGATTGCATTGTCAAGTGCAATGCCCGTGATTGACGCATGGTTTTTCTTGATATCGGGCAAGGTATCAAATCTTGCCAGATATTCGCGATTATTTTAAGGCATTGAGCTAGATATCCAGGAAAACAAAAAAATCAGCAAAACTGGGCATCAATGACGAGCAATCCGCAATCGCGGAAAATCCTCTCACGGTCGAACATTGCATTTTACATTTCCCCCAGAAACCAGTAGTTGCTACGCCAAAATTAACCCCGAAACCGACGAGAAACAGCAAGAAAAATAACATTTTCGTTAACCCTTCGACAGCGAAACCTCTTTCCGGTTAAATTAAAATTATTATACTGCTCGACACTTTTCTGCTACAATTGAAGAACAAACTTTTAAAAATAACTCTAATGGCTGCGAAACAGAAAAAATATGAATTAGCATAAAAGTTTTTGTGGTTTCCATTCGAAGCTCAGATTCATTACGCGATGGTTGGTAATAATGATTCTTGGATAAAAGATTTCTTAAAAGTCCACTCCATTATGGTGTCGGGTGGTGTAACGAGATTAGTTCCGTGTTACACGTATATTAAACGGATAGGATCTACTCGAGAAATCATTGAGCTCCTTTGCGCCTGGAGGAGAGAAAATAAAGGTGAGGAAGAGGACGAATGTACGGGTATACGTGGAAAAAGGAGTACCTCTCAGAGACTGAAGAAACTGCCCTTAGAAACGTTAGCCAACCCGGCGGAGGAGCAATAAGACTCGTTCACGGAAATAAGAGAGACTGCGCTTCGCTTGAGTCTCCGTAGTAGTATACGAGACGAAACTACGTACAAATATATAAATATATATATATATATATATATATATAAATATATATATAAATATATATATATATATAAATATATATCTATATATATATATATAAATATATATAGCGGGTATGTAGTTACGGTGCTCCACAGCAGCTCTGTTTTATTAGATGGCCGATGGCGAACGGCGGACGGACGGATAGTAGAAAGAAGAAATGAAAAGGACGTCGACAGTTCTAAGCTCGTCAGATCTAAGCAGAACTTTCGTAACGCACTGAGGTCTCGGGAGTGCGAAGATGAAAAATATTCCTTTACTGTGCGGTTAGCCAGCCGCGCTCTTGTACTATTTCTACATCAAGGCGCTGGGTCATCCGGAACGGAAATATTCGGAAAAACATTATTTTCTCATCTGTCGATCAATTAACACAAAATTCACTATTTCGGCCCCACAAGAAGTGTGTTACAATTAATTTGCGAAATCTGAGCGATGACCCGTCGATTGTGTCTGTTTGGATGAATGAATGATTGACTGACGAATTATGCAAGATGTTCTGAAGCAAGTTATATTTGTTCTGTAATTTATATTATTGGAAATTCTGAGTGTCATTTACATTAGCTTTACATTAGCTTTACATTTTTGGCGTGATCAATTTATTGGCTAATTGGCCATCACGAAGAAAAATGTTCAGCAACAGGATCAGAAGAAATTCTAATCAATATTTGTGAATTTTACTATACTCATTTGTAATGGTCTATTTATGTTTAGTTTATTCCAATGAATCGATTTTGCTGTGTCTATTTCTCCTCAGCAATTTACAACGGAGATCCGTTCGAATAAGGAATTTCCTTCTTGCAGCGTCTCTTTTTTTGGGATAAAATAACGTACCTTTAACGAATTGTGCAGTGGACATAAAATATTTTCGAATGGGAAGCGTCGGAGAGGAGAATCAGCGAGTTATTGTTGACTATACAGGAGTTATTTGGTCCACTAGGTTGTAGGAGAGTCACAACAGGCTTTCGAGATCGTCGCCAGCCTGGTCGTATCACTGCTCTGTACCCGACGTTATAGCTTATGCTTGATGTGGCACCGTTGAATATGGGTTATATAGAACGTACTATATAGCGTTGGTAGGAGTTCGTACCGTTGGCTATATACTATATATATACACACATATATACATGGATATATATATATATATATACAGAGGAACCCCGATAAAAGAGGCGCAATGCCTTTGACCCGCTTATGTTTTACGACCCCGTTTTATCACCGAAGACACGTGAAATATTTTCCATTATAATATTATCCGTCTCATATATTTCTTCAGTACCGCTTGCCGTTAGCACGTATTCAGGAAAACTAAACTTATCATCAGCTCGATGGGACAAAAAAAAGATTATTATTAGTTTTTATCAAGGCAATTTCAAAAACATTTGGCGTGTGAGAGTGGCGAATTTATTTTTAACGGGATTATCGATTGTTCAAAATAAATAAATAAATAAAATAAGGAGGTGATTTGTTTGAGGCTAAGTTGGGCCTAGATTATTATTATCAAGAATAGCTCATACAGACGTTCAGACAATTTCTCTACAGCTTGCGTTACCGGAACCGACGAAACAGAGTAAAAAAAGAGCACCGTCGGTCGGAGATCCTCGTGATGGGAATAATTGTACGCGTCTATTTGAAAAGTCTCTCCAGTGACTTGAAATCAGTATTCGACCGTTGAGGGTAGCTGGAGGCGTCCGATAATTTCAATCAATTTTCCGGCGTCGTCACTTCCTTCGACGGTTCATCAGCACGTTTCGCTCATGAGATTTTCAATCTCATCAGCATTTGCCATTTTCCTCCAGGCGACTATTAAAAAAAAAAAAAATTATTCTGCGCTATCCAATGACCGTAATTATTTTCCGAGAAACGATTTTTTTTCTAATAGCAAGTTTCGTTATATCTTCAAAGTTAATTGAGGACCAGTAACGAAAGATACATTTCCGAGGTTACCGCGATGCAACGAGAAAACACTGCGATAGTCACGTTGAATAAAATACAAATAATGGCAATTAATTAAAATTATGTCAATGTGATATAGCATTCCTTAACTGTGCGGTTAGCCAGCCGCGCTCTTACACTATTTATATTTAAGAGCATGTGAAACACTATGGACTGCGAGCGAGATAGCATCAGTGGCGCTGTCGGCGGAGCGAGAGAGACACGCTGAGAACGTGTTTCACATGCTCTTAAGGTGATGAGACGTCCAGAATTGAAATATTCGCGAAAACCGTACTTTCATATCTGTCGATCAACAGTGTAACAGAAAATGCATTATTTTTCCCCAAAAAATGTGTCACGATTAATAATATAAAGATATATAGAAATTTTAATATTTAAAAATACAGTTATATCTACTGTATATTACAGACAGTTTATGTTTACGTTTATTTGGATTTACGGGCTGGGTCCTTTTACAAAGTAAGAGTACAGTTGAGTCGTAAGGTTGTGTGAATAAGGTACAGATTAGAATTAAAATACGAAGGGAAAACATTATTATATAATAATTAACAGGATAATATATAATAACATACAGTTGTGGATTTATTTGTACGCTTGACCACCTCCCTAGGGAGGGTGGGAGGATTAATCTGTTCCCTTAGGAACCCCCTCCCAGGTCCCGATAACTATAGACCGCTATTATCCTATTCTAGTTTTATTCTGAATTGTGCACAATAATGCGGTCGATCGGAAAAATCCCATTTTCGGATCAGCAGTGACATCTTACCGGAAAGATGTCACTTCCGGTTTGAAAATTTCATTTGTCGACCGGACATGACGTCATCCCCTAAATAGAAAAATGAGATTTTCAACCCGGCAGTGACATACACCGGCAGTGGTCTGATAAATCTCCGAAAATTTAAATTTCAGGTTTCTAAATTTCATAGTCCATAGCGAGGACGCGAAGCGCCCAAGTCACAACACCCGGCTAGTATATATGTTATATGAATTGTTCAGTATACACAGCCATATATACTGGCTGTACATATATACATATATTCTTTCTTTACCGTTCATCGAGCACCGAGAATGAATTCCTTTGAAGGTGACTTTGCTCCATTTTGCGTTACTGACATCGGAGGACGGTCGTACGTTTATAACGGAAGAACGTGGGACCGAAAGGGAGAACGAGGTAAACTAACAAAAACGAGAGGAAAAAAATAAAATAGAAAGAATATATTTTTAAAAAAAGTACGTAACGCTAGGGTTCATTGAGCGTACGTCAGAATCGTGCTGCCAGTGGCGTGCAATAGGAAGAGATAGCAAAACCTATCGCGGTGTGGATCGAAAGGAGAGCCCGCTTCCGGCTTCTCAAAGGGGTTGCCTTCAGGGACACACTCAATGAAAACACCCTTCGCCCGAGGCGTCGGCGATCGATGTAGGTATACTATATTCGACACCGGCTAGGGAAGCATCGCGTGGGAGTATCTGCTCTCGAAGGTACATACACTTTGTCGTCTATGCAGGGTATGCAGGATTTAATTACTCGCACGACACATACGAACGAACGAATATGGGTGTAAACTTTTTTTTTCCCTCATAGAGGAAGCTTCGTTTTGGTGATTTCTTTCACCGAAGTTCTCATCAAAACGCTTTCCAAAACATCAAAAAATCGTAGTTACGGAATGTTTATATTTTAAAAATTCAGAAAAGCCGCTCCAATATTATGATTTTTTTTTAAAGCTCTTTTGCGAAGCACTACTGCGGTAGCTTTGATTCGAGGAAACTTCTGACTGTCGAGCTGAAACCTTTTTATAAATGGAGATACGAATAAGTAATTTTTTTTTATTTCCCCATAGATGAAGCTTCGTTTTAGTGATTTCTTTCCCCCGAGGTTTTCACGAAAATGCTTTCCAAAACATCAAAAAGTCATAATTGCGGGAAGTTTAAAATTTGAAAATTCCGAAAAGCAATTAGAATATTATGCATTTTTTTACAAACTTTTTTCTGATCCATTGCGTAGCTTTGACTCGACGAGACTCCTGACTGTCGAGCTGAAACCTCTTTATAAACGGAGATACGAATAAACAAAATGTTCATAAATTTAATTAAGTTCTATCACAGTAAAAAGAAATGTCTACAGACAAATGAGGATTGAGAAATTAAATAGAATTAATGTACGTACCGCAAGAGTCGTTTCGTTTGTCGAGATCCGAATCGAGTCGAGCAATTCTTGCTTTAATTGTAAGAGCTCGGATTTCGCATGTCACTTCCCTTTAATCTTCCCACATTTTTTTTACCTGTTCTTCCTCTCCTTCTCGCACTTTCGCTATCTCCGGCGTTTCATCACCGCGGACCGATCTCGACCGTTTACCGATTACTTTCTTCTCGTGTAACAACCCCCCTCCCGCACATACGGAAAATTCACCAGCGTCCTTTTTCGTCTCCCTCTGGCTTCCCGTCCCCCGCGAAGCTTAATCGCTGTCACGAGATAACGATGAAATGGAACTTTCCATTTTCCAGCGATGTACTTTACGCTTCTTTTTTTTTCTCTCTCCGTTTTCAACGCGAGCACTTTTTGGGATATACATGTATACACATTCAGCTATGTGTATATATGTACATCATATACTTGAGACATTTCTCTCGCTGTAAGCGCCGCGAAACGACTTTTAAAAAGAAAAACTTCTCTTACTTCGCAACTTTAATTTCTGAAGTAAAAAAAAAAAAAATATGTTGCCATTGATCGTTCGCATAATGGTGTAGGTAGAGTTCTCGGAGACTCGGGTTTCGTGTGCCCGAGCGCCTCGAGCCAATTTTCGGTAACACCGGAGAGGAGAAAGAAACTGGGATGGCAGGGACGAGGGAGAGATTCTTTCCGACGACTTTAATTAACAAAATTTTCACAAACTGGAGAATAATGTACATGGCTGAGTTTCCGAGATACGAGTAACGATTATCCGCTCCCTCTCCCCGCTCCCGAATAAATATCCCTTTCTCTCTCTTCCTCTCTGCTGTTCTTTATTTTTTCTTAATCGAGTAATAAATTAAGCGTCTCGTGTATTATAAATTATTACTAATTTTACCGACAGATCAATATCATTCGCTGTGTGCTCAGCCCGCGGACCGCCGACCCGTGACTATTGACGCGCGCACGTATGCATGCATATGGTTATAACCGACGACGATCATTTCCAGCTGAAATTTTCGGCAAGCTGTACACTTTTTACATTTAAAAAGAAATTTAACGAAAAGTATCCGCGACGTATCAATTATTCATAATGAAATTCACGCTTCGTTATGGATAATATCCGGTGCGCAGCGAAGTTGTTGGGCGTTACACGTAAATTAACCGTTCTCTCTCTGATTCCCAACTGTTCAACGCTTTATTTTTTTATTTTTTAATCGAGTAATAAATTGAGCGTAATTTATAATAATAAATTATTATCAATTTTACCAACAGATCAATGTGATTCGCTGTGTCCTTAGCCCGTGGAGCGCCGACCCGTGACTATTTACACGCGCACGTATGCATGCCTATGGTTAGAACCGACGACGACCATTTCCAGCTGACATGTTCGACAACCTGTAAATATTGTAGGTATATAAAAAAAATTAACGAAAAGAATCGGCGAAGTATAAATTCCAGTTGCGTCAACTTCACGCTTCATTATGGATAACATCCGATGCGCAGCGAAGTTGTCGGGCGTTAAATATCCCAACGTTACACTGAATCAATATCTTCCGTGCCGATCGCGTCCCTTGAAGTTAGCCGCTTCGCAAAGCCGCTTACGCTCTGAAAAAAATATGATTGAACATTTTACGATTTCAACGTTATTTATAATTCGTGAATTTCGTTGAAACAACATTGAAACTCAAGTTGAAACAATGAAAATTGTACATGTAATATATGCAAGAATCTTTTTATTTAGCGCCGCTTAAGATCATCTCTCCAGATATATATGATTAGGGTAAAAGTGGGGAATATGGCCTGGTCCATATATCATTGATTTACATTGATTTAATCGAGGTGGGCCATATTCACCACTTTTACCCTAAATAAAGTCGGTTCCACCCGAACTGTGATATCGATCAGGACTTCCGGTGCAGCGCCGCGCCGTGATTCCAAAGTAACAAGATCAAAATGACCAATCGCCTCGTCGCGTCTTCATCTCGGGATCCGCTATCATCTCTGTACAATGTAGAGCAGTCCATCGTCGCGAAATTGCGCCGAAATTCGGCGCGCCCGAGCGATAAATTATCCCCGAAACCGAGGTGGTGGTATCAAGTTCTCGTCTAACCGGTGAGTGTTTGTACCGCGAATTCCAGAGTGAGGGGAGGGCCGAGTTCAAAACAGAGGGGACCAGACATGAACTGTGTCAGACAACAGATTATTTGTAAATTAATTTCGACATCAGCCGCGAGGGACTGCCGGAGAGAGGCGAACTGCTCGTCCAGCTCGGGAGGTTCTTGCGGTCACGGGGTTGAGGAAACCTGCTCGAGTAACTGCTGGTGTAAGAGATACGGTAGCCGCACAATCGTGGCTGCCGATCCATTGCGGGGTGTCTTCCGAGATGAGAGAGCTGGTCATGGGAGGAAGGACGAGACAGTTCGCGCTGTGCAGGGAATTCGAAACCGTCAAGTTCCCAAGTTTCAAATCGTGCGAGAAATTGAACTAGTCACCGAGCAGTTACATTACATGTAACTCGAAACAGTAGTGACACGGGAGGGGTTTTGAAGAACCAAGTGGAGATGATACGATGTTCCTGTGGGTCGCGTGCTGTCGAAGTCGCATGGTTCTCGCCTTCCCTCAGGGTTTCCGTCGACGATTGAAACACGGTGTCAAAGATCCTTTTTTAACTGTGGATAATTGGTGGAATGAATGTTTCCGGAAGCAAGCACAGGGGGAATTTCGGCGCGTTAGATCGAGGCCTTGTCAGGCCCCTGCTTGATCACGGCCTTTCCAGGACTACGTCAAGGCCTTGCCAGGTCTGTGTTCGTGCCATGTCAAGAAGGTCTCAGGGCTTTGTTAGAGCCTTGTCAGCCCGAGTAGACATTTTTGAGGCTTACATCGGTATCTGACAAATCCGGATAAGATCTCGTCAGGCCTCCTCCGGATCCTGTCAGGGCCCGATGTAACGCTCGAAAACTTTAATTCGAGAGGGCATTACCGGGAACTTGTTCGGACCTTGTCAGAAACTTGCCAGTGCCAGCCCTGACGCTAAAAAATGTCTTCTAGTGAATATACGACTTTGCGATATATTTTATACATAGTTCATCACAACTCGCTGGGCGAGACTCATTATGCATCGCTTCACGCTTCGATGCTAGTTGAACACTCCATCGACAATTTAATTACAAAACTGTATCAAACTACGTTCTCCCGTTTGGTGGAAAATTCATTTCAGCCCCGCATGGTTGAACGATGCTGTCGGCAAGAAACCGAACGTTTTAATGGCTTCGACTGGTTGTATTAATTACGTAGGTCTATTAATTAACTAGTTACACGTACATAGATTGGCCGAGGAATTGAAGCCAGCGAGTGGATGAGAGCGATAAAGTGAGTTCGAACCGGCGATGGGGCAACGTTCTTACCATGTTGCGGGATAGCAGACAAAACTCATGGGGATCGCCGACGGAAGGGGGGTCCGCACTGAGTCCGCGAGCCCGAGCACCGGAGTAGGTGTTACCCCAGGCTTATCGGAAAACCACCCGTGGGAAATATCGATTATCGTTATACCGTGCAAGTTGCCCTCAAGCGGGCGTTACCATTCGGCCATTTCAGTCACACCACACTCACTCGGATAATATTCTATGCTGTTGTATTATATACATGTATACATATACATCTGGGTTATGTATATCTAAATGCACATTTAACGTGCATTATGTTGGCACTAAACTTCCATGTACCCTTATCATTCAACTTGATAAACTCACCGCCGTTATTCCTACCGCATATTTCCGGCGAACACGTGATAGCACGCGTGAGCTGTTATGGTCACAGGACATTTTTTTTTGGATTTCGCCCTGGTCTGCACGTCTGCGAAGCAATGAGATTTAATTTTTTGGCGAAACTAGAAAAATCATCGCTTCGAAGTAATGAATCAAACGAAGTAACCAAAAGCAGTTTCTCAGTTGGGATTTGTCTGGCCGGTGGTTGCATGCCAGCCAGTCGAAATTTGGTGTACAATCTATATGCACTGATCAATGTCCAGTTCGCTCATTGTTCGCGGTCACGAACTGACGAAATTTTATACCGGACACGGTGAACACTTTCGAGTGAAAAGTGGCGGATGAAGTGTCGGGTAGGTGAGAATAAATAACTACGCCCTACACGCCGTGTACAATCTATATGCACTGAGCAACGTGCAGTTCGCTGATTGTTCGCGGTCAAGAATTGACGAAATTTTTTACCGGGCACAGAGGATTATGGTTGTATGAGCTGCGGTATGCGGCGGATCGAGGCCGGAGGTAAATATCGCCAAGCCCCGGAGAATCGCGCTCGTCTCGTCACGGTGACATTTTTTTTTTGCTCTCTTTCCCTTTTCGCTCGTGTGAAAAGTAGCGAAGGAAGTGTAGGGTGAGTGAGAATAAATAACTATACGCCCTACACGCCGTGTACAATCTATATGCACTGATCAATGTTCAGACCGCTGATTGTTTGCGTTCGAGAATTGACGAAATTTTATACCGGAAACGGGGAACTCTTTCGCTCGAGCGAAACGTAGCGAAGGAAGTGTTGGGTAGTGAGAATAAATAACTACGCCCTACACGCCGTGTACAATCTAAATGCACTGATCAATGTTCAGTACGCTGATTGTTCGCGGTCAAGAATTGACAACATTTTTTATCGGGCATGGAGAACACTTGCGCTCGTAGCGAAAAGTAGCGGATGAAGTGTAGGGTAGGTGAGAATGGAGAACTTTGCGCCCTGCACGTCGTGCACAACCTGCAATTCGTTTGGACTCACCAGTCGGGTCCAGCTGAGATGCCAGTCGCGATGCTGCCGGTGTGTCGGTGGGTAGAGAAGTGGTTCAGCAAACTTCCACCGCCCAATGAGAGGGTTTTTCGCGCGGGTGGCCGTACGATGTGGGTCGCCGAGTCGAAGGTATGTGCGCGCTTACGTGCACGGGGGAGAGCACAAGCCGGGATTACGTTCCTCGAGAGCCGGTCCGGCAACGCGGGGGGTTGCGGGGGGAAAGGGCGGACGAGGGGCGCGGAGGTCGGACGTTCCGAGGGGGACGACGTCAACCGTTTCGCAAGCCCTCTTCACCTCCAACTTTATCCTATTCCAATGTTTAGATAACCCCCTTTCGCGCCAGCACCCGGGCCCATAGGCCAGGAACGTGATTTTTACCCCTCTTTGTACGTTTCTCTCTAACGTCGATTTTTTTTTTATTTCTTTTTTTTATCACTCTTTTTCTTCAATGACCTCTCCGTTCGGTTGCCGTCCTTGCGAAACTGGCCATGGTCGACAAATGTTGCAGTCACTCCTTCGTTCCGGCTCGCTCGCTGCTTTGCATGGACGTTGGGCGACACCGATTCGAGGACTCGTCGTCCTTCCTTACTCGATTTTTCCTCTAAATCCGGGTGTACAAACCCCTCGAGCTTTCGGTCACGGACTCGCCCCCTATTACGGCCGATGTGTGCGCCCGGAGTCCCCGGGATTCCCTCAACGGACTCCATTGCCAATCCTCTCTCCGCTGGATCATCAATACTTATCCAGCTGCGACCAGGCACATCAGCGATTTATTTCTCTTGGTGTAGCTGATACGACGAAATCATACCGACTAGTCTCGAGATACCGGCGTTTCGATTATTAACTCAGTTATTACATATAGGGGAGGGCGGGGCAAAATGAGCCAGTGGGACGAAACGGGACAGTGGGGGCAAAACTCAATTTTATCCAATAATTTTTGAATCCCCCATTTTGTCCTAACGATAGATGCGGATTTTCATTCCCGTTTTGCCCCACTCACCACCACCGCCACCATCCAAAAGTCATTGGAAAATTGCGTTTTGCTCCATTATCCCGTTTTGCCCCACTGTCCCATTTTGCCCCGCTCTCCCCTATGCAGTTACTTTTTTTTGCAACGCTCATTCGCCCTTATTGTGCATATTTCCAGCTTAGATTTCATTATTATTATTTTTTTGCCAATGATTAATGGACCTTCGGGTCCCCTTGAGGCGGTATTCAGATAATAAATTAGTTTCAAGAATAGAAGTTGCACTGAATTATGTTTATACAGAGTTGACAGATGCTTAATCTTCGCGACTTAATCTCGCGAAATTTTTCGAAGGTATCCAACGACTAATTATAGGAATATCGAAGACTTCAGAGGTACGGACGTCCATCTACAGATTAACGATTCGCATTCGATAAAAAAAACTGCGAAAACAAACGATGACACGCAGGTATGTCGATAGCGCGAACGATCCGAAACACTTTCGAGCAAAGTTGCCGCTTTAGGATTTCCGGTTGCAACCGGAAATTCACGGTTTTATTTTTCGGAGACGCGCTATCAGGTTTTCAGCCTCCATCGTTTTCAAGTTAGAAATTTTGAGTAAACGAGAAAACACGGTACAGAAACTCTAGATGAGCTGGTACACAGGTACGAAAAACGGACGAGCGTGAAAATTACTCTGGGTGAAAGAGTGTATGTAAACTTCGCGACAAATGCAAACGATTAGAGTCAGGCAAAATAAACCTGAAGAGCGCTTATCCCGTTTGAGGGGTGGATTGCTCGTTCGTCCGTGCATGCAGAGAGAGAGGCGATAGCGAGTTTCGAGATTACGGACAGGGGAGGATTAAATAAGATAAACGTCAGCGGGTCGTTTGAGATCGACGCGGCTACCGTCATCGGCGGTGCACGGTCCTCTGCCAACAGTAAAATCCGTCTGGCGAAGTCGGGTCAGAGAAGCACGTCGAGCGAGTTTGACGAAATTGGCGGCGAGAGATGAGGAAACCGGAGGGCTGCGACATTAGTGTCCAGGAGTAGCCTTATGGCGCTCGCGATTAACCGAACTTTGGGGACCAACACGCCCCACGCGTGTTTACATACTCTATCGTTGGGCTTAACCATTGCCGCTATACGAACGTGATTCCAGAGAGTGAAGCACCGGAGTGCCTGTTTTGCATAGGCACGATGCCGAGAGCCATCTAGGGGAGGATACCTTATCGGTGGCGGGTTCTTCCTCCAAGCGCGGTATCCGGAACAGCGATAGCGGGAGGATCGCTGCTAACATCAACCTGGTACCCTACAATTTTTTTAAGTTGCGCCTAAGTCAACCCCATAACGACGGAATTCATATTTTTTAAGTACTGTAACGTTTCCATTATTATTCAACGTAACTAAATTCGACAGACATTCATACCATTTCCTTACGTTGGGCCAAACTCAACCCTGACCCACGCTTATAACGATGGACGTCATTTTTTTTTTTTTTTTTTTTTTTAAGTACTGTAACGTTTCCATAATTATTTAACGTAACTAAAGTCGACAGACATTCATACCATTTCCTTACGTTGGGCCAAACTCAACCCTGACCCACGCACATAACGACGGAATTCTTTTTTTTTAATACTGTAAGAGTTCCATAATTATTTAACGTAACTAAATTCGACAGACCTTCATACCATTTCCTTGAGTTGGGCCAAACTCAACCTGACCCACGCCCATAACGACGTACTTCATTTTTTTTTAATTACTGTAACGATTTTGTAATTACCTAACGTAACTAAATTCGACAGACATTCTTTCACACGGCTGTATACTTTTACTCATTATCATATCGTATTTATTTTTTATCGCGATACCGTCAGCACTTTCAGTGCGGCTGTCCGCTTTCTCACGGCAACGGCCCAGCCGCTGCACTCACCACGTGCGAACAGCGGCAGTCTTATCGCTAATGTTCACGCGCAGCAATGGGTGAGCGCCCGGCTTTCGGCAGGCCCTTTCTTCAGTTCATTTCGACTTTCCGGTTAATTTCGCCTTACATGACTCTGCTCCATATTTGGTTGCATATGTGTAACTGCGTTAGATTATGCTCTACTGTTGTAGTTACCATATTCTTAATTGTAGTACGTAAACTGTACTATGTCAACTCGGTACTCAAACTTTTCCTGCGCTTTGCAATTTGTATCGCCTATCTGTGTTGCTTGGTCCTTGCGGGATTTGATCCAAGGACATAATTTAAAAAAAAACCTTTTCTATTAACCTCGACCATACCCGGCAGACCATAAGAACTCAGACTTACGGACATGCTCCGTTTCGTGTCATCACACCTGGGAAAAACAATTTGCACCATCAACCGCCTGCGCCAGAATCACAGTTTTGTTGGGCCTGGCGATTCGTTCGTCGCGCGAACAAGTTGTTGGTTGGTCCTTGCGGGATTTGATCCCAGGACATAACAAAAAAAACCTATTCTATTAACCTCGACCATACCCGGCAGACCATAAGAACTCAGACTTACGGACATGCTCCGTTTCGTGTCATCACACCTGGGAAAAACAATTTGCACCATCAACCGCCTGCGCCAGAATCACAGTTTTGTTGGTCCTGGCGATTCGTTCGTCGCGCGAACAGGTTGTTGCTTGGTCCTTGCGGGATTTGATCCCAGGACATAACAAAAAAAACCTATTCTATTAGCCTCGACCCTACCTGGCAGACCATTAGAGGTCAGACTTACGGACATGCTCAGTTTCGTGTCATCACAGCTCAGAAAAACAATTTTTACCATCAACCGCCTGCGCCAGAGAGACAGTTTTGTTGGGCCTGGCGATTCGTTGGTCGCGCGAACAGATTGTCGGTTAAGCCTACAGATCCATTCGCTAGCTCAACCGATGGACTATTGTTGCACCCAGCAAACGTAAAAAACTTTTTTTACGTTTGCTGGGTGCAATCAAAATTATTTTCGGGCCGACGCATTATTTGTTTCTCAGTACAATCTGTTTCATCTGTTTCAACTTAAATCTTTGATGCGCGAAAATTCAGTTAGTCTGAAGCGCGCGCAAGATTCTCGGAAGTATAATGGATTTGTGGCCGTATGCTGTTTTCCCTGGGTTTTTCTAGTTTCCTCGTATTTGAGGTTTTACCGAAAATGAATAGTGGATAATAAACACTATGCACGAGAGTGCGGGAAAGGGGGAAAGGGAGCGAAAAAAAAATGTCACCGTGACGAGACGAGCGGGAGTCCGCGCGGCTTCGCTACACTTACATGCGGTCTCGTCCCGCCGCAGACCGCAGCTCATACCACTGTGGTATCCCTACGGAAGTCGAATCTCAAAGAGTATTTTCTGCATACGACGCCTGGGAATCGTCGTCTTACTTCGCCGGCGAGTGGATACGTTTCTCGGCTGTTTTCAACCCCCTCGCGAGAGCTTTCGCGGCGCAATCCCAGCTCGGTCCTTATCTCGATTTCTCGAGAAAGAGGCGCGGTTGTCACTGTGTTACCAGGCGGACCGAGAGTGTCCTCGCTACGCCGGATATTACATCTCTACCGACCAACGACGTAGGAAACGTTCTCATGTATCGCTTGAAAAAAAAAAAAAAAAAACATAAATATGCTCCATTATTTTGATGCCGAGTTGTAAAAAGAGACACACTTTTCCGGTCTCTCCGAAGCACCTGGCAACGACTAACTGTACCAACTTTTCTCAATAATTTTCAATCACGATGAGAAAGAAGAAAAATGCGATACCAATATCGTGTTTACGGCCAAAGTATCCGGTTATCCTTGAAACTTGGATAATCAGTATCGAGTTAATTATTTATGTGCGCACTTTGCACGAGCCTGTTTCGATAAATTGAACGATGCTCGATAGGATGCGACGTCGAGCGTTAATCAGAAAGAAAATAAAAATTACACGAGGGCGTCCTCTCGTCGTGTTGTTGTTATCGGAATATTGTCGGATTAAGCGGTGGTTTAAGGGGGCATCTTCGAGGGTAAGAATATATTGTTCCCGCGAGAGGGCGGTTATAACGAAATTGCTTCGTTCCCGGTAACAATAACACGGGTACGGTTCGGAGCGAAGTTGAGTGCTATATGGGTTTTTCACTGCGTCATTCGCCCGGAGTACCTGCCGCGGAACAACGGGGGAAGAATCTAAACTATCGCTCGGAAACGATGACAGTGTCGGGAGAACGAGCGAGGCGGGCCGGGAAAACTACGAGAACGTCGACAACGACAACGACGAATAGAGTATACGGGTGTTATATCTTGGAAACGCGTTTATCGAAGGTTACCGCCTCGGTAACCCGGGAGTTTCGAAGCTTTCCGAGCTTTCCCAAAGTACCGTTGCAGCTGAGACTGGCTATCCTTCCTTTCGCTCCCGACGATCTCTCATTTCTGTGCCTGGCCCGATCGCTTACAGTCTGGCGGACTATACAACAGCCATTGCAACAAGCGCCATTGCGACTCCGGAGAAGACCCACCGGCAGACAATAATCCTCTCCTTATTTATCGCGACTACGCGACGCGAAACTCACCGTCGACGTTTCCGGTACGAGCGTCGTATAAACGTCCCTCCGCCGGACGAGAAACGGAAGGGTGAAAACGGAAGCCGCCGAGAACACCTTTAAGTCCCTGTGAAATTTTTCATTTCGATTAAAGCCCGTCAACGGCTTAAAGGGCGACGTTTGCGCGTCGCGTGCCTTGCCCACTGAGCTTCTCCGGATCTCTTCCTACCTGCTATACTCCATCCATAAAGGAGCAGAAGCGAGCGATGGAAAAAAGAAGAAACGTGTCGCAACAACGCGAGTGAAGAAAAATAGACGATAAAGCCCGTTGACTTTCGATTAATATAAAAATTTCATCTCTCTTCAGGGCCGATATAAAAAATTAAAAAATGGTTTCCGTGCAGATGAAAAAAAGTGTGTTGAATGGCGTATTAAATACCTTCCGATAGAAATTTTGGTAGTGACTTTGGAATTTTCCTTATTTTAAAATGCATCTTAACGACCGTTTCGTGGTCAAACTGTTTCCGAAAGAAATCACAATATTCGTTACGGTTGTGGTGAAAGGTTGAGAGTGAATTTAGCGATTTAGTTTATTTTTCCGCGATATTTCTCTATAGTCCGATATGAGTAGGAGAGAGCGGGGTAAAACGGCTTTTTTTAAAGCGATTTTACGCATGCAAAAAAATGTGGTCCGTTTCGCCCCGCTATTCGCCCTATTCGCCCGCTATTCGCCCGCTATTCGCCCGCGTTTCGCCCTGTGCAAGCTTTCCGTGTCGAGCTCGAGACATGCGAGCTTCAATATAACGACAATTCCCATCGGCGTTTCTTTGGACGGTTCGCCGACGCACATGGAGCATACTCGCAGTTCCACTCTATACGTGAACGCCATTAAACTTCGGTCGGCAAAAAGTAAATCGGCTTTTTCCACTTCATCCTCCTCCTTGGCGCTTTCAAAACCATCCACGGTTGTTTCAACCTCGATTTATGAAACGATCCCGAGGATGCCGCGGATGGAAGTAGCGTGTACGGAAGTTCGGGGAAGTTGAGGCTTCGTAAACTCCCTCAGCCAGCCTGAAGAGAGAGAGATCCTCTTCAAACGATGAGGATTACGACGATAATCTTCTTATTTGCTGCCTTGTTGACCCCTTTGGCGATCCTCGCTATCATACTCGCTGGTGCTCAATGGACCGCAGTATCCCCATTACAGAATGTTTGGTCGCTAAAGCGCCAACTGTAACATTACGGCTCCGAGCAAACGAATTCAATCGAAGCTCGCTCCGGCTCAGTCGTTATCAACAATGGGTTTTGATAAAATTTAACAGTCGGACAATAGCGCAAAGAACAGCCGGTCTGTTTGATCGAGTATGAAATCACTTTTACAGCATCTCGCAATGATTGAACAGGAAATTTCGGAGCGTTCGCGAATTCAGACCGGGAGAAAGATAGGCAGAGAGGGGCGGGAGGGAGAGGCAGGGAGAAAAGTTTCCCAGCAGTTGAGCGCACGACCTGCAAGTCGAGTTTCCGACCGGAAGTCGCGATAAAAAAAAAATAAACGGAAACTAGAGATCCGCCATCGTCGTCGTCGGCGACTCGCCGGCGAGGCTCCATTAAGTCATTTACCATTAAAGCGAAGTGGTGAGAAAAGAGAATGGTCGGGCAGACAGAGAGAAAGAGAGGGAGCCCACGGAGTTAAGTCGTCGTTCAACTTTCTCGAGAATCCTTCATATAGACGTGCCATTTTCCGGCTCGGTGATGCCCTTATCCTGGCTTCCTGGACGCGTGACCTGGATCGCGAACGACATCCACCGCGTCACCCGCAGATTTCTCGGCTACCGGTCTTATATACCATATACCTGCCCAACAACTCCTATAAGAACCGCGCAAATCGGCATCCGGTACGTTGGCCTTTTCAATAAGTTTGCAAAGTTTGTCGATTGACCTACCAATATTGCTTCCAATATGACCAATTCGAAAGATTGGATTCTATTCCAGTTTTCCCTAGACATCGGATCTACTTTTCCAAGATACCTTTCGGTAGGATGTAAAGCAGGGTCGTCGGACGGATTTACGCGAGAAAAGAAATAATACTTATGAAATCTCGCAGCTCGGCCTGTTACTAATGCACCGGACGGTTTCGCGTCGCTGATGGATGTCGAAACACTATCAAATATGTATTATTTCGAGGGCCATAACGTGAAAGCTTTTTCAGTCGGGGGTTCAACGTCTGAGCTGTTACTACACCAGTGGATAAAATTCTCTTGGGCCCAGAGGTTGTACCATCTGGCAGTACTCTCCGCGTAGTTGATGGAACGTTAGCTCACAGCACCCTGGAGAATGTAGGACGAAAGTAAAACACCCAACCCCCTTCCTTCCCGTCCTCCTTCACCTCCCCCTCGCACTATGCCGCTTAGCTTGCGCGAAGCTTTCATTAAGTAATTTACTATTAACGAGAAGTGGGCGAAAGGCGAGGAAGGTTGGCGGAGAGGAGCGGTGTAGGATAGACTATCGTCGTCGAGCCACGGCCTCTATCTGCACAGGCAGGAGGAAAAGCAGAAGCGCTGTGTTATATAGCCACGGGCTCCAACTTTCCGCGAGAGAATTCATGGAGACAGTTCAACTTTCCGAGTCAGCGGCATTCAGAACGTATTATTTTGCTTGGGCCCAGGTTGAACTCAACGTCTTCTCCGGTGCTTCGTTAAGTTTTACCTTGTTTCGAAACAGCTTCACCGTGCAACTTGCGTGTTATCGATGTGTATAGCTTTGTGAGACTTTGGATTATTCGCTGCTTCGTTACACTCGGGGGTAGAGGCTGGCGAATTCGACCGGGGGTGCTGTTACGTGTGGCAAAAGCAATGTTTGGATGATTGAAAGGAAGAATCAGTTCATCGAAGTGAACTTTCCTTCTATCGACCGGGTATTCCGTTCTCCGACCTTTACCGCACATTTACTTTACCAACCGCCTTTTCGAGTGTTTAATATCTCCCTCTTGTGCATTTTGAGCTTGGCTTTATTGTCGAATTTTTTGTGACTTAAAAAAAACTGTGGTTCTTCATACGGATCAGATGAGATGAGAGTAGAATGGCGGGAGGTGGGTTTATTGCTCTTTTATCTCAATAGAACGTTCTGCCGTCTCCACTGAGCCGCGCACAAGGCTTTGATCCCTCTCAAGTGGGGTATCCGAAGTACTTTCGAACTAGCGTATACGCGGCATGAAATGCAGGAGGTCTATGACGCTGGAGCCCGAGCGAAATGCGGAACGTAAAGAGGAATCACGACCCGTTGGTATGACTCGCACAGCATGGCAGCCTAATTCCCATTAGAGGCTCGGTGTTCTTATTCAGAATCTTGAAGCCGGCAGTATTAGACGCCAGCGAAGGCAGTGCTCAAACTTCCGAAAATGGAGAAACCCGAGTTCGACCTCTGTCTCTTCCTCCACTTCACCCTCTTCCTCGGCAGCGATAACGAAAGGAAAAGCTCAAGAGTGAGACATTCGAAGTTCACCATCAAGAGTGCCAATTATCTAAAAGGCTTTTCGGTAAAGTCCCACAATCCAGGTCGTCCTTTCATCTCCCTCTCACCCCGCCCTTCTCCTCCATACCCTCGCCGAGCCGCCCTTCCCCCGCTCGGTCCTTCGTGAAATTATCTTCCATTTATCGGCCAACGAGATCGATAAATTTCGTCTAAGCAAATCCAGCCTCGGGACCCGGGTCGTTCGGGAGCCGTGGGGAAGCGCCGAAACAAGAATCGCCAAAAGCGCTGGAGAAGCGCCCGACTTGCCAGAGGCAATAGCAGGAGCGCTGCGAAAGCCGCGCTAAAGTCCCGGTCATGAAGTATCCGAGCCAGCACTCTGCGTTCTGGTCCTATAGAGGAGGTGGCAGTGTTCTTCAGCAGCAAGCAACGGTGTTCCACATCGAAACACGGTTGCCGCCAACCGGCCGACCTCAACTCTCCTGAGCTTCCGGTACAAACTCTGTATCTCCAGCTTCAACTCGCTCCAAGGCTATATAACGTTGCACCCTTTAAATCTGGAAGGTAAAGGTGAAACTATGAGATAGTGGCCGCGGCCTTGCCCCCTCCACCCCGCCAGCCATTCTCTCACTCTTCGTGGCTGCCTCTTGTGCCTCCATTTAGTCATTTACTATTTATGCAAAGCGGTGAGTGGTTGCCCGCGCACGAAAGACGTTGCGGCCCCGCGTCTTTCGACGTTCCCGGCAGTTTGTCTTCTCCTCTCTCCTCCTGCCCGGCATCAACGCTCTATACGATACTTACCTTTCCTTCCCCCCAACCCATCTTCCTCCTCAGCTGCACTATCTCCACTTCGGGTTACCGCTCCCCCCGGCCCTCCCAGCCCTCCTTACTCTTTGCCGTTCTACCCCTCACCCCGTTCATCCATTATCCTGGCACCGCACCACCCCCACCCTTCCCCCCCTTCCATCACCTCGTTCCCAGTCTCGTTTCTCACTCCCGGAAGAGACACACACACACACCCGAGGAGCCACTCTCACCGACTAAAAAATCTCTTTCTGTCCGGAGCTCTGTCTCCGTTCCGCCACAGGGATATCCGGTGGCTGGGGAGAAGAGAAGCTTGAACTCTCCCGAGAGCGAACCGGATGCAGGTCCCGAACGGAGACGACCAAGGACCTAGGCTGGAGCGAAGACGTGTGTGTGTGTGTGTGTGCGTGTGTGACGCAAGACGAAAGGAAGAAATGAACGAAAGCGAGAGAATAGATGCATGGGGCATCAGGTGTGAGAAAACGGGGAATAAAATGAGGATGAGGGATAAAAGCGAAGAAAAAAAAGAACCGTGGGAATAAGATAGAACGAGGGAGAGGGGGTTGGAGGTTGGTAGAAAAAGGGTAAAGAAAATCCGGGATTCGCGGAGCCGTGGGACGAAGGCAATCTGCATTTTGTCAAACTATCGCGACAAACTTGGGGGTTCGCTGAGGAGGGAAGGAAATAGAGAATGGTGTGGGAGAGGGAGAGAGGGAGAGAGAGAGAGCGGAATGTCGTGTGCAGGATAGAAAATGAGGGTAAGAGGTCGAAGGCGGGGGAGGAAGTGGTTCGGGGGCTTGTGCCTGAGCGGTACACGCGAGGTACTCGTGGGATTCTGGGACCGACGGAGAACTTGAAGCAGCTCCCCAGCGTGCTGTCAGCTAAACCCTTCACGTAGCTCTCGAGGTACTATCCGGAAACACGGTGGGAAAGAAACGTAACGAATACTCCCCGCTCCGCGTGTACCTACATGGGTATACCAGCCTGGCAGTATCCATCACCGTAGATCTTCTATGAGGAGTCGTGTATTAAAGAAGCTAAATTAAAATTTGGCAGAAAAAACGAAAGGGAGAAAACGAGACTGAAAAGTTGTTAATCCGCAAAAAGCGCACAGACTGGAAATAATTTTACGGACTGATGAAAAGTCTCCGAGCATGCACCCGATGTCTGAAGCATGGCTATCCTTGCGAGAAGGGTGTTAAAAAAATGTATTTAAAAAAAATTCTTCATGCACTCCGATGGGCATTCGACGTTAATCGAGCGATCTTTTGGGGATCGAGACTTTAATTAAATGGGAGATGCAAGAATTCGCGACGTCGCACCGAGCACTCTTGTTCGACGGCCAAAGACCGAAGTCGGGCGAGGGCTTTTGGTACTTTGCACGCGAGGCTTGATTGGAGGAGGACAAGCGTTGCTTCACAAAAGCAAATTTGATTGCCGATTCAACAGCGTCATAAAGTGCGACATACCATCGGCTCGCGCCACAAGACGATCCCTGCGGTGCACTCGCAATGAAATCTTATGTCGGAGATTAATACAGGCCGTCGATAAATCGAGCAATTCGAATATCGTTGGGGAGTTGGGCCGAGCGGATTTTATTATTTCATAACGTCAGCCGCACAAAGACGACGTTTAACCGGCAAAGTTCGAGGAGTAGCCGATCAATAGGATTACTCTGTAAATTTAATGAAGCCCGAACGGCGGTTCGAGCCTCGTCGGATCGGGGAAGCTCCTCGAGTACCCAAACCGCCCCGTGACAATTATAACAATTCCCGTCCCGACCGAGAGTGCAATCCTCCCTCTCGCCCTCTCCAGTTTCGAAATCGTCAGGGGTCGATAGGTGCGATTTCGGCGGAACGGATATGGTAGAACGATATCCAGAAATCCGTGGTCTAATCATGCCTCTGCCGCGGGAGAGCATTTTAGTTGGTTCGGTTGTACGCCTTTACCGGGGGGGAACTCTCTCGCGTGCTCCTCCCAGGTTTGAAATTAGAGTCGGGAACATTCGAACGAAATATAATTTAACTTAATACTCCTACCGTCTCTCTCACCCTCTCCCGTTACATCAGTCCCGATTTGCCTATTCGATATTACTCAACTGATTGGAAATACTCGAAGTTTCGGGGAATCGTCGGTATCGATTGTGATGGAAATGCACATACGGACACACACACGTGTACAGTATTATACATCGAAGGATACACACGTTGAATTAAATTGAAAGCAAATGCCTGACCGAGCTATTCGCCACGTAGAGCAAACTAATATACTTGGCAATTAGAATTTTCGATCGCGGTACGGGATGAAAGGCGGAGGGATGGCAGAGTGATAATGCGGGAATTGATGTGAATCCGAAATAGCGTGGAGAGACGGCGTTTTCGATAGAAAATCCACGAACGGATCAATATTGCCAGTCCGTGGGTTTCGCGGATACAGAGCGACGGTGTGGTAACCAATCGGAGCGTGATGATCACAGCCCGGAGTTAATTGCGAATCTGAATCCTTTTGCCGGTTGCCATGCGGCGCGTCCCTTCTGGATCGATTCATCGCCCACGTTCTTTCTTTCGTTACTTTCTTTCGTCCGACAAGAGGCACACTCAACGTAACCACTACGCTGCAGTTTGCCTCTCGCGTGTGCTAAAATTCGATCTCGCAGTTCGTCCTATATTCACCGACGGTATTGTGTGCGGGACATTGCGCCCGGGCGGTTAGCCATTCTTCGCGTAGGGCACGCTGGCGGTCTCGAAAATGCAGTGGTAACGGCCTCCTGTGCCGAACACCGCGGAGACGGGGGCAAAATGGGGTAGCATAAAATCTTACGAAACATCCGCTCGAACACAGGAATGACTGGGGTAAAAATGCGACAGCGACAGCGACGTCGCTTCTCGTATCGAGGGTTAAATCTTAACGGCCTGTATTTCTTAGGCAGTCCATTTTACCTCGATCTCCACTGTACCAAAGCATAGATACATAGTCACGAGCTGTCGCTGGGTTTATTATGTACGTTGCGTTAGCTTGCGGTATGTACGTATAGTGCATGTACTTCAGAGGGTATAAGACCATGCTTTGCCGCTTCACATGATACGTGGTGCGTTCCGTGCTTGCGCAAGCCTATTTTACGTTCCATACGCCGACGATATCGGCAGGCATATCAAAACCCGAGGATCCTTGCGCGTAGAGCGCTCCTCCGTTCCTCTCCGCCTCTCTCCTGTCCCCTCGTCATGTACAAGCGTACGATGTGGTACTTGTAACATTATACACCATCCATCTACCCTCAATATGATATAGAGCCTCAAGGTACAATGGTGTAACGTCGGATACCCATCGACAACGTTAATTGCATCGTCGATGTTACTGGCCGACTACTGCAGCCACTGTTTCCATCGAGTCTATCGATTACACTCGAGGGTTATTCTCTCGCCCCCTAACCGACGTGTGCCCGAGCCACGGCGTTGATGAGAGGCGCATCAATTTTACGGCGATAGCTCTCTCACCGTCGAGGGAATACATACTGTATGTGCACCATACTTCGAGAACGCAAGATTAAGGGGTTATAGCGACGAGTCCCGTAGAAAAAGACTTTCAAAAATGACGGACGGGGTAAAATAATTTTCTAAAAAGATGTGGGAATGGTCATCATATTTCGTTATACATTATCGGTGCGTTTCGAAGAAAAACCCGACGGGGAGCTTGACAATTTTTATTTGAATTTAATTTTTGACACATTGCGCATTTATTAAAATTTCTTTTCGGCGTAATCTTTCACGGCGAAAGTATCTCAATATTCGACCTCCTTCGCGGTGCTCGCTCACGCGTTTGATGGTTTAATTAGCGTGCGAGTATGGAGTTAACCGTTGCCAATTATGCGGTTCATATATTTTCCGCCTCACTGTAATCACCCTTACTTTTTTATATATATTTTTTTATTGCCGCGACCTCTTTTCTCAACACGCCTTCGAGGAGTTTGCGAAGAGCATTGCAGTGCTGCAACCCGGGTCGTGTGCATCGCTAGATTTCAACGTTGAAAATTAACTCGGCACATGTATGTATAAACGCATGAGCGATAACCTCCTTCGGATTTATCAGAAAATCTAACGGCCGAGCGACACGCAATACTTTCGTTCCTCGATATATATGCGGCAGGGCTGCAATTTTCCTCCCTCGCATTACACAGTTCTGTCGGTGGAGCAAAGTATCGGTTGACCCACCTCCTCCCGTGCGGTTCTCCATATACCCGAGCTTCACATCTCATTCGTCCCGGAGTCACGACTCGCGCTTAATTAAACCAGCTGGAATAAAAAAAATCGTTCACTACCGTCGAATTTCGCTGCTTCAGCAACGTATCGCAAAAATTTGATTCGTCAACCGGCAAAAACTAATACGATTTATCATAAAATACAGAAAACAGAAAATATTCATAACGAACAAAGTTTATCGATAGATAATTAATTAATCAATCCGTTAAATGAATTATTTATCATATCCATCACGCACCCCTTCCGTCGTATTTAATCAAACTACAAACCCCCGGCATCGATCAATCAACGACGTCATATTCTGTAATTCATCTATAAAAATGAAAAATTTCATTATACGTATTTTTATATTCTCTCCAATTCACGGACGCACCAAAGTTATTCTATTGATTTTGTTAGAAAACAAACAAATTGCAGCCTCTCCGTTTTTTTTTCTTTTCTAAAACTTCCTCCGATAGTATAATTCGTATCTCTGTTCGAACAGAGGTATGCATTTTTTCCCGGGTAGAATTTCCCGTTCCGAGCGCCCGCATGTTTTTTTTTTTTTTTTTTTTTTTTTTTTTCACCTAGCGAAGTACGCACGCTCCCCTAAGCGCGACAATCAGCATACGCGTCAGCGACGTGTCAGAAAGCGGGACCTCGCGAGTCACGCTTCGCGAAACAGCACCAAGTTGGGTAGTTTTCGAGGTTAATCTCGAGTATCGGTTGGTGGGACGGAAAACACCGGTGGTTATTCGTCGGTAGCCGATATCGGGCGAAACTGGATAAGCCGGATGGCGCGTACGTCAGTTCGTCGCCGGATAGAATTCCCCTCGGCGAACAAAAAACGCGCGCCGCACAGCGCAAAAATCTCCCCAGGCAGATTTTCCTCGCTTGATGAGAAAAATACACCGAACGGATATATTTACGCTCGCCACTATCGCTCGAAAACCCTTTGGCCCTGCCAGCGCCACTCGGAATTCTCGAATAGCAAAGAGCAAACCTAGCGCGATCCAGAAGGCGTGTATCCCGGATCTTCGAACCGGAAGCTACCTTGATATTTCGCAAAGCTTCGGTGTACCTTTCGAATCATGTGTGTTTACTATAGTTCGCCGTTCGCTGTGGGCGAAATGTATCCGAACCCGTTTTCACGGACGTGTACGAGCTGCGGTAGGGTAGAAGCCCGCTTACACGAGGTAATGTGGTGAGAGCGTACGTTGGATAAGTGAAATCTCGGATAACACGAATAACATACACAATTCAAACTTGTACACTAAAAAAAAGATCGCTTGCGGGCTGCCGGAGAATTTGTTTTTATTTCAATTCTTACAATTCCATATGATACTGAAACAACGACGGCACGACTGTCAAGGTGGCATGTTATCGTTTCAATTCCGTACGGAGTTGTAAGAATTGTGAATGTAGAATTGAGATAAGAATTTTTTTCTTTGGCGGCCGCAAGCGAATTTTACTTGAGCCATTGATATTTTTTTCAGTGTCATACTACTACATATATTTTTTAAATAACAGACCATCTCATATAAACGTTAACTTTATTAGTTAATTTAGTTATTTTTTAAATATAATTATAATTTAGTTAATGTTGTATTTGCAGCTCGCAATATAAGGACGCAGCAAAGTTGTACAAGTTTAAGCGATTACGCAACAAAGTACGCTTTACCGACTACTCCGCGCGTGGACATTGCTGCTTTATTCGTTTTATTCGAGTTTTCCGTATTATCCGAGCCTACGCCTCGACTAACGAGGATGATTGGGTAAGTTGGGTGCTTCGAAAAATACGTCAATCGCCAAGATTCGAATCGAAGTTAGTCGGTTCCTAAGTAAGAGCGCTAACCACTCCACAAACGTAATCCATACTTTTCCATCATTCGAGCTCTCTACATATACGCAATGCTGGACCGTCACAGATGTGAGCAAATGTTTCCCCTCGCCGGAACTTAGATGCAAATGAAACAACGTTTTTTTACGCTTGGAAAAACATACCGCGCGACAAGTTACGGAATTTTCATAGATTCTGCCCAACCGTGCGGAATGACGTTTCGCGCGAGGCGATGCAAATTATGGTCGAGAAATGATGGTTCCCGGGGCAATTTCCCTCGCTCGATGAGGAAAACACACCGAACTGATATATTTACGCTCGACCATTTGCCCAGAAAGCCTTTGACCCTCCCAGCGCGCCCTGGGGATTTCCGAATGGCAAACAACAAATACAGCCCGATCGGTTTTCCTCCGCACGCGATCCAGAGGGCCGTGTATCCCGGATCTTCGCACCGGCTACCTTTACATTTCGCAAAACCCGTATATTTCCGTGTATCTTTCGAGTCATGTGTCTCCACTATAGTTCGCCAAAGTACCCAGACACCCGTTATCACGGATGCGTACGTGCTGCACTACGAGTCACGCGTGAAGATATGAGAAAATATTTCGCCTCGCCGGAACTTATACACAATTGAGACAGCATTTTTTTACGCTCGGGGAAACATATCGCGCGACGAGTTACGGAATTTTCATAGATTCCGCGCAACCGTGCGGAGTGACGTTTTGCGCGAGGCGATGCAAATTATGATCGCTGAAACGTGCGACGTTCGCGTCGCCTCGTGCAATTCTCGCGGAGACGCGACGCTGCGAGGTTTTCGCTGTCGTCTGTTTGTCGACGAAGCTCGGGACGATGTTAACGCGACTGCCGTCAGCGGGTACGAAAATTCGGTCAGTTTCAAGGAACACTCTTGGAGGGGCTCTCGCTCTCATCGTCGAGGGTCGCATAATTTTGCGAATAGATGGAGTCTTTCGTCTGGCGGCTATACATATTTACACCTAACAAGCAAGTGCCGAGGGTGGCACAGAGGTGGATAATAGTGAGGTGAACTTTACTCACCTATCGTATATGTGTGAGTCAGTATATTTAGCGCCGAGAAACTCCAGACCACATCACACGACTGTGCGGCCCTCCTGCACAGCGCATTGCACGGCGACGGTCGTTGACTCACGGCGTTGCGCAAGCAGTCTCGCAATTAGTCTAACAATTAGTCGCACTTAATTCACGAGAGTGATATATACACATAGATATATATATGTATATATGTATATACATATATATGCATGTAATACTCGAACGACCCCAGACTCGGTGCGCTGCAGCGCTGACGTCACGACCCGCTCGGTTAAGATGACTCTTAGTCACCGCATGGTCGAGGATCAACGCTGGACCAACGGAGATTTAGCCGGGATGCTGCAAACATTTGTTTTATAAGGTAAAGGACCCAGTTTATGACACGGACCCAGTTTGTGACAGGGATATCTCTAGCATAGTCGGCTCCGCCCCACCATTTGATTTGAAGCCAATGGGTAGCGGGCGTTCGGGGGCTCACAAACTGCGACTCTTGGTCCTCCTTGTTTATCCCTATGATTTTACGCGCTTAAAGTGAGAGAGCTACGTAGAAGTGTCATAAACTGGGTCCTTTACCCTGTCCAGGATTTCGACGGCTACGTTCGACCATTTCGGCGTTTCAAATGTGAAATAAAACGCGTACTTCCCTTCTTCTTCGTTTTATGTTTCGGCCACGAGGATGTTGGGTCTCTTTAGACATTTTTTTTTCATCTCATCTATCGATTCATTGCACTGATTTTCTGAGGATGTTGTGGCATTTTCCGTGTGAACATCTCCTCGGTGTTCTTTGAGGTTATCTCTATGCGCTAAATTTCTCTCCTTGGATTCTCATCCTTATAGTAAATACGGCGAGAATTAACTAATTCATTTAGTTCCTACATTTTTCCTCCGCCGCGTCGGTTGTCACTCACTCGAGTCTATTTGCTTATTTTTTCGACTCCTTCTGTCGGCGTTTTTTGCATCCAATACTGCGGTAAGAGTAGATTGAGTGGCAGAATCGTGGTCGGAGGAGGGGGCGAGAAGTGACAAAAATCATTTGCTCGAACCATTCTACACCGGTTTACAAGAAAAATACAAATGTGGACCGAGCGAAAGGTTTCGAATGTTCTCTCGTCGTTCCGATAAATGGCAGAATTAGATTACCTTCAATGCCCGCCAGTTTCTCGCCGGGTTTCTTTTTTGTTTTATTCTCTCCTTCCTGCCCGCTATCTGTCGTGAGTTTCGCGAAAAAAGGTTCTTTGCGGGGCACGTCCGTACGATTCTACGAGCGCCACAGGATGCGAAGCCGCGGGCGAGCCACCTGACCGTATCTCGGAAAACGTTCTGGTCTCCCGCTGTCTGAGCCCCGAGAGAAACAATAAAAGGCGGGAGAGAGAGAGGAATAAGAAGAGGAGGAAGAGGCAGGTCCGCGATCCATTGGTGTTCGGGCCGACGCACCCATCGGGCGCTCGTCAATCGGACGCCAAAGTGCCGAAGGCTGTCTTTCCCGATGTGCCTCAGGTTTTTCCTACCGTTCGAGGAGTCCGACGAAACGAAACCCGCCGGCTATCCGCAACATCCTCTTCCCCAGACCTTCCCACTTCCCTCGGGCTATATACACCCTTATATTTATTTTCCACCCTCTGTACGCATGGCACAACTTACTTTGACGTTTTATTACCGACCTAGCTTCAACCCCTGGCCGGTCGTCAATGAACAAAAAAAAGACCGAAAAGGACTCTTATAGTCCTCGTACGGAGGGAAATCGGTGTGATAACTCGTTGGGTTATCTTTCACTCGAACGATATGGTCGTATGCTTATATTATTACAGGAAGCTTTTATGCCCTTATGGAATTAGTCCACACTGATAAAAAAAATGTTGTTGACTGCACGATTCAACCAAATTACGATGTTCTCCCAAAATATTTTGGGTTTTAGTACGACAAACCATTTATTAAAGGAAAAGAGAGGACTGAGTTATTCACATTAAAAAATCAAAATTCGCACACGTTTTGGTTGATCGATCGTTGATCAAGCCAACTAAACTGGTGGATATTAATTTGAAGGAATAGAATGTCTCAACTGGTTTGGTGTTTCAACATTGATCATATTGTTGATTTACATACGTCCTATTTCGTTTAAATAAAGATTGGTCAACCTGACTAAATCTCCAGTCAACTAAATGCATTTATTTGAATCAACTGAATTTTTTTTTTCAGTACATTGACATTATTTTAGGCCCCTGCCCGAAACATTTGTGCCTCTGTCGATTTCATGGATATTGCATAAACATTACCTGCCTACTGCACTGCGAATTAACAGTTTGCGAAAAGCTTGGTCATTCTTTGTTCATCCTTTTTTTTACCGCAACCAGGTGAGTTTTAGAGCTCGAACTAGCGGTGCTTCAATTCAGGTCGGGGATGTGTGAGCGTATAGAGGCGCACGGATAGGCATGAGTGGGGCAAAACGGACTGTCGGTTTGAGACATTTTTCCTCCGGAGGGGACTTTTTTTTATACCTCGTGAAAAATTTGAAAAAGTGGTCCGATTTGCCCCGCTTACACCTATACGTGTACCCGCCGAGCCACGAACGGAAATTATCGTGAAACCACGAGGGCATGGTTTTTACTTCCGGTTTGGTACGAAAAATAATTGCCCGTCTATTCCCGCGCTCGTTTACGGTCGATCGGTTCGCTTGTAACCTCCTCTCCCCGTTCCTTCGGTTTGGCCATCCGGCGTAATTACCCGGAGCACTGGTTCGTCCACGGGCTTCTCTCGTTGCACCCTTTTCCCTCCCCTCATTACGTTACCCGAGTCCCATCAGCTTCACTTTGCCTCTACTGCTCGAGAAAAAAAAAAAACCTGAAATTCTCCGGCCATCCCCCTCACTTTTTTCCCTCCTCCCTTCTCCACCTTTATATTTTTACTTTTTTTCCACCCTCTATCGTGGCAATAAGTATGCACGCCGTGCTACTCGCATGATCTTTTTTCCACTCTTTTTTACTCCTCATCCGTGTTTTTTAATTTTTTTTATTTCCTCCCCTAGGTACCTCGTGCCTCTGAAGCACCGCCTGCTAGTTATCGTGATACGAGGATTTCTTATAAAAATGCGATATTCATAATATAATATCACCGAGATCGCCGATTCTTGGGATTTTTTTTTATTCATAGCATTCACCGTATACTTCGAATTTTTTAATGGTTCAGGAAAAATTAGTGGCGAAAAAATGTAAATAATATTTTCCCAACGCATGTAAGTAAAATCCCCGCTTCTCTTTCCTGTGAAGTCAGCGCAGAAAGACACTCTTTCGCATCACGTGCGAGAATGATACTGCGCATGCGTACAAATACAATACGGTCTTATTTCTTGTACTAGTGCGAGAAACTGCTCTTTGCCGCACACTTCCCAAAAATGAGAAACGCGATTTTCGTGAATTTGATCGGAAAAATTATCCGAATGGCAGATGCGTAGAAAGGAAAGTCCGGGCTCGTGTGAATGCCATTTTCACCCTCGTCAAGATCTCCCTTTCTACGCCCTTGCACAGTAAAAAAAGTTTGTACTTTTTACATCTTATTGTCCACAAACGTCCACATTTTTTTATTTGTTAATTTTCGGATCGCGCCATCCGGCTTCTAATTTTACAATCAAGAGTACAAACGAAAATTGTTAATAACATGGGAAATAAAAGGACAAGTTAGTATATTCAACCTTAATAAACGAGTTTGTCACTTATTTAACTAAATTATTTTTACGAACCTTCGTATTCCCATTTTACGAAATTATTAGTATGCCATGAAAATAACTATTTTTTCTTTTTAGGCAAAAATTTTGTATTCACTGGAAATAAAGGGTTAAAAATTGGAGTACGCTCACCTCGCAAGATGTGCTGTACGAAAACGATGGCCAAACATTATTCTCCATCGCCGTATTCTGGACGTATTGCGGGAGAGTGAGTGAATTTTGTCCACCGTTTTCGGTGATCGGCATGATAGTAGCGTTGTCGCGAGCGGAGTTATCTCGCGGCGTAATCGATTGCCGGCGATATCGGCGACGAGGGTGCGGGCGGATGTTGTTTTACGCAGAGGAATAAACAGGTATGCGTTGGAGGGAAAGCTATGCACGCTGCGTCGTTGGGTTTCTCTTGTAACGTCGGGGAACAAGCATCCGGGAAGCCTCCAGAGAGACAAACAAAGTACATAAAGCGGTCCGGGAAAGCCGGAGCTCGCGCATAGAACGCGTATCTGCGAGCCCGCGAGAGAGGGTATGAATTGCAAATTGTTCCGGGCTTGCGTTCCCACAGACACAATGCAGACACTGCCGCACCCCGTACGAGACCGAAAGCCCAGAGGTTTGTAACCAGCGTCCAACTTTCACCTTTCGGCCAATTCCCAGTTGGAAAACCGAGTCAGCGGCTGTTCTGTAACAAGTCATCAGCGTGTTCGTTCTCATTACACTTTCTTCAACCTCCCCCGCTCTGTCCTACCTTCTCGCGATGCAAAGTTGCACTCGACGCTCGGCTAATAATGCTAAAAATTACAGCAGGTCTCGAAAGCACGGGCGATCGAAAGTTTGCCCTTTATAATTGGGTCGTTTCCGGCATACTCGCGTCGGAGTACCGTTTGATACGCGTGAACTGCTCCAACGCAGTTAACGGAAGCATAAATGGACAGCAACAAAAATCTCCTTTGAAGTGAGATTATTTTTTTTTTTTTCGTCGTTGTGAAAATTACTAACAGCGACATGAACTTTGATGATCGCGTGGCTCTCATTTATACGAATTAGCGGTAACGTTTGACGCGGAAACAAATTTTAACCTTCCAACGAGGGCACCTAGCGCTTGCCTAGCGTATGCAACCGCCTAACAGAAATATTAACTAGTGGTAAAAAATTCTCAAAAAATTCACAGTTGATTACTATAATTTTTATTTTCTATTAATATTATATAATTTTTATATAATTATTATAGTAGTGGTAATAAACGACATTTATTGACCTCCCTTAGAGTGTTAGTTCTATTTTTTTGCACATTACAATGTCATAGGGTGGACCAAATGGCCATTGACCGAAGTCCTTCATCCTGGTTGTTCCCGATGCATTGGGCGAGACACTTTACAATTTGACTGACGATTGCAATTTCTTATTATTAGTTGAGAATAAATAGGTAAATAAATAATATTGCCTGTACATGCACACAGTAAAAAAAATTTGTACATTTAACAGACCTTTTTTGTCCACAAACGTCCACAATTATTTTGTTGATGACTTTACAAAAATATTTGTTAAATTGACAGACCTTTTTGTCAAATTAACAAGAAAACAATTATGGACATTTGTGGACAAGAAACGTTGGTACCTTTTTTGCTGTGTATGGTCCTAAATATTCGAGTAGTATTACCAAGTTCCTCTTTTAACAGGTTTAATATTTGGCTCAGAGATGTCGTCGGAAGTTTGTGTTTTCTGCGGATTCCCGAATGAATCGTGTTGGAATTAATATATTATTATTAATAAATGTTAATACATTTAAAAAACGTGAAAGGTTAGAACTACGGTTTTTAATCCTTTTTGCCGAGGATCCGAAGTGAGAACAAACAAAATCTAATGTTTTACTGCCAGCCTATACATACGCTTCGCTTTTCCTTTCGCCGCCGCGGGAGAAACAGGAGATCGTTTCTTACTTCTCGCTCGCTATAGATCTTGCTATCTTTGCACCATTTACGTTGTAGCGCATAGTTCGATAATGCAGCGGAACCTCCCGTGGATCTTGCGCAGTCCCGGCTACACAGCTGCTTACAACAGTTCGCGAACGAATATACACACTACGGGCGGACAATTCGTTACGGTCGATAGCGCAGTAAATAACCATTGGATTTACTGCGTTGCCGAACGAGAATATCGTCGAAATTCTCGCTCGCTCGCTTCGGCAGTAAAAGATTCCGCGTGGCTGGCGAAATTCGTTCTTCGACGCTCAGGAAGTTTGATTGTGGACATTTTTGCGAGCAACACTCCAAAAACAAACGGGCTTCACGCGCGTAATCGCGCGTCTAAACCATTTTCCGGTTTTATGGATGTTCAACATTTTCTATATTTTTTCAAACCGTAACTTTCTTTTTTTATGATATTGAAAAAATGGAACTCCTATTGCGATAAAGAAAAACACGATTTTCACCCCCGAAATCCTCTGTTAATGGTTACGCGTTCACTGACTGGTCCGTCCGTTTACTGGTCCGTCTCCTTTATTGTACGTGGCGATCCGTACGTCCGCACCACTGAAAAACAAAATTCAACCAACGAGGTTACGGTTTATCCCTCGGTGTTTGCCAATACAGTAATCGATTTCCACTCTCGCGCGCCTGCCGCGCCCGATAAACACTTCGATTTTCATCCTGCAATTGAACGATGAACGATTAAAGCCATCACAAGCTATCTGCGAGCTACGAGCGAACCGATATCGGTGCCGAAACTTTAATTTGTACTGCGTGTTTCATTTTTTTTTTTAGGTCACCATGACTAATTTTTTTTCCGCTAATGTAAGCCATCCGCGGAGCAAAATTATTAAATTGGAAACTGATAAAATTGAGTCTACAATAGAAACGCTCGTAGCTTAATTCCCTCGACTTAGGAAGGCAGTGGTGGGGATGATCTATGTATTAAAATTGCATGACATGACTGGAGCTGAGTTGTCTGGCCATTGAGTAAGCTAGGAAGGATTTCACGGTACCCGCTTCGGTCAGTTGGATTGATATTTCTACGGGCGTTTAGCTGCGTATGCCGACGGATCGTGCGTATGACAACAAAGGCCCGACATACGCTGCTATCGACAGGAGCGCGGTTTCTCTCAAAGCCCGCTATTGGCAGAGACGCGGGTTAACCAATCGACTGACCCAATCGATTACTTTATAACGATTTTTCATCGATATACTTTTATGATCAACAAATTAGCTCATCATTCATGAAATTCACTGAGCCCTCCACCAAACTGAAAGAACGATGCACGCCAGATTCACCAGCAGTATTCCCGATAAATCAGACATTAAATATTTCGGTAAATAAAAAAATCTAATCTAAACAAGAAATTTTTTGAAAATTAAAAACTGCTTTGGAAAATCTTCATAAGTTTGCAGAGGTACACCGAGGAGTCCGCCCAATGGATATTAGGCCCGGGTTAACCAAGCGACTGACCAATCGATTTTCCATCGATATACTTTTATGATCAATAAATTAGCTCATTATTCATGAAATTCCCTCCACCAAACTGTGGAACGAACACGCACGGCAGACGCACCAGCAATATTGTCGATAATTCAGACATTATACATTTTTCTGTGAATTAAAAAAAAATCATAAAATTATTGAAAATTAAAAACTGCCTCACAAAATCTTCATACGTTTAAGACATAGGTAAGGGAGAGCGGGACAAAATAGGCGAGTGGTGAAAACCGGGATAATGCGGCAAAACGAAATTTTCCAATAACATTTGGATGTTTGTGCTGGTGGTGAGTGGGGCAAAACGGGTTTGAAAATCCAAATGGGATATCCAAAAATTATATGAAAATTCGCCCTGTCCCATATTGCCTCGCTCACCGCAACACCGAGGAGTCCGCCCGGTGGATATTACTTGTCGAAGGCGAGCATTTCCAGGATTATCGAACGTCGAAGCTAATCGGCTTACAAGATATCGCACAACGATGCAGAATTCAGTGGACCGATTTGCTTCGACACAGATCGAGCCGAGTATCCGCTGCAGTTGAATGCGGGCTAAGCAGTAACGTCTTGCTACTCGTGCATCGGCTCATGCGTTACGTGTCCGACCGAACAGGGCTCTCACTACTTGAGCGCTTCTGCGAATCTCCGTCCCGGATATCCGCGGCCGAGCCGTCGTTCCATGCTTCCTCGACTGAAACCGCGAGAGCGACCGTAACGACGATTTCCGTCGCTTCCGCGCTATCCCGACTTCCATAAACCACGAATACCCACCAACATTCTTCGCCGCGCGCGAGAGCCTAGAGAAATATCGCTCGAAAGATACACGGGAGCTTTTGTCTCCCGGTAAGCTTCCCTCAATTCCGCAATCGTGGAAATATCCAATTTCTATCCCCCGATTACCTGGATATAACCGCATGGAGGCGGGGGCTTTTAGGAAGCGAGATCGTCTCGCCATATAACGGCTGATTTCGCAGGTACGCCCGAGAAAGACTCGAGGAAGTAACCGTCGGGCTGGTGAGGAAGAGGGGGCGAGGGAAGGGATGGCTTCTGTGCTATGCGATGTGATTTGAAATACGAACTCACTTGTCGAAAAATATGGGAGGCATCGGGGCCAGTGAAAGCTCGGAGATTCTCCTATCCGGAGAACGTGACGAGACGGGGTCGAAGGTGTGGGCCAGCCGAGGAGGGTCCAGGCCGTCCGGGCGTGGATGGAGGGAAAGACTAACAAAAATGACATATAGAAGAAAAAGAGCCGAGGCCGCGGAGGGAGAGGCGCAAGGATGAGGAGGGCGACCGCCGTTGGAGGACGAGAAGGATGGAAGTGAGCAGCGGGGAGAAAGCTCGGAGAGAATGGAGGAAGGGAGGAGGCGAGGACGATGGTCGAGGGATATAGAGAAGTTGGCAGAGAAGAGAAGAGTGGAAAAGCGCGGTAAGGGAGGGGTGGGCGCTATGGAGGACAGTCAGATATTACTATTCCGTCGGTGTAGTCTCCGGCTTATCCCGAGCTGCTCACTTCCATCCTTTCTTTCCTTCCGTTCGTCCCGTCCCCCTCTACTTTTTCGACGGATATATGTATACGGAAAAGAAAACGGATATGGTCCAAGGGACGGCAAGTGGAATGGTTCTGCCGACCTCGTCCACCCGCGCGCGCTTTCTCTCCTCTCGGTTTCTCAGCGGACCGAGAAGAACCGAGGGAGAGGGAGAGAAAGAGGTGGCTTTTAATTTATTTGACAAAGTTTGAGGCTCCTCGCGCGCGCGAGAAAGAGTGTGGATTCCACGGGAAGACGACCGGTTTCTGGCAAGTGGGACAGTCAGCCAGAGAGCGAATGAGAGAGATTGGAGAAAAAGTATATGTATACGTGTATATATGTATATATGTGTGCATTTGAGGAAAAGGGATAGGACACAAGGGTCGTAAGAATGGAAGGGGAATAGAGAGGGGTGCCTCGTAAATCTTTGCCTCACGGACGTACGAGAACTTCGGGATGCTCCTCTCTCAAACCCACCCCCACCCTTCCACCCCACCTCCGTTTTCTCCCGTCTCCCCTCCATGGGTTTTCTGCATTTTCCTCTATCTCATACCTCCCCGTGTCTACTTGAATTTTTCACCAACAAACTCCCTTTGTTTTCACGACTATCGTACTCGTGAGGAAAATACTACGAGAGTGGGATTTTTCTGCAACGCGTGGGCTTCCGGCCCCGACTCGGCGAACTCGCGCGCACGCTCGAGCGCGGATAAAGCTCTCGGGCTCTCCGATGTATCCGGGAACACGGGTCCATCGTAATTTAGATGCAGATTCTTTTTTTGTCTCGATCTCTCGGCCAAATGACTACAACCGAAGCAATTTTGACGATCGGACGAGAGTTTAAGCTGGTTTTTCGAAATATCTTATGATTCGAATAGGGTTCCGTGGTATCTTTCAATACCGTGCAGGAAAAAATAAGTTCTGGAAGCAAGTTCGAGTGGTGGTGGAAAACAGTTCAAAATAAACTATTATTATTATTAAAAAATTATTATATATATACTATTTAAAAAGAACAATAATAATAATAATACTGGTGCGGTGGTCTAGTAAGCGTGCTCGCCTCTAGGCCTAAGCATTGGAAGGTCGCCGGTTCAATCCACCATTTTGGTAGTTTCGCCGAGAATAAAAATGTGGGCGGGACGAAGCTCCGGATATATACATCGGTTACTCGCACGTAGTAATTCTAAGTGTCAGTGTCGTATATAGCTGTAGTCCATGTTTACATTGGGGGTGAAACGCGACGAAGCTCCGAAGCCAGGAATCGAACGTGAGACTGGCTGTATCGGCATAAGCTTTTCCTATGCCCATGGCAGAAATGTCATGGCAAATGCGATACAGAGGGAAAGTTGGATGCAGACGCAAGCGGGGGAAGTGGCTGAGACGTCAAAATCCAGGAAGGATATGCGAGGAAAAAGCAAAAACTAATAATAATAATAATAATAATAATAATAATAATAATAATAATAATAATAATAATAATAATAATAATAATAATAATAATAATAATAATAATAATAATAATAATAATAATAATAATAATAATAATAATAATAATAATAATAATAATAATAATAATAATAATAATAATAATAATAATAATAATTTCCGGATTTTTATCATTAGTGAAATAAGCGATTGATTTATGATAATTTTAACGAGATTCTCGCAAACGTCGTCACGAGCGAGTATTTCGCATATTTGCACAAAGTATCTGTCGAAACATTACGATTATAAATAACGCGCGCGCGTGATAATATTCGAGGTATTCCACAGAATGGATTGGAAAAAGCGGCAAATCCCTCGCGATAGTTCGCTCTTATATATAAAAGAAGGAAAAAAGGCCAGAGAAAGCTGCTGAGGGCGAGAACGGAAGTTTGCGTGTTCGTGCAGCGGCCGTTTTCGATTGGACAGAATCCGTGACTAGCTCTCTTTCTCTCCGTTTCTCTCTCGGGTGGCGCGGCGAGGATCCACTCATAAATTTGCCATTCTTAGACGTATATTCCAATGGGACGTATCGATTGGCAAGTATCCCAGAAGCGTTACGAGAGCCAGGAGATTTTTCCATCTCCCTCCTTCGCCGCTCTCTCGCTCTATCGTCGAGCTATTCACTGGCGGGTCGCGCTCGTTTCATGACAAACCTTATACCGATCATATCTCGGATATCGCGAAAACTTTTAGTAAAACTTTGTTCAACAATCGAGTGCAGCCCGTAGCGGCTCTGGCGTTAGTGGTGGGGGAAGAGGAAGGCTCCCTCACTCTTACGTCGATCTCTCCTCTCCCTCTTCGTGACTCCTTGAACTTATCTCATTTACTCCGAAATTCGATAATAATAGATTCCCGACTTTCTTCCATTTAGTTTAATTACAGAGTCCGAGAGAAGACGAGCCCTCCATTCTATTCCATTCTCGAGTGTTTCTGTATTATCGATCTCGCCAATCTTCCTCGGCAATTGATCGCTTCAAATTCGAGCCCGACAAAGGATGTACTGTGAAAACGATTGGTGGAACTTCTTCAAACACCAGCGATTACTCGGATGCGATGCATTATATGACCCTGAAGACATCTGCATGAGACTAAATTTCGTCAAGTTACAACTGGTATGTTTTGCATCGCACAAACTAAAGCTGTCCATTGACAGACACTTGTCGACGATGAAATTTGATGTCGTGCAGATGTCTTCAGGGTCATCGCATTATTCGTATATGGATTATGCAAAATTGGGAATGCAGCGATTTTTTTTTTGGGTGTATAGAATAATCGATTCATCGAACTTTTTTTTCAAACACGGATAATTATTCAGCTGCAAGGGATTATTTAAATGTCGATACTAAACGAGGCACTGGCTCGAAATAGGTATATCTTGCACATCGGGTCACAGCTGTGATCGAATAGGATATTTATTTGTAATCCGGAAAGCCCCGGGTTTCAGTGTAATGCCCTCCGAGTGAAGCGCATGTTCGGTCATTGTTTTTATATTTAATACTTTACTGATTAAACGAACTTATCTGTAAGTGAATTTCTATCATAATTGTATGTAGCGCCTCTTCCGAAAAGACCATCCTGTAGTAATCCCACTTCACGCCAGTGTTACCACATGTTCAAAGTTAATCTAGAAACTTTTGGTCTCTGTCGTTGGTGTGTCGGTCTGAAAGATCATTTCTTCAAAGTATTGGTCGCGATCTTCTGAGTCCACCTCTGTATGTACAGAGATAGGTTACATATAGGTGGAGCTCATCTTTTCGGAAGAGGCGCAAATTACAACAGAGCTTCTGGTGGCTCGCGCGCTCGCTTGAAGAGTCGCTAAAAGACTTAAAATAATCAAAGCCTGGGCAAGAGCCCAAGGGATAATCAGGACCTGGGCAGGAGGTCCTCGGACTTACGCCCTTGCAATTATAAGCTGCACTTAATGGACTTAAGGGTCTTAGAATAATAAAGCCTTAAGTGGTCCCATCCTTTAGAATAATTAAGCCAAGGCAGCCCCCCTGAGTGGAGTTCTTCGGGGCAAACCTCTCCCCAGGGTTGCCCGGAGCGACCCCCTCTCTCCGGTTACCCAGGGCGACCTCTTGACCGGGCACCCCCAATATGGACTGGAATAATAAGGGCAGAAGGCCATAAAATAGGGGACTTAAGTCTTAAGTAAGTGCAATTCTAAGCCCGTCTTAATGGACGTATGGCCTTATTATCGCAAGGGCCCAACGCTTTTAAAGGGACTTCGAATGACAATAACCTAAGTCTCACCCCCTCCGAACAACTCCACTTCCCACCCATTCCACTGAAATTCTTGTACACAGCGGCGTTTAAATGAGACTTAGAACTTAATGTACTTATACCCTTATTACTATAAGTCCTTTTAATGCATTTAGAACAATAAGGGCTTCAGTTCCCTTCGCTCCCCTCGCGCCCTCCTCGTCGATTCTTTTACGCCGGCGACAGCGCTGGGACTTTTATATAGTATCGGGAGATATATACTGTTATTTTCGTTAACCAATAATTATTTTAATATTGACGATTCATAATTGAGAACCGAGTGTTTTTTTTCTTGGGGTATATATAGTCAAAATAATTCATAGAACTTTTTTCAAATACGAACAATTATTCAGTATGCGACGAATTATTTAAATATCGATGATACAATATCGAGAACGAGGTTTTTTTTTTTTTTTCTTTTTATTTCAATTTTTTTTCTGCATCGTCGCTCGCTCGAAATAGTTATATCTCGCACGTCGGGTCGCAGCTGTGATCGAGTAGGATGTTTATTCGAAATCCGGAAAGCCCCGGGTTTCGGTGTACTGCTGGTCGGGTGAAGCGCATGTTCGGTCATTATCACTGTTAGCTTTTCTTCGTCCCAGCGAGCGAGTCGCTAACGACTGCACTCCGCTCGGTCGTTCGGTTCTGTCCTCGATCCTGCAAGCTCTCAAGCCCTAGCTCTCTCGTACCCCTACACGTGTGTGTGATGTACGAGAGTTGCACCGGCCTATTAGAGCACGAACAGTGCATGCACTCGATGTACACAGTGTTTCTCACACGCGGTGAGAGATGCCTCTATCTCTGTAGACTACACATGCAGATCCGTGCAGTCATACAACACGTTCGGCGCGACATACATGTCGTTCGATGGATCGTGTCATTGTCGAAATGTCATTGGTGCGACGAAAGACAGAAAACATAACTATCCTCGTCTGTCTCTCGCAGCGCGTCGCGTTATATATATTCGGGAGCTCAATCAATGATTTCGCGGCAATGCCAACGATGTCACCGGGGAGAATGATCGGGAAACGAGAGTGGGGAACGATGTGCAAATTCTTTTTTGTCTCGAGAGGAATTTTCTGTTCCGGTTAAGAAGTGCTCGGACGTGTGGCTATCGCACGTAGTGGTCGAACGCTTCCGACGACCAAAAAGTCCAAAGGAATATGCAGATGGCTTCCTCATTTATTACAATTTTATGCATAGCTTTCTCCACGAGAAAGTTCGTTGATCAGTTTTGGATTTCGCGTACAAGAAGCTACGCGCAAAATTGTAATAAATGCGGACGACATGTGAAAATTAGTTTGCATCAAATTGAAATGATCAAAATAAACCCCAAAATTTTTTGTAAAAAATGGCTAACTAAAATTTGCGTAACTCGTAATTGTAGGGTCTTTTTAATCTATTCTTCACCGCTGATTACAGAACTGTAAATTATTCTACTCCACGCATGATATTTGATTCAGAAACTCGAGTCAGATGTAACAAAATGTTTTTACGGAAAATTCAACAGTTTCAAAATTTCATAACATTCAAACGACCAATCCATTTCTTCCCAAATTTAATACCAAACATTGTGCAGTGTTAATCTATTCACTTGCCAAATTTAAACTCAATACTTAAAATTTTTACTCGAACTACATCGTTTTTAGTGCATTAATAAGAATTAATATTCCATAAAATCGGACCGCTTGGACGGATTTCGACCAAATTCGATACCAAAGGTCTTTAATCAAAATATTATATTTGTATGCAGTTCTAGGACGATAGCTCAAAATTTACGCAAGTTAGAGCTACCACAGAGAATTTTCTAAAAATTCAAAATCGCGTAAAATCGCCAACAGGACGTCAGTTTTCATGAAAATTTCAAATACATGTCTCAAACTGTTTCCGAGTTACAGCCGTTTTAAAAGATTAAAATCCGCCACACACACACGCACACGCGCATGCGTAATCTTATACATCTTCGTGTCATTTAATTAACAAACCAGCGAACTAAACACAGTTCGTTCGTTCGATCTGGGTGACTTGACGAGTGGAATGCTTAGAGTCGACGGTACGGGTGTAATGCACATCGATGTTGCTTCGAAACAGAGAAAAAGCAGGATCGAAGAGTCCTCGCTAGCGTACAAAGGAATCCGCCCTCCCCCTGCAGTCCCGCCACCCCGCCCAAAACGTCCCATCTTATTCCTTAATTGTTTTCAGCGCACTTCATCCACTCTTTTGTCCGAGAGTGTTTTCTCTCCTTCGGTTCGTTCCAATCCATCGTATTCCCGTTGCAAGCCGCGCCCGAGCCATGATTCTTTCCCGGCTTTGCTTCTGCCCCGGATCTTCTTCATTCTCGCACCCTATTTTTTACTCTCTCTATTCCTTTCCCGTCGTCGTCGCTAAAGAATGAGGGGGCGGGAGGAGAATCGCGAATGGCGATTCTCCATCTGCTCGACTTGTCATCCAGGGTTTTTTTTAACTTTCTTTTTCTCTTCATTCTCCCGTGTCCATCCAAGAGTCTGCGGTTTCAATCTTCTCGGAATCATCCCTTACCGCTGTGCCACTCCAACCCTCAATAACTGCAATCCCTCTTTATTCCTATTTAATTGAGGCTGATCTGAATGCGAGATACCCCGTCTCGGATATACACCTATATATATATTATTTTTTTGTCGACTCGCGTTTTGTCCTGCCGAGGGGAATAACAGCCGGGCAAGGAAGCGATGACGGGATAAAGAGGAAGCGGATAGAACAAAATGAAATATCCCGACTCTCCGAGACAGCTGGATGACAGGATAGCGTCAACCCCGTCGCTCCCTTCCCGTCGCGAGAGAGGGACACTGCTCGTGCCGGTGCACATGATTCGGGGCATTTGTCAGGGTAATCCATTTATTTGTGTCGTTTATTCCCCGTCATTCTTTGCCCCGCTGTTTTCGCTTCCGTCGCTCTTTGTGTTCTTTTTTTTCCCAGCACGTATCTTCGCACGCTGCACATACTGCGGGACAGCGTACGCTTTTATTCCATACCCGAGAGATATCATTTGTGCCTTTCCGTCACGTACGGGATTAGAGTGACGAGCTTTCATTGTCGACGACTTTTGATATCGACGACATCCCTCGAACTCTTTCGGGTTTGCGAACGCTGTTGAATTTTGTTTTTTTTTCCGCTTCGTATGTCCTTGTTTCATTCGGAATACACTCTTAACGTGTTTGACAGACACGATCGATCGATCCATTATGCAATTTATAGAAAAACGAAATGTCCGATAAACGTAACGGAGTGTTTTTTTTTTTAACTCAAAGTAAATAGTCAAATTTTGCAACCGAGTTCTCCGGAAATTTCTCTAGAGTAGGCAAATACGATGAATTGCATACACAAGGAATGTATACGAGATCTTGTAAATATTCGCAGAATGACGTAGAATCGGTGTGGAGCAAAACGGACGACTTGCAGAAATTTTACGCGGAAGGTAAAACTAGAATTCGTGTCATCGATCAAACAGTACTGCGCAACAAATTTCAGCTCCAATGATTCATTTGTTGCGAAGATGTACCATGACATGGATCTCCGATGGGATTAAAATGTGTAAAAAAGTGATTTTAATAGGCACTTCCTACACGTAAGGAGCGACTGCCTAAAAAAAAGTCTCAGGCCGAATGGAGGAAAGATCCATTTTGCCCCCCCCCCCTCTCCCTCTTACAGGTACGCTACCGTGTGCAACCTATCTCTCGGATCGGCAAAGAGAAGCAAGCAGAGGTTGGTCTCATACCTCGTACCTTCCCGCGATGCCTCCCGCCATTACTAATACCACACTCTATACGTATACCTCGGCCGGTTCAACGTTGCAATCTCCGCATGTACGTACCTTAAGCCACACCACGTACACAGAGCTAAACTCCGGGCACGCACGGTGCCCACGCTCCTACGAGGATGGACTGATAAAGAGGCAAGCGCGAGCAAGATGGATGAGACGCGATAAGCACGGGCAGAGAAGACCGACTCGTCATGGAGGGATGATTCCACCCTCTCCTCGACGGTACCGCCCTAGCTGGTCCCGCTGCTGCTGCGTTGCGCCACCACAGCCACGCCACACGCCAAGCTCGACTCCTTTTCCATGCTTTTTCCATCCCCCGGCTTCAATACTCATCGTTCTTCTTCACCCCCCAAACACCCCTCTCCACCCCTCCTCCGTCTACTTTCCTTCTCGTCTACCCTTTTCTCCGTCTCTATCTCTGTTTATTCCTCGTTCGACTTTATCGCTTTTGCCCTCTTTCGTTTCCACCGTTCCACTCGTCTAAATTTCTACAACGTATCTCTCATTCTCTCCGCTTCTTTTTATCTTCACCCTTCGTCACTAACATGTCTCTCTCCGAATCGTGGAAAATCAAGCCCAGTCTCGTCCCCCCCCCCCCCCCCCGCCCTTCCCCGCTCTTCGAACCAATAAGAGGCTTAGGACACAAGGAGATTGGATTCTGATACTAAAGTTTCGATCTCATCGGGTACGGGAATTTGAAATTAAATTCGCTTCAATATTCTTGTCAAATTGGTAACGTGGAAATCAGCCGAGGGGAGAAGAGGGAGGTGGAGGAGGATGAGAGCCACCCCCGAGAACGGTTGATCGATCCGCCGAGTAAAAGGGGTTGGCAATGGCATCCGGAAAATGTTCCGAGGTTGACGACTACGAGGAAGACGGCGAGGATTACGATCGGGGGCGAGTCACTCTCGGTGCTGCTGGGCGCATTTAGCCGGACGCGGCCGTAGCTCGAGGGGCTGAAAAACCGGGGACGGCAGAGAGGATGAAAGAGAGGGAGGGAAAAATGCTAAACGGTGCAGGAAAAGAGAGCGCCTCCCGCTGTCCCACCGAGGAGAAACTACGGTACGAACCGGAAGATTAACGCCTCGAGGGTCAACTCTCCCCGCACATACAACCACCGGAAAGCCCTTCGCTCTACACTCTCGCAAACTCTCCGCGGAAGCCGCAATGACCTCTCGAAGAACGGTCTTCTTTTTTATACCCTTCGGGCTGCACCGACGTACAGCGATAGAAACGAAAATTCGTGGAATTCAAACAAATTTCGTGAATTTTTGTTCAATCCGTTATGGTTAACGCGATGATATGAAATGACAATAATATTAAGATACCAAAAGTATTGGATTGCTGAAATCTCATCATCTATTCATTTCATGGATGGTCTTGTCACGACTTGGGGGAAGATCACGGTATTTCATTTTTTTAAAAGTTTTATCTACGAAACTAAATTAGTAAATCATTGTTCACTAGTCGACGCATTAAAAAAAAATAATACATGGCAAAATAAGACCAAAACGAATTTTCATTTCTATGCAATGTTGAGTGATGCGCGTCTCTGTGGGATTCGCCTAGACACAAGATCTTGAAATGCATTAATATTGCACCGTACCGTTTCGTTGCATGCATCATTGCAAAAACGACAAGTTGGATGCATGTAATAAGATAGCGGAGAGCGTAAACTGCAGGAAACATCGAGAGAGTCTAATCCCGCGGTAGCTTGTTCGCCGTTAAGCAGGAAGAGCTCGTGTCGCCGATGTGCCGGGTTGAAACTGGGGAAAACCGTGTTGAGCGACATTCGGTTCCAGCAATAATGATCCAGTTTCTCGTTCGCCTTCGAGCCCCGTCCGTGCAACCCTTACCCTACGTATCCGCTCTTCTCTCCTCTCCCGACACGATGTACCCACTGTAGTCGATTCTATGCGGTGAACCATGGGTACGTCGAGACGTACAAGCGATGTTGAGAGCTCGATACCGAAAGCTCGAGGAAACAGATAAGGGTTGGTGTCTCCGTTCGCGTGTGTGTGTGTGCGTATACGCTTGTGCTCGCGGCAGAGAAACGAGGAACCGTATAATGCCTTACGCTGTTCAACCTCACCGCGTCTGCCTCAGGGCGATGTAGTAATGATATCATCATATTTCTCGTACGCGCTTCTGTTCAACAACGCGTTACGTCTCTGCTCACTGTGTGTTGTACACCCCATCTATCTTGTGCATACACATGCGAGCTATATTCGCTAGTGCACTGGAACCTCCGTCACGGATCGTGTAAAGCCGAGATATATGAAAGGCGAGATTCGTTTGGGAATCGCTGATGGAATTCGGCGCGTTACATCAGACCCGAACAGAACCCATCCAGGCCCCGATGTACCGCTCAAAAGTGTCTATCATCCTAGTGGCAGTGACACGCAGGAAGGGTACTGGCCCTGCGTGACACCGACACTAGGACAAGCTCCTAGCAGCGAGGCTTTCGTCACGATAATGATAACGCAAGAGATTCGCGCGATTCTCGTTGATACGCTTCTGTTGAACAACGCGTTACGTCTCTGTTAACTGTGTGTCCTACACCCCATCTATCTTGTGCATACACGTGCAAGCTATATTCGGGATTACACTCGAAACCCCGTCACGGATAGTGTAAAGTTGAGATACACGAAAGGCGAGATTCGTTTAGGAATCACTGATCGAATTCGGAGCGTTACATCGGACCCGGACAGGACCCAGCCAGGTCCCGATGTACCGCTCAAAAGTGCCTACCATCCTAGTGGAAGTGACACGCAGGACCGGTACCGGCCGTGGCCGTGTCAATACTGGCCCGATGTGACACTCACACGAGGACATGCTCCCAACGCGCAGGCTTTCGTGACCGATAATGGTAACGCTAGAGATTCTCGCGATTCTTGCGGATACCGAGAATCTATTCAATTGGTCACCATGCGTAGGCTATATTTGCGCACTTCGGGTTATTCGAACGAGTAATACGTACGAGCCTCTCGTGCGCTGTGGTATATCTCCGGTGACATCGGCGGTGCGCATGCTATTAGGGATCGACGAGTGGGCGTGATAGCGCGGTATAACGAGATGGGAATGTACAGACCGGGCACGGGAGGGGCGCGGGGGTTGGTGACGCAAGCCAAGCGCGTGAATTTAAGTGCGCAAACCGGAGCACGGACACGCAGGGGGCGAGGATACAAGAACTCGCGTGCATCGGTCTGCATTAGGAACGGATGCGTGTATGGTTCGCCTCGGCTATGCGTATTTATTCACTATATCGTTATCCCCCAGTACGTTTCGCGGTATACACGCGTACGCATAGCCGGCAGATAAATAAATTCCGCTCGTCGTGCAGACTCTGCCGGAGGGATCGAATCCAATATCGACGGTAATCAAACGCCCGGAATCACGCGAGCTCGCAACGGTTCATATAATACGTTTGTCGTATAGGCGTGAAATTGAGTTATCGAAATGCTAAAATATCCGATGATGAAAATGAGAACAATGGGTCACACGGAGAGGCGCAGGAAAACACGATATCGCAGTGAAAAATAGAAACGATTTCTGATTATAGTATTTCGATATGTTTGTACGTGCTGTTTTGATAACGCAATCGAGATGACTCCGTCGCCAATGATTTATGGGAAATTTGTTTTTACCTGGATATTATTAATATCGGGGAGATGGGGGCAAAGCGGGCACCGATCAAGACCGACACGGGGCAAAACGAACACCAAGTCTAAAAAGTCTAATTTTGTCTTGATGGATTTTTTATGATATGCCAAAATCTTTTTATCAATACATCACTTCCGGTCGAAAAATAAGATTTTCAGACCGGAAGTGACCTATTTCTGGTAAATCTCCAAAAATCTATATTTCCGTTTTATAAATTTCATAATCCACAAAAACCTGCTAGTATATAATACAATATACTTACTTATAAAAATGATTTCAATTCTACTTTCGATTTTTACAATTCCATATGATTTTAAAACAACGACGGCAAGACTGTCAAGATGACGTGTTATCGTTTCAATGCCGTTTGAAATTATAAGAATTGAAAGTAGAATAGTAATAACAATTTTTTTTTTCATTGGCAGCCCGCAATGGAATGTCACTTGAGTCATTGATATTTTTGTTTCGGTTCGTTCGTCCGTCGGTAAAATATATTTCAGCGCCGAACGAATGTCGCGCGATCCGCAGGAGTGGAAAAAATTGTCAATGCTCTTTTGTCCCTCGAATTCGATGTTTATTTCGCTATCTAGTAGAGAGCAGAGTTTAGTATCCATCGTGAAGCCCGATCGAGCGGGAGAACACAGAGCGATGGGAGGAGATGGGTCCGGAAGGAGCGAGCGAGGAGGAACGAGACGGGAGAGAAACGAGAAGGAAGCACGAAAGATGGGATACCTCGTTTTCGCCGTATTTCTACTCGGGATCGAGTTGACTCGGCAATTCCGTCACATCCCCCGGGACCACCGAGAGCGTACAGGAGACGACTATGTTCGATGTACTACCGAGACCATCGAGAAATTACGAGGTGAAACTCCAGTGGAAACCCGAGATTCTGCACGGGCGGCGAGTTTGGACGGCGAGACAACGGCCGTTATAAAAAATATCGGTAATATCGGAGCAATATCGATTGCGGCCCGGGTAAAAAAAAAAAAATCTTCACCGGTAATACCGAGGTAGGGGAGCAGATCGCTGGATCGTCGAACTAATCTAGACGTGGAATGACCAATTTGGGACAACGCTCGCTTGGTTGGTTCCCCGTTTGCGGGACGTATTAATTATTCTTTGGTGGAAGAGCCTTCACGAGCTAACTCGATTCCGTGTGTTTTCCTCCCATGGCGGCGTCGTAGTCCTGCAAGTTCACTTAGCAAAGTAATAAGTAATATCGGTAATGCGGTAGTACTTAGCGGGCAAGTAGTGTCCGCAGATTGGGGGTTGTAACGCTGTCGCTTTGGAAACTTCGGAGCGTCCACAGGTGGGCCAGTATCGGAAGGGCAAGTTTCGCGTTCACGGCAGTGGCCTTTATCCTCGCTCGAACGATCTTGGTGGTTGCAAACTGTCCGGTGACGGTGCACCGGCCGATATGCTGGCGAACGTCGGCCGAATCGGAGAAGATTCGCCGGGTGGCGTTGCCGGTGACTTTATGATCGTTATCGCAGGCATCGATGAACTTTGCGACAAAGTACGCCTGCCAGACCGAACACGAAGTAATGATAAATCATCTCTACCCGAAGGACCACAATTCGATCATCGTCGTAGAAACCCGCGCAACTTTACACGGCAACCGATCACCGATTCTCGATCAGTTTCATCGTTCCAATAAACAAAAAAAAAACTCTTGATGGCTTTCAATGGATCAAGCCGGTTGGTGATTGTCATTACACAATAAATGTTTTCATTATATTATATCGAACACGTATATATCGATCTAATATAATGTATCAGAAATAAAATAATGACACATTTATTTTTCGCCGATTATCGGACACAACAATTCTTCAGCTGTCAAATCTGAGGATCATTGGAGAAATATTGTAACGGTAGTTAACGTATCATTATTTATATTCAGCTTATATTGATAAACAAACATAGCTATTGTCAAAATGTATCAAGATCTATAGAACTCGGTGGGACGCGAAAGGAACTTTATCTTTTATATCGGAAATTGACGTGGTAACTTAATACACGCTCGTTATTCTCGATTGGTTTACCTTTCCGGCACCGGTCGTTGGATGGATAGTTAGCTTCGAAACTTTTCGGGTTCGGTCGATGCTGCGTCGACCCGTCAAAGTCCAGAGACTGCGATTTATACAAAATGCTCATTTTCCAAGAAAAAAGTCTCATCACAAATGCCTTCATTACACGGCAACTATTATACAATTGCCAATATTCCGTCGATCCGTCGTCCACCTCAGTAATGAATCTACCTTTCGAGCTCTCTGTCGGCTCTCCGTGTCGGAGACGAGGCTTCGTCGCGGTGTAAAATGACGTTACGATGCTTCGCACCTTAGTAAACATCTCGAGTGTAGTTCGACTAATGCTGAGTCAGGGAACCAGCTTATGCACCGTTGACGATCCCCAGGCTTGGGATGCGTTAATCTTCAAGGTTACCGGGCGAAGTAATCAAAGTTAATCACCAACGGGATAACGGACCGCTTGCAACCTCCAGCCGCTTTCCAACACTGGTAACGAGTTGCCGAAGGCTTAGTAAACTGTATGATCGCGTACTTATTTGCCTAATTAATAACGTTCCGCGTTGGCCAAAGGTGGTCGGGGGGGTAAGTGAGGAAGGGTGCGGAGTTTGGCAACTGGGTCAAACCACTGCGCCTTGAAACGACCTCGAGCCTCGCCCAAGTTCCCTTTTACTTCCCTTCGCGTCTCTCAGCTCTTATTGAATTATCGAACGCATGCTTGCATCGTTATGACATTCCGTGTCCCCGTGGGATACGCCGACTCCAATTCCTCCGCCCTCGTATCACGGAGACGCCGCCTCCAACAACTTTCGAAATATCACCGGGCCCTTTGTCGGTGCAGGACGGAAAGCTCCTTCGCAAAGTCAAGATGCTCTCGCAGAGCATAATTTCCGAGAATTTGCACTCGAGAGACCGCATGACTGCTACGGATGTCCTCAAAAGGTACGTCTCGAAAAGGACGTACTCGAATACTTGGTCCGACCTACCATCCATAGGGCAGTCTGAACTAAACTTTTAAGTCGCAGTATGCAGCCAACTCAGTTACATGAAAAAACAGACCCTTTGCGCGACGGTTCTGGTTTCGCTACGGTCATGTTTGATGACATTTTTTTTAACAATTAAAGATTCCATCCAAGGAATCAAAGTCTTGCGAGTTGTGATCTCTGACGAATACACTGGGAAAGAGTTTGTTCATTATTAACAAATCTCTTGTTGTATATGGCGTAACAAATATTCATTTATTGTCAACGAATTTTAGTTGATCTACATAATTTTTTTCTCATGCCCAAATGGTATGACAGTTTTTTTTGGGTCAATCAAATTTTGTTTGGCTCAACAAAAATCAGTTTACGGTAAACGAATTTCGCCATATCGAACTAAAGATTTGTTATTCGTCATCATTAAATAAAGTATATTCTCACAGTAGCGGGCAAGCTTAGGCTTGTGTATGAAGGGGCTGATCAACATCTCACGGCTAATTAACTATTCGACTGTGGGGTACAGGCCCATGGTGAATGACAATGCATGTCGTCCTTTGTCTTTACGCCGCTCCTGTGCGTTTCTACAAATAGTTACGCGCAAACGGATCCGATCGTCGCTTCCCTGACAAATCCTTTTCGTACTAATCAGGGAAACCGTGCCGTAGTAATTCTCTTTGACACGATCAGCGAGAGAGAGAACAGTCTTGGTTCTCCCGATGGCGCATGGATAATGCTGCACAGCGGAAACTCTTCATTATAATAACGTCGACAATGGAATTGGTATCCGGTCTTGGGCGATCTGTCCGGCATTTCCGGTACCTCCCCAGAGGCTCGAACGAGCTATCGGGCAGGCCCAAAGCCAACGTGTTCACTTCAAGCGAGCTAATATGTGCAGGATTTACAAAGCCATTCTCCAAGATAATAATATGGACCGGTAAGAGAAATTTAATCCTCAATGGCATATTAAACCCTTTGAGGTTTCCATTTCGCATCCACCTAATGGGCACTCTCGACCATAGAATGTAGGTCGGGGATTAATCTCAATTATAGTCCACAACAATGCTGTTGATCCGAGTGATGACAGTTCCGCGATATCCGAGAATAATTGCGATCCGGGGCAAAACGGCATACCTCTGTATCTCATCGTCAAGGCTGCAACTGATTTTTTTTTTGTTCGTCATGAGTACGGTGACAAATTCATTAAAAACAGCAAACATCTGTGGCTATTTCGTGATTCGTAATATAGAAAAAAAATGGAAGAATTTATTTGAATAAAGAATCATGGGAATAGAAGAATTATTAAAATTAATTTAAAATGCAGTATACTTTCGTCTGAGAGAGAAAGAAAGAGTACGGAACGAGAGTGCGAGGTGAATGAAAAAAAAGTTTCCTCTGCGAGGAAGCAAAAGGACTATTTACAATGAAGAAATCGTTTTCTGGTAAAGCGCTCAGTTAAAACGAGCTATTTTCACGTATTAACGCCAGCGTCTTGTTCCGTTTACTCTGGTACAGCTATTAACCCGGTCTGCTGAGAGTGGATAAGCCCGGGTGACGAGGGTGAATCTTTTAAGCCATGCTAAATCTAGAGCGCGAATTACAATTCGAGGTGGCCTCCCTCTTTTTTTTATTTTTATTGTTTTTACGATCTCTCTTATTTGTTGTTGTACTTCTACATCGGCTGCGAGTCTATTGTGCTCTCGGGGGTCGGATTACGGGACATTTATTATCGATCTCGTTAACACGTTGACATTCGTTGGCCAGCTATCCAGGAATGCTAAAGTTAAGCCAAGCTTACCTAAACTCACTATATATATATAAATATATGCATATATACGAAAAAGGAAAGTGACAAAGGTATCGGCGATACCATTTGGATAGGTCGAATAAGTGTAGAAAAATAGCTGATCGCGCATGATTTTCGATTGAATTTTCTCCAAACGATTCACCAACATAACGACAATAATAATTCTCAAAATTCATTGTTGAATCGAAATCGGTTATTTCACTGAAATAACCGAAAGCTCTGAGCGTATAATCTCGATGGAAAATATATCGGGTTGAGGACGGTGCGTTAGTAGCAAGTGAATTCTGGATTTCTCCTACACCCATAGATATATTTATATATATATATACTATATGTACCACTCCCCCCCCCTCTCCCCTTCTCTAACCCGGGCGGATGGAGTCGGTTATCAGCTTTTGTGAATTCGTAATCGAGTCAGTCGTTAATCTTACGGGGATTAAATAGACGTAATCGGCTTTCACGAAGCCGGCCACTAAATTGGCGAGAGTACGGTGAGAGTACACTGCCTCGCGGCTCAGGCAGTCGGGCATCACGCAATATTAAGCTTTTATATCCTGGGTCCTATGTACCTCTTTTTTCAATTTTTGTTATTGGATATATCCGCGACTATCAATTGGATAAAACAAATTAAAAAATCAATGCAATTTATATTTGTCGATCCAAGGTCGATCGACCTTGGTCGTTACGGGGCAGCACTAAAGACTGATTACAAACGACCGTGACACATGTCAATTTGTGAAATATTATCGAAATAATGGAGGAAGAAAAAAAAAGAAGGGAAAATGTAACGGAATCTTCGGTCTTCAGTTTCGTTTTCTCTCCGTTCATTTGTCTTTCCGGCTCTTCGAACCCGTCCAAGTGGAACGATGTGTTTTTCATGACGATTTCTTCGCGGCAAGTTCTTTCTTTTTTTTTTTCTTCTAAGCCCATTTCCTCGTCAGATAGACACGATAGGGTCGCTGCTCGTCGGTTCACCGAAGCAGACAAAAAAAAAGGAAAGAAGCATCCCGTTTCCTGAGTATCCGAAAGTCCAACTCCTCGCCGCTGACCGAACGCTCGGTGGGCGTTTGTGGGCCTAATCCACTTTCTCTAGCTAATGGTCCAAGCTAAATGCCGTTAGACCATGTGTGTGTGTTTGTGTGTGTTTTCTGCTTCCGACGCTCCCGGGCATGTGTCGAAACTTCCCTCAACCTCCCCGACAAAACAACGATTAGTTTACCTGCCTCCCCAACGTAACACAGTTTCAACGTTTGAGCGATATCACGACAGGAAAATCTCGTCCATATTCCACCCCTAATCGGTTTCTTGCGTTTCCCTCTATCCCTCCGTTTGACCTCAGAGCTTATGAGTTTTGCTCCCTCAGGGAGAAAGCTTTCATCTGGAGAATAAAAAAAATCGAGATTTTAATGAAAACGTGTTCGGAATGTTCCAAAACATCGAAAAATCACATTTAGGAAAAATATCCGGATGTACGTGTGTATATAACGGTTTGAATTTTTCACGTCCGAAAGCCTCGACCGATCACGCTGAAATTTCACACACAGCATGTGTGGTTAATAATTAATGTTTCTTCAAAATTTTATAAAAAACATGTTCTGTTGTTATTTCATACGCCATTTTTAATTTCGTCAAAAACGTCTGTCTGCACTCTAGCCCTTACAATTTTTTTTTAGCTATCTGGTTAAAAACGCGTACTCAGATGGAGTATGATCGACCGATGATTCATATGAAATTGCGAGAGAATCGATCGAACCGTTTAAATTTTATTCATTTTTTTTCTTTTATTAATCACGCTTTTTTAATTGATCTTTGTATTTGAAAAAAGGATGTTATTCATAAAAGCAGCGTTCGTTTCATCTCATGCTTACCGTTGTCACGATGTGTGCGTTTTTTTTTATCAAATTAATATTCATTTTACTTGAATTGTACTGCCGTTCGGTTCCAATGTACGGTATATCGCGATAATTCATTAGTTCCATTCCCTCATTCTCCCTCCGTCCATCCCTCGAACGGGTGGAGGCGCTTCCTCGGAGGGCGTCTTGTTTCCCCTAAGCATCGTTTGTTCAGCCTATGCATAATCCGGTGGTATCTCGAGGTAGTAAATCCCTTTAAGTATGAAGGAGTAGAAACCCGCATCTTACCAACCAGGTGAGGATAAATTTCAACACGTGCTTCCGCGAACTCGGCGAACCGGCTCTCCTGCGAGAGAGTGTTTCTGCGTGAGACTCCTTGATATACAGCGGCTCCTTCTTATTTCGAGTTTCCTCATAAATATCGCGATAACGGTAGACCAAAAAATAAATAAAATAAGACATAAAAAAATTAATAACTAAAACAATTGTTAAAATCACTGGCCCTACCTGGACTTCACTCTTATCAATAATTCTCCTTCGGTATAATCTGCATCGCCGGTGACACCGCAATAAAAATAGTTTTTAAAAATGGGATCGAGAAAATAAATAAATAAAAAATAGAAAAACATCTCGTCGATTTTGCTCGGTGATGGATCTGTTTCAATTTTTTACGTGGCCCTTCACGACGCCAAAGTCTGAAGTGTAAGAACCGCCGCGTTTATAACGCGAAGCATCAGCGGCAAGAGCCACAGACACCCGAAGACACGCGCACACAGAGACAGAGGAGAAGAACTCGTAGAGAAAACTCGTATATTCTGCCAGGCCCACCCACCGCGGAGGACAAGAAAGCTTAAGCATGAAAAATACGCGGTTGGGGATCGAAGCCAATACCTCGATAACGTGAGGACGATTTATCACAATAGAGGAGACGGTATATATCCGGTGTTCAGCTGCATCGTGTAGCATTTATAAATCGTACTTTCTTTCCGAGTTCGGGCAAAAGACGGTATGAAGGAAAACTCGGCAAACCCGACCCCTTCCCCTCTTCCCCCCCCCCCCCCCCCCTCCTCTCTTGCGCCAGTCGAACAGCTTCGAGAGCATAGCACCGGCATTTACGGTGCAATTCATATTGTTCGAGATATGTTGCCTTACCAATCGAGTAATTCACATATCCCCGAGGTAAACAACTGTATTTACCGCGGTTTGAGGCTTTCGAAGACAAAACATAGATTAAAGCGATTCATGCTTCAGAACTTCTGGAGACAAGAATATTTGCAAATCGACTGCCGTATTCCTTGCACCGATAAAACAAAATGTTTTACAAAGTTTTAAATTTTTAACGTTGTATTTTTATTTGATTCTGATTTTTAACCTTACGAGTAGAGTTTGTAGTTTTGACAAACTTTTTTGTCCGCAAAAGTCCACAATTGTTTTCGTGTTGATATTACAAAAAATATTTGTAAAAATAGCAAACATTTTTGTAGAATAAACTGTCTTTATTGTTGTAAAATTGACTGTAAAAGGATTTCGGACGTTTGTAGGACAGGAACGTTGCTTACCTATGTTAGTGTGTGCGCGCACATAATTAATTAGTACCGGCATTTACAGTGCAATTCATATTGTTCGAGATATGTTGCTCTACTAATCGAGTAATTCACATATTCCCGAGGTAAACAACTATATGTACGACGGTTTGAGCCTCCGAAGATAAAACATAGATTCAAGCGATTCATGCTTTAGAACTTCTGGGGACAACGATACTTGCAAATCGACTGTCATTTTCCTCATTACGATAACAAAAAATTTTATACAAAGTCTTACATTTTAAATGTATTTTAATTTGATTCTGATTTTTAACCCTTCGAGTAGGGTTTGTAGTTTTGACAAACTTTTCTTGTTCAGAAACGATCGCCATATTTTTCTTCTTAATTTTACGTACAAATATTTGTAAGATTAAAAAACATTTTTGTAGAATGAACTTTTTTTTGTTGTAAAATTTACCGTAAAAGACTTATGGACGTTTGTAGGCAAGGAACATTGCTACCTATTTTACTGCACGTACATAACTAAGACGTACCTTTATACGCATTATCTATGCACTTTTTATTTTTTCTCTTCATACATTTTTTTGTATTAAATTTATTAAATTCAAAGCAGTAAAAAAATAATTTACCGAAAAACGAGGTACCATTTCGAAGTCAGGATGACCCACTTCATACCCAAAAGGTCAATTTTTTCAATATCCGCCCAAAAAATTGTCACTCATCAATTTTTCAATTTAATCCCGTGCCGTTTAATCTCCGAAGTGACTTCGCCGAGTTTCACGCGTTTTAAAGCTCCCCTCGTACACGTAACCCGTTAAAGGTTTAAGACTACGGATGAGCGAAGTTTACGAACGATATGCAAATGCAAGTCGAAACTACCCGGAAGGACAATGAAAGCGCTTTGTCACGAGCGACATTGTCGAGTGTCGTCGGCAAACGACGCGAGTCCCTCGTCCCAGTAAAGTTTCGAGATACATAAGTTGACACTTTGTTATGCTCTCTGCGCATACGAAAGGTCTCGCCTACGGTCGTGTTCGGACGGTTTTCAAGCGGAGTGTCAAATAACGTCGAACATCGTATTACGGAAAGTCGGAACGATAAGTTCATATTTATACGGATAGCTCGGGAAATACGGGTGCGAAACGGCGGTAGCGGGCTTTCCTTTACGGTGATCATCCATTCTTTCTCGGTGGGAGGATCTCTGTATATGCGACTTCTTGGCTCTTTTTTTCGCATGGTAATTGCTTACTTATCCCGTTCGCCGGAATCGATCACGAGTCCGAGATGCTGGAGGGAGGATCACACGCCGGTAAAGGGGATGAACATTCGATGGTCTTCGACGACTGGATGTGTAAGACCGTTCCGGAAAATTTGGTACGGAGGATCCGAAGTGTAGCCCAAAAAGCTGTGATATCGCGTTCCTTAACATTCCCAAGAGCCATACTTGGCGGGTAAAACGTTGACGAGGAAACTTTGAGCACCTCCAGTTTCAAATTTTCCTGAGAGACTTTATGAAGTAATGGAAACCGGGGCAAAACGGGGACGCTAAGCAATAAAACCTGGTACAATGATACCGAAAGCATAGATCCATTGTTTTTCACACCAAAATTGTATTGGCACTGGCTTTAAAAGGATATTAAAAAAATCATCGCGGGCAAAACGGGGTACATGTCCCCGTTTTGCCCGGGCTTCCCCTGCTATACATTGGGTGCAAGTGGTGAATATGGTCCACTCCGATTAGCATCGTTGTAAATAAATTACACTTGGACCGGGCTATATTCACGACAATCACCTCAACATAATTGTATAATAGCATGTAATAATATAAATCTCTCGTGAGATAATTCACTACAGATAATGAGATAATTCAGTGCACAGGTGTCAGTAACAGAAACATAAACATAAACATAAATGTAAAACATACATATGATCATTCGATCGTCTTCATAGAGACCATTCGGGCAAATTTTGTCCGGAGGATCTGAGGGGAAGCCCAAAAAGCCGCGGTGTCGAGTCCCGTAACGTTCCCGAGAGCCATATTTGGCGGGTAAGACGTGCACGAGGAAACTTTGAGCACCTCCAGTTTCAAATTTTCGTGAGACTTAATGAGGGTGCAAGTGGTGAATATTGTCCACCGGGATTAGCATCATTGTAAATAAATTATACTTGGACCGGGACATATTCACCATTTACCTTAACATAATTGAATAATAGTATGTAATAATTCAAATTCTCGTGAGATAATTCGAAATACTATACATAAGGTAAAAGTGGTTAATATGGCCGAGGCTGACACGCAAGTCAATGATACATGTACGGGGCCATATTCACCACATTTACCCTCACATAATTCTATAATAATAGTATGTGATAATTCAAATTCTCGTGACAGAATTTGAAACACCATGATAAACGACCTACCGTCCGAGTCCGTTTGGACCAACTAAATAGAGACTGCGGAATAGCGGAGCGAGTGCAGAGGTGCCAGTAACAGAAACATAGGGTACGTAGAGATAAAGACAAAGGAAGAGAATAAAGGAGGAATTCCTCGGAGTATAAAGGCTCGAACGAGGGTTGAACACAGGGATAGTATCAAAGATAAACTTCGGGGAAGCTCGTCGGGAATTCGTTTATCTTTGGCCATCCGACATTCGTTGAAGTTTGGCCGGACGCGCAGAGCGGTTTCGCTCGCTACTCGGCAGATGACGATATTAGCTCACCCGAAGCTCGCTCTCCTTCCTTGTGTCTCTCTCTGGATGGTTCCTCCTCGCTGGAGGAACGTAAAAGTCACCAACTGCTAGCGAGAACAAATAGCCGTGACGCTGGGAAAACCAAAAGAAAGGCACACGAATGTTCTTCATGTACGCTCTACCGCGGTTGTACCCACTCTCGTAAAACTCCCTCCCCTTCCCGTCCCGCGTTCGCCCCGTGTTTGCACAAAGTTCTTTACCACTGTTCCACCCGTTCTGTGAAAGCGGTATTAACTGACGTTAATTAATCTATGTGGCACTCGTGTCGTGGATCGTTCAATTCTATCCGTGTACACTGCTGATTGTAATTTTTTTTTTTATAATAGATCCATCCACATATATAATGTATAATATACTAGGGCTTCAGGTGGTTCGCGCGCTCCCGTTGAGTGTCTCCAATACTTACTTAGAGTAAGGACTTAGAAACAAGACCAGGGGCAGGGGCAGGGGCCCCAAGAGACTTACGATAATTAAGCCAACGCCAGACGATCGCCGACCGGGCAACCCACGATTGGTGGCAGAGGCATTTGTCCTCGGTTTTGTATCCCTGATCTCATTGTTGACCCTTCTGAGCCTATTAGAACCCCCCTTTGAGCCTATTAGAACCCCCCTCTGAGCCTATTATTGACCGCCCCTAACCCTATTATTGAACCCCGTAATTCTATTATTGATTGCCCCTAACACTATTATTGACGCCTGACCCTGTTAATGACCGACTCCGACCCTATTAACGACCCACTGTGATCCTATTATTGATCCCCGGACCCTATTTTTGATTCCCTCTGTCCCTATAGTTGGCCCAGTCTAACCCTATATTGACCCTCTGTAACCCTATTATTGATACCATCTTCTAGATCCTTGAACACGGCAGCGGCGGCGAAATATTTTTATATTATAGCAAGATAAGTAACAATAAGCATATTATATATTTAATGTATTAAAATTCTACCTCAATGCAATGGTGGACATTTTTTGTTTCACACGAGCGAAAATTTTAATTCCGAATGTTTCACCTTGCGCTGTGATTTTCTCAAGAAAATCCAATTTCTTTCAAGTATAAAAAATAAATTACAGGGGCAGGCTAATCTCTTCACTGATTAATCAGTGATGCTGTACAAGGTTCGTTTCAGGACTTTGACAGTCAGATCCGTGAAATTTTAATGTCGCGCATTAAAATTTGTAAAACTGTATGTCTGAGCGGAGCGTAAGACGGGGATCTGAGTATATTGCGCTATGGTTTTACGTCGGCTATGTTTCACGGTCGGGCCCGGGGTTGGTTCTGCGAATGAGAAAGAGAATAAAACGGAGTGTGCTTTGCCGCGGAGAAGTTGGATAAAAATAAGAGTCGAAAGTCGTCGGCGAGAGGGGGGAGGGCGGGGTGGAGAACAAAATTTTTAGTACTAGACGATATTAGAAGGCATAAATTCTGGGCATATATCAACAGGCACGAGGCAGGGTAGGAAAGCTATAATGGAGATACATATATACGTGTACACAAACACATGTGCCATAATTTTTTGCGCCCACATGTATACATGTACTTACACGTTTACGTACACATGTAGATGTGAGATATTTACATGAATACATAAGAGTGCACATAGCCATATATTTCCGTTTAATGTGCCAGACGTTTCATTAGTTTGGGGACACGGACGGTATATAGGTGCTACTTATATCCAAGTAAAAACAGCGCACGCATTTTTTTCACAGCGTCTGCTGTATATATTATGAAGTTTCTTTTATTTTTTTTTTTTTTTTTTTGTGCAAGTTTCGTACGACGGGCCGTATTAAAGAGTTTTATATAATTCAGCAACTTTCGCGAAGCCCCTTCCAGAAACATCTCTGTCACATCACTTTTCGTCTAATGCGGCCACGTCGGTGTTTCTCATTCCGCCGAGGTGTTTACCGTCCGGCGCAATTCCACCCGCATCTGCGGTTCCGGTACGGCTCTGCGGTACGTTACATTGTCCGTGACACCGTTCATCAGGATCGTTCGCTCGGGTCATACATCCAGCTAACTTGTCCGTTTCACTTCGCACCCCCCCCCCCCCCCCCCCCCCTTTGCACGAATTTGGCCTTCCCATTAAACGCAGGCTATACCGACGACTACGGTCCTCTCGGATTACCGTCGCACCTACGCACGAGTTACAACCCAAAGTCATCCGGTAAACCTTTTTTTTTAATCGGGTAAAAAAATTTGAAGATGTTCCAACTTGAAATCTATTGGCAGATTGTTGGAGATATATCGCACGTCTCACGGGTAAAAAAAGGTGAAAATTTCGATTTTCAACTTTTATGAGGAAATTATATGAACATGGAAATGTTCAACTTTTTTCAACGTCAACGTCGTGTTTGACTCTTATGTCATTACTTATGTGAAAAAAAATACACCAACATTTCAAAAACTTATGAAATCTAAACGGTTTGATCCATCTTCGCCAAATTTAATACTAATAGTACTTTGCGATACTAGTGCGTAAAAGCGGACTTACGGCAAAGGTTGGGAAGTGGCTGCACGAGCCGTATCGGGCTCTACAACGGCACGAGGCGAAGCCGAGTGCTGTTGTAGCGCGAGAGAAGGCGAGTGCGGCCACTTCACAACCGCCGTCGGGAGTCCGCTTTTACGTACAAGTATCGAATCCTACTTTTTGTGACGAATGCATGAAAGGTGCCAGCTTATGTTGCTGGCCAGGCGCGACAATAAAGGAAAAACAGACGGCGTGCGCATGCGCACGTAAATACTGTGCGTATGCACACAGTATTTCATGCATGAGTTACAAAAAGATCTTTGATCATAGTATTATATTTACGCAATTTTAGGGCGATAGTCCTAAAATTCAACTCGCTATCTCAAACCGTTTCCGAGTTATAGTCGTTGTAAACGATGCAAGTCTGTCACATACACATACACACACACGTATACACATCTGAACACCAGCTAAAAATCGCATTTCTCGGCGTTTTGGACGCTTTTAAGTGCTCTGACACTAAAATCTAGATTTTTTTAAACTATAACACAGCAAAAACAAAAAATTCGTGACGAAAAATGTTGTTCTAAATTGTGGAAACTATTAACTGGATGAGACTTAAATGTTCTGTATATAAAATACATCCACTTTAACACAAACAAATACTACTGCAGATGTTACTAAATTTGTATTTCATAAGAATTCACCGGCATTCGAAAGGTTCGATAGAGCGAATGAATGTCGTGGTGGCGAGTCGTTTTTTTTTTTACTGGTCGACCATCCACTTTTGATCTTCGATCTTCTTATTTGCAGGTCGGCCAATAAGTGAATCGGGAAAAAAAGGGGGTGGAGGTCCGACTCCGCTAACCCCGACGAAAAGTCAGCAAGAAAAGTATCCACTGTGATACAGCGATATACGTGTATACTGTGGGCGGAAGGTGTCCCGAGGCATCGACGATAGATCGTATACTGTGTACAGCAGTAGGGTAAGGGAGTTTGCCACGAGACGGCGAAAGCCCCGGGTCGTTTGTTTGTTTCGCCGGAGCCTCGTGAGATGAAGTTCAGCGTCGAGAGGGAACGACGGCGAGAAAAAAGTCCTTCTCATTCTAGCTGTATACTGAAGGAGAAAAAAGCCATTGCCAGACAGCGCAAAAAACCCTTCGAAGACTTGCAGTTTCCCGAGCCCAGATAATTCAATCTCTTCGAAGACGCTTTTTTTTCTTAATTCATTGTCGATGAAGGTGACTTTGATCCAGCCGTACGAGACGAAAGACATATCTACTTTCCCACCCAAAAAAAAAAAACCCAAAATCCACGAATTACAGTTTTCCGGCGAAGTCGTCGAAGAAAAAAAAGCAGACACCTATTTCTTAAATATCTTTGACAATCAAATATTTGTTGAGTGTGTTTAATTTTTCGAGGAATAGGAATGCATGTAAAAGAAACTTTTTCGGTATGTATTTTTTAAACTATTTTGTTTTGTTTTGTTCAAATATTGTTTTTGAAATTACATCGAGCCATTGAGAATTTTGTTTATTTTATTTTTTTCAACGAGAAGGAGGCTTTGAACTTGGGAGCTTAATCTCGATATCCAGATCCGTGACAATAAGTATCGCTAACACGGTACTAAATCGGGAGTCAGAGTTTTTGGGAATTCGTAGGTGGGATCGAGAATGTATTGTCGGGATTGATTTGTTTTGCTGGGTCGACGCCAGACATGAGTTTTCGTAGTGACGTTCGAGGCCATGCAGTCGGTACACGAGCTACCGATGTTGCTGGCAACATCGTATCGGTTCTACAAACAAAACAAAAAAATAGTGAAATAAAAAACCTAAAACAGAACTGGGTGGTCGCCCGTCGATTCGATCTCGCGCTTTCGTATGTCTGGCAGTCGGCCGAACACACCAGCGGGACGTTACACAGAGAGGCCCGCTCGAGTACTCGCTGGAAACTCTGTGGATCGTTCTGGGAAAGGTTGAAAGGAAGGAATCTGTACGAGGAATCGCGTGTGGTCAAGTCCACAGACCAGGCTGGTACGTGATTGGTTCGATCACGTACACTTCGAGTATCGTTCGGCGAGAGTTGGGCTTGAAAGCCTAACCGACGATACTACTTCACGCAGAAGGGTAGGAAACTAAGCTTTCGCTGCGAGAGCGAACGGCGCTACGAGGGTTTCGAGATCGCGGGATTCTCTTCGCCCGACCGTTCCTCTTTTTTCCTCTACATTTTCTTTTTTCAGTCTTTCTCAGAGACGTTCTCTTTCCCATCCGCATCGCTCACCCTCTTTCGCCGTTCACTGACGATACGACGACCTAGATACCTCGAGAGGAGAATCTTCCGGAATCAATCTTCCCTTGTAACGCGCTACCAAACGGCTTGCTCCGGGCTTACCTTTCTTCGGTGCTCTTTTAACTTGCATCCTCCTCGCTTCCATCTTGTGTCGATTAATTCGGCTCGAGGAACTTTCGAGTATATTGAACGCTTTATCGTTATTCACTTTTTTATGTATGCACAGGCAGCTTCAACTATACTTTTGAATATACAGAGCCTCAAAACCAAGCACTTTGATCCGAGGCTTAGAAAGAAATCAATTTCCGAGACTCGTCGAAAAAAGCGTTTATTTCTTCAACTTTTAATTAAATCTGGAAGAAATCATCGCTTCTTAAATTTTTTGGATGGCGAATAGTTGAGAAACATTTATCGGAAGCTTTGGTGACTCCGACTATTTTCCACCGTCGTGGCTCGAATCCACTCGACTCTCATTCAGCAAGGGAATTCAAGATTGTACAAAGGCAACCCCGATGGGTAGGTCCTGTCCGGGAGTATTCAATTTTGGATTCGATTTCCGGTGTAGCCGTAGGTAGAGAGAGTATCGTTTGCGGGGGAGGAGTAGGGGGTGGTATATGGTGATCCTGAGGAACACGGCTTCCAACTTTGGCCTCAAAACCCGTTAGTGGCCCAGGATATTGGCTGACAAGGACGAACCGTGTTTGTAATGGAGATCCTGAGCTCCGTCGTACAGTTTGATCCTTCAGTTTCTCGTACGGTCGACCAGTTAGTTGTGTGCCCAGTCGTCCCTAGACCAAACGCCGTTCATTCTGGTACTACTTGTATCTTTGTACAGACGCTAACCACCCCTTCTGTGTGCCAACATCCTCCATTTCCGGCGGAACACTGGCAGCCCCCGAACGATAAAGCCGTCTCTCCACCGAATCTCCTTCATAGGAATCAACCTAACTCTCATATCCAGTTCGCTTATTGTTGGCTATCGCGTGAGTATGAGTTTAATTAAAGTTTCGTCCGGTTTTGCGGTGTCCAGACTTTGACTACATCCAAGGGTTGCTGGACCACCATTGGATGCAGTGCCGGAAAGGTCTTACTAAAATCGTGGCTTATAATACGGCTCGTAAGTGCGATACTCATTTTGCCCATTAATTTTTTTACACCATCGCGGAGTATCGTTTCAGGAAGATTTAAAAAGAAACGTGTTATCGCAACCATGGGAAGTGCAGGTAACTGTCCATCATGATGCTATTGATAGGTTGTTCTTGATATCTTGCTCGATGTCTTAATGGATTCGAAGATATCAAGCGAGACATCTAGCAAGGACATCCAACAAGGCAGAAAAACTGGGCATCAATGACGGGCAGTATACAGGGTCGAGTGATCCTACTTTTCCAAGTTTGAGGGGCGACTGTGATTAATGTAAGCGCGAAGTTACACGGCAAAGACCGCACATAGCAAAGTCGAGAGCCGGGAGGGTTGTGGGCGAAGGACTAAATTTGCATCGGTAATTACTCGACGAAGAGTCGACTCACGCAATGTTCGAGGAATCTTGGTACATCAATCCAACGTGAAATTTACGCCGAAACGATTCTCATTCCGACGACATCGTGGGGTCCACCTCTTAATAACATTAAGCGAAAGTTTACGATGTCGAAAGTCGTAACGATAAAATGCAGGATGGTAAGAACCATAGTGAAAATCCATGTCGAGTGGGGCAATGTAGCGCAATAAAAGTCTCTCGCGGGAGGGCGTACCGTATAGCGGGTTAAGGATTTGTGCTACAGGAAGGCTTGAAGCTTCCGAGTTGAAGTGGGAAATTCTATTGGTCACTTAAATGGCTCGTTGCCTACGCCGGAAAATCCTACTGTTCTTTTGCTTTTTCACGATCCCTCTTCTGTTTCATTTTCTTTCGTTTTCTTTTTTTTGTTTTCTTCTATCCGTTGATATTTATTTCTACTCCCGAGAGCATCAGCCCACCCCGTTGCAACTCTCGTGAGTTAACGAGACCGCGAAAGAGGCTTTTCGAACGACAGATAAATGGGTGAATTATTTTGGCTGTAAAAAGTTTTAACGAGCTTTACAAAGTGTTGCCGGGTCTCGTCGTTACAAGGAACCCGCGCACCAGTGTCACGGAGCAACGGTGCACGCACACGTACGTTCGTACAATCTCGGCGCTTCGCTCGGACAAGTCAAATAAACCATCCAGAAAACTAAGTAGCATAATGTTTCCGTTATTGCGGGGAAAGGGAGAGAGAGCGGGAGGTTTTCGTCTCTCGCTTTCCGTGAAAGAAGAAATTCCATTATTCCACGTCGCTTTATAGCATTAAAATAACTTCTTCCTCGAAGATAGTAACAAGCGGACGACTTATCTCAGAAGTCGGTGATTAATTGCGGAACTTTTATCGTTTCGTAATCGCGTGATTTCCCGAACTCCCTTCGTAGTCCCCGAAGACTTGAGACGCTGGGACGGGATTCTACATATCGATTATAAATGCATTTTCATTTTTTCTTATTTTCGATTCAGTTTTTCGCCGTATATACAATAATATTATTATTAGACGTTACAGCTAATTGCGAATTATCTTTAACAATGAAAATAACGTAGAACATATCAATGATTCGTTTCGATGGAAAATTCTCTTTGCAGTTTCCAATGTGACTGGCATTTTCACACGCTATTACAAAAGTGTTGACGGGGTGCTTAAGCTTTCTTATTATACTATATCACAAATATCTAGGTGATAAAAATTAGTTACGATTAATGTCGCTCTTCCCCGGTATGAGAGAAATTCAGTTGTCACGTACAAGTATTCTCTGGTTCTGTCGCCGGAAGTTTCACTCTCGATTTCATGGAGCCAGGCGGTGGCAAGTTGTGTTGCTCGCAGAGTTCACGATACGCGATGGGATCGAATACTTTTTTAGTTCGCTTAGCCGCAGGTTCAGTGCTTTCCACGTGTTCGTCCATTGACAGTTTTTGGACGTTTTGATATCGCAGTTTCTTAACGATCTGAGCGAACGGTCGAACCTTCAGTTGGGAGACTTTGTAGTTCCCAGCTGGTAAGCTATCGACGATGGAATTCGAGAAGCAGTCTTCGATAGGTTTCGGTTTTTCGACGCTCTTGTCGGTTTTCGTTGGCATGATATTGAAGTCGTAAGTCGTTACAGGTATCATCACGCTCTCAAAGTCCATGCTGATCGCGTTTGCGTCAACGTCCTTCGGCGCGATCGGTAACTTCCCGACGAAGAGACTCAGCTGGTGTATGGCAGCCGACGAAGAGCCACCGCTCTCTCCCCTCGACGAATCATCGCCCGGCTGATTGTCATCGACGATCAGTCCATGAATGTTCACCTCGTGAGCTCGGAGAACCTTCTTGTTCATTAACACGATGTCGCAGATTTCGCAACGAACGACTTGCGCTTGGAAGTTCTCTGAAGTACCATTGATGCTATCGCGCAAGCCTGACGTCGAGGTAGCTTCGACCACCGACTGTGGGTTATTGGAACTAGCTTGTTCCCAAGGATTCGAAGATTTCGTCGACTGATCCAGACGATTTCTTATTTGGTAGCGCCTTTTACGAACTCGCGCGTTTGGTAGCAGTTTGCTAGTTTTTCTAGAGTTATAAGTATGGTCGTAAGTGGAATGGAGACGCTTGCCCGATGGATCCTTCCCAACGGTAGTGAGAGTGTTGCCGATTTTCCGGACTACAACAGGACACGATGGATGAATCGTCTTTTTGTGTACGCTCAAGAGATTCTCGCTCACAAAGTGCATATCGCAAATTTCGCACTTCACGGAATCAACGGAAATGCTGGAAACCTCGGGCGAATCTACAGGCAAATCCACAGGAGAATCCTCAAGGAAATCAACAGGCGAATACTCAGGCAAACCTACAGACGAATCCTCAGGTGAATCCTCAGGCAAACCTACAGGCGACTCCACAAGTGCATCTTCAGATGGATCTTGTTTCATGTTGTGAGCGATCGTGAGATGCTCGTGCATTCCGTCGAGCGTAGGATATTTTTCTTGACAATCGGGACATTGGTAACTCATTGATAATTCGTCCTGGAAGATTTCCGTATGAAGCTTAGGCCAAGAGCTTGTCTCGTGGCGTTGTTCTTCGCGATTTCTCTGATCAGGAAGACCCAGCACGTACCGATTCGAGCGTTGCTCGTTTGCCGAACCAGATTGAAAGAACGAAACGATCGAAGGAAGTTTTGGATGAGGAAATGATCTGTTCGAAGACTTCAATTGTTGCGAGTTATCGGTGCTTCGGTCCTCATTTCGATGGGACTCGGGTGATCTTTTGTGCAGATGAGCCTCGTGCGATGTCTTAAACTGCAAAGTCTCAAATCCCTCGTTGCACGTTGGACAGAAGAATTTGTCGATATCGTTGCGATAATGTTTCTTCTTGTGTTCCTCATAGATGCTCAACCAGGCGAATCTTCTGCCGCAAAGTTCGCACATGTAGTGGCCCTCGTCCGAGAACACTGCCATGTGCCTCGCGAGTTCGGCCGGTTCGCGTAACCTCACTAAGCAGATCGCGCACTTCCAAGCTGTCTCCGGGTCTGATCCGACAATTTGTCCGTTGTTACGACACTCGTTGTTTGGAGTTCCCTCGATTTTTATGAAGTTTCGAGCGTCAGGGTTTTCAAGGATATTTTTGTCGGGGACGATGGTCTCTGGCGTGTGTGAAGACTCACCGAAAGAGCTTCTTATTCTGAAACTCGTCAGTCCGCTGCTTATCGAACTGTTGGTTGGAACGTTGAGCTCGTATCTCAAGCTGCGCATAAACTTTTCCGAAGATGCTATGTTCTTCTCGAAGTAGAATTCCGACGGCTCTTTGCTAAAATGAAAGTGCTTGACGTGCGACACCCAAGCCGATCGTGTCTGGAATATCTCGTTGCATCGGCGACACTTGACTCCGTCCTGAATAATCGTACTTGAGTGATTGAGAGACAGATGATCGAGGAGTATCGATGCCGTACGACACCTCCTCGAACACTTGATGCAGACGAATTCGCCGTCATTCAGGTTCTCGATTTCATGAGTTGCCAGAAGTACCGGAGATGGAAAAGTGATGTCGCAGATCTTGCAGGTATCGGCGACATTGAGAAGACCGACTTTCTGGCTGTTGTTTCTCCTCGAGTCGGACAGGTTTATCATGCATTGAGCCTCGATAGCGGGTATTCCGTGAACGTGACACAGATGAGCGTGCAAATGCGTACTCCACATGAAGCCCTCCCGACAAATTGTGCAGTAGTGCGTGAAAGCATCTCGCGATTCGCTGGTATAATGAACGAGCTTGTTGTGACGATGGGCCTGGTACTGGCCGGCAAACTCTTCAAGACATATGCCGCACTCGATAATCTCGCTCCTAGTGTAATAAACTAGATGATTGACGAACCGCTGACCGCTAGTGAATTCGTGACCGCAAACATTGCATTCCTTGGTAGTTTCGTCGTCGGACATGTCCGAGTCGGTCATTGGGAGTTCGTCGAGATCCGAGTCGCTGGTTAATTCGTCGACGAATGAAACGCCTTCGCGATGGAAATGCATTCGGTGAATACGTTCCGCCGATACTCCGGTGAAGCCTTGATCGCAAATCCGGCAGTAATAGGGATAACGCTTCGCAGGATCGCGTTTGTGGGTCGTCTGAATGTGACCGCTCAAAAGTCGGGTTCCGTTGAAAACAGTTCCGCAGAGCTTGCACTGGTGTTTCTCGCGACGCGAGTACTTTGCTTCGTGCGTGGCTTGTTGTTGGGCGCTTGAGAACACTGTGTCGCACACGGTGCACATATGCGATCGGACCACTTTGTGAGGTCGTTTGTAACGTTTACGAACGCACGTCGTTGCAGAGATGTCTTTCGATGCGACGGCCTTCGAACGTTCGCAAGCGAGAGTCCGATGATACTGCAAGCATGTTTTCAACCAGAACGTCGCGCCGCACTTGTCGCAATCGTAGTTCGTTGGCAACGGATTGCACGCGCTGTGCGAAGCCTCAGGTAAACTTTTTACCACGAAGACTTTGATAGCGTATTGATAAAAATGTCGGTGAATCGCTGTCTGCCCAACGAGTTCCATACCGCAAACGCAAAAAGTCTTGTTTTCGGTATACACGAAGTGACGCTCACGATAATGACGCAGTATAGCCTGTCGGGTTGAAAAAATTTTGTCGCAAACTATCGATGGTACAACGGTATGGCGCAATTCGATGTGCATCACCCTGCTCGCATGAGTGTTGAAAGATTCGGTGCAGTGCTCACACGGAAATAGTGTCGATGGCCAACTGACGATTTTACGATACTTCGGTTTCGCCACCGAGAGATCGATCAGAGGTGCGATATCTACGGGTTTACGAGTAAACAAAGTTCCGGGAGAACGAGACTCGGTTTTCTTCGCTGGGCCTCGTCGTCGTTTCTTTTTTCTATCGACGTTCAGTCGCACCAATGGTACATAACAATCCTTGCATGAATGTAAGGCGTTCAGTTCCGCTTCTCGATCAATCTGTATCGTGTCACCATCTGTGGCAGCGTCGTCGCGATTTAATTCTCCTACAACAGGCACGAGTGCGTTCACTGAGTTACTTTCGATGAAACTATTTTCATCGGTCTTCTCAACCTCTTCGCGATGCTGCGAGCAATCGAGAGATTTTCCATTCTGGTCCTTTTCATCCGATACAGCCGATGTTGCATCGCTCAGTAGAGTTTCCACTTCGTTGAGTTCCAGGCGCATCTTCATGAAAGATGAAGAACTCCGGTCGCTAACCGGGACATCGGATTGCACAGTGACTTTGTGCGAGGATGTATCTTTCTCGTTAGGGAATATCGTCTCGTCCAGCCTCGATGACTCATCACCTTTCTTATTCTCATCAGTGATATGATTTTGAATATCTATCGGTGGAGTGGTCGCATTGGTTTCTGAAACTTGCGTTTCGGAAGTATTATCCTTTGGAGACTTTGTTTCGGGCATGTTCTTCTCGGGAGACTTTGGTTCGGGTATGTTCTTCGCTGGAGATTTTGCTTCGGGTATGTTCTTCGCTGGAGATTTGGCTTCGGGTATACTCTTCTCTGGAAGCTTTGTTTCAGTTATTGTATTCTCGGGAGCCGTTGTTCCGGTTATATTACTTTCCATAGCCATTTTGTCGATTGTATTACTTTCTAGAGCCGTTGTTTCGGTTATATTACTCTCCGGAGCCATTGTTTCGGTTACATTACTTTCTGGAGCTTTTATCTCGGTAACTGTAATATTTACAGCATCGTTTTCAGTAGTATCGATCTCTGCAACTTTTGTCTCGGTATCTGTCAAATTTACAGCATTGTTTTCAGGAGTATCGACCTCTGAAGCCATCGTTTCTGTAATTTCATTGACCAGCGCCTTTATTTTATTGACATTAATGTCTGGGCCCTCCACTGTAGTAAAGTTATTTTCCAAAGGTAATGTCGAAAGAGTTTTCTGCTCCACGAATATCTTTTCAGAAATATCACTTTCCATACACAATGTCAAAAGAGTGTTCTGTTCCGGAAGTATCTTTTCAGAAATATCATTCTCCGAAGACAGCATCAATGAGGGATTTTTGGTCTTCGAAGGTATCGTCGCAGAACCATTGCTCTTCAGAAGTATCGTTGAGGAGTTATTATTCTCCAAAGTAACTGTCGAAGAACTGACATTCTCATCGTTCTCCGGTTCTTTTGTACAGTCTTTGATATTTTCTGCCACTCTCGCTTCGCTCCTCCTTACCATATGTTTTTCTTCATTCTTTAACTCCTTTTTACGTTTTTCAACAGAATCCGCTGTGACTATTGTGGTAGTGTCAGCTTTGGAAGCGAGTAAGTTTGGATGGAAATTTTCCCATTCTTCATGATAGTGACACATATGCGACCTTAGAGAATAGTTTGTCTTAAGAAACTGGCCACAAACCGGGCACTGAAATTTAAATTTTCTCACGGGTTTAAACACATGGGCGTGACCTATGTGAGATTCCAATTGTTTCTCATCTGCAAACTTTGTGCCGCACTCTTCGCAGGGGTACGTAGGATCTCCGTAGTAGCTCAAATGGTATTTTAACGTGAAAACTGTTTTGAAGGCCATGTTGCACACCTTGCACACATGAGTATTTTGATTTGACATCAATGTGTACGGCTTCTTGGCACGTCGCTTCGTGCTCAAACCTTTCAATCTTTTATCCAACGGCGTAACATCAAGCAACTCATCTTTGTCAAGCTTTTTATCATTCTCAACCGTTGTTGATGCCTGACCTAACGCTAACCCGTTTTTCTCTTTTTTTATCTTAGATTTTACACCCTTTTTGTTACTACCTTTACCTTTTTTCCTATGCATTTAAAAAACCTGCCTACTTATAACATTAAAGTTCCAAGGGTAGAAATTGTTAATCTGTTGAGGAATTGTACAAACGCTTTTGTGGCAGCTTGGCAGACGTAGACGTAAGGGCTTCTTTCAGCTCCGACAGTGGTCCGAGTGTGTCTTGACTGAAAAACAGTGTCTCGATTAAGAAACTATATCTATGATATAGCGTACCAACTAGCGACAGATATTTGTAGAGTTAAGTGACAGCTTATGAGACAGTGCTTCAGGTTCTTTCGAGCAGGTTTCCTTTTGCGACCATCGTTCCCATAATTTGTGGCTTATACACATCTATCGCAAAATATTCATGTTTGACTCTTATGTGGTGCGCTATGTGTGTCAGACTAAAAAAAAAATTAACCCCCTCTATCTTGATAATGAAATACTTTTGCAAAATCTACTGGTGACAAAAAAGTCTTACAAAAATCTTATAGCAGCATTTATACAGTTCGACTAGATTTCACATACAATATCAAAATTACTAACTTTGAAAAGATTTTCTCGGGCGGGATGGTAGACGATGAATATTCGTGGTACTTGTAGAAACAGTCTCGATCCCAATCGATGAAATCCCAAATCTCGTCGAAAAGACCGCGTTTGTCGAATTCTTTAAATCGCAAGACAAGTGAGGTTAGTTTGATTGGACTGCCGTAGCGCAGTAAAATAGTCGAAAGTATAACCGATCTTACGAACCACTTTGTCAAGTTGTTTGCGTTATTCGTCGAATTTGACTCAAGTTACCAGAGCAACGACACAGTTGTACTCGAACTGTATCGCACTATATTTATAGGCGCGAGTACGAATGCGTTGCGTGCGGTATCGTTGCAGTCGAATACCGTAGTCAACATGGCTTTGTACTATCCTCGGCCAATCAGGCGCGACTATTTCTTGTGTGATGCAAGTCGAAAAATGCATCGACCGACCATCGACTTTAAACATTTAATTGTTCATTATCGACTTAGCTTTAGTCTAACAATAAAAATATTGAAAAAATATTTAAAACCCCATCATACGACTGAAAGAGTTTTCGGCGACAATTTTTTTTTCCCTCTTAAAAAAGACATGACACTCGAATGATCGAGAAAAATATATCGAAATAATCGATAACGTGAAGCCAGTTTCCGGTGGCCAATCGGGATCGTCTGTTTCGTTAGTAAGATCGGCACCTCTAACCTAAAAGAAATGAAACAAGCGCGAGCGAAGCGAGCGCGTTGTCCTCCCCTAATAAGTTGGTGTGTCATGATATATATCGCTGATTTGATTAATTTATATCGCACACCATTGTTGTCGTTTTATTCGTGACCCTATTGGTCGGCGATGACGACACTGCGTCAAAGTTTTGAACTGTCAAACTGACACACGGTTAACCTATTTTCCGTCGTCGTCTGCCGCCTGACGATGTCAGAAATATATATATATATATACAGCTGGCCGATTCGGTCCGGTCTCCGTCCGGTTTGTCGCTCCACGATCCGCGTGGCCATAATTTTTTATTTAGTTCAGCCCGTGTTTCACGACAGAATATATATCTCTCTATAATATAAAAAGATTTCGCCGCCGCCGGCGTCGCCGCCGTCGCCGCCGTGTCAAGAATCGAGGGGGGGGACTTGGAATAATAAGGGCTTAAGTCCATCCAGATGGGGTCACTACTTGGATGGGTGACCGCTTGAAAACAATGGCGAAGGTTTTAATTCGATATCTCGAAATTTTTTGAAAAAAAGTGCCGTTTCGCAAAATTTAACATAGGATTCCCTATGCTGGGAATGGTCAATTTTAAAAATTAAAAAAAAATACAAGTCGCATGTGTTTTGAGCCGGAAATGGGCCACTTGAAGCCAATGGAGATGGTAAAAAATCGATATCTCGAAAAAAAATATTTGGCCATTTTGAAAGTGGAAAAATGAGAAGGGGGTACCCTTACCATTTTTCGACTTTTGAAATGGCAAAATATTTTTTTTCGAGATATCGATTTTTTACCATCTCCATTGGCTTCAAGTGGCCCATTTCCGGCTCAAAACACATGCGACTTGTATTTTTTTTTTTTATTTTTAAAATTGACCATTCTCAACATAGGGAATCCTATGTTAAATTTTACGAAACGGCACTTTTTTTCAAAAAATTTCGAGATATCGAATTAAAACCTTCGCCATTGTTTTCAAGTGGCATATTTACCAACCGATTTCATTAACGAAAAAATTCTAAAAAATTTTTTTGTAAAAATACCATTTTTGTCGAAAAATGGTAAGGGTACCCCCTTCTCATTTTTCCACTTTCGAAATGACCAAATATTTTTTTTCGAGATATCGATTTTTTACCATCTCTATTGGCTTCAAGTGGCCCATTTCCGGCTCAAAACACATGCGACTTGTATTTTTTTTTTTTATTTTTAAAATTGACCATTCCCAGCATAGGGAATCCTATGTTAAATTTTGCGAAACGGCACTTTTTTTCAAAAAATTTCGAGATATCGAATTAAAACCTTCGCCATTGTTTTCAAGTGGCATATTTACCAACCGATTTCATTAACGAAAAAATTCTAAAAAATTTTTTTGTAAAAATACCATTTTTGTCGAAAAATGGTAAGGGTACCCCCTTCTCATTTTTCCACTTTCAAAATGGCCAAATATTTTTTTTCGAGATATCGATTTCTTACCATCTCCATTGGCTTCAAGTGGCCCATTTCCGGCTCAAAACACATGCGACTTGTATTTTTTTTTTAATTTTTAAAATTGACCATTCCCAGCATAGGGAATCCTATGTTAAATTTTGCGAAACGGCACTTTTTTTCAAAAAATTTCGAGATATCGAATTAAAACCTTCGCTATTGTTTTCAAGTGGCATATTTACCAACCGATTTCATTAACGAAAAAATTCTAAAAAATTTTTTTGTAAAAATACCATTTTTGTCGAAAAATGGTAAGGGTACCCCCTTCTCATTTTTCCACTTTCGAAATGACCAAATATTTTTTTTCGAGATATCGATTTCTTACCATCTCCATTGGCTTCAAGTGGCCCATTTCCGGCTCAAAACACATGCGACTTGTATTTTTTTTTTAATTTTTAAAATTGACCATTCCCAGCATAGGGAATCCTATGTTAAATTTTGCGAAACGGCACTTTTTTTCAAAAAATTTCGAGATATCGAATTAAAACCTTCGCCATTGTTTTCAAGTGGCATATTTACCAACCGATTTCATTAACGAAAAAATTCTAAAAAATTTTTTTGTAAAAATACCATTTTTGTCGAAAAATGGTAAGCCCATGGTACCCCTACAATTTTTCGACAAAAATGGTATTTTTACAAAAAAATTTTTTAGAATTTTTTCGTTAATGAAATCGGTTGGTAAATATGCCACTTGAAAACAATGGCGAAGGTTTTAATTCGATATCTCGAAATTTTTTGGAAAAAAGTGCCGTTTCGCAAAATTTAACATAGGATTCCCTATGCTGGGAATGGTCAATTTTAAAAATTAAAAAAAAAATACAAGTCGCATGTGTTTTGAGCCGGAAATGGGCCACTTGAAGCCAATGGAGATGGTAAGAAATCGATATCTCGAAAAAAAATTTTTGGTCATTCCGAAAGTGGAAAAATGAGAAGGGGGTACCCTTACCATTTTTCGACAAAAATGGTATTTTTACAAAAAAATTTTTTAGAATTTTTTCGTTAATGAAATCGGTTGGTAAATATGCCACTTGAAAACAATGGCGAAGGTTTTAATTCGATATCTCGAAATTTTTTGAAAAAAAGTGCCGTTTCGCAAAATTTAACATAGGATTCCCTATGCTGGGAATGGTCAATTTTAAAAATTAAAAAAAAAATACAAGTCGCATGTGTTTTGAGCCGGAAATGGGCCACTTGAAGCCAATGGAGATGGTAAGAAATCGATATCTCGAAAAAAAATTTTTGGTCATTCCGAAAGTGGAAAAATGAGAAGGGGGTACCCTTACCATTTTTCGACAAAAATGGTATTTTTACAAAAAAATTTTTTAGAATTTTTTCGTTCATGAAATCGGTTGGTAAATATGCCACTTGAAAACAATGGCGAAGGTTTTAATTCGATATCTCGAAATTTTTTGAAAAAAAGTGCCGTTTCGCAAAATTTAACATAGGATTCCCTATGCTGGGAATGGTCAATTTTAAAAATTAAAAAAAAAATACAAGTCGCATGTGTTTTGAGCCGGAAATGGGCCACTTGAAGCCAATGGAGATGGTAAGAAATCGATATCTCGAAAAAAAATTTTTGGTCATTCCGAAAGTGGAAAAATGAGAAGGGGGTACCCTTACCATTTTTCGACAAAAATGGTATTTTTACAAAAAAATTTTTTAGAATTTTTTCGTTAATGAAATCGGTTGGTAAATATGCCACTTGAAAACAATGGCGAAGGTTTTAATTCGATATCTCGAAATTTTTTGAAAAAAAGTGCCGTTTCGCAAAATTTAACATAGGATTCCCTATGCTGGGAATGGTCAATTTTAAAAATTAAAAAAAAAATACAAGTCGCATGTGTTTTGAGCCGGAAATGGGCCACTTGAAGCCAATGGAGATGGTAAATCGATATCTCGAAAAAAAATTTTTGGTCATTCCGAAAGTGGAAAAATGAGAAGGGGGTACCCTTACCATTTTTCGACAAAAATGGTATTTTTACAAAAAATTTTTTTAGAATTTTTTCGGTAATGAAATCGCTTGGTAAATATGCCACTTGAAAACAATGGCGAAGGTTTTAATTCGATATCTCGAAATTTTTTGAAAAAAAGTGCCGTTTCGCAAAATTTAACATAGGATTCCCTATGCTGGGAATGGTCAATTTTAAAAATTAAAAAAAAAATACAAGTCGCATGTGTTTTGAGCCGGAAATGGGCCACTTGAAGCCAATGGAGATGGTAAGAAATCGATATCTCGAAAAAAAATTTTTGGTCATTCCGAAAGTGGAAAAATGAGAAGGGGGTACCCTTACAATTTTTCGACAAAAATGGTATTTTTACAAAAAAATTTTTTAGAATTTTTTCGTTAATGAAATCGGTTGGTAAATATGCCACTTGAAAACAATGGCGAAGGTTTTAATTCGATATCTCGAAATTTTTTGAAAAAAAGTGCCGTTTCGCAAAATTTAACATAGGATTCCCTATGCTGGGAATGGTCAATTTTAAAAATTAAAAAAAAAATACAAGTCGCATGTGTTTTGAGCCGGAAATGGGCCACTTGAAGCCAATGGAGATGGTAAGAAATCGATATCTCGAAAAAAAATATTTGGTCATTTCGAAAGTGGAAAAATGAGAAGGGGGTAACCTTACCATTTTTCGACAAAAATGGTATTTTTACAAAAAAATTTTTTAGAATTTTTTCGTTAATGAAATCGGTTGGTAAATATGCCACTTGAAAACAATGGCGAAGGTTTTAATTCGATATCTCGAAATTTTTTGAAAAAAAGTGCCGTTTCGCAAAATTTAACATAGGATTCCCTATGCTGGGAATGGTCAATTTTAAAAATTTAAAAAAAAATACAAGTCGCATGTGTTTTGAGCCGGAAATGGGCCACTTGAAGCCAATGAAGATGGTAAAAAATCGATATCTCGAAAAAAAATATTTGGCTATTTTGAAAGTGGAAAAATGAGAAGGGGGTACCCTTACCATTTTTCGACAAAAATGGTATTTTTACAAAAAAATTTTTTAGAATTTTTTCGTTAATGAAATCGGTTGGTAAATATGCCACTTGAAAACAATGGCGAAGGTTTTAATTCGATATCTCGAAATTTTTTGAAAAAAAGTGCCGTTTCGCAAAATTTAACATAGGATTCCCTATGCTGGGAATGGTCAATTTTAAAAATTAAAAAAAAAATACAAGTCGCATGTGTTTTGAGCCGGAAATGGGCCACTTGAAGCCAATGGAGATGGTAAAAAATCGATATCTCGAAAAAAAATATTTTGCCATTTCAAAAGTCGAAAAATGGTAAGGGGGTACCCTTACAATTTTTCGACAAAAATGGTATTTTTACAAAAAAATTTTTTAGAATTTTTTCGTTAATGAAATCGGTTGGTAAATATGCCACTTGAAAACAATGGCGAAGGTTTTAATTCGATATCTCGAAATTTTTTGAAAAAAAGTGCCGTTTCGCAAAATTTAACATAGGATTCCCTATGCTGGGAATGGTCAATTTTAAAAATTAAAAAAAAAATACAAGTCGCATGTGTTTTGAGCCGGAAATGGGCCACTTGAAGCCAATGGAGATGGTAAGAAATCGATATCTCGAAAAAAAATATTTGGTCATTTCGAAAGTGGAAAAATGAGAAGGGGGTACCCTTACCATTTTTCGACAAAAATGGTATTTTTACAAAAAAATTTTTTAGAATTTTTTCGTTAATGAAATCGGTTGGTAAATATGCCACTTGAAAACAATGGCGAAGGTTTTAATTCGATATCTCGAAATTTTTTGAAAAAAAGTGCCGTTTCGCAAAATTTAACATAGGATTCCCTATGCTGGGAATGGTCAATTTTAAAAATTAAAAAAAAAAATACAAGTCGCATGTGTTTTGAGCCGGAAATGGGCCACTTGAAGCCAATGGAGATGGTAAGAAATCGATATCTCGAAAAAAAATATTTTGCCATTTCAAAAGTCGAAAAATGGTAAGGGTACCCCCTTCTCATTTTTCCACTTTCGAAATGACCAAAAATTTTTTTTCGAGATATCGATTTTTTACCATCTCCATTGGCTTCAAGTGGCCCATTTCCGGCTCAAAACACATGCGACTTGTATTTTTTTTTTAATTTTTTAAATTGACCATTCCCAGCATAGGGAATCCTATGTTAAATTTTGCGAAACGGCACTTTTTATCAAAAAATTTCGAGATATCGAATTAAAACCTTCGCCATTGTTTTCAAGTGGCATATTTACCAACCGATTTCATTAACGAAAAAATTCTAAAAAATTTTTTTGTAAAAATACCATTTTTGTCGAAAAATTGTAAGGGTACCCCCTTACCATTTTTCGACAAAAATGGTATTTTTACAAAAAAATTTTTTAGAATTTTTTCGTTAATGAAATCGGTTGGTAAATATGCCACTTGAAAACAATGGCGAAGGTTTTAATTCGATATCTCGAAATTTTTTGGAAAAAAGTGCCGTTTCGCAAAATTTAACATAGGATTCCCTATGCTGGGAATGGTCAATTTTAAAAATTAAAAAAAAAATACAAGTCGCATGTGTTTTGAGCCGGAAATGGGCCACTTGAAGCCAATGGAGATGGTAAGAAATCGATATCTCGAAAAAAAATTTTTGGTCATTCCGAAAGTGGAAAAATGAGAAGGGGGTACCCTTACCATTTTTCGACAAAAATGGTATTTTTACAAAAAAATTTTTTAGAATTTTTTCGTTAATGAAATCGGTTGGTAAATATGCCACTTGAAAACAATGGCGAAGGTTTTAATTCGATATCTCGAAATTTTTTGAAAAAAAGTGCCGTTTCGCAAAATTTAACATAGGATTCCCTATGCTGGGAATGGTCAATTTTAAAAATTAAAAAAAAATACAAGTCGCATGTGTTTTGAGCCGGAAATGGGCCACTTGAAGCCAATGGAGATGGTAAGAAATCGATATCTCGAAAAAAAATTTTTGGTCATTCCGAAAGTGGAAAAATGAGAAGGGGGTACCCTTACCATTTTTCGACAAAAATGGTATTTTTACAAAAAATTTTTTTAGAATTTTTTCGGTAATGAAATCGCTTGGTAAATATGCCACTTGAAAACAATGGCGAAGGTTTTAATTCGATATCTCGAAATTTTTTGAAAAAAAGTGCCGTTTCGCAAAATTTAACATAGGATTCCCTATGCTGGGAATGGTCAATTTTAAAAATTAAAAAAAAAATACAAGTCGCATGTGTTTTGAGCCGGAAATGGGCCACTTGAAGCCAATGGAGATGGTAAGAAATCGATATCTCGAAAAAAAATATTTTGCCATTTCAAAAGTCGAAAAATGGTAAGGGTACCCCCTTCTCATTTTTCCACTTTCGAAATGACCAAAAATTTTTTTTCGAGATATCGATTTTTTACCATCTCCATTGGCTTCAAGTGGCCCATTTCCGGCTCAAAACACATGCGACTTGTATTTTTTTTTAACTTTTAAAATTGACCATTCCCAGCATAGGGAATCCTATGTTAAATTTTGCGAAACGGCACTTTTTTTCAAAAAATTTCGAGATATCGAATTAAAACCTTCGCCATTGTTTTCAAGTGGCATATTTACCAACCGATTTCATTAACGAAAAAATTCTAAAAAATTTTTTTGTAAAAATACCATTTTTGTCGAAAAATTGTAAGGGTACCCCCTTACCATTTTTCGACTTTTGAAATGGCAAAATATTTTTTTTCGAGATATCGATTTTTTACCATCTCCATTGGCTTCAAGTGGCCCATTTCCGGCTCAAAACACATGCGACTTGTATTTTTTTTTTAATTTTTAAAATTGACCATTCCCAGCATAGGGAATCCTATGTTAAATTTTGCGAAACGGCACTTTTTTTCAAAAAATTTCGAGATATCGAATTAAAACCTTCGCCATTGTTTTCAAGTGGCATATTTACCAACCGATTTCATTAACGAAAAAATTCTAAAAAATTTTTTTGTAAAAATACCATTTTTGTCGAAAAATTGTAAGGGTACCCCCTTACCATTTTTCGACTTTTGAAATGGCAAAATATTTTTTTTCGAGATATCGATTTTTTACCATCTCCATTGGCTTCAAGTGGCCCATTTCCGGCTCAAAACACATGCGACTTGTATTTTTTTTTTAATTTTTAAAATTGACCATTCCCAGCATAGGGAATCCTATGTTAAATTTTGCGAAACGGCACTTTTTTTCAAAAAATTTCGAGATATCGAATTAAAACCTTCGCCATTGTTTTCAAGTGGCATATTTACCAACCGATTTCATTAACGAAAAAATTCAAAAAAATTTTTTTGTAAAAATACCATTTTTGTCGAAAAATTGTAGGGGTACCATGGGCTTACCATTTTTCGACAAAAATGGTATTTTTACAAAAAAATTTTTTAGAATTTTTTCGTTAATGAAATCGGTTGGTAAATATGCCACTTGAAAACAATGGCGAAGGTTTTAATTCGATATCTCGAAATTTTTTGAAAAAAAGTGCCGTTTCGCAAAATTTAACATAGGATTCCCTATGCTGGGAATGGTCAATTTTAAAAGTTAAAAAAAAAATACAAGTCGCATGTGTTTTGAGCCGGAAATGGGCCACTTGAAGCCAATGGAGATGGTAAGAAATCGATATATCGAAAAAAAATTTTTGGTCATTCCGAAAGTGGAAAAATGAGAAGGGGGTACCCTTACCATTTTTCGACAAAAATGGTATTTTTACAAAAAAATTTTTTAGAATTTTTTCGTTAATGAAATCGGTTGGTAAATATGCCACTTGAAAACAATGGCGAAGGTTTTAATTCGATATCTCGAAATTTTTTGAAAAAAAGTGCCGTTTCGCAAAATTTAACATAGGATTCCCTATGCTGGGAATGGTCAATTTTAAAAATTAAAAAAAAAATACAAGTCGCATGTGTTTTGAGCCGGAAATGGGCCACTTGAAGCCAATGGAGATGGTAAGAAATCGATATCTCGAAAAAAAATTTTTGGTCATTCCGAAAGTGGAAAAATGAGAAGGGGGTACCCTTACCATTTTTCGACAAAAATGGTATTTTTACAAAAAAATTTTTTAGAATTTTTTCGTTAATGAAATCGGTTGGTAAATATGCCACTTGAAAACAATGGCGAAGGTTTTAATTCGATATCTCGAAATTTTTTGAAAAAAAGTGCCGTTTCGCAAAATTTAACATAGGATTCCCTATGCTGGGAATGGTCAATTTTAAAAATTAAAAAAAAAATACAAGTCGCATGTGTTTTGAGCCGGAAATGGGCCACTTGAAGCCAATGGAGATGGTAAATCGATATCTCGAAAAAAAATTTTTGGTCATTCCGAAAGTGGAAAAATGAGAAGGGGGTACCCTTACCATTTTTCGACAAAAATGGTATTTTTACAAAAAATTTTTTTAGAATTTTTTCGGTAATGAAATCGCTTGGTAAATATGCCACTTGAAAACAATGGCGAAGGTTTTAATTCGATATCTCGAAATTTTTTGAAAAAAAGTGCCGTTTCGCAAAATTTAACATAGGATTCCCTATGCTGGGAATGGTCAATTTTAAAAATTAAAAAAAAAATACAAGTCGCATGTGTTTTGAGCCGGAAATGGGCCACTTGAAGCCAATGGAGATGGTAAGAAATCGATATCTCGAAAAAAAATTTTTGGTCATTCCGAAAGTGGAAAAATGAGAAGGGGGTACCCTTACAATTTTTCGACAAAAATGGTATTTTTACAAAAAAATTTTTTAGAATTTTTTCGTTAATGAAATCGGTTGGTAAATATGCCACTTGAAAACAATGGCGAAGGTTTTAATTCGATATCTCGAAATTTTTTGAAAAAAAGTGCCGTTTCGCAAAATTTAACATAGGATTCCCTATGCTGGGAATGGTCAATTTTAAAAATTAAAAAAAAAATACAAGTCGCATGTGTTTTGAGCCGGAAATGGGCCACTTGAAGCCAATGGAGATGGTAAGAAATCGATATCTCGAAAAAAAATATTTGGTCATTTCGAAAGTGGAAAAATGAGAAGGGGGTAACCTTACCATTTTTCGACAAAAATGGTATTTTTACAAAAAAATTTTTTAGAATTTTTTCGTTAATGAAATCGGTTGGTAAATATGCCACTTGAAAACAATGGCGAAGGTTTTAATTCGATATCTCGAAATTTTTTGAAAAAAAGTGCCGTTTCGCAAAATTTAACATAGGATTCCCTATGCTGGGAATGGTCAATTTTAAAAATTTAAAAAAAAATACAAGTCGCATGTGTTTTGAGCCGGAAATGGGCCACTTGAAGCCAATGAAGATGGTAAAAAATCGATATCTCGAAAAAAAATATTTGGCTATTTTGAAAGTGGAAAAATGAGAAGGGGGTACCCTTACCATTTTTCGACAAAAATGGTATTTTTACAAAAAAATTTTTTAGAATTTTTTCGTTAATGAAATCGGTTGGTAAATATGCCACTTGAAAACAATGGCGAAGGTTTTAATTCGATATCTCGAAATTTTTTGAAAAAAAGTGCCGTTTCGCAAAATTTAACATAGGATTCCCTATGCTGGGAATGGTCAATTTTAAAAATTAAAAAAAAAATACAACTCGCATGTGTTTTGAGCCGGAAATGGGCCACTTGAAGCCAATGGAGATGGTAAAAAATCGATATCTCGAAAAAAAATATTTTGCCATTTCAAAAGTCGAAAAATGGTAAGGGGGTACCCTTACAATTTTTCGACAAAAATGGTATTTTTACAAAAAAATTTTTTAGAATTTTTTCGTTAATGAAATCGGTTGGTAAATATGCCACTTGAAAACAATGGCGAAGGTTTTAATTCGATATCTCGAAATTTTTTGAAAAAAAGTGCCGTTTCGCAAAATTTAACATAGGATTCCCTATGCTGGGAATGGTCAATTTTAAAAATTAAAAAAAAAATACAAGTCGCATGTGTTTTGAGCCGGAAATGGGCCACTTGAAGCCAATGGAGATGGTAAGAAATCGATATCTCGAAAAAAAATATTTGGTCATTTCGAAAGTGGAAAAATGAGAAGGGGGTACCCTTACCATTTTTCGACAAAAATGGTATTTTTACAAAAAAATTTTTTAGAATTTTTTCGTTAATGAAATCGGTTGGTAAATATGCCACTTGAAAACAATGGCGAAGGTTTTAATTCGATATCTCGAAATTTTTTGAAAAAAAGTGCCGTTTCGCAAAATTTAACATAGGATTCCCTATGCTGGGAATGGTCAATTTTAAAAATTAAAAAAAAAAATACAAGTCGCATGTGTTTTGAGCCGGAAATGGGCCACTTGAAGCCAATGGAGATGGTAAGAAATCGATATCTCGAAAAAAAATATTTTGCCATTTCAAAAGTCGAAAAATGGTAAGGGGGTACCCTTACAATTTTTCGACAAAAATGGTATTTTTACAAAAAAATTTTTTAGAATTTTTTCGTTAATGAAATCGGTTGGTAAATATGCCACTTGAAAACAATGGCGAAGGTTTTAATTCGATATCTCGAAATTTTTTGAAAAAAAGTGCCGTTTCGCAAAATTTAACATAGGATTCCCTATGCTGGGAATGGTCAATTTTAAAAATTAAAAAAAAAATACAAGTCGCATGTGTTTTGAGCCGGAAATGGGCCACTTGAAGCCAATGGAGATGGTAAGAAATCGATATCTCGAAAAAAAATATTTGGTCATTTCGAAAGTGGAAAAATGAGAAGGGGGTACCCTTACCATTTTTCGACAAAAATGGTATTTTTACAAAAAAATTTTTTAGAATTTTTTCGTTAATGAAATCGGTTGGTAAATATGCCACTTGAAAACAATGGCGAAGGTTTTAATTCGATATCTCGAAATTTTTTGAAAAAAAGTGCCGTTTCGCAAAATTTAACATAGGATTCCCTATGCTGGGAATGGTCAATTTTAAAAATTAAAAAAAAAAATACAAGTCGCATGTGTTTTGAGCCGGAAATGGGCCACTTGAAGCCAATGGAGATGGTAAGAAATCGATATCTCGAAAAAAAATATTTTGCCATTTCAAAAGTCGAAAAATGGTAAGGGTACCCCCTTCTCATTTTTCCACTTTCGAAATGACCAAAAATTTTTTTTCGAGATATCGATTTTTTACCATCTCCATTGGCTTCAAGTGGCCCATTTCCGGCTCAAAACACATGCGACTTGTATTTTTTTTTTAATTTTTTAAATTGACCATTCCCAGCATAGGGAATCCTATGTTAAATTTTGCGAAACGGCACTTTTTATCAAAAAATTTCGAGATATCGAATTAAAACCTTCGCCATTGTTTTCAAGTGGCATATTTACCAACCGATTTCATTAACGAAAAAATTCTAAAAAATTTTTTTGTAAAAATACCATTTTTGTCGAAAAATTGTAAGGGTACCCCCTTACCATTTTTCGACAAAAATGGTATTTTTACAAAAAAATTTTTTAGAATTTTTTCGTTAATGAAATCGGTTGGTAAATATGCCACTTGAAAACAATGGCGAAGGTTTTAATTCGATATCTCGAAATTTTTTGGAAAAAAGTGCCGTTTCGCAAAATTTAACATAGGATTCCCTATGCTGGGAATGGTCAATTTTAAAAATTTAAAAAAAAATACAAGTCGCATGTGTTTTGAGCCGGAAATGGGCCACTTGAAGCCAATGGAGATGGTAAGAAATCGATATCTCGAAAAAAAATTTTTGGTCATTCCGAAAGTGGAAAAATGAGAAGGGGGTACCCTTACCATTTTTCGACAAAAATGGTATTTTTACAAAAAAATTTTTTAGAATTTTTTCGTTAATGAAATCGGTTGGTAAATATGCCACTTGAAAACAATGGCGAAGGTTTTAATTCGATATCTCGAAATTTTTTGAAAAAAAGTGCCGTTTCGCAAAATTTAACATAGGATTCCCTATGCTGGGAATGGTCAATTTTAAAAATTAAAAAAAAATACAAGTCGCATGTGTTTTGAGCCGGAAATGGGCCACTTGAAGCCAATGGAGATGGTAAGAAATCGATATCTCGAAAAAAAATTTTTGGTCATTCCGAAAGTGGAAAAATGAGAAGGGGGTACCCTTACCATTTTTCGACAAAAATGGTATTTTTACAAAAAATTTTTTTAGAATTTTTTCGGTAATGAAATCGCTTGGTAAATATGCCACTTGAAAACAATGGCGAAGGTTTTAATTCGATATCTCGAAATTTTTTGAAAAAAAGTGCCGTTTCGCAAAATTTAACATAGGATTCCCTATGCTGGGAATGGTCAATTTTAAAAATTAAAAAAAAAATACAAGTCGCATGTGTTTTGAGCCGGAAATGGGCCACTTGAAGCCAATGGAGATGGTAAGAAATCGATATCTCGAAAAAAAATTTTTGGTCATTCCGAAAGTGGAAAAATGAGAAGGGGGTACCCTTACAATTTTTCGACAAAAATGGTATTTTTACAAAAAAATTTTTTAGAATTTTTTCGTTAATGAAATCGGTTGGTAAATATGCCACTTGAAAACAATGGCGAAGGTTTTAATTCGATATCTCGAAATTTTTTGAAAAAAAGTGCCGTTTCGCAAAATTTAACATAGGATTCCCTATGCTGGGAATGGTCAATTTTAAAAATTAAAAAAAAAATACAAGTCGCATGTGTTTTGAGCCGGAAATGGGCCACGTGAAGCCAATGGAGATGGTAAGAAATCGATATCTCGAAAAAAAATATTTTGCCATTTCAAAAGTCGAAAAATGGTAAGGGTACCCCCTTCTCATTTTTCCACTTTCGAAATGACCAAAAATTTTTTTTCGAGATATCGATTTTTTACCATCTCCATTGGCTTCAAGTGGCCCATTTCCGGCTCAAAACACATGCGACTTGTATTTTTTTTTTAATTTTTAAAATTGACCATTCCCAGCATAGGGAATCCTATGTTAAATTTTGCGAAACGGCACTTTTTTTCAAAAAATTTCGAGATATCGAATTAAAACCTTCGCCATTGTTTTCAAGTGGCATATTTACCAACCGATTTCATTAACGAAAAAATTCTAAAAAATTTTTTTGTAAAAATACCATTTTTGTCGAAAAATTGTAAGGGTACCCCCTTACCATTTTTCGACTTTTGAAATGGCAAAATATTTTTTTTCGAGATATCGATTTTTTACCATCTCCATTGGCTTCAAGTGGCCCATTTCCGGCTCAAAACACATGCGACTTGTATTTTTTTTTTAATTTTTAAAATTGACCATTCCCAGCATAGGGAATCCTATGTTAAATTTTGCGAAACGGCACTTTTTTTCAAAAAATTTCGAGATATCGAATTAAAACCTTCGCCATTGTTTTCAAGTGGCATATTTACCAACCGATTTCATTAACGAAAAAATTCTAAAAAATTTTTTTGTAAAAATACCATTTTTGTCGAAAAATTGTAAGGGTACCCCCTTACCATTTTTCGACTTTTGAAATGGCAAAATATTTTTTTTCGAGATATCGATTTTTTACCATCTCCATTGGCTTCAAGTGGCCCATTTCCGGCTCAAAACACATGCGACTTGTATTTTTTTTTTAATTTTTTAAATTGACCATTCCCAGCATAGGGAATCCTATGTTAAATTTTGCGAAACGGCACTTTTTTTCAAAAAATTTCGAGATATCGAATTAAAACCTTCGCCATTGTTTTCAAGTGGCATATTTACCAACCGATTTCATTAACGAAAAAATTCAAAAAAATTTTTTTGTAAAAATACCATTTTTGTCGAAAAATTGTAGGGGTACCATGGGCTTACCATTTTTCGACAAAAATGGTATTTTTACAAAAAAATTTTTTAGAATTTTTTCGTTAATGAAATCGGTTGGTAAATATGCCACTTGAAAACAATGGCGAAGGTTTTAATTCGATATCTCGAAATTTTTTGAAAAAAAGTGCCGTTTCGCAAAATTTAACATAGGATTCCCTATGCTGGGAATGGTCAATTTTAAAAGTTAAAAAAAAAATACAAGTCGCATGTGTTTTGAGCCGGAAATGGGCCACTTGAAGCCAATGGAGATGGTAAGAAATCGATATATCGAAAAAAAATTTTTGGTCATTCCGAAAGTGGAAAAATGAGAAGGGGGTACCCTTACCATTTTTCGACAAAAATGGTATTTTTACAAAAAAATTTTTTAGAATTTTTTCGTTAATGAAATCGGTTGGTAAATATGCCACTTGAAAACAATGGCGAAGGTTTTAATTCGATATCTCGAAATTTTTTGAAAAAAAGTGCCGTTTCGCAAAATTTAACATAGGATTCCCTATGCTGGGAATGGTCAATTTTAAAAATTAAAAAAAAAATACAAGTCGCATGTGTTTTGAGCCGGAAATGGGCCACTTGAAGCCAATGGAGATGGTAAGAAATCGATATCTCGAAAAAAAATATTTTGCCATTTCAAAAGTCGAAAAATGGTAAGGGTACCCCCTTCTCATTTTTCCACTTTCGAAATGACCAAAAATTTTTTTTCGAGATATCGATTTTTTACCATCTCCATTGGCTTCAAGTGGCCCATTTCCGGCTCAAAACACATGCGACTTGTATTTTTTTTTTAATTTTTAAAATTGACCATTCCCAGCATAGGGAATCCTATGTTAAATTTTGCGAAACGGCACTTTTTTTCAAAAAATTTCGAGATATCGAATTAAAACCTTCGCCATTGTTTTCAAGTGGCATATTTACCAACCGATTTCATTAACGAAAAAATTCTAAAAAATTTTTTTGTAAAAATACCATTTTTGTCGAAAAATTGTAAGGGTACCCCCTTACCATTTTTCGACTTTTGAAATGGCAAAATATTTTTTTTCGAGATATCGATTTTTTACCATCTCCATTGGCTTCAAGTGGCCCATTTCCGGCTCAAAACACATGCGACTTGTATTTTTTTTTTTAATTTTTAAAATTGACCATTCCCAGCATAGGGAATCCTATGTTAAATTTTGCGAAACGGCACTTTTTTTCAAAAAATTTCGAGATATCGAATTAAAACCTTCGCCATTGTTTTCAAGTGGCATATTTACCAACCGATTTCATTAACGAAAAAATTCTAAAAAATTTTTTTGTAAAAATACCATTTTTGTCGAAAAATTGTAAGGGTACCCCCTTACCATTTTTCGACTTTTGAAATGGCAAAATATTTTTTTTCGAGATATCGATTTTTTACCATCTCCATTGGCTTCAAGTGGCCCATTTCCGGCTCAAAACACATGCGACTTGTATTTTTTTTTTAATTTTTAAAATTGACCATTCCCAGCATAGGGAATCCTATGTTAAATTTTGCGAAACGGCACTTTTTTTCAAAAAATTTCGAGATATCGAATTAAAACCTTCGCCATTGTTTTCAAGTGGCATATTTACCAACCGATTTCATTAACGAAAAAATTCTAAAAAATTTTTTTGTAAAAATACCATTTTTGTCGAAAAATTGTAAGGGTACCCCCTTACCATTTTTCGACTTTTGAAATGGCAAAATATTTTTTTTCGAGATATCGATTTTTTACCATCTCCATTGGCTTCAAGTGGCCCATTTCCGGCTCAAAACACATGCGACTTGTATTTTTTTTTTAATTTTTAAAATTGACCATTCCCAGCATAGGGAATCCTATGTTAAATTTTGCGAAACGGCACTTTTTTTCAAAAAATTTCAAGATATCGAATTAAAACCTTCGCCATTGTTTTCAAGTGGCATATTTACCAACCGATTTCATTAACGAAAAAATTCTAAAAAATTTTTTTGTAAAAATACCATTTTTGTCGAAAAATTGTAGGGGTACCATGGGCTTTCCATTTTTCGACAAAAATGGTATTTTTACAAAAAAATTTTTTAGAATTTTTTCGTTAATGAAATCGGTTGGTAAATATGCCACTTGAAAACAATGGCGAAGGTTTTAATTCGATATCTCGAAATTTTTTGAAAAAAAGTGCCGTTTCGCAAAATTTAACATAGGATTCCCTATGCTGGGAATGGTCAATTTAAAAAATTTAAAAAAAAAATACAAGTCGCATGTGTTTTGAGCCGGAAATGGGCCACTTGAAGCCAATGGAGATGGTAAGAAATCGATATCTCGAAAAAAAATTTTTGGTCATTCCGAAAGTGGAAAAATGAGAAGGGGGTACCCTTACCATTTTTCGACAAAAATGGTATTTTTACAAAAAAATTTTTTAGAATTTTTTTCGTTAATGAAATCGGTTGGTAAATATGCCACTTGAAAACAATGGCGAAGGTTTTAATTCGATATCTCGAAGTTTTTTGAAAAAAAGTGCCGTTTCGCAAAATTTAACATAGGATTCCCTATGCTGGGAATGGTCAATTTTAAAAATTAAAAAAAAAATACAAGTCGCATGTGTTTTGAGCCGGAAATGGGCCACTTGAAGCCAATGGAGATGGTAAAAAATCGATATCTCGAAAAAAAATTTTTGGTCATTCCGAAAGTGGAAAAATGAGAAGGGGGTACCCTTACCATTTTTCGACAAAAATGGTATTTTTACAAAAAATTTTTTTAGAATTTTTTCGTTAATGAAATCGGTTGGTAAATATGCCACTTGAAAACAATGGCGAAGGTTTTAATTCGATATCTCGAAATTTTTTGAAAAAAAGTGCCGTTTCGCAAAATTTAACATAGGATTCCCTATGCTGGGAATGGTCAATTTTAAAAATTAAAAAAAAAATACAAGTCGCATGTGTTTTGAGCCGGAAATGGGCCACTTGAAGCCAATGGAGATGGTAAGAAATCGATATCTCGAAAAAAAATTTTTGGTCATTCCGAAAGTGGAAAAATGAGAAGGGGGTACCCTTACCATTTTTCGACAAAAATGGTATTTTTACAAAAAAATTTTTTAGAATTTTTTCGTTAATGAAATCGGTTGGTAAATATGCCACTTGAAAACAATGGCGAAGGTTTTAATTCGATATCTCGAAATTTTTTGAAAAAAAGTGCCGTTTCGCAAAATTTAACATAGGATTCCCTATGCTGGGAATGGTCAATTTTAAAAATTAAAAAAAAAATACAAGTCGCATGTGTTTTGAGCCGGAAATGGGCCACTTGAAGCCAATGGAGATGGTAAATCGATATCTCGAAAAAAAATTTTTGGTCATTCCGAAAGTGGAAAAATGAGAAGGGGGTACCCTTACCATTTTTCGACAAAAATGGTATTTTTACAAAAAATTTTTTTAGAATTTTTTCGGTAATGAAATCGCTTGGTAAATATGCCACTTGAAAACAATGGCGAAGGTTTTAATTCGATATCTCGAAATTTTTTGAAAAAAAGTGCCGTTTCGCAAAATTTAACATAGGATTCCCTATGCTGGGAATGGTCAATTTTAAAAATTTAAAAAAAAATACAAGTCGCATGTGTTTTGAGCCGGAAATGGGCCACTTGAAGCCAATGAAGATGGTAAAAAATCGATATCTCGAAAAAAAATATTTGGCTATTTTGAAAGTGGAAAAATGAGAAGGGGGTACCCTTACCATTTTTCGACAAAAATGGTATTTTTACAAAAAAATTTTTTAGAATTTTTTCGTTAATGAAATCGGTTGGTAAATATGCCACTTGAAAACAATGGCGAAGGTTTTAATTCGATATCTCGAAATTTTTTGAAAAAAAGTGCCGTTTCGCAAAATTTAACATAGGATTCCCTATGCTGGGAATGGTCAATTTTAAAAATTAAAAAAAAAATACAAGTCGCATGTGTTTTGAGCCGGAAATGGGCCACTTGAAGCCAATGGAGATGGTAAAAAATCGATATCTCGAAAAAAAATATTTTGCCATTTCAAAAGTCGAAAAATGGTAAGGGGGTACCCTTACAATTTTTCGACAAAAATGGTATTTTTACAAAAAAATTTTTTAGAATTTTTTCGTTAATGAAATCGGTTGGTAAATATGCCACTTGAAAACAATGGCGAAGGTTTTAATTCGATATCTCGAAATTTTTTGAAAAAAAGTGCCGTTTCGCAAAATTTAACATAGGATTCCCTATGCTGGGAATGGTCAATTTTAAAAATTAAAAAAAAAATACAAGTCGCATGTGTTTTGAGCCGGAAATGGGCCACTTGAAGCCAATGGAGATGGTAAGAAATCGATATCTCGAAAAAAAATATTTGGTCATTTCGAAAGTGGAAAAATGAGAAGGGGGTACCCTTACCATTTTTCGACAAAAATGGTATTTTTACAAAAAAATTTTTTAGAATTTTTTCGTTAATGAAATCGGTTGGTAAATATGCCACTTGAAAACAATGGCGAAGGTTTTAATTCGATATCTCGAAATTTTTTGAAAAAAAGTGCCGTTTCGCAAAATTTAACATAGGATTCCCTATGCTGGGAATGGTCAATTTTAAAAATTAAAAAAAAAATACAAGTCGCATGTGTTTTGAGCCGGAAATGGGCCACTTGAAGCCAATGGAGATGGTAAGAAATCGATATCTCGAAAAAAAATATTTTGCCATTTCAAAAGTCGAAAAATGGTAAGGGTACCCCCTTCTCATTTTTCCACTTTCGAAATGACCAAAAATTTTTTTTCGAGATATCGATTTTTTACCATCTCCATTGGCTTCAAGTGGCCCATTTCCGGCTCAAAACACATGCGACTTGTATTTTTTTTTTAATTTTTTAAATTGACCATTCCCAGCATAGGGAATCCTATGTTAAATTTTGCGAAACGGCACTTTTTATCAAAAAATTTCGAGATATCGAATTAAAACCTTCGCCATTGTTTTCAAGTGGCATATTTACCAACCGATTTCATTAACGAAAAAATTCTAAAAAATTTTTTTGTAAAAATACCATTTTTGTCGAAAAATTGTAAGGGTACCCCCTTACCATTTTTCGACAAAAATGGTATTTTTACAAAAAAATTTTTTAGAATTTTTTCGTTAATGAAATCGGTTGGTAAATATGCCACTTGAAAACAATGGCGAAGGTTTTAATTCGATATCTCGAAATTTTTTGGAAAAAAGTGCCGTTTCGCAAAATTTAACATAGGATTCCCTATGCTGGGAATGGTCAATTTTAAAAATTAAAAAAAAAATACAAGTCGCATGTGTTTTGAGCCGGAAATGGGCCACTTGAAGCCAATGGAGATGGTAAGAAATCGATATCTCGAAAAAAAATTTTTGGTCATTCCGAAAGTGGAAAAATGAGAAGGGGGTACCCTTACCATTTTTCGACAAAAATGGTATTTTTACAAAAAAATTTTTTAGAATTTTTTCGTTAATGAAATCGGTTGGTAAATATGCCACTTGAAAACAATGGCGAAGGTTTTAATTCGATATCTCGAAATTTTTTGAAAAAAAGTGCCGTTTCGCAAAATTTAACATAGGATTCCCTATGCTGGGAATGGTCAATTTTAAAAATTAAAAAAAAATACAAGTCGCATGTGTTTTGAGCCGGAAATGGGCCACTTGAAGCCAATGGAGATGGTAAGAAATCGATATCTCGAAAAAAAATTTTTGGTCATTCCGAAAGTGGAAAAATGAGAAGGGGGTACCCTTACCATTTTTCGACAAAAATGGTATTTTTACAAAAAATTTTTTTAGAATTTTTTCGGTAATGAAATCGCTTGGTAAATATGCCACTTGAAAACAATGGCGAAGGTTTTAATTCGATATCTCGAAATTTTTTGAAAAAAAGTGCCGTTTCGCAAAATTTAACATAGGATTCCCTATGCTGGGAATGGTCAATTTTAAAAATTAAAAAAAAAATACAAGTCGCATGTGTTTTGAGCCGGAAATGGGCCACTTGAAGCCAATGGAGATGGTAAGAAATCGATATCTCGAAAAAAAATTTTTGGTCATTCCGAAAGTGGAAAAATGAGAAGGGGGTACCCTTACAATTTTTCGACAAAAATGGTATTTTTACAAAAAAATTTTTTAGAATTTTTTCGTTAATGAAATCGGTTGGTAAATATGCCACTTGAAAACAATGGCGAAGGTTTTAATTCGATATCTCGAAATTTTTTGAAAAAAAGTGCCGTTTCGCAAAATTTAACATAGGATTCCCTATGCTGGGAATGGTCAATTTTAAAAATTAAAAAAAAAATACAAGTCGCATGTGTTTTGAGCCGGAAATGGGCCACGTGAAGCCAATGGAGATGGTAAGAAATCGATATCTCGAAAAAAAATATTTTGCCATTTCAAAAGTCGAAAAATGGTAAGGGTACCCCCTTCTCATTTTTCCACTTTCGAAATGACCAAAAATTTTTTTTCGAGATATCGATTTTTTACCATCTCCATTGGCTTCAAGTGGCCCATTTCCGGCTCAAAACACATGCGACTTGTATTTTTTTTTAACTTTTAAAATTGACCATTCCCAGCATAGGGAATCCTATGTTAAATTTTGCGAAACGGCACTTTTTTTCAAAAAATTTCGAGATATCGAATTAAAACCTTCGCCATTGTTTTCAAGTGGCATATTTACCAACCGATTTCATTAACGAAAAAATTCTAAAAAATTTTTTTGTAAAAATACCATTTTTGTCGAAAAATTGTAAGGGTACCCCCTTACCATTTTTCGACTTTTGAAATGGCAAAATATTTTTTTTCGAGATATCGATTTTTTACCATCTCCATTGGCTTCAAGTGGCCCATTTCCGGCTCAAAACACATGCGACTTGTATTTTTTTTTTAATTTTTAAAATTGACCATTCCCAGCATAGGGAATCCTATGTTAAATTTTGCGAAACGGCACTTTTTTTCAAAAAATTTCGAGATATCGAATTAAAACCTTCGCCATTGTTTTCAAGTGGCATATTTACCAACCGATTTCATTAACGAAAAAATTCTAAAAAATTTTTTTGTAAAAATACCATTTTTGTCGAAAAATTGTAGGGGTACCATGGGCTTACCATTTTTCGACAAAAATGGTATTTTTACAAAAAAATTTTTTAGAATTTTTTCGTTAATGAAATCGGTTGGTAAATATGCCACTTGAAAACAATGGCGAAGGTTTTAATTCGATATCTCGAAATTTTTTGAAAAAAAGTGCCGTTTCGCAAAATTTAACATAGGATTCCCTATGCTGGGAATGGTCAATTTTAAAAGTTAAAAAAAAAATACAAGTCGCATGTGTTTTGAGCCGGAAATGGGCCACTTGAAGCCAATGGAGATGGTAAGAAATCGATATATCGAAAAAAAATTTTTGGTCATTCCGAAAGTGGAAAAATGAGAAGGGGGTACCCTTACCATTTTTCGACAAAAATGGTATTTTTACAAAAAAATTTTTTAGAATTTTTTCGTTAATGAAATCGGTTGGTAAATATGCCACTTGAAAACAATGGCGAAGGTTTTAATTCGATATCTCGAAATTTTTTGAAAAAAAGTGCCGTTTCGCAAAATTTAACATAGGATTCCCTATGCTGGGAATGGTCAATTTTAAAAATTAAAAAAAAAATACAAGTCGCATGTGTTTTGAGCCGGAAATGGGCCACTTGAAGCCAATGGAGATGGTAAGAAATCGATATCTCGAAAAAAAATATTTTGCCATTTCAAAAGTCGAAAAATGGTAAGGGTACCCCCTTCTCATTTTTCCACTTTCGAAATGACCAAAAATTTTTTTTCGAGATATCGATTTTTTACCATCTCCATTGGCTTCAAGTGGCCCATTTCCGGCTCAAAACACATGCGACTTGTATTTTTTTTTTAATTTTTAAAATTGACCATTCCCAGCATAGGGAATCCTATGTTAAATTTTGCGAAACGGCACTTTTTTTCAAAAAATTTCGAGATATCGAATTAAAACCTTCGCCATTGTTTTCAAGTGGCATATTTACCAACCGATTTCATTAACGAAAAAATTCTAAAAAATTTTTTTGTAAAAATACCATTTTTGTCGAAAAATTGTAAGGGTACCCCCTTACCATTTTTCGACTTTTGAAATGGCAAAATATTTTTTTTCGAGATATCGATTTTTTACCATCTCCATTGGCTTCAAGTGGCCCATTTCCGGCTCAAAACACATGCGACTTGTATTTTTTTTTTTAATTTTTAAAATTGACCATTCCCAGCATAGGGAATCCTATGTTAAATTTTGCGAAACGGCACTTTTTTTCAAAAAATTTCGAGATATCGAATTAAAACCTTCGCCATTGTTTTCAAGTGGCATATTTACCAACCGATTTCATTAACGAAAAAATTCTAAAAAATTTTTTTGTAAAAATACCATTTTTGTCGAAAAATTGTAAGGGTACCCCCTTACCATTTTTCGACTTTTGAAATGGCAAAATATTTTTTTTCGAGATATCGATTTTTTACCATCTCCATTGGCTTCAAGTGGCCCATTTCCGGCTCAAAACACATGCGACTTGTATTTTTTTTTTAATTTTTAAAATTGACCATTCCCAGCATAGGGAATCCTATGTTAAATTTTGCGAAACGGCACTTTTTTTCAAAAAATTTCGAGATATCGAATTAAAACCTTCGCCATTGTTTTCAAGTGGCATATTTACCAACCGATTTCATTAACGAAAAAATTCTAAAAAATTTTTTTGTAAAAATACCATTTTTGTCGAAAAATTGTAAGGGTACCCCCTTACCATTTTTCGACTTTTGAAATGGCAAAATATTTTTTTTCGAGATATCGATTTTTTACCATCTCCATTGGCTTCAAGTGGCCCATTTCCGGCTCAAAACACATGCGACTTGTATTTTTTTTTTAATTTTTAAAATTGACCATTCCCAGCATAGGGAATCCTATGTTAAATTTTGCGAAACGGCACTTTTTTTCAAAAAATTTCAAGATATCGAATTAAAACCTTCGCCATTGTTTTCAAGTGGCATATTTACCAACCGATTTCATTAACGAAAAAATTCTAAAAAATTTTTTTGTAAAAATACCATTTTTGTCGAAAAATTGTAGGGGTACCATGGGCTTTCCATTTTTCGACAAAAATGGTATTTTTACAAAAAAATTTTTTAGAATTTTTTCGTTAATGAAATCGGTTGGTAAATATGCCACTTGAAAACAATGGCGAAGGTTTTAATTCGATATCTCGAAATTTTTTGAAAAAAAGTGCCGTTTCGCAAAATTTAACATAGGATTCCCTATGCTGGGAATGGTCAATTTAAAAAATTTAAAAAAAAATACAAGTCGCATGTGTTTTGAGCCGGAAATGGGCCACTTGAAGCCAATGGAGATGGTAAGAAATCGATATCTCGAAAAAAAATTTTTGGTCATTCCGAAAGTGGAAAAATGAGAAGGGGGTACCCTTACCATTTTTCGACAAAAATGGTATTTTTACAAAAAAATTTTTTAGAATTTTTTTCGTTAATGAAATCGGTTGGTAAATATGCCACTTGAAAACAATGGCGAAGGTTTTAATTCGATATCTCGAAGTTTTTTGAAAAAAAGTGCCGTTTCGCAAAATTTAACATAGGATTCCCTATGCTGGGAATGGTCAATTTTAAAAATTAAAAAAAAAATACAAGTCGCATGTGTTTTGAGCCGGAAATGGGCCACTTGAAGCCAATGGAGATGGTAAAAAATCGATATCTCGAAAAAAAATTTTTGGTCATTCCGAAAGTGGAAAAATGAGAAGGGGGTACCCTTACCATTTTTCGACAAAAATGGTATTTTTACAAAAAAATTTTTTAGAATTTTTTCGTTAATGAAATCGGTTGGTAAATATGCCACTTGAAAACAATGGCGAAGGTTTTAATTCGATATCTCGAAATTTTTTGAAAAAAAGTGCCGTTTCGCAAAATTTAACATAGGATTCCCTATGCTGGGAATGGTCAATTTTAAAAGTTAAAAAAAAAATACAAGTCGCATGTGTTTTGAGCCGGAAATGGGCCACTTGAAGCCAATGGAGATGGTAAGAAATCGATATATCGAAAAAAAATTTTTGGTCATTCCGAAAGTGGAAAAATGAGAAGGGGGTACCCTTACCATTTTTCGACAAAAATGGTATTTTTACAAAAAAATTTTTTAGAATTTTTTCGTTAATGAAATCGGTTGGTAAATATGCCACTTGAAAACAATGGCGAAGGTTTTAATTCGATATCTCGAAATTTTTTGAAAAAAAGTGCCGTTTCGCAAAATTTAACATAGGATTCCCTATGCTGGGAATGGTCAATTTTAAAAATTAAAAAAAAAATACAAGTCGCATGTGTTTTGAGCCGGAAATGGGCCACTTGAAGCCAATGGAGATGGTAAGAAATCGATATCTCGAAAAAAAATATTTTGCCATTTCAAAAGTCGAAAAATGGTAAGGGTACCCCCTTCTCATTTTTCCACTTTCGAAATGACCAAAAATTTTTTTTCGAGATATCGATTTTTTACCATCTCCATTGGCTTCAAGTGGCCCATTTCCGGCTCAAAACACATGCGACTTGTATTTTTTTTTTAATTTTTAAAATTGACCATTCCCAGCATAGGGAATCCTATGTTAAATTTTGCGAAACGGCACTTTTTTTCAAAAAATTTCGAGATATCGAATTAAAACCTTCGCCATTGTTTTCAAGTGGCATATTTACCAACCGATTTCATTAACGAAAAAATTCTAAAAAATTTTTTTGTAAAAATACCATTTTTGTCGAAAAATTGTAAGGGTACCCCCTTACCATTTTTCGACTTTTGAAATGGCAAAATATTTTTTTTCGAGATATCGATTTTTTACCATCTCCATTGGCTTCAAGTGGCCCATTTCCGGCTCAAAACACATGCGACTTGTATTTTTTTTTTTAATTTTTAAAATTGACCATTCCCAGCATAGGGAATCCTATGTTAAATTTTGCGAAACGGCACTTTTTTTCAAAAAATTTCGAGATATCGAATTAAAACCTTCGCCATTGTTTTCAAGTGGCATATTTACCAACCGATTTCATTAACGAAAAAATTCTAAAAAATTTTTTTGTAAAAATACCATTTTTGTCGAAAAATTGTAAGGGTACCCCCTTACCATTTTTCGACTTTTGAAATGGCAAAATATTTTTTTTCGAGATATCGATTTTTTACCATCTCCATTGGCTTCAAGTGGCCCATTTCCGGCTCAAAACACATGCGACTTGTATTTTTTTTTTAATTTTTAAAATTGACCATTCCCAGCATAGGGAATCCTATGTTAAATTTTGCGAAACGGCACTTTTTTTCAAAAAATTTCGAGATATCGAATTAAAACCTTCGCCATTGTTTTCAAGTGGCATATTTACCAACCGATTTCATTAACGAAAAAATTCTAAAAAATTTTTTTGTAAAAATACCATTTTTGTCGAAAAATTGTAAGGGTACCCCCTTACCATTTTTCGACTTTTGAAATGGCAAAATATTTTTTTTCGAGATATCGATTTTTTACCATCTCCATTGGCTTCAAGTGGCCCATTTCCGGCTCAAAACACATGCGACTTGTATTTTTTTTTTAATTTTTAAAATTGACCATTCCCAGCATAGGGAATCCTATGTTAAATTTTGCGAAACGGCACTTTTTTTCAAAAAATTTCAAGATATCGAATTAAAACCTTCGCCATTGTTTTCAAGTGGCATATTTACCAACCGATTTCATTAACGAAAAAATTCTAAAAAATTTTTTTGTAAAAATACCATTTTTGTCGAAAAATTGTAGGGGTACCATGGGCTTTCCATTTTTCGACAAAAATGGTATTTTTACAAAAAAATTTTTTAGAATTTTTTCGTTAATGAAATCGGTTGGTAAATATGCCACTTGAAAACAATGGCGAAGGTTTTAATTCGATATCTCGAAATTTTTTGAAAAAAAGTGCCGTTTCGCAAAATTTAACATAGGATTCCCTATGCTGGGAATGGTCAATTTAAAAAATTTAAAAAAAAATACAAGTCGCATGTGTTTTGAGCCGGAAATGGGCCACTTGAAGCCAATGGAGATGGTAAGAAATCGATATCTCGAAAAAAAATTTTTGGTCATTCCGAAAGTGGAAAAATGAGAAGGGGGTACCCTTACCATTTTTCGACAAAAATGGTATTTTTACAAAAAAATTTTTTAGAATTTTTTTCGTTAATGAAATCGGTTGGTAAATATGCCACTTGAAAACAATGGCGAAGGTTTTAATTCGATATCTCGAAGTTTTTTGAAAAAAAGTGCCGTTTCGCAAAATTTAACATAGGATTCCCTATGCTGGGAATGGTCAATTTTAAAAATTAAAAAAAAAATACAAGTCGCATGTGTTTTGAGCCGGAAATGGGCCACTTGAAGCCAATGGAGATGGTAAAAAATCGATATCTCGAAAAAAAATTTTTGGTCATTCCGAAAGTGGAAAAATGAGAAGGGGGTACCCTTACCATTTTTCGACAAAAATGGTATTTTTACAAAAAATTTTTTTAGAATTTTTTCGTTAATGAAATCGGTTGGTAAATATGCCACTTGAAAACAATGGCGAAGGTTTTAATTCGATATCTCGAAATTTTTTGAAAAAAAGTGCCGTTTCGCAAAATTTAACATAGGATTCCCTATGCTGGGAATGGTCAATTTTAAAAATTAAAAAAAAAATACAAGTCGCATGTGTTTTGAGCCGGAAATGGGCCACTTGAAGCCAATGGAGATGGTAAGAAATCGATATCTCGAAAAAAAATTTTTGGTCATTCCGAAAGTGGAAAAATGAGAAGGGGGTACCCTTACCATTTTTCGACAAAAATGGTATTTTTACAAAAAAATTTTTTAGAATTTTTTCGTTAATGAAATTGGTTGGTAAATATGCCACTTGAAAACAATGGCGAAGGTTTTAATTCGATATCTCGAAATTTTTTGAAAAAAAGTGCCGTTTCGCAAAATTTAACATAGGATTCCCTATGCTGGGAATGGTCAATTTTAAAAATTAAAAAAAAAATACAAGTCGCATGTGTTTTGAGCCGGAAATGGGCCACTTGAAGCCAATGGAGATGGTAAGAAATCGATATCTCGAAAAAAAATATTTTGCCATTTCAAAAGTCGAAAAATGGTAAGGGTACCCCCTTCTCATTTTTCCACTTTCGAAATGACCAAAAATTTTTTTTCGAGATATCGATTTTTTACCATCTCCATTGGCTTCAAGTGGCCCATTTCCGGCTCAAAACACATGCGACTTGTATTTTTTTTTTAATTTTTAAAATTGACCATTCCCAGCATAGGGAATCCTATGTTAAATTTTGCGAAACGGCACTTTTTTTCAAAAAATTTCGAGATATCGAATTAAAACCTTCGCCATTGTTTTCAAGTGGCATATTTACCAACCGATTTCATTAACGAAAAAATTCTAAAAAATTTTTTTGTAAAAATACCATTTTTGTCGAAAAATTGTAAGGGTGCCCCCTTACCATTTTTCGACTTTTGAAATGGCAAAATATTTTTTTTCGAGATATCGATTTTTTACCATCTCCATTGGCTTCAAGTGGCCCATTTCCGGCTCAAAACACATGCGACTTGTATTTTTTTTTTAATTTTAAAAATTGACCATTCCCAGCATAGGGAATCCTATGTTAAATTTTGCGAAACGGCACTTTTTTTCAAAAAATTTCGAGATATCGAATTAAAACCTTCGCCATTGTTTTCAAGTGGCATATTTACCAACCGATTTCATTAACGAAAAAATTCTAAAAAATTTTTTTGTAAAAATACCATTTTTGTCGAAAAATTGTAGGGGTACCATGGGCTTACCATTTTTCGACAAAAATGGTATTTTTACAAAAAAATTTTTTAGCATTTTTTCGTTAATGAAATCGGTTGGTAAATATGCCACTTGAAAACAATGGCGAAGGTTTTAATTCGATATCTCGAAATTTTTTGGAAAAAAGTGCCGTTTCGCAAAATTTAACATAGGATTCCCTATGCTGGGAATGGTCAATTTTAAAAATTAAAAAAAAAATACAAGTCGCATGTGTTTTGAGCCGGAAATGGGCCACTTGAAGCCAATGGAGATGGTAAGAAATCGATATCTCGAAAAAAAATTTTTGGTCATTCCGAAAGTGGAAAAATGAGAAGGGGGTACCCTTACCATTTTTCAACAAAAATGGTATTTTTACAAAAAAATTTTTTAGAATTTTTTCGTTAATGAAATCGGTTGGTAAATATGCCACTTGAAAACAATGGCGAAGGTTTTAATTCGATATCTCGAAATTTTTTGAAAAAAAGTGCCGTTTCGCAAAATTTAACATAGGATTCCCTATGCTGGGAATGGTCAATTTTAAAAATTAAAAAAAAAATACAAGTCGCATGTGTTTTGAGCCGGAAATGGGCCACTTGAAGCCAATGGAGATGGTAAAAAATCGATATCTCGAAAAAAAATATTTTGCCATTTCAAAAGTCGAAAAATGGTAAGGGGGTACCCTTACAATTTTTCGACAAAAATGGTATTTTTACAAAAAAATTTTTTAGAATTTTTTCGTTAATGAAATCGGTTGGTAAATATGCCACTTGAAAACAATGGCGAAGGTTTTAATTCGATATCTCGAAATTTTTTGAAAAAAAGTGCCGTTTCGCAAAATTTAACATAGGATTCCCTATGCTGGGAATGGTCAATTTTAAAAATTAAAAAAAAAATACAAGTCGCATGTGTTTTGAGCCGGAAATGGGCCACTTGAAGCCAATGGAGATGGTAAAAAATCGATATCTCGAAAAAAAATTTTTGGTCATTTCGAAAGTGGAAAAATGAGAAGGGGGTACCCTTACCATTTTTCGACTTTTGAAATGGCAAAATATTTTTTTTCGAGATATCGATTTCTTACCATCTCCATTGGCTTCAAGTGGCCCATTTCCGGCTCAAAACACATGCGACTTGTATTTTTTTTTTAATTTTTAAAATTGACCATTCCCAGCATAGGGAATCCTATGTTAAATTTTGCGAAACGGCACTTTTTTTCAAAAAATTTCGAGATATCGAATTAAAACCTTCGCCATTGTTTTCAAGTGGCATATTTACCAACCGATTTCATTAACGAAAAAATTCTAAAAAATTTTTTTGTAAAAATACCATTTTTGTCGAAAAATTGTAGGGGTACCATGGGCTTACCATTTTTCGACAAAAATGGTATTTTTACAAAAAAATTTTTTAGAATTTTTTCGTTAATGAAATCGGTTGGTAAATATGCCACTTGAAAACAATGGCGAAGGTTTTAATTCGATATCTCGAAATTTTTTGAAAAAAAGTGCCGTTTCGCAAAATTTAACATAGGATTCCCTATGCTGGGAATGGTCAATTTTAAAAATTAAAAAAAAAATACAAGTCGCATGTGTTTTGAGCCGGAAATGGGCCACTTGAAGCCAATGGAGATGGTAAGAAATCGATATCTCGAAAAAAAATATTTGGTCATTTCGAAAGTGGAAAAATGAGAAGGGGGTACCCTTACCATTTTTCGACAAAAATGGTATTTTTACAAAAAAATTTTTTAGAATTTTTTCGTTAATGAAATCGGTTGGTAAATATGCCACTTGAAAACAATAGCGAAGGTTTTAATTCGATATCTCGAAATTTTTTGAAAAAAAGTGCCGTTTCGCAAAATTTAACATAGGATTCCCTATGCTGGGAATGGTCAATTTTAAAAATTAAAAAAAAAATACAAGTCGCATGTGTTTTGAGCCGGAAATGGGCCACTTGAAGCCAATGGAGATGGTAAGAAATCGATATCTCGAAAAAAAATATTTGGCCATTTTGAAAGTGGAAAAATGAGAAGGGGGTACCCTTACCATTTTTCGACAAAAATGGTATTTTTACAAAAAAATTTTTTAGAATTTTTTCGTTAATGAAATCGGTTGGTAAATATGCCACTTGAAAACAATGGCGAAGGTTTTAATTCGATATCTCGAAATTTTTTGGAAAAAAGTGCCGTTTCGCAAAATTTAACATAGGATTCCCTATGCTGGGAATGGTCAATTTTAAAAATTAAAAAAAAAATACAAGTCGCATGTGTTTTGAGCCGGAAATGGGCCACTTGAAGCCAATGGAGATGGTAAGAAATCGATATCTCGAAAAAAAATTTTTGGTCATTCCGAAAGTGGAAAAATGAGAAGGGGGTACCCTTACCATTTTTCGACAAAAATGGTATTTTTACAAAAAAATTTTTTAGAATTTTTTCGTTACTGAAATCGGTTGGTAAATATGCCACTTGAAAACAATGGCGAAGGTTTTAATTCGATATCTCGAAATTTTTTGAAAAAAAGTGCCGTTTCGCAAAATTTAACATAGGATTCCCTATGCTGGGAATGGTCAATTTTAAAAATTAAAAAAAAAATACAAGTCGCATGTGTTTTGAGCCGGAAATGGGCCACTTGAAGCCAATGGAGATGGTAAGAAATCGATATCTCGAAAAAAAATTTTTGGTCATTCCGAAAGTGGAAAAATGAGAAGGGGGTACCCTTACCATTTTTCGACAAAAATGGTATTTTTACAAAAAAATTTTTTAGAATTTTTTCGTTAATGAAATCGGTTGGTAAATATGCCACTTGAAAACAATGGCGAAGGTTTTAATTCGATATCTCGAAATTTTTTGAAAAAAAGTGCCGTTTCGCAAAATTTAACATAGGATTTCCTATGCTGGGAATGGTCAATTTTAAAAATTTAAAAAAAAATACAAGTCGCATGTGTTTTGAGCCGGAAATGGGCCACTTGAAGCCAATGGAGATGGTAAGAAATCGATATCTCGAAAAAAAATATTTTGCCATTTCAAAAGTCGAAAAATGGTAAGGGTACCCCCTTCTCATTTTTCCACTTTCGAAATGACCAAAAATTTTTTTTCGAGATATCGATTTTTTACCATCTCCATTGGCTTCAAGTGGCCCATTTCCGGCTCAAAACACATGCGACTTGTATTTTTTTTTTAATTTTTAAAATTGACCATTCCCAGCATAGGGAATCCTATGTTAAATTTTGCGAAACGGCACTTTTTTTCAAAAAATTTCGAGATATCGAATTAAAACCTTCGCCATTGTTTTCAAGTGGCATATTTACCAACCGATTTCATTAACGAAAAAATTCTAAAAAATTTTTTTGTAAAAATACCATTTTTGTCGAAAAATTGTAAGGGTACCCCCTTACCATTTTTCGACTTTTGAAATGGCAAAATATTTTTTTTCGAGATATCGATTTTTTACCATCTCCATTGGCTTCAAGTGGCCCATTTCCGGCTCAAAACACATGCGACTTGTATTTTTTTTTTAATTTTTAAAATTGACCATTCCCAGCATAGGGAATCCTATGTTAAATTTTGCGAAACGGCACTTTTTTTCAAAAAATTTCGAGATATCGAATTAAAACCTTCGCCATTGTTTTCAAGTGGCATATTTACCAACCGATTTCATTAACGAAAAAATTCAAAAAAATTTTTTTGTAAAAATACCATTTTTGTCGAAAAATTGTAGGGGTACCATGGGCTTACCATTTTTCGACAAAAATGGTATTTTTACAAAAAAATTTTTTAGAATTTTTTCGTTAATGAAATCGGTTGGTAAATATGCCACTTGAAAACAATGGCGAAGGTTTTAATTCGATATCTCGAAATTTTTTGAAAAAAAGTGCCGTTTCGCAAAATTTAACATAGGATTCCCTATGCTGGGAATGGTCAATTTTAAAAGTTAAAAAAAAAATACAAGTCGCATGTGTTTTGAGCCGGAAATGGGCCACTTGAAGCCAATGGAGATGGTAAGAAATCGATATATCGAAAAAAAATTTTTGGTCATTCCGAAAGTGGAAAAATGAGAAGGGGGTACCCTTACCATTTTTCGACAAAAATGGTATTTTTACAAAAAAATTTTTTAGAATTTTTTCGTTAATGAAATCGGTTGGTAAATATGCCACTTGAAAACAATGGCGAAGGTTTTAATTCGATATCTCGAAATTTTTTGAAAAAAAGTGCCGTTTCGCAAAATTTAACATAGGATTCCCTATGCTGGGAATGGTCAATTTTAAAAATTAAAAAAAAAATACAAGTCGCATGTGTTTTGAGCCGGAAATGGGCCACTTGAAGCCAATGGAGATGGTAAGAAATCGATATCTCGAAAAAAAATTTTTGGTCATTCCGAAAGTGGAAAAATGAGAAGGGGGTACCCTTACCATTTTTCGACAAAAACGGTATTTTTACAAAAAAATTTTTTAGAATTTTTTTCGTTAATGAAATCGGTTGGTAAATATGCCACTTGAAAACAATGGCGAAGGTTTTAATTCGATATCTCGAAATTTTTTGAAAAAAAGTGCCGTTTCGCAAAATTTAACATAGGATTCCCTATGCTGGGAATGGTCAATTTTAAAAATTAAAAAAAAAAATACAAGTCGCATGTGTTTTGAGCCGGAAATGGGCCACTTGAAGCCAATGGAGATGGTAAGAAATCGATATCTCGAAAAAAAATATTTTGCCATTTCAAAAGTCGAAAAATGGTAAGGGTACCCCCTTCTCATTTTTCCACTTTCGAAATGACCAAAAATTTTTTTTCGAGATATCGATTTTTTACCATCTCCATTGGCTTCAAGTGGCCCATTTCCGGCTCAAAACACATGCGACTTGTATTTTTTTTTTAATTTTAAAAATTGACCATTCCCAGCATAGGGAATCCTATGTTAAATTTTGCGAAACGGCACTTTTTTTCAAAAAATTTCAAGATATCGAATTAAAACCTTCGCCATTGTTTTCAAGTGGCATATTTACCAACCGATTTCATTAACGAAAAAATTCTAAAAAATTTTTTTGTAAAAATACCATTTTTGTCGAAAAATTGTAGGGGTACCATGGGCTTACCATTTTTCGACAAAAATGGTATTTTTACAAAAAAATTTTTTAGAATTTTTTCGTTAATGAAATCGGTTGGTAAATATGCCACTTGAAAACAATGGCGAAGGTTTTAATTCGATATCTCGAAATTTTTTGAAAAAAAGTGCCGTTTCGCAAAATTTAACATAGGATTCCCTATGCTGGGAATGGTCAATTTTAAAAATTAAAAAAAAAATACAAGTCGCATGTGTTTTGAGCCGGAAATGGGCCACTTGAAGCCAATGGAGATGGTAAGAAATCGATATCTCGAAAAAAAATTTTTGGTCATTCCGAAAGTGGAAAAATGAGAAGGGGGTACCCTTACCATTTTTCGACAAAAATGGTATTTTTACAAAAAAATTTTTTAGAATTTTTTTCGTTAATGAAATCGGTTGGTAAATATGCCACTTGAAAACAATGGCGAAGGTTTTAATTCGATATCTCGAAATTTTTTGAAAAAAAGTGCCGTTTCGCAAAATTTAACATAGGATTCCCTATGCTGGGAATGGTCAATTTTAAAAATTAAAAAAAAAATACAAGTCGCATGTGTTTTGAGCCGGAAATGGGCCACTTGAAGCCAATGGAGATGGTAAAAAATCGATATCTCGAAAAAAAATTTTTGGTCATTCCGAAAGTGGAAAAATGAGAAGGGGGTACCCTTACTATTTTTCGACAAAAATGGTATTTTTACAAAAAATTTTTTTAGAATTTTTTCGTTAATGAAATCGGTTGGTAAATATGCCACTTGAAAACAATGGCGAAGGTTTTAATTCGATATCTCGAAATTTTTTGAAAAAAAGTGCCGTTTCGCAAAATTTAACATAGGATTCCCTATGCTGGGAATGGTCAATTTTAAAAATTAAAAAAAAAATACAAGTCGCATGTGTTTTGAGCCGGAAATGGGCCACTTGAAGCCAATGGAGATGGTAAGAAATCGATATCTCGAAAAAAAATTTTTGGTCATTCCGAAAGTGGAAAAATGAGAAGGGGGTACCCTTACCATTTTTCGACAAAAATGGTATTTTTACAAAAAAATTTTTTAGAATTTTTTCGTTAATGAAATCGGTTGGTAAATATGCCACTTGAAAACAATGGCGAAGGTTTTAATTCGATATCTCGAAATTTTTTGAAAAAAAGTGCCGTTTCGCAAAATTTAACATAGGATTCCCTATGCTGGGAATGGTCAATTTTAAAAATTAAAAAAAAAATACAAGTCGCATGTGTTTTGAGCCGGAAATGGGCCACTTGAAGCCAATGGAGATGGTAAGAAATCGATATCTCGAAAAAAAATTTTTGGTCATTCCGAAAGTGGAAAAATGAGAAGGGGGTACCCTTACCATTTTTCGACAAAAATGGTATTTTTACAAAAAAATTTTTTAGAATTTTTTCGTTAATGAAATCGGTTGGTAAATATGCCACTTGAAAACAATGGCGAAGGTTTTAATTCGATATCTCGAAATTTTTTGAAAAAAAGTGCCGTTTCGCAAAATTTAACATAGGATTCCCTATGCTGGGAATGGTCAATTTTAAAAATTAAAAAAAAAATACAAGTCGCATGTGTTTTGAGCCGGAAAGGGGCCACTTGAAGCCAATGGAGATGGTAAAAAATCGATATCTCGAAAAAAAATATTTGGCCATTTTGAAAGTGGAAAAATGAGAAGGGGGTACCCTTACCATTTTTCGACAAAAATGGTATTTTTACAAAAAAATTTTTTAGAATTTTTTCGTTAATGAAATCGGTTGGTAAATATGCCACTTGAAAACAATGGCGAAGGTTTTAATTCGATATCTCGAAATTTTTTGAAAAAAAGTGCCGTTTCGCAAAATTTAACATAGGATTCCCTATGCTGGGAATGGTCAATTTTAAAAATTAAAAAAAAAAATACAAGTCGCATGTGTTTTGAGCCGGAAATGGGCCACTTGAAGCCAATGGAGATGGTAAGAAATCGATATCTCGAAAAAAAATATTTTGCCATTTCAAAAGTCGAAAAATGGTAAGGGTACCCCCTTCTCATTTTTCCACTTTCGAAATGACCAAAAATTTTTTTTCGAGATATCGATTTTTTACCATCTCCATTGGCTTCAAGTGGCCCATTTCCGGCTCAAAACACATGCGACTTGTATTTTTTTTTTAATTTTAAAAATTGACCATTCCCAGCATAGGGAATCCTATGTTAAATTTTGCGAAACGGCACTTTTTTTCAAAAAATTTCAAGATATCGAATTAAAACCTTCGCCATTGTTTTCAAGTGGCATATTTACCAACCGATTTTATTAACGAAAAAATTCTAAAAAATTTTTTTGTAAAAATACCATTTTTGTCGAAAAATTGTAGGGGTACCATGGGCTTACCATTTTTCGACAAAAATGGTATTTTTACAAAAAAATTTTTTAGAATTTTTTCGTTAATGAAATCGGTTGGTAAATATGCCACTTGAAAACAATGGCGAAGGTTTTAATTCGATATCTCGAAATTTTTTGAAAAAAAGTGCCGTTTCGCAAAATTTAACATAGGATTCCCTATGCTGGGAATGGTCAATTTTAAAAGTTAAAAAAAAAATACAAGTCGCATGTGTTTTGAGCCGGAAATGGGCCACTTGAAGCCAATGGAGATGGTAAGAAATCGATATATCGAAAAAAAATTTTTGGTCATTCCGAAAGTGGAAAAATGAGAAGGGGGTACCCTTACCATTTTTCGACAAAAATGGTATTTTTACAAAAAAATTTTTTAGAATTTTTTCGTTAATGAAATCGGTTGGTAAATATGCCACTTGAAAACAATGGCGAAGGTTTTAATTCGATATCTCGAAATTTTTTGAAAAAAAGTGCCGTTTCGCAAAATTTAACATAGGATTCCCTATGCTGGGAATGGTCAATTTTAAAAATTAAAAAAAAAATACAAGTCGCATGTGTTTTGAGCCGGAAATGGGCCACTTGAAGCCAATGGAGATGGTAAGAAATCGATATCTCGAAAAAAAATATTTTGCCATTTCAAAAGTCGAAAAATGGTAAGGGTACCCCCTTCTCATTTTTCCACTTTCGAAATGACCAAAAATTTTTTTTCGAGATATCGATTTTTTACCATCTCCATTGGCTTCAAGTGGCCCATTTCCGGCTCAAAACACATGCGACTTGTATTTTTTTTTTAATTTTTAAAATTGACCATTCCCAGCATAGGGAATCCTATGTTAAATTTTGCGAAACGGCACTTTTTTTCAAAAAATTTCGAGATATCGAATTAAAACCTTCGCCATTGTTTTCAAGTGGCATATTTACCAACCGATTTCATTAACGAAAAAATTCTAAAAAATTTTTTTGTAAAAATACCATTTTTGTCGAAAAATTGTAAGGGTACCCCCTTACCATTTTTCGACTTTTGAAATGGCAAAATATTTTTTTTCGAGATATCGATTTTTTACCATCTCCATTGGCTTCAAGTGGCCCATTTCCGGCTCAAAACACATGCGACTTGTATTTTTTTTTTAATTTTTAAAATTGACCATTCCCAGCATAGGGAATCCTATGTTAAATTTTGCGAAACGGCACTTTTTTTCAAAAAATGTCGAGATATCGAATTAAAACCTTCGCCATTGTTTTCAAGTGGCATATTTACCAACCGATTTCATTAACGAAAAAATTCTAAAAAATTTTTTTGTAAAAATACCATTTTTGTCGAAAAATTGTAGGGGTACCATGGGCTTACCATTTTTCGACAAAAATGGTATTTTTACAAAAAAATTTTTTAGAATTTTTTCGTTAATGAAATCGGTTGGTAAATATGCCACTTGAAAACAATGGCGAAGGTTTTAATTCGATATCTCGAAATTTTTTGAAAAAAAGTGCCGTTTCGCAAAATTTAACATAGGATTCCCTATGCTGGGAATGGTCAATTTTAAAAGTTAAAAAAAAAATACAAGTCGCATGTGTTTTGAGCCGGAAATGGGCCACTTGAAGCCAATGGAGATGGTAAGAAATCGATATATCGAAAAAAAATTTTTGTTCATTCCGAAAGTGGAAAAATGAGAAGGGGGTACCCTTACCATTTTTCGACAAAAATGGTATTTTTACAAAAAAATTTTTTAGAATTTTTTCGTTAATGAAATCGGTTGGTAAATATGCCACTTGAAAACAATGGCGAAGGTTTTAATTCGATATCTCGAAATTTTTTGAAAAAAAGTGCCGTTTCGCAAAATTTAACATAGGATTCCCTATGCTGGGAATGGTCAATTTTAAAAATTAAAAAAAAAATACAAGTCGCATGTGTTTTGAGCCGGAAATGGGCCACTTGAAGCCAATGGAGATGGTAAGAAATCGATATCTCGAAAAAAAATATTTGGTCATTTCGAAAGTGGAAAAATGAGAAGGGGGTACCCTTACCATTTTTCGACGAAAATGGTATTTTTACAAAAAAATTTTTTAGAATTTTTTCGTTAATGAAATCGGTTGGTAAATATGCCACTTGAAAACAATGGCGAAGGTTTTAATTCGATATCTCGAAATTTTTTGAAAAAAAGTGCCGTTTCGCAAAATTTAACATAGGATTCCCTATGCTGGGAATGGTCAATTTTAAAAATTTAAAAAAAAATACAAGTCGCATGTGTTTTGAGCCGGAAATGGGCCACTTGAAGCCAATGGAGATGGTAAGAAATCGATATCTCGAAAAAAAATATTTTGCCATTTCAAAAGTCGAAAAATGGTAAGGGTACCCCCTTCTCATTTTTCCACTTTCGAAATGACCAAAAATTTTTTTTCGAGATATCGATTTTTTACCATCTCCATTGGCTTCAAGTGGCCCATTTCCGGCTCAAAACACATGCGACTTGTATTTTTTTTTTAATTTTTAAAATTGACCATTCCCAGCATAGGGAATCCTATGTTAAATTTTGCGAAACGGCACTTTTTTTCAAAAAATTTCGAGATATCGAATTAAAACCTTCGCCATTGTTTTCAAGTGGCATATTTACCAACCGATTTCATTAACGAAAAAATTCTAAAAAATTTTTTTGTAAAAATACCATTTTTGTCGAAAAATTGTAAGGGTACCCCCTTACCATTTTTCGACTTTTGAAATGGCAAAATATTTTTTTTCGAGATATCGATTTTTTACCATCTCCATTGGCTTCAAGTGGCCCATTTCCGGCTCAAAACACATGCGACTTGTATTTTTTTTTTAATTTTTAAAATTGACCATTCCCAGCATAGGGAATCCTATGTTAAATTTTGCGAAACGGCACTTTTTTTCAAAAAATTTCGAGATATCGAATTAAAACCTTCGCCATTGTTTTCAAGTGGCATATTTACCAACCGATTTCATTAACGAAAAAATTCAAAAAAATTTTTTTGTAAAAATACCATTTTTGTCGAAAAATTGTAGGGGTACCATGGGCTTACCATTTTTCGACAAAAATGGTATTTTTACAAAAAAATTTTTTAGAATTTTTTCGTTAATGAAATCGGTTGGTAAATATGCCACTTGAAAACAATGGCGAAGGTTTTAATTCGATATCTCGAAATTTTTTGAAAAAAAGTGCCGTTTCGCAAAATTTAACATAGGATTCCCTATGCTGGGAATGGTCAATTTTAAAAGTTAAAAAAAAAATACAAGTCGCATGTGTTTTGAGCCGGAAATGGGCCACTTGAAGCCAATGGAGATGGTAAGAAATCGATATATCGAAAAAAAATTTTTGGTCATTCCGAAAGTGGAAAAATGAGAAGGGGGTACCCTTACCATTTTTCGACAAAAATGGTATTTTTACAAAAAAATTTTTTAGAATTTTTTCGTTAATGAAATCGGTTGGTAAATATGCCACTTGAAAACAATGGCGAAGGTTTTAATTCGATATCTCGAAATTTTTTGAAAAAAAGTGCCGTTTCGCAAAATTTAACATAGGATTCCCTATGCTGGGAATGGTCAATTTTAAAAATTAAAAAAAAAATACAAGTCGCATGTGTTTTGAGCCGGAAATGGGCCACTTGAAGCCAATGGAGATGGTAAGAAATCGATATCTCGAAAAAAAATTTTTGGTCATTCCGAAAGTGGAAAAATGAGAAGGGGGTACCCTTACCATTTTTCGACAAAAACGGTATTTTTACAAAAAAATTTTTTAGAATTTTTTTCGTTAATGAAATCGGTTGGTAAATATGCCACTTGAAAACAATGGCGAAGGTTTTAATTCGATATCTCGAAATTTTTTGAAAAAAAGTGCCGTTTCGCAAAATTTAACATAGGATTCCCTATGCTGGGAATGGTCAATTTTAAAAATTAAAAAAAAAAATACAAGTCGCATGTGTTTTGAGCCGGAAATGGGCCACTTGAAGCCAATGGAGATGGTAAGAAATCGATATCTCGAAAAAAAATATTTTGCCATTTCAAAAGTCGAAAAATGGTAAGGGTACCCCCTTCTCATTTTTCCACTTTCGAAATGACCAAAAATTTTTTTTCGAGATATCGATTTTTTACCATCTCCATTGGCTTCAAGTGGCCCATTTCCGGCTCAAAACACATGCGACTTGTATTTTTTTTTTAATTTTAAAAATTGACCATTCCCAGCATAGGGAATCCTATGTTAAATTTTGCGAAACGGCACTTTTTTTCAAAAAATTTCAAGATATCGAATTAAAACCTTCGCCATTGTTTTCAAGTGGCATATTTACCAACCGATTTCATTAACGAAAAAATTCTAAAAAATTTTTTTGTAAAAATACCATTTTTGTCGAAAAATTGTAGGGGTACCATGGGCTTACCATTTTTCGACAAAAATGGTATTTTTACAAAAAAATTTTTTAGAATTTTTTCGTTAATGAAATCGGTTGGTAAATATGCCACTTGAAAACAATGGCGAAGGTTTTAATTCGATATCTCGAAATTTTTTGAAAAAAAGTGCCGTTTCGCAAAATTTAACATAGGATTCCCTATGCTGGGAATGGTCAATTTTAAAAATTAAAAAAAAAATACAAGTCGCATGTGTTTTGAGCCGGAAATGGGCCACTTGAAGCCAATGGAGATGGTAAGAAATCGATATCTCGAAAAAAAATTTTTGGTCATTCCGAAAGTGGAAAAATGAGAAGGGGGTACCCTTACCATTTTTCGACAAAAATGGTATTTTTACAAAAAAATTTTTTAGAATTTTTTTCGTTAATGAAATCGGTTGGTAAATATGCCACTTGAAAACAATGGCGAAGGTTTTAATTCGATATCTCGAAATTTTTTGAAAAAAAGTGCCGTTTCGCAAAATTTAACATAGGATTCCCTATGCTGGGAATGGTCAATTTTAAAAATTAAAAAAAAAATACAAGTCGCATGTGTTTTGAGCCGGAAATGGGCCACTTGAAGCCAATGGAGATGGTAAAAAATCGATATCTCGAAAAAAAATTTTTGGTCATTCCGAAAGTGGAAAAATGAGAAGGGGGTACCCTTACTATTTTTCGACAAAAATGGTATTTTTACAAAAAATTTTTTTAGAATTTTTTCGTTAATGAAATCGGTTGGTAAATATGCCACTTGAAAACAATGGCGAAGGTTTTAATTCGATATCTCGAAATTTTTTGAAAAAAAGTGCCGTTTCGCAAAATTTAACATAGGATTCCCTATGCTGGGAATGGTCAATTTTAAAAATTAAAAAAAAAATACAAGTCGCATGTGTTTTGAGCCGGAAATGGGCCACTTGAAGCCAATGGAGATGGTAAGAAATCGATATCTCGAAAAAAAATTTTTGGTCATTCCGAAAGTGGAAAAATGAGAAGGGGGTACCCTTACCATTTTTCGACAAAAATGGTATTTTTACAAAAAAATTTTTTAGAATTTTTTCGTTAATGAAATCGGTTGGTAAATATGCCACTTGAAAACAATGGCGAAGGTTTTAATTCGATATCTCGAAATTTTTTGAAAAAAAGTGCCGTTTCGCAAAATTTAACATAGGATTCCCTATGCTGGGAATGGTCAATTTTAAAAATTAAAAAAAAAATACAAGTCGCATGTGTTTTGAGCCGGAAATGGGCCACTTGAAGCCAATGGAGATGGTAAGAAATCGATATCTCGAAAAAAAATTTTTGGTCATTCCGAAAGTGGAAAAATGAGAAGGGGGTACCCTTACCATTTTTCGACAAAAATGGTATTTTTACAAAAAAATTTTTTAGAATTTTTTCGTTAATGAAATCGGTTGGTAAATATGCCACTTGAAAACAATGGCGAAGGTTTTAATTCGATATCTCGAAATTTTTTGAAAAAAAGTGCCGTTTCGCAAAATTTAACATAGGATTCCCTATGCTGGGAATGGTCAATTTTAAAAATTAAAAAAAAAATACAAGTCGCATGTGTTTTGAGCCGGAAAGGGGCCACTTGAAGCCAATGGAGATGGTAAAAAATCGATATCTCGAAAAAAAATATTTGGCCATTTTGAAAGTGGAAAAATGAGAAGGGGGTACCCTTACCATTTTTCGACAAAAATGGTATTTTTACAAAAAAATTTTTTAGAATTTTTTCGTTAATGAAATCGGTTGGTAAATATGCCACTTGAAAACAATGGCGAAGGTTTTAATTCGATATCTCGAAATTTTTTGAAAAAAAGTGCCGTTTCGCAAAATTTAACATAGGATTCCCTATGCTGGGAATGGTCAATTTTAAAAATTAAAAAAAAAAATACAAGTCGCATGTGTTTTGAGCCGGAAATGGGCCACTTGAAGCCAATGGAGATGGTAAGAAATCGATATCTCGAAAAAAAATATTTTGCCATTTCAAAAGTCGAAAAATGGTAAGGGTACCCCCTTCTCATTTTTCCACTTTCGAAATGACCAAAAATTTTTTTTCGAGATATCGATTTTTTACCATCTCCATTGGCTTCAAGTGGCCCATTTCCGGCTCAAAACACATGCGACTTGTATTTTTTTTTTAATTTTAAAAATTGACCATTCCCAGCATAGGGAATCCTATGTTAAATTTTGCGAAACGGCACTTTTTTTCAAAAAATTTCAAGATATCGAATTAAAACCTTCGCCATTGTTTTCAAGTGGCATATTTACCAACCGATTTTATTAACGAAAAAATTCTAAAAAATTTTTTTGTAAAAATACCATTTTTGTCGAAAAATTGTAGGGGTACCATGGGCTTACCATTTTTCGACAAAAATGGTATTTTTACAAAAAAATTTTTTAGAATTTTTTCGTTAATGAAATCGGTTGGTAAATATGCCACTTGAAAACAATGGCGAAGGTTTTAATTCGATATCTCGAAATTTTTTGAAAAAAAGTGCCGTTTCGCAAAATTTAACATAGGATTCCCTATGCTGGGAATGGTCAATTTTAAAAGTTAAAAAAAAAATACAAGTCGCATGTGTTTTGAGCCGGAAATGGGCCACTTGAAGCCAATGGAGATGGTAAGAAATCGATATATCGAAAAAAAATTTTTGGTCATTCCGAAAGTGGAAAAATGAGAAGGGGGTACCCTTACCATTTTTCGACAAAAATGGTATTTTTACAAAAAAATTTTTTAGAATTTTTTCGTTAATGAAATCGGTTGGTAAATATGCCACTTGAAAACAATGGCGAAGGTTTTAATTCGATATCTCGAAATTTTTTGAAAAAAAGTGCCGTTTCGCAAAATTTAACATAGGATTCCCTATGCTGGGAATGGTCAATTTTAAAAATTAAAAAAAAAATACAAGTCGCATGTGTTTTGAGCCGGAAATGGGCCACTTGAAGCCAATGGAGATGGTAAGAAATCGATATCTCGAAAAAAAATATTTTGCCATTTCAAAAGTCGAAAAATGGTAAGGGTACCCCCTTCTCATTTTTCCACTTTCGAAATGACCAAAAATTTTTTTTCGAGATATCGATTTTTTACCATCTCCATTGGCTTCAAGTGGCCCATTTCCGGCTCAAAACACATGCGACTTGTATTTTTTTTTTAATTTTTAAAATTGACCATTCCCAGCATAGGGAATCCTATGTTAAATTTTGCGAAACGGCACTTTTTTTCAAAAAATTTCGAGATATCGAATTAAAACCTTCGCCATTGTTTTCAAGTGGCATATTTACCAACCGATTTCATTAACGAAAAAATTCTAAAAAATTTTTTTGTAAAAATACCATTTTTGTCGAAAAATTGTAAGGGTACCCCCTTACCATTTTTCGACTTTTGAAATGGCAAAATATTTTTTTTCGAGATATCGATTTTTTACCATCTCCATTGGCTTCAAGTGGCCCATTTCCGGCTCAAAACACATGCGACTTGTATTTTTTTTTTAATTTTTAAAATTGACCATTCCCAGCATAGGGAATCCTATGTTAAATTTTGCGAAACGGCACTTTTTTTCAAAAAATGTCGAGATATCGAATTAAAACCTTCGCCATTGTTTTCAAGTGGCATATTTACCAACCGATTTCATTAACGAAAAAATTCTAAAAAATTTTTTTGTAAAAATACCATTTTTGTCGAAAAATTGTAGGGGTACCATGGGCTTACCATTTTTCGACAAAAATGGTATTTTTACAAAAAAATTTTTTAGAATTTTTTCGTTAATGAAATCGGTTGGTAAATATGCCACTTGAAAACAATGGCGAAGGTTTTAATTCGATATCTCGAAATTTTTTGAAAAAAAGTGCCGTTTCGCAAAATTTAACATAGGATTCCCTATGCTGGGAATGGTCAATTTTAAAAGTTAAAAAAAAAATACAAGTCGCATGTGTTTTGAGCCGGAAATGGGCCACTTGAAGCCAATGGAGATGGTAAGAAATCGATATATCGAAAAAAAATTTTTGTTCATTCCGAAAGTGGAAAAATGAGAAGGGGGTACCCTTACCATTTTTCGACAAAAATGGTATTTTTACAAAAAAATTTTTTAGAATTTTTTCGTTAATGAAATCGGTTGGTAAATATGCCACTTGAAAACAATGGCGAAGGTTTTAATTCGATATCTCGAAATTTTTTGAAAAAAAGTGCCGTTTCGCAAAATTTAACATAGGATTCCCTATGCTGGGAATGGTCAATTTTAAAAATTAAAAAAAAAATACAAGTCGCATGTGTTTTGAGCCGGAAATGGGCCACTTGAAGCCAATGGAGATGGTAAGAAATCGATATCTCGAAAAAAAATATTTGGTCATTTCGAAAGTGGAAAAATGAGAAGGGGGTACCCTTACCATTTTTCGACGAAAATGGTATTTTTACAAAAAAATTTTTTAGAATTTTTTCGTTAATGAAATCGGTTGGTAAATATGCCACTTGAAAACAATGGCGAAGGTTTTAATTCGATATCTCGAAATTTTTTGAAAAAAAGTGCCGTTTCGCAAAATTTAACATAGGATTCCCTATGCTGGGAATGGTCAATTTTAAAAATTTAAAAAAAAATACAAGTCGCATGTGTTTTGAGCCGGAAATGGGCCACTTGAAGCCAATGGAGATGGTAAGAAATCGATATCTCGAAAAAAAATATTTTGCCATTTCAAAAGTCGAAAAATGGTAAGGGTACCCCCTTCTCATTTTTCCACTTTCGAAATGACCAAAAATTTTTTTTCGAGATATCGATTTTTTACCATCTCCATTGGCTTCAAGTGGCCCATTTCCGGCTCAAAACACATGCGACTTGTATTTTTTTTTTAATTTTTAAAATTGACCATTCCCAGCATAGGGAATCCTATGTTAAATTTTGCGAAACGGCACTTTTTTTCAAAAAATTTCGAGATATCGAATTAAAACCTTCGCCATTGTTTTCAAGTGGCATATTTACCAACCGATTTCATTAACGAAAAAATTCTAAAAAATTTTTTTGTAAAAATACCATTTTTGTCGAAAAATTGTAAGGGTACCCCCTTACCATTTTTCGACTTTTGAAATGGCAAAATATTTTTTTTCGAGATATCGATTTTTTACCATCTCCATTGGCTTCAAGTGGCCCATTTCCGGCTCAAAACACATGCGACTTGTATTTTTTTTTTAATTTTTAAAATTGACCATTCCCAGCATAGGGAATCCTATGTTAAATTTTGCGAAACGGCACTTTTTTTCAAAAAATTTCGAGATATCGAATTAAAACCTTCGCCATTGTTTTCAAGTGGCATATTTACCAACCGATTTCATTAACGAAAAAATTCAAAAAATTTTTTTTGTAAAAATACCATTTTTGTCGAAAAATTGTAGGGGTACCATGGGCTTACCATTTTTCGACAAAAATGGTATTTTTACAAAAAAATTTTTTAGAATTTTTTCGTTAATGAAATCGGTTGGTAAATATGCCACTTGAAAACAATGGCGAAGGTTTTAATTCGATATCTCGAAATTTTTTGAAAAAAAGTGCCGTTTCGCAAAATTTAACATAGGATTCCCTATGCTGGGAATGGTCAATTTTAAAAATTAAAAAAAAAATACAAGTCGCATGTGTTTTGAGCCGGAAATGGGCCACTTGAAGCCAATGGAGATGGTAAGAAATCGATATCTCGAAAAAAAATTTTTGGTCATTCCGAAAGTGGAAAAATGAGAAGGGGGTACCCTTACCATTTTTCGACAAAAATGGTATTTTTACAAAAAAATTTTTTAGAATTTTTTTCGTTAATGAAATCGGTTGGTAAATATGCCACTTGAAAACAATGGCGAAGGTTTTAATTCGATATCTCGAAATTTTTTGAAAAAAAGTGCCGTTTCGCAAAATTTAACATAGGATTCCCTATGCTGGGAATGGTCAATTTTAAAAATTAAAAAAAAAATACAAGTCGCATGTGTTTTGAGCCGGAAATGGGCCACTTGAAGCCAATGGAGATGGTAAAAAATCGATATCTCGAAAAAAAATTTTTGGTCATTCCGAAAGTGGAAAAATGAGAAGGGGGTACCCTTACCATTTTTCGACAAAAATGGTATTTTTACAAAAAATTTTTTTAGAATTTTTTCGTTAATGAAATCGGTTGGTAAATATGCCACTTGAAAACAATGGCGAAGGTTTTAATTCGATATCTCGAAATTTTTTGAAAAAAAGTGCCGTTTCGCAAAATTTAACATAGGATTCCCTATGCTGGGAATGGTCAATTTTAAAAATTAAAAAAAAAATACAAGTCGCATGTGTTTTGAGCCGGAAATGGGCCACTTGAAGCCAATGGAGATGGTAAGAAATCGATATCTCGAAAAAAAATTTTTGGTCATTCCGAAAGTGGAAAAATGAGAAGGGGGTACCCTTACCATTTTTCGACAAAAATGGTATTTTTACAAAAAAATTTTTTAGAATTTTTTCGTTAATGAAATCGGTTGGTAAATATGCCACTTGAAAACAATGGCGAAGGTTTTAATTCGATATCTCGAAATTTTTTGAAAAAAAGTGCCGTTTCGCAAAATTTAACATAGGATTCCCTATGCTGGGAATGGTCAATTTTAAAAATTAAAAAAAAAATACAAGTCGCATGTGTTTTGAGCCGGAAATGGGCCACTTGAAGCCAATGGAGATGGTAAGAAATCGATATCTCGAAAAAAAATTTTTGGTCATTCCGAAAGTGGAAAAATGAGAAGGGGGTACCCTTACCATTTTTCGACAAAAATGGTATTTTTACAAAAAAATTTTTTAGAATTTTTTCGTTAATGAAATCGGTTGGTAAATATGCCACTTGAAAACAATGGCGAAGGTTTTAATTCGATATCTCGAAATTTTTTGAAAAAAAGTGCCGTTTCGCAAAATTTAACATAGGATTCCCTATGCTGGGAATGGTCAATTTTAAAAATTAAAAAAAAAATACAAGTCGCATGTGTTTTGAGCCGGAAATGGGCCACTTGAAGCCAATGGAGATGGTAAGAAATCGATATCTCGAAAAAAAATATTTTGCCATTTCAAAAGTCGAAAAATGGTAAGGGTACCCCCTTCTCATTTTTCCACTTTCGAAATGACCAAAAATTTTTTTTCGAGATATCGATTTTTTACCATCTCCATTGGCTTCAAGTGGCCCATTTCCGGCTCAAAACACATGCGACTTGTATTTTTTTTTTAATTTTTAAAATTGACCATTCCCAGCATAGGGAATCCTATGTTAAATTTTGCGAAACGGCACTTTTTTTCAAAAAATTTCGAGATATCGAATTAAAACCTTCGCCATTGTTTTCAAGTGGCATATTTACCAACCGATTTCATTAACGAAAAAATTCTAAAAAATTTTTTTGTAAAAATACCATTTTTGTCGAAAAATTGTAAGGGTACCCCCTTACCATTTTTCGACTTTTGAAATGGCAAAATATTTTTTTTCGAGATATCGATTTTTTACCATCTCCATTGGCTTCAAGTGGCCCATTTCCGGCTCAAAACACATGCGACTTGTATTTTTTTTTTAATTTTAAAAATTGACCATTCCCAGCATAGGGAATCCTATGTTAAATTTTGCGAAACGGCACTTTTTTTCAAAAAATTTCGAGATATCGAATTAAAACCTTCGCCATTGTTTTCAAGTGGCATATTTACCAACCGATTTCATTAACGAAAAAATTCTAAAAAATTTTTTTGTAAAAATACCATTTTTGTCGAAAAATTGTAGGGGTACCATGGGCTTACCATTTTTCGACAAAAATGGTATTTTTACAAAAAAATTTTTTAGAATTTTTTCGTTAATGAAATCGGTTGGTAAATATGCCACTTGAAAACAATGGCGAAGGTTTTAATTCGATATCTCGAAATTTTTTGAAAAAAAGTGCCGTTTCGCAAAATTTAACATAGGATTCCCTATGCTGGGAATGGTCAATTTTAAAAATTAAAAAAAAAATACAAGTCGCATGTGTTTTGAGCCGGAAATGGGCCACTTGAAGCCAATGGAGATGGTAAGAAATCGATATCTCGAAAAAAAATTTTTGGTCATTCCGAAAGTGGAAAAATGAGAAGGGGGTACCCTTACCATTTTTCGACAAAAATGGTATTTTTACAAAAAAATTTTTTAGAATTTTTTCGTTAATGAAATCGGTTGGTAAATATGCCACTTGAAAACAATGGCGAAGGTTTTAATTCGATATCTCGAAATTTTTTGAAAAAAAGTGCCGTTTCGCAAAATTTAACATAGGATTCCCTATGCTGGGAATGGTCAATTTTAAAAATTAAAAAAAAAATACAAGTCGCATGTGTTTTGAGCCGGAAAGGGGCCACTTGAAGCCAATGGAGATGGTAAAAAATCGATATCTCGAAAAAAAATATTTGGCCATTTTGAAAGTGGAAAAATGAGAAGGGGGTACCCTTACCATTTTTCGACAAAAATGGTATTTTTACAAAAAAATTTTTTAGAATTTTTTCGTTAATGAAATCGGTTGGTAAATATGCCACTTGAAAACAATGGCGAAGGTTTTAATTCGATATCTCGAAATTTTTTGAAAAAAAGTGCCGTTTCGCAAAATTTAACATAGGATTCCCTATGCTGGGAATGGTCAATTTTAAAAATTAAAAAAAAAAATACAAGTCGCATGTGTTTTGAGCCGGAAATGGGCCACTTGAAGCCAATGGAGATGGTAAGAAATCGATATCTCGAAAAAAAATATTTTGCCATTTCAAAAGTCGAAAAATGGTAAGGGTACCCCCTTCTCATTTTTCCACTTTCGAAATGACCAAAAATTTTTTTTCGAGATATCGATTTTTTACCATCTCCATTGGCTTCAAGTGGCCCATTTCCGGCTCAAAACACATGCGACTTGTATTTTTTTTTTAATTTTAAAAATTGACCATTCCCAGCATAGGGAATCCTATGTTAAATTTTGCGAAACGGCACTTTTTTTCAAAAAATTTCAAGATATCGAATTAAAACCTTCGCCATTGTTTTCAAGTGGCATATTTACCAACCGATTTTATTAACGAAAAAATTCTAAAAAATTTTTTTGTAAAAATACCATTTTTGTCGAAAAATTGTAGGGGTACCATGGGCTTACCATTTTTCGACAAAAATGGTATTTTTACAAAAAAATTTTTTAGAATTTTTTCGTTAATGAAATCGGTTGGTAAATATGCCACTTGAAAACAATGGCGAAGGTTTTAATTCGATATCTCGAAATTTTTTGAAAAAAAGTGCCGTTTCGCAAAATTTAACATAGGATTCCCTATGCTGGGAATGGTCAATTTTAAAAGTTAAAAAAAAAATACAAGTCGCATGTGTTTTGAGCCGGAAATGGGCCACTTGAAGCCAATGGAGATGGTAAGAAATCGATATCTCGAAAAAAAATATTTTGCCATTTCAAAAGTCGAAAAATGGTAAGGGTACCCCCTTCTCATTTTTCCACTTTCGAAATGACCAAAAATTTTTTTTCGAGATATCGATTTTTTACCATCTCCATTGGCTTCAAGTGGCCCATTTCCGGCTCAAAACACATGCGACTTGTATTTTTTTTTTAATTTTTAAAATTGACCATTCCCAGCATAGGGAATCCTATGTTAAATTTTGCGAAACGGCACTTTTTTTCAAAAAATTTCGAGATATCGAATTAAAACCTTCGCCATTGTTTTCAAGTGGCATATTTACCAACCGATTTCATTAACGAAAAAATTCTAAAAAATTTTTTTGTAAAAATACCATTTTTGTCGAAAAATTGTAAGGGTACCCCCTTACCATTTTTCGACTTTTGAAATGGCAAAATATTTTTTTTCGAGATATCGATTTTTTACCATCTCCATTGGCTTCAAGTGGCCCATTTCCGGCTCAAAACACATGCGACTTGTATTTTTTTTTTAATTTTTAAAATTGACCATTCCCAGCATAGGGAATCCTATGTTAAATTTTGCGAAACGGCACTTTTTTTCAAAAAATTTCGAGATATCGAATTAAAACCTTCGCCATTGTTTTCAAGTGGCATATTTACCAACCGATTTCATTAACGAAAAAATTCAAAAAAATTTTTTTGTAAAAATACCATTTTTGTCGAAAAATTGTAGGGGTACCATGGGCTTACCATTTTTCGACAAAAATGGTATTTTTACAAAAAAATTTTTTAGAATTTTTTCGTTAATGAAATCGGTTGGTAAATATGCCACTTGAAAACAATGGCGAAGGTTTTAATTCGATATCTCGAAATTTTTTGAAAAAAAGTGCCGTTTCGCAAAATTTAACATAGGATTCCCTATGCTGGGAATGGTCAATTTTAAAAGTTAAAAAAAAAATACAAGTCGCATGTGTTTTGAGCCGGAAATGGGCCACTTGAAGCCAATGGAGATGGTAAGAAATCGATATATCGAAAAAAAATTTTTGGTCATTCCGAAAGTGGAAAAATGAGAAGGGGGTACCCTTACCATTTTTCGACAAAAATGGTATTTTTACAAAAAAATTTTTTAGAATTTTTTCGTTAATGAAATCGGTTGGTAAATATGCCACTTGAAAACAATGGCGAAGGTTTTAATTCGATATCTCGAAATTTTTTGAAAAAAAGTGCCGTTTCGCAAAATTTAACATAGGATTCCCTATGCTGGGAATGGTCAATTTTAAAAATTAAAAAAAAAATACAAGTCGCATGTGTTTTGAGCCGGAAATGGGCCACTTGAAGCCAATGGAGATGGTAAGAAATCGATATCTCGAAAAAAAATTTTTGGTCATTCCGAAAGTGGAAAAATGAGAAGGGGGTACCCTTACCATTTTTCGACAAAAACGGTATTTTTACAAAAAAATTTTTTAGAATTTTTTTCGTTAATGAAATCGGTTGGTAAATATGCCACTTGAAAACAATGGCGAAGGTTTTAATTCGATATCTCGAAATTTTTTGGAAAAAAGTGCCGTTTCGCAAAATTTAACATAGGATTCCCTATGCTGGGAATGGTCAATTTTAAAAATTAAAAAAAAAATACAAGTCGCATGTGTTTTGAGCCGGAAATGGGCCACTTGAAGCCAATGGAGATGGTAAGAAATCGATATCTCGAAAAAAAATTTTTGGTCATTCCGAAAGTGGAAAAATGAGAAGGGGGTACCCTTACCATTTTTCAACAAAAATGGTATTTTTACAAAAAAATTTTTTAGAATTTTTTCGTTAATGAAATCGGTTGGTAAATATGCCACTTGAAAACAATGGCGAAGGTTTTAATTCGATATCTCGAAATTTTTTGAAAAAAAGTGCCGTTTCGCAAAATTTAACATAGGATTCCCTATGCTGGGAATGGTCAATTTTAAAAATTAAAAAAAAAATACAAGTCGCATGTGTTTTGAGCCGGAAATGGGCCACTTGAAGCCAATGGAGATGGTAAGAAATCGATATCTCGAAAAAAAATTTTTGGTCATTCCGAAAGTGGAAAAATGAGAAGGGGGTACCCTTACCATTTTTCGACAAAAATGGTATTTTTACAAAAAAATTTTTTAGAATTTTTTCGTTAATGAAATCGGTTGGTAAATATGCCACTTGAAAACAATGGCGAAGGTTTTAATTCGATATCTCGAAATTTTTTGAAAAAAAGTGCCGTTTCGCAAAATTTAACATAGGATTCCCTATGCTGGGAATGGTCAATTTTAAAAATTAAAAAAAAAATACAAGTCGCATGTGTTTTGAGCCGGAAATGGGCCACTTGAAGCCAATGGAGATGGTAAGAAATCGATATCTCGAAAAAAAATATTTGGTCATTTCGAAAGTGGAAAAATGAGAAGGGGGTACCCTTACCATTTTTCGACAAAAATGGTATTTTTACAAAAAAATTTTTTAGAATTTTTTCGTTAATGAAATCGGTTGGTAAATATGCCACTTGAAAACAATGGCGAAGGTTTTAATTCGATATCTCGAAATTTTTTGAAAAAAAGTGCCGTTTCGCAAAATTTAACATAGGATTCCCTATGCTGGGAATGGTCAATTTTAAAAATTTAAAAAAAAATACAAGTCGCATGTGTTTTGAGCCGGAAATGGGCCACTTGAAGCCAATGGAGATGGTAAGAAATCGATATCTCGAAAAAAAATATTTTGCCATTTCAAAAGTCGAAAAATGGTAAGGGTACCCCCTTCTCATTTTTCCACTTTCGAAATGACCAAAAATTTTTTTTCGAGATATCGATTTTTTACCATCTCCATTGGCTTCAAGTGGCCCATTTCCGGCTCAAAACACATGCGACTTGTATTTTTTTTTTAATTTTTAAAATTGACCATTCCCAGCATAGGGAATCCTATGTTAAATTTTGCGAAACGGCACTTTTTTTCAAAAAATTTCGAGATATCGAATTAAAACCTTCGCCATTGTTTTCAAGTGGCATATTTACCAACCGATTTCATTAACGAAAAAATTCTAAAAAATTTTTTTGTAAAAATACCATTTTTGTCGAAAAATTGTAAGGGTACCCCCTTACCATTTTTCGACTTTTGAAATGGCAAAATATTTTTTTTCGAGATATCGATTTTTTACCATCTCCATTGGCTTCAAGTGGCCCATTTCCGGCTCAAAACACATGCGACTTGTATTTTTTTTTTAATTTTTAAAATTGACCATTCCCAGCATAGGGAATCCTATGTTAAATTTTGCGAAACGGCACTTTTTTTCAAAAAATTTCGAGATATCGAATTAAAACCTTCGCCATTGTTTTCAAGTGGCATATTTACCAACCGATTTCATTAACGAAAAAATTCAAAAAAATTTTTTTGTAAAAATACCATTTTTGTCGAAAAATTGTAGGGGTACCATGGGCTTACCATTTTTCGACAAAAATGGTATTTTTACAAAAAAATTTTTTAGAATTTTTTCGTTAATGAAATCGGTTGGTAAATATGCCACTTGAAAACAATGGCGAAGGTTTTAATTCGATATCTCGAAATTTTTTGAAAAAAAGTGCCGTTTCGCAAAATTTAACATAGGATTCCCTATGCTGGGAATGGTCAATTTTAAAAGTTAAAAAAAAAATACAAGTCGCATGTGTTTTGAGCCGGAAATGGGCCACTTGAAGCCAATGGAGATGGTAAGAAATCGATATATCGAAAAAAAATTTTTGGTCATTCCGAAAGTGGAAAAATGAGAAGGGGGTACCCTTACCATTTTTCGACAAAAATGGTATTTTTACAAAAAAATTTTTTAGAATTTTTTCGTTAATGAAATCGGTTGGTAAATATGCCACTTGAAAACAATGGCGAAGGTTTTAATTCGATATCTCGAAATTTTTTGAAAAAAAGTGCCGTTTCGCAAAATTTAACATAGGATTCCCTATGCTGGGAATGGTCAATTTTAAAAATTAAAAAAAAAATACAAGTCGCATGTGTTTTGAGCCGGAAATGGGCCACTTGAAGCCAATGGAGATGGTAAGAAATCGATATCTCGAAAAAAAATTTTTGGTCATTCCGAAAGTGGAAAAATGAGAAGGGGGTACCCTTACCATTTTTCGACAAAAACGGTATTTTTACAAAAAAATTTTTTAGAATTTTTTTCGTTAATGAAATCGGTTGGTAAATATGCCACTTGAAAACAATGGCGAAGGTTTTAATTCGATATCTCGAAATTTTTTGGAAAAAAGTGCCGTTTCGCAAAATTTAACATAGGATTCCCTATGCTGGGAATGGTCAATTTTAAAAATTAAAAAAAAAAATACAAGTCGCATGTGTTTTGAGCCGGAAATGGGCCACTTGAAGCCAATGGAGATGGTAAGAAATCGATATCTCGAAAAAAAATATTTTGCCATTTCAAAAGTCGAAAAATGGTAAGGGTACCCCCTTCTCATTTTTCCACTTTCGAAATGACCAAAAATTTTTTTTCGAGATATCGATTTTTTACCATCTCCATTGGCTTCAAGTGGCCCATTTCCGGCTCAAAACACATGCGACTTGTATTTTTTTTTTAATTTTTTAAATTGACCATTCCCAGCATAGGGAATCCTATGTTAAATTTTGCGAAACGGCACTTTTTTTCAAAAAATTTCGAGATATCGAATTAAAACCTTCGCCATTGTTTTCAAGTGGCATATTTACCAACCGATTTCATTAACGAAAAAATTCTAAAAAATTTTTTTGTAAAAATACCATTTTTGTCGAAAAATTGTAAGGGTACCCCCTTACCATTTTTCGACTTTTGAAATGGCAAAATATTTTTTTTCGAGATATCGATTTTTTACCATCTCCATTGGCTTCAAGTGGCCCATTTCCGGCTCAAAACACATGCGACTTGTATTTTTTTTTTAATTTTTAAAATTGACCATTCCCAGCATAGGGAATCCTATGTTAAATTTTGCGAAACGGCACTTTTTTTCAAAAAATTTCAAGATATCGAATTAAAACCTTCGCCATTGTTTTCAAGTGGCATATTTACCAACCGATTTTATTAACGAAAAAATTCTAAAAAATTTTTTTGTAAAAATACCATTTTTGTCGAAAAATTGTAGGGGTACCATGGGCTTACCATTTTTCGACAAAAATGGTATTTTTACAAAAAAATTTTTTAGAATTTTTTCGTTAATGAAATCGGTTGGTAAATATGCCACTTGAAAACAATGGCGAAGGTTTTAATTCGATATCTCGAAATTTTTTGAAAAAAAGTGCCGTTTCGCAAAATTTAACATAGGATTCCCTATGCTGGGAATGGTCAATTTTAAAAGTTAAAAAAAAAAATACAAGTCGCATGTGTTTTGAGCCGGAAATGGGCCACTTGAAGCCAATGGAGATGGTAAGAAATCGATATATCGAAAAAAAATTTTTGGTCATTCCGAAAGTGGAAAAATGAGAAGGGGGTACCCTTACCATTTTTCGACAAAAATGGTATTTTTACAAAAAAATTTTTTAGAATTTTTTCGTTAATGAAATCGGTTGGTAAATATGCCACTTGAAAACAATGGCGAAGGTTTTAATTCGATATCTCGAAATTTTTTGAAAAAAAGTGCCGTTTCGCAAAATTTAACATAGGATTCCCTATGCTGGGAATGGTCAATTTTAAAAATAAAAAAAAAAAATACAAGTCGCATGTGTTTTGAGCCGGAAATGGGCCACTTGAAGCCAATGGAGATGGTAAGAAATCGATATCTCGAAAAAAAATATTTTGCCATTTCAAAAGTCGAAAAATGGTAAGGGTACCCCCTTCTCATTTTTCCACTTTCGAAATGACCAAAAATTTTTTTTCGAGATATCGATTTTTTACCATCTCCATTGGCTTCAAGTGGCCCATTTCCGGCTCAAAACACATGCGACTTGTATTTTTTTTTTAATTTTTAAAATTGACCATTCCCAGCATAGGGAATCCTATGTTAAATTTTGCGAAACGGCACTTTTTTTCAAAAAATTTCGAGATATCGAATTAAAACCTTCGCCATTGTTTTCAAGTGGCATATTTACCAACCGATTTCATTAACGAAAAAATTCTAAAAAATTTTTTTGTAAAAATACCATTTTTGTCGAAAAATTGTAAGGGTACCCCCTTACCATTTTTCGACTTTTGAAATGGCAAAATATTTTTTTTCGAGATATCGATTTTTTACCATCTCCATTGGCTTCAAGTGGCCCATTTCCGGCTCAAAACACATGCGACTTGTATTTTTTTTTTAATTTTTAAAATTGACCATTCCCAGCATAGGGAATCCTATGTTAAATTTTGCGAAACGGCACTTTTTTTCAAAAAATTTCGAGATATCGAATTAAAACCTTCGCCATTGTTTTCAAGTGGCATATTTACCAACCGATTTCATTAACGAAAAAATTCTAAAAAATTTTTTTGTAAAAATACCATTTTTGTCGAAAAATTGTAGGGGTACCATGGGCTTACCATTTTTCGACAAAAATGGTATTTTTACAAAAAAATTTTTTAGAATTTTTTCGTTAATGAAATCGGTTGGTAAATATGCCACTTGAAAACAATGGCGAAGGTTTTAATTCGATATCTCGAAATTTTTTGAAAAAAAGTGCCGTTTCGCAAAATTTAACATAGGATTCCCTATGCTGGGAATGGTCAATTTTAAAAATTAAAAAAAAAATACAAGTCGCATGTGTTTTGAGCCGGAAATGGGCCACTTGAAGCCAATGGAGATGGTAAGAAATCGATATCTCGAAAAAAAATTTTTGGTCATTCCGAAAGTGGAAAAATGAGAAGGGGGTACCCTTACCATTTTTCGACAAAAATGGTATTTTTACAAAAAAATTTTTTAGAATTTTTTTCGTTAATGAAATCGGTTGGTAAATATGCCACTTGAAAACAATGGCGAAGGTTTTAATTCGATATCTCGAAATTTTTTGAAAAAAAGTGCCGTTTCGCAAAATTTAACATAGGATTCCCTATGCTGGGAATGGTCAATTTTAAAAATTAAAAAAAAAATACAAGTCGCATGTGTTTTGAGCCGGAAATGGGCCACTTGAAGCCAATGGAGATGGTAAAAAATCGATATCTCGAAAAAAAATTTTTGGTCATTCCGAAAGTGGAAAAATGAGAAGGGGGTACCCTTACCATTTTTCGACAAAAATGGTATTTTTACAAAAAATTTTTTTAGAATTTTTTCGTTAATGAAATCGGTTGGTAAATATGCCACTTGAAAACAATGGCGAAGGTTTTAATTCGATATCTCGAAATTTTTTGAAAAAAAGTGCCGTTTCGCAAAATTTAACATAGGATTCCCTATGCTGGGAATGGTCAATTTTAAAAATTAAAAAAAAAATACAAGTCGCATGTGTTTTGAGCCGGAAATGGGCCACTTGAAGCCAATGGAGATGGTAAGAAATCGATATCTCGAAAAAAAATTTTTGGTCATTCCGAAAGTGGAAAAATGAGAAGGGGGTACCCTTACCATTTTTCGACAAAAATGGTATTTTTACAAAAAAATTTTTTAGAATTTTTTCGTTAATGAAATCGGTTGGTAAATATGCCACTTGAAAACAATGGCGAAGGTTTTAATTCGATATCTCGAAATTTTTTGAAAAAAAGTGCCGTTTCGCAAAATTTAACATAGGATTCCCTATGCTGGGAATGGTCAATTTTAAAAATTAAAAAAAAAATACAAGTCGCATGTGTTTTGAGCCGGAAATGGGCCACTTGAAGCCAATGGAGATGGTAAGAAATCGATATCTCGAAAAAAAATATTTTGCCATTTCAAAAGTCGAAAAATGGTAAGGGTACCCCCTTCTCATTTTTCCACTTTCGAAATGACCAAAAATTTTTTTTCGAGATATCGATTTTTTACCATCTCCATTGGCTTCAAGTGGCCCATTTCCGGCTCAAAACACATGCGACTTGTATTTTTTTTTTAATTTTTAAAATTGACCATTCCCAGCATAGGGAATCCTATGTTAAATTTTGCGAAACGGCACTTTTTTTCAAAAAATTTCGAGATATCGAATTAAAACCTTCGCCATTGTTTTCAAGTGGCATATTTACCAACCGATTTCATTAACGAAAAAATTCTAAAAAATTTTTTTGTAAAAATACCATTTTTGTCGAAAAATTGTAAGGGTACCCCCTTACCATTTTTCGACTTTTGAAATGGCAAAATATTTTTTTTCGAGATATCGATTTTTTACCATCTCCATTGGCTTCAAGTGGCCCATTTCCGGCTCAAAACACATGCGACTTGTATTTTTTTTTTAATTTTAAAAATTGACCATTCCCAGCATAGGGAATCCTATGTTAAATTTTGCGAAACGGCACTTTTTTTCAAAAAATTTCGAGATATCGAATTAAAACCTTCGCCATTGTTTTCAAGTGGCATATTTACCAACCGATTTCATTAACGAAAAAATTCTAAAAAATTTTTTTGTAAAAATACCATTTTTGTCGAAAAATTGTAGGGGTACCATGGGCTTACCATTTTTCGACAAAAATGGTATTTTTACAAAAAAATTTTTTAGAATTTTTTCGTTAATGAAATCGGTTGGTAAATATGCCACTTGAAAACAATGGCGAAGGTTTTAATTCGATATCTCGAAATTTTTTGAAAAAAAGTGCCGTTTCGCAAAATTTAACATAGGATTCCCTATGCTGGGAATGGTCAATTTTAAAAATTAAAAAAAAAATACAAGTCGCATGTGTTTTGAGCCGGAAATGGGCCACTTGAAGCCAATGGAGATGGTAAGAAATCGATATCTCGAAAAAAAATTTTTGGTCATTCCGAAAGTGGAAAAATGAGAAGGGGGTACCCTTACCATTTTTCGACAAAAATGGTATTTTTACAAAAAAATTTTTTAGAATTTTTTCGTTAATGAAATCGGTTGGTAAATATGCCACTTGAAAACAATGGCGAAGGTTTTAATTCGATATCTCGAAATTTTTTGAAAAAAAGTGCCGTTTCGCAAAATTTAACATAGGATTCCCTATGCTGGGAATGGTCAATTTTAAAAATTAAAAAAAAAATACAAGTCGCATGTGTTTTGAGCCGGAAAGGGGCCACTTGAAGCCAATGGAGATGGTAAAAAATCGATATCTCGAAAAAAAATTTTTGGTCATTCCGAAAGTGGAAAAATGAGATGACCCTTACCATTTTTCGACAAAAATGGTATTTTTACAAAAAAATTTTTTAGAATTTTTTCGTTAATGAAATCGGTTGGTAAATATGCCACTTGAAAACAATGGCGAAGGTTTTAATTCGATATCTCGAAATTTTTTGAAAAAAAGTGCCGTTTCGCAAAATTTAACATAGGATTCCCTATGCTGGGAATGGTCAATTTTAAAAATTAAAAAAAAATACAAGTCGCATGTGTTTTGAGCCGGAAATGGGCCACTTGAAGCCAATGGAGATGGTAAGAAATCGATATCTCGAAAAAAAATTTTTGGTCATTCCGAAAGTGGAAAAATGAGAAGGGGGTACCCTTACCATTTTTCGACAAAAATGGTATTTTTACAAAAAAATTTTTTAAAATTTTTTCGTTAATGAAATCGGTTGGTAAATATGCCACTTGAAAACAATGGCGAAGGTTTTAATTCGATATCTCGAAATTTTTTGAAAAAAAGTGCCGTTTCGCAAAATTTAACATAGGATTCCCTATGCTGGGAATGGTCAATTTTAAAAATAAAAAAAAAAATACAAGTCGCATGTGTTTTGAGCCGGAAATGGGCCACTTGAAGCCAATGGAGATGGTAAAAAATCGATATCTCGAAAAAAAATATTTGACCATTTTGAAAGTGGAAAAATGAGAAGGGGGTACCCTTACCATTTTTCGACAAAAATGGTATTTTTACAAAAAAATTTTTTAGAATTTTTTCGTTAATGAAATCGGTTGGTAAATATGCCACTTGAAAACAATGGCGAAGGTTTTAATTCGATATCTCGAAATTTTTTGAAAAAAAGTGCCGTTTCGCAAAATTTAACATAGGATTCCCTATGCTGGGAATGGTCAATTTTAAAAATTAAAAAAAAAATACAAGTCGCATGTGTTTTGAGCCGGAAATGGGCCACTTGAAGCCAATGGAGATGGTAAGAAATCGATATCTCGAAAAAAAATTTTTGGTCATTCCGAAAGTGGAAAAATGAGAAGGGGGTACCCTTACCATTTTTCGACAAAAATGGTATTTTTACAAAAAAATTTTTTAGAATTTTTTCGTTAATGAAATCGGTTGGTAAATATGCCACTTGAAAACAATGGCGAAGGTTTTAATTCGATATCTCGAAATTTTTTGAAAAAAAGTGCCGTTTCGCAAAATTTAACATAGGATTCCCTATGCTGGGAATGGTCAATTTTAAAAATTAAAAAAAAAAATACAAGTCGCATGTGTTTTGAGCCGGAAATGGGCCACTTGAAGCCAATGGAGATGGTAAGAAATCGATATCTCGAAAAAAAATATTTTGCCATTTCAAAAGTCGAAAAATGGTAAGGGTACCCCCTTCTCATTTTTCCACTTTCGAAATGACCAAAAATTTTTTTTCGAGATATCGATTTTTTACCATCTCCATTGGCTTCAAGTGGCCCATTTCCGGCTCAAAACACATGCGACTTGTATTTTTTTTTTAATTTTTAAAATTGACCATTCCCAGCATAGGGAATCCTATGTTAAATTTTGCGAAACGGCACTTTTTTTCAAAAAATTTCGAGATATCGAATTAAAACCTTCGCCATTGTTTTCAAGTGGCATATTTACCAACCGATTTCATTAACGAAAAAATTCTAAAAAATTTTTTTGTAAAAATACCATTTTTGTCGAAAAATTGTAGGGGTACCATGGGCTTACCATTTTTCGACAAAAATGGTATTTTTACAAAAAAATTTTTTAGAATTTTTTCGTTAATGAAATCGGTTGGTAAATATGCCACTTGAAAACAATGGCGAAGGTTTTAATTCGATATCTCGAAATTTTTTGAAAAAAAGTGCCGTTTCGCAAAATTTAACATAGGATTCCCTATGCTGGGAATGGTCAATTTTAAAAATTAAAAAAAAATACAAGTCGCATGTGTTTTGAGCCGGAAATGGGCCACTTGAAGCCAATGGAGATGGTAAGAAATCGATATCTCGAAAAAAAATTTTTGGCCATTTTGAAAGTGGAAAAATGAGAAGGGGGTACCCTTACCATTTTTCGACAAAAATGGTATTTTTACAAAAAATTTTTTTAGAATTTTTTCGTTAATGAAATCGGTTGGTAAATATGCCACTTGAAAACAATGGCGAAGGTTTTAATTCGATATCTCGAAATTTTTTGAAAAAAAGTGCCGTTTCGCAAAATTTAACATAGGATTCCCTATGCTGGGAATGGTCAATTTTAAAAATTAAAAAAAAAATACAAGTCGCATGTGTTTTGAGCCGGAAATGGGCCACTTGAAGCCAATGGAGATGGTAAGAAATCGATATCTCGAAAAAAAATTTTTGGTCATTCCGAAAGTGGAAAAATGAGAAGGGGGTACCCTTACCATTTTTCGACAAAAATGGTATTTTTACAAAAAAATTTTTTAAAATTTTTTCGTTAATGAAATCGGTTGGTAAATATGCCACTTGAAAACAATGGCGAAGGTTTTAATTCGATATCTCGAAATTTTTTGAAAAAAAGTGCCGTTTCGCAAAATTTAACATAGGATTCCCTATGCTGGGAATGGTCAATTTTAAAAATTAAAAAAAAAATACAAGTCGCATGTGTTTTGAGCCGGAAATGGGCCACTTGAAGCCAATGGAGATGGTAAAAAATCGATATCTCGAAAAAAAATATTTGGCCATTTTGAAAGTGGAAAAATGAGAAGGGGGTACCCTTACCATTTTTCGACAAAAATGGTATTTTTACAAAAAAATTTTTTAGAATTTTTTCGTTAATGAAATCGGTTGGTAAATATGCCACTTGAAAACAATGGCGAAGGTTTTAATTCGATATCTCGAAATTTTTTGAAAAAAAGTGCCGTTTCGCAAAATTTAACATAGGATTCCCTATGCTGGGAATGGTCAATTTTAAAAATTAAAAAAAAATACAAGTCGCATGTGTTTTGAGCCGGAAATGGGCCACTTGAAGCCAATGGAGATGGTAAGAAATCGATATCTCGAAAAAAAATTTTTGGTCATTCCGAAAGTGGAAAAATGAGAAGGGGGTACCCTTACCATTTTTCGACAAAAATGGTATTTTTACAAAAAAATTTTTTAGAATTTTTTCGTTAATGAAATCGGTTGGTAAATATGCCACTTGAAAACAATGGCGAAGGTTTTAATTCGATATCTCGAAATTTTTTGAAAAAAAGTGCCGTTTCGCAAAATTTAACATAGGATTCCCTATGCTGGGAATGGTCAATTTTAAAAATTAAAAAAAAAATACAAGTCGCATGTGTTTTGAGCCGGAAAGGGGCCACTTGAAGCCAATGGAGATGGTAAAAAATCGATATCTCGAAAAAAAATATTTGGCCATTTTGAAAGTGGAAAAATGAGAAGGGGGTACCCTTACCATTTTTCGACAAAAATGGTATTTTTACAAAAAAATTTTTTAGAATTTTTTCGTTAATGAAATCGGTTGGTAAATATGCCACTTGAAAACAATGGCGAAGGTTTTAATTCGATATCTCGAAATTTTTTGAAAAAAAGTGCCGTTTCGCAAAATTTAACATAGGATTCCCTATGCTGGGAATGGTCAATTTTAAAAATTAAAAAAAAAATACAAGTCGCATGTGTTTTGAGCCGGAAATGGGCCACTTGAAGCCAATGGAGATGGTAAGAAATCGATATCTCGAAAAAAAATTTTTGGTCATTCCGAAAGTGGAAAAATGAGAAGGGGGTACCCTTACCATTTTTCGACAAAAATGGTATTTTTACAAAAAAATTTTTTAGAATTTTTTCGTTAATGAAATCGGTTGGTAAATATGCCACTTGAAAACAATGGCGAAGGTTTTAATTCGATATCTCGAAATTTTTTGAAAAAAAGTGCCGTTTCGCAAAATTTAACATAGGATTCCCTATGCTGGGAATGGTCAATTTTAAAAATTAAAAAAAAAATACAAGTCGCATGTGTTTTGAGCCGGAAAGGGGCCACTTGAAGCCAATGGAGATGGTAAAAAATCGATATCTCGAAAAAAAATATTTGGCCATTTTGAAAGTGGAAAAATGAGAAGGGGGTACCCTTACCATTTTTCGACAAAAATGGTATTTTTACAAAAAAATTTTTTAGAATTTTTTCGTTAATGAAATCGGTTGGTAAATATGCCACTTGAAAACAATGGCGAAGGTTTTAATTCGATATCTCGAAATTTTTTGAAAAAAAGTGCCGTTTCGCAAAATTTAACATAGGATTCCCTATGCTGGGAATGGTCAATTTTAAAAATTAAAAAAAAAATACAAGTCGCATGTGTTTTGAGCCGGAAATGGGCCACTTGAAGCCAATGGAGATGGTAAGAAATCGATATCTCGAAAAAAAATTTTTGGTCATTCCGAAAGTGGAAAAATGAGAAGGGGGTACCCTTACCATTTTTCGACAAAAATGGTATTTTTACAAAAAAATTTTTTAGAATTTTTTCGTTAATGAAATCGGTTGGTAAATATGCCACTTGAAAACAATGGCGAAGGTTTTAATTCGATATCTCGAAATTTTTTGAAAAAAAGTGCCGTTTCGCAAAATTTAACATAGGATTCCCTATGCTGGGAATGGTCAATTTTAAAAATTAAAAAAAAAATACAAGTCGCATGTGTTTTGAGCCGGAAATGGGCCACTTGAAGCCAATGGAGATGGTAAGAAATCGATATCTCGAAAAAAAATATTTTGCCATTTCAAAAGTCGAAAAATGGTAAGGGTACCCCCTTCTCATTTTTCCACTTTCGAAATGACCAAAAATTTTTTTTCGAGATATCGATTTTTTACCATCTCCATTGGCTTCAAGTGGCCCATTTCCGGCTCAAAACACATGCGACTTGTATTTTTTTTTTAATTTTTAAAATTGACCATTCCCAGCATAGGGAATCCTATGTTAAATTTTGCGAAACGGCACTTTTTTTCAAAAAATTTCGAGATATCGAATTAAAACCTTCGCCATTGTTTTCAAGTGGCATATTTACCAACCGATTTCATTAACGAAAAAATTCTAAAAAATTTTTTTGTAAAAATACCATTTTTGTCGAAAAATTGTAAGGGTACCCCCTTACCATTTTTCGACTTTTGAAATGGCAAAATATTTTTTTTCGAGATATCGATTTTTTACCATCTCCATTGGCTTCAAGTGGCCCATTTCCGGCTCAAAACACATGCGACTTGTATTTTTTTTTTAATTTTAAAAATTGACCATTCCCAGCATAGGGAATCCTATGTTAAATTTTGCGAAACGGCACTTTTTTTCAAAAAATTTCGAGATATCGAATTAAAACCTTCGCCATTGTTTTCAAGTGGCATATTTACCAACCGATTTCATTAACGAAAAAATTCTAAAAAATTTTTTTGTAAAAATACCATTTTTGTCGAAAAATTGTAGGGGTACCATGGGCTTACCATTTTTCGACAAAAATGGTATTTTTACAAAAAAATTTTTTAGAATTTTTTCGTTAATGAAATCGGTTGGTAAATATGCCACTTGAAAACAATGGCGAAGGTTTTAATTCGATATCTCGAAATTTTTTGAAAAAAAGTGCCGTTTCGCAAAATTTAACATAGGATTCCCTATGCTGGGAATGGTCAATTTTAAAAATTAAAAAAAAAATACAAGTCGCATGTGTTTTGAGCCGGAAATGGGCCACTTGAAGCCAATGGAGATGGTAAGAAATCGATATCTCGAAAAAAAATTTTTGGTCATTCCGAAAGTGGAAAAATGAGAAGGGGGTACCCTTACCATTTTTCGACAAAAATGGTATTTTTACAAAAAAATTTTTTAGAATTTTTTCGTTAATGAAATCGGTTGGTAAATATGCCACTTGAAAACAATGGCGAAGGTTTTAATTCGATATCTCGAAATTTTTTTAAAAAAAGTGCCGTTTCGCAAAATTTAACATAGGATTCCCTATGCTGGGAATGGTCAATTTTAAAAATTAAAAAAAAAATACAAGTCGCATGTGTTTTGAGCCGGAAAGGGGCCACTTGAAGCCAATGGAGATGGTAAAAAATCGATATCTCGAAAAAAAATTTTTGGTCATTCCGAAAGTGGAAAAATGAGATGACCCTTACCATTTTTCGACAAAAATGGTATTTTTACAAAAAAATTTTTTAGAATTTTTTCGTTAATGAAATCGGTTGGTAAATATGCCACTTGAAAACAATGGCGAAGGTTTTAATTCGATATCTCGAAATTTTTTGAAAAAAAGTGCCGTTTCGCAAAATTTAACATAGGATTCCCTATGCTGGGAATGGTCAATTTTAAAAATTAAAAAAAAATACAAGTCGCATGTGTTTTGAGCCGGAAATGGGCCACTTGAAGCCAATGGAGATGGTAAAAAATCGATATCTCGAAAAAAAATTTTTGGCCATTTTGAAAGTGGAAAAATGAGAAGGGGGTACCCTTACCATTTTTCGACAAAAATGGTATTTTTACAAAAAATTTTTTTAGAATTTTTTCGTTAATGAAATCGGTTGGTAAATATGCCACTTGAAAACAATGGCGAAGGTTTTAATTCGATATCTCGAAATTTTTTGAAAAAAAGTGCCGTTTCGCAAAATTTAACATAGGATTCCCTATGCTGGGAATGGTCAATTTTAAAAATTAAAAAAAAAATACAAGTCGCATGTGTTTTGAGCCGGAAATGGGCCACTTGAAGCCAATGGAGATGGTAAAAAATCGATTTCTCGAAAAAAAATTTTTGGTCATTCCGAAAGTGGAAAAATGAGAAGGGGGTACCCTTACCATTTTTCGACAAAAATGGTATTTTTACAAAAAAATTTTTTAGAATTTTTTCGTTAATGAAATCGGTTGGTAAATATGCCACTTGAAAACAATGGCGAAGGTTTTAATTCGATATCTCGAAATTTTTTGAAAAAAAGTGCCGTTTCGCAAAATTTAACATAGGATTCCCTATGCTGGGAATGGTCAATTTTAAAAATTTAAAAAAAAATACAAGTCGCATGTGTTTTGAGCCGGAAATGGGCCACTTGAAGCCAATGGAGATGTTAAGAAATCGATATCTCGAAAAAAAATATTTGGTCATTCCGAAAGTGGAAAAATGAGAAGGGGGTACCCTTACCATTTTTCGACAAAAATGGTATTTTTACAAAAAAATTTTTTAGAATTTTTTCGTTAATGAAATCGGTTGGTAAATATGCCACTTGAAAACAATGGCGAAGGTTTTAATTCGATATCTCGAAATTTTTTGAAAAAAAGTGCCGTTTCGCAAAATTTAACATAGGATTCCCTATGCTGGGAATGGTCAATTTTAAAAATTTAAAAAAAAAATACAAGTCGCATGTGTTTTGAGCCGGAAATGGGCCACTTGAAGCCAATGGAGATGGTAAGAAATCGATATCTCGAAAAAAAATATTTTGCCATTTCAAAAGTCGAAAAATGGTAAGGGTACCCCCTTCTCATTTTTCCACTTTCGAAATGACCAAAAATTTTTTTTCGAGATATCGATTTTTTACCATCTCCATTGGCTTCAAGTGGCCCATTTCCGGCTCAAAACACATGCGACTTGTATTTTTTTTTTAATTTTTAAAATTGACCATTCCCAGCATAGGGAATCCTATGTTAAATTTTGCGAAACGGCACTTTTTTTCAAAAAATTTCGAGATATCGAATTAAAACCTTCGCCATTGTTTTCAAGTGGCATATTTACCAACCGATTTCATTAACGAAAAAATTCTAAAAAATTTTTTTGTAAAAATACCATTTTTGTCGAAAAATTGTAGGGGTACCATGGGCTTACCATTTTTCGACAAAAATGGTATTTTTACAAAAAAATTTTTTAGAATTTTTTCGTTAATGAAATCGGTTGGTAAATATGCCACTTGAAAACAATGGCGAAGGTTTTAATTCGATATCTCGAAATTTTTTGAAAAAAAGTGCCGTTTCGCAAAATTTAACATAGGATTCCCTATGCTGGGAATGGACAATTTTAAAAATTAAAAAAAAAATACAAGTCGCATGTGTTTTGAGCCGGAAATGGGCCACTTGAAGCCAATGGAGATGGTAAGAAATCGATATCTCGAAAAAAAATTTTTGGTCATTCCGAAAGTGGAAAAATGAGAAGGGGGTACCCTTACCATTTTTCGACAAAAATGGTATTTTTACAAAAAAATTTTTTAGAATTTTTTCGTTAATGAAATCGGTTGGTAAATATGCCACTTGAAAACAATGGCGAAGGTTTTAATTCGATATCTCGAAATTTTTTGAAAAAAAGTGCCGTTTCGCAAAATTTAACATAGGATTCCCTATGCTGGGAATGGTCAATTTTAAAAATTAAAAAAAAATACAAGTCGCATGTGTTTTGAGCCGGAAATGGGCCACTTGAAGCCAATGGAGATGGTAAGAAATCGATATCTCGAAAAAAAATTTTTGGCCATTTTGAAAGTGGAAAAATGAGAAGGGGGTACCCTTACCATTTTTCGACAAAAATGGTATTTTTACAAAAAATTTTTTTAGAATTTTTTCGTTAATGAAATCGGTTGGTAAATATGCCACTTGAAAACAATGGCGAAGGTTTTAATTCGATATCTCGAAATTTTTTGAAAAAAAGTGCCGTTTCGCAAAATTTAACATAGGATTCCCTATGCTGGGAATGGTCAATTTTAAAAATTAAAAAAAAAATACAAGTCGCATGTGTTTTGAGCCGGAAATGGGCCACTTGAAGCCAATGGAGATGGTAAGAAATCGATATCTCGAAAAAAAATTTTTGGTCATTCCGAAAGTGGAAAAATGAGAAGGGGGTACCCTTACCATTTTTCGACAAAAATGGTATTTTTACAAAAAAATTTTTTAAAATTTTTTCGTTAATGAAATCGGTTGGTAAATATGCCACTTGAAAACAATGGCGAAGGTTTTAATTCGATATCTCGAAATTTTTTGAAAAAAAGTGCCGTTTCGCAAAATTTAACATAGGATTCCCTATGCTGGGAATGGTCAATTTTAAAAATTAAAAAAAAAATACAAGTCGCATGTGTTTTGAGCCGGAAATGGGCCACTTGAAGCCAATGGAGATGGTAAAAAATCGATATCTCGAAAAAAAATATTTGGCCATTTTGAAAGTGGAAAAATGAGAAGGGGGTACCCTTACCATTTTTCGACAAAAATGGTATTTTTACAAAAAAATTTTTTAGAATTTTTTCGTTAATGAAATCGGTTGGTAAATATGCCACTTGAAAACAATGGCGAAGGTTTTAATTCGATATCTCGAAATTTTTTGAAAAAAAGTGCCGTTTCGCAAAATTTAACATAGGATTCCCTATGCTGGGAATGGTCAATTTTAAAAATTAAAAAAAAAATACAAGTCGCATGTGTTTTGAGCCGGAAATGGGCCACTTGAAGCCAATGGAGATGGTAAGAAATCGATATCTCGAAAAAAAATTTTTGGTCATTCCGAAAGTGGAAAAATGAGAAGGGGGTACCCTTACCATTTTTCGACAAAAATGGTATTTTTACAAAAAAATTTTTTAGAATTTTTTCGTTAATGAAATCGGTTGGTAAATATGCCACTTGAAAACAATGGCGAAGGTTTTAATTCGATATCTCGAAATTTTTTGAAAAAAAGTGCCGTTTCGCAAAATTTAACATAGGATTCCCTATGCTGGGAATGGTCAATTTTAAAAATTAAAAAAAAAATACAAGTCGCATGTGTTTTGAGCCGGAAAGGGGCCACTTGAAGCCAATGGAGATGGTAAAAAATCGATATCTCGAAAAAAAATATTTGGCCATTTTGAAAGTGGAAAAATGAGAAGGGGGTACCCTTACCATTTTTCGACAAAAATGGTATTTTTACAAAAAAATTTTTTAGAATTTTTTCGTTAATGAAATCGGTTGGTAAATATGCCACTTGAAAACAATGGCGAAGGTTTTAATTCGATATCTCGAAATTTTTTGAAAAAAAGTGCCGTTTCGCAAAATTTAACATAGGATTCCCTATGCTGGGAATGGTCAATTTTAAAAATTAAAAAAAAAATACAAGTCGCATGTGTTTTGAGCCGGAAATGGGCCACTTGAAGCCAATGGAGATGGTAAAAAATCGATATCTCGAAAAAAAATATTTGGCCATTTTGAAAGTGGAAAAATGAGAAGGGGGTACCCTTACCATTTTTCGACAAAAATGGTATTTTTACAAAAAAATTTTTTAGAATTTTTTCGTTAATGAAATCGGTTGGTAAATATGCCACTTGAAAACAATGGCGAAGGTTTTAATTCGATATCTCGAAATTTTTTGAAAAAAAGTGCCGTTTCGCAAAATTTAACATAGGATTCCCTATGCTGGGAATGGTCAATTTTAAAAATTAAAAAAAAAATACAAGTCGCATGTGTTTTGAGCCGGAAATGGGCCACTTGAAGCCAATGGAGATGGTAAAAAATCGATATCTCGAAAAAAAATATTTGGCCATTTTGAAAGTGGAAAAATGAGAAGGGGGTACCCTTACCATTTTTCGACAAAAATGGTATTTTTACAAAAAAATTTTTTAGAATTTTTTCGTTAATGAAATCGGTTGGTAAATATGCCACTTGAAAACAATGGCGAAGGTTTTAATTCGATATCTCGAAATTTTTTGAAAAAAAGTGCCGTTTCGCAAAATTTAACATAGGATTCCCTATGCTGGGAATGGTCAATTTTAAAAATTAAAAAAAAAATACAAGTCGCATGTGTTTTGAGCCGGAAATGGGCCACTTGAAGCCAATGGAGATGGTAAGAAATCGATATCTCGAAAAAAAATTTTTGGTCATTCCGAAAGTGGAAAAATGAGAAGGGGGTACCCTTACCATTTTTCGACAAAAATGGTATTTTTACAAAAAAATTTTTTAGAATTTTTTCGTTAATGAAATCGGTTGGTAAATATGCCACTTGAAAACAATGGCGAAGGTTTTAATTCGATATCTCGAAATTTTTTGAAAAAAAGTGCCGTTTCGCAAAATTTAACATAGGATTCCCTATGCTGGGAATGGTCAATTTTAAAAATTAAAAAAAAAAATACAAGTCGCATGTGTTTTGAGCCGGAAAGGGGCCACTTGAAGCCAATGGAGATGGTAAAAAATCGATATCTCGAAAAAAAATATTTGGCCATTTTGAAAGTGGAAAAATGAGAAGGGGGTACCCTTACCATTTTTCGACTTTTGAAATGGCAAAATATTTTTTTTCGAGATATCGATTTTTTACCATCTCCATTGGCTTCAAGTGGCCCATTTCCGGCTCAAAACACATGCGAGTTGTATTTTTTTTTTTAATTTTTAAAATTGACCATTCCCAGCATAGGGAATCCTATGTTAAATTTTGCGAAACGGCACTTTTTTAAAAAAAATTTCGAGATATCGAATTAAAACCTTCGCCATTGTTTTCAAGTGGCATATTTACCAACTGATTTCATTAACGAAAAAATTCTAAAAAATTTTTTTGTAAAAATACCATTTTTGTCGAAAAATTTTTACAAAAAAATTTTTTAGAATTTTTTCGTTAATGAAATCGGTTGGTAAATATGCCACTTGAAAACACTTTTCGATAGTCGATACATCTTTTCATTCAGTGAAATTTTCATGAAAATTAAAGTCTGGTTGGAGATTATACGCGATTTTGACGTTTTTTTAACATGTCTGTGGTAGTTCTTAACTTCCGTTAATTTTGAGCTATCGTCCTAAAAATGCATACAAAACCCACCTTGATGGAACATTGTAAATAAACTGTTTTTTGCCAGTCGGTGTTATTCCCAAGTTTATGCTGCATTACATTTTCTTCATGTGTGCTACAGAAAATGCAACCAAGGGAAACTTAGTCGTCGTCCCCTCAGCCATCGTTCGACGGAAACTCGGGTGGGGAGAAATTAGAGTCGCGATTCAAAAAGGTCTCGCGCTTCGATCTCCGAAACATATCTACTTCGATACTTTAACAAGTGTGGTCAGTCGACAGTGAAGCTCAGTAAGACGAGTCCCTCGTCACCGTCGCTATTTGCTAATCTTTCACCGCCTCTTTCTCATCTGCAATTCTCATTCATTAAATCATCGAGAGCTTTATGCATTAAATCGCTTGGAGTTTGTGCCACTGCCAATCGGTAACTTTTCGCAAAGACCTATAGGCCCTATAGGACCTATAGGGTCCATAATGACGTGGAATTTATCGTCGTGTCATATTTTTATGTTGCTGCGTACGAATGTCATTATTCCTATTTCAATGCCACCAGACGACGTCAGCAACGACACGGCTCTCATACTCGTGAATGCCGTTTACTTCAAGGGCAATCGGGCCGATAAGTTCAACCCGAACGAAACCCAGCCGCGGCCCTTCCACATCGACGCTAAGACCATGAAGGATGTACCGACTATGCACCGATCCGGCACATACGGTTATGGCGAGCTTCCGGAGTACAAGGCCAAATACCTCGAAATGCCGTACTAAGTAAGTCTTTGTTTGCAAAGAATTTTTTTATCCATTGAAAATGTGGTAAAATGGCAGGAATTAATTTTTGTTTTCTTTTACGCTCGGTTATGTCAGAGCAAAGATTTCAGCGATTCCTTGAGCATGATTATCATCCTTCCGGACGAGATTGATGGCCTTGCCAACCTGGAAAAGATCCTCGACAAAATCACCGTTAATCAACTTCTCCGTGGAAGTATGCGCGATGCCAATCTCTATTTGCCCAAATTCAAGATCGAAAGGAGATTCGACCTTCGGGGTCCACTTGCTAAAGTGAGTTTTCAATATATTTTTACTTTTAAGTGGTAATTGATTATTTATTGTCCACTTGATTATTTATATGAACGCATCAAGGATGCTTTTTTTTACTTAGAAGTGAGTCCAGTTAAATGTGGACGGAGCTGCAAAATTCGTTGGAAGTATTCAAATACTCAAGTAATTGAGTTAATAATCGTGTATTTTTCGCAGATGGGTCTGAATGACATGTTCACGTATGAGGCGAATTCCACTGGCATCACCGATGCAGCACCACTGTATGTCAGCAAGGTGATCCAGAAGGCTTTCATCGAAGTTGACGAGGAGGATAGCGAGGCCGCAGCATCGACTGGTAAGTCTTTCGAGCTTTCAGTATACACTTCAGTTTGTTTTACGGTACAAGGGCATTTGTCGTCGTTGTTGAAGATTTTTATTCAACAACTACGACAAATTGAAATTGGATTTGCCGCATTGATTTTTCGGAATAGAAAAAGTATCGAAAGTTTTTATTTGTATGATTCGTCACCCGAATTATCGGGGGACTGGGGCCACCGGTCGCGTTAATCATCAATAGGCCCTTCCTCTGCATGATATCACTCGATAAAAAGTATCAAGAATTCAACACTATACTCTTCATGGCCAAAATCATCGATCCCATGACTGCCCAAATTCGTGAAATTTAGAAACGGTTGTTTCCCAAAGTTGTATTATCATTTTTCAATTTATTTTAATAACTACGATTATGGATATATTTGTACATCGGCGGGTCTGACCCGAGAATCTGAACATGGCCCAACCTGGATATCTCAAAACATTGCTTATTGCAATTAAATTCACATTAATTCATGTAAATGTAACGTTAATAAAATATAAATTCTCATTGAAAATTGGTAGAGCCAGTTCGTTGATTTATATTCATAAGGTAACGTCAAATAGTTATTTTATCTACGCTAAGTTGACGCTATAAAAAGCCATTATTATAAACATGGTGTTATATGAAAAATCTTGATTCTGCCATTTTACAATAGTTTTTTGAACGTTTTTTAAAGTTATTTATAATTATGTGAAATTAAGTAAAATTTTGAACAAGATACGGAGATTATTAATTCATGTACGGCAATGGCTAACGGATCCGAGCAGAATTGAAAGTGAAGACAGAAGGAGATAAGGGAACGGCTTACTACGATTATAAGATGATTCCGCAGGTCACGTTTCCTCCCACTGTCATCGGCTAAAACTCGGCTGAGGGCATTTTCAGGAGAATCGTCGAGGTCACGTCCACCCTCGTCCCATATAATGTGGATTAGCTGATGAGAGTTACAACGATCAGAGTGGTCACGTTCAGGCTTACTGTTATGGCCGGGTGATACCACGACGTCAGTGGGTAAGAGGTGGACGGAGTCAGACATTGAAATTCTTCGAGCATTCCCGAAACCGCTGGAAGCCGGTATAGTTCGAGTCTTATGGAATTAAAGCGGTCGAGTCACTTTAGCAATTAATAAATCTGTGAATTAACAGAACAGACTATACGACAAAGCATAATATTCTTAATCAACAACTATTCATACTTTCAACAATCAATTATCTGAGCAAAGATTCTTAAAGGTGGACCCTTAAGAATCTTTGCTTAAATAATTGACCGTTTATAAAAAGTACGAAATATTAGATCAATAACACGGCATATTTTTTAAATTATTTCAGTAATATTATTCGTGCTATGCGACTACCGTCCATGTAACTAAACATCGGATATTATTACGTCCCTGAAAGTTCTTTGAAGAATCCTTCAATTTTATTTCAAACCTGTACAGTAGAATCTCGATTTTCCGAACACCCGTTCGACCCTTCGGTTATCCAAACCGCCGCCAATTCGGATAAAGTTTCTATTATCCGAATTATTGCGACGAATTCTCGTGTCCTAACATTGTTGCGCGCTACAAACAACAAGCCAATTCAGCCACAGGCGAACTCGCATAGACTGGCACAGCATAACCGTGCATGTACGTCAGTTTTATGCGCAGTATTTATTAGTTTCTCGGACCGAGCAAATAGATTCACGCGTATTCGACATTTATTTTCGTTAATTTACTAGTCTCATAGTTTTGTGCGTTATGGCTTTAACGTCCAGGCCTTCCACCTCTACGCATAATCATACTGTACTTTCGGAGGAAAAAAATGTAGAAATTTTTCGAAACTCGATAAGGGAGGAAACAGCGCATCGTTAGCTCACATGATGTTGGCAAATTAACCATCTCTGACGAAAACGAAACGAACCAAACGAGAATGGTAGATTCCACGATGAAGGTTTCAAGTTACCGTTGAATATTATAAAAATACATGCATCACGTTATTCCCCAAATATATTTTATAATTATTTAAAACATATGCGTACTGTAATGTAATTCAGAATAATGTATTCTGTACGTATCGCGCTATATCGGTTAACACAGCTTCACAGTTCTGTTATCCGAATTTTCGTCAATCCGAACGACCTCCGCTTTCAATGGATTCGGATAACCAAGGTTCTACTGTACTTGACAGAATGAAAAAGAAATTTCACATTTAGGCTCTTTTTTTAATGTTGACTTCGTAGTCAAACACTCTTTCTCCTCTTCGGTCGACGGTCGAAAATAACTGAGGTACGGGAACACTAGTTATCAATCGGTGAGCCCGTGAAATTCCCCTCTCGCAGTGTCGAATGCACTGCTTCGAGATAATTAGTCTCGGCTCTCTGTTGATTAAGTGCCAGTTGGAGGGCAATGGGCGGGAGTTTCCCCGATTGAACAGAATGGGAGTATGGGAAAGTACACTAGAATGGCGTCGACCGTTGGACAGCGGGAAGGCAGGGGGGTGTCGAAAAAGACCACCAACTACACACCCGCCGACGCAGCATCGATGGATCCAATTTTCCCGAACAAATTTGATCGGACAAAAGAATCTCCGCTTAACCGAAAGCTCCTCCAAACAGGGCTCGCAAGGTGACGCGATTATTAATGCAATTTAAATAGCCCCGTCGACGACCCCGTGGGATTTAACTAATATTTGACAAAAGAAAAAATTGAGAATGACACAGACGCTAAATTAAATCTACATGGGACTGCATAAAAAAAAATCTCGCGAGAAGTGCGAAGTCGATTAGCTCTTCGATATTCATCGAAAAAAAACTGCTTTATTGATTCGTTTGCACGGTGAAAAGATTTTTAAAAAAAGCTTAATCCAATATAAGGCTTCGTCGATTGGTCGAGTCGCGCTAGTGAAATTCGTTTCGAAAAATTTGCATCCGTCAGTCTGTTTAAATAGCGCGGTGGCGGGCCCGCCGAGAAATAGCCGACGACCTCTCGCAAGCCCCGAGAATTCGCCCGAGTTCGGATTGGCGTTTTTACGCAATTAATAACAATACCGTCGCTTGTACAATTGGTGGAAACAAAAAGAGAGCGAGAGAGAGAGACCAAATATTTCTACTGTTGTCCCGACGTATATAGAGAGAATGAACGTTCTATTTTACTTTCACTATATTTTACGAATCGAGTTTTCTCGACAATGGTCGTTTCTGCATAGAGAAAACCATATACACGTATAGTAAAACTGCAGCCTGAAATTCCTCCACGCGCCCGCCTGTAACGTTAGCACAAGTTAACCCAGTTGTTATTGGATTCCCGGCTTTTTCGCTCGTTCCCATTCGTTTGAGCTTCGCACAGACGGTGGACCCGCTCCGAATTTTCTTTTTCGACCCATCGATTTACCTTTTTCGTCGCATTGCAGGCAAGAACGAATAATGCGTGTAAGCGGATAAACCCAATTAAAAATAAAAAAAATCTCTTGCACTATTTGCATTTAATTCAACGCGACTAAGCTTTTCTTCTCGTGACAGACAAAGTTAATTGAATTTCTCGGGAGAAAAAACGAGATGGTTTATTGGGTTTCGAGTCGTGAGAAAAAAAAAAACCAAAAAAAATGTTCCTTCATCTTCAGCTCGCGCGACCTTTGGGATAATCAAATTTCTCAATGAAAAATAAGCCCGCAGCGGGTTGGATGAAGCTCGCCGAAAGAAAATTATACATGGGCCAGTGTATATATATAATTTAGCTGGTGCACGGGAAAGAACCATAATAGAACCCAGTGACAGAAACTCGGTACCGGCAAAAGAAATGCGGGGTAACGAAGGAAGTGAAGATGATGCACGGAGTCTCGTGCTGCGCTAATGGCGTCGGAAGCTTTTGTAAGGTGACGGTTCTTCGGTCTCTCCGGGAGTTTTCAGAATTCTTTGCCACGCCGCACCGCAACCGAGGTACACGTCCTGACACAAAAAAGTTTTACAACATTTTTTTAATACTCAGGACTTGTTAGCGTTGAGATACGTTACCGGGGCTTTTCACAAGTCAACGGCGAGGCACGGAGTCTCGTCTTCGCTTATTCTTCTAATTTATATCAAAAATAAATTTACATGGGACACGAAATGGTCAATTCCAACTTTCAGTCGCGCACAATACGGTTTGCGAACATTGTGCGGTATTTTCCGTTTCGTTACTAATTATTAATTTGGCGGAGAACGTGGAGATATACAATCGAAAATTCTCAGCGACGATTTTTAAGGTAACTAGTCAGTTGTAGGAAATTCAATCCTCAGTTCAAAGTTGAGATGAAACCTAAGTCTCATCACGTAAGTGTCGAACATAAGTTCGAACTTGGGATGAAACTTAAGGTCGAAATTGAGGTGAAACTGAAGTTCGAACTTGAGGTGAAAATGAAATTCGAACGCGAGACGAAACTTAAGTTCGAAGTTAAATAAAAACTTTAGATGAAAATTAAATAAAAACTTGAGCTCAAACTTAAGTTCGTACCTGCGACTGGAAGCTCGAGCCCAAGATATTTCACCTTGTTAATATATTTTATAGCGCCGCTGAGAACCCGGACTGACCGAGAACTCCGCAAGAGGTATCGTCCACCTCGGATCTAATAAGACGATGAAGCATTACCGCGGAACTTGACAAATTATCTTCGGTATTTGTTCTGCAGGTTGCAGACAATTCCTCGCGAAGTAGGTATGTGCACGGTGCGCATCGTCCTCGTATAGTTTCGCCCTCTCACCGCTGCAATGGGTGCACCGGCGTTGGAAATGGTCGCTACAATATGAAATGCCATAAATTACATTCCTAGCCAAGTTCTTGGGCGAGCGGAAAGCACGTATAGTAAGGGTAGTCGTGCACACCTCGACCAAAGGCACCCGAGCACGAGCAGGGGGCAAGAGGAAAACAGAATCGGGTATATCGAAGAACGGCCGAAGTGTTTGCGCTACTTTCAGCCAGCCGGGAGGGTGACCCCCGGCATTTTTATTCTCAGCGCGCTTGTAATTAGCCTCGTTAGTGATCCAATTAAAATCAGTTATCGATCAACGCCGCCGACAACACCGAAGCTCTACAACCCGCCTCTATTCCATCTGGGTAGTTCATTAACAATTAAAAATAAAATTAAATAAAAACGCGCAAATATTGCTTGTTTATATAATTTTTTTTCTCTCTTCGTCAACATTTTTTTCCCACAATTAAAATTGACAATTTGTACTTTCGGGTATGTCAACGATCGTTGTAAATTCGCTGATCTGCGAATCTCGACAGGGCGCGTTGCGGTAAAGCTCGATTTCAGGGAATACCGAAACCAAACGTGCGTGTCCTGTTCTCCTCCGCCTCTCGCGATATTAAATTGTGAACGACACCGCGATCGTACTATAATCAGTCCACTTCCGAAATCGAACCGGGCGCACGATAGGCGCGTCATTGTTCGCGGAGCTAAACACAGCACCGATAATGAATAACTTTCAATGCATTATTCGGCAGTCAACGTCGTTGGCCGGAGTTGTAGAGATCGGCGGATATTCGATTAAACCACTGCTGCCCCCCCCTCCCCCCCCCCCCCCCGCCCTCCCGGGAACAGCTTGAATCAATGCCAACTTCACGCGATATTAAAAGCGTTAATAATAGGAACTTTTAATGGCGGATATTAAATTAATCACTCTCTTAATTGATCGCCACAAATTCGATTTATGTCGATGTAGATTGAACATACGAGGTTAAAGCGATGAATAGATAAATATATATTTATTCAAGCCCCAAGTATTTGAACCACCGTTGAATTGCAAAATTAGTTCGCTGTCCAAAATTTTTTTTCACTTCGTTTCTTATTTAATTTTTCGTTCCATCTCATGATATAGGTTGTAGGTATCCATTGAGATGTCAGTCCGACGAGCTTGCTGGGACAAGACGAGATGCGTGATGGTGCGGCATTTCTCGCTAATAATTTAAATTCTATTCCACCGAGAGGGATTTGCAAGCGTAGATCGGTCGAATTTTTCGCCCAAGACGTACGTTGGGAGGTTTCCTTAGCATACGTGTCTGTTTTCCCTGGGTTATCCGGTACACGCTACTATTTATTTCGCGCATGATCCTCGTGTTCGTTCGCGTAAGAATTCAAATTCTACGTAAACCATTTGCCCCTCCCTCCCCCCGCCATGCTTCACGAAAGCGCGCGAGCACGCTTTTCATCTCAATCATACCGCGAGTGCAGTTTTCGTCCATCCAACTTTCTCTGTCCTTCCAACTCTCTACCTCCTCTCCCATTTTCGTACCGTTCCACTGTCGACCCAGAATCTACACCACAACTGTAGCCGTTAGCGCGGGAAAGCGAACATGAAAAATGAAAAAGGAAAATTGCGTGCAAACGAGCTGTGCATCGGCGTCACAGCCCAAAGCGCGCCTCTCCGTGCTGCGATGCTGAGACATCGTCAGAAATTTTGCCGCGAAAGGAAAACCTCAAGACGGAAAAAGAAAAAGAGAAGCGATCAAAAAAAGATATCCGACAAAAAGAGGACTGATGAGAGGGACTATTCTACTGGGAAAGTATACAGTAGCAAGGAAGAGCGGAACAAAAAAGTCAAAAAAGAAGAACGGGAAGAGCCCTACATTACTGCAGAAGTTCACATCCCGCACAGCGGATATATACGTAGAGCGGGTACCCTGCAACTCATTATCCTGTCGGCAGCTCGTTATCCAAGATTTCAATTATCCACAACCGAGAATTCGTGCATATATTTATACTGTAATCTTATCATTCGTCGGCGCTAAATGAATGCTATTACAGTATATACTACTTTGTACTATGCACTAGGTACGTACTTACCGTTATATGTAACAGTGGAACGCATTAATGTCACTGTTAATGAGAGTTTTGGATGGTTATCCTTCCGTCTCGGAGGAATTCGCTTGATCCTGGGAGGCGCGCTATCGTGGGTGAGCAAACTGGTGGTTCGAGTTACTGCTGCACGGGCTATGTCTTCCATGTCTCTGGTCCCGCTTGTGCCGCACTAACGGGTATTAGTCGTCTGAATTTCGGGTTTGTCCCCTACAACAGGGTGCAGTGAACGAGCGAAGCCTCGCACCGGCTTCGAACATAGATCGATTCACCGAGGTACTTGGGGCTCGTTGATAACTGACTATGGCCGCTGAGCCCCAAGTTGGCAAACAACCTGATTACGATGGCGACGGACCCAGCACGCAGACACGCTATCCGATTAGCGTTTAGGAGAATCTCTCGTTATCTCGATGCGATGATGTCTTTGAAGTTTCCGACGGCACGTTTGTCGGCGGTGCTTTCCACTAAATTCTAAACTTTCCATTGGACTGCGTGCACCGTTTCGAAGATATTAGTTTTCGAAGTCGGGCTGTTTAACGTATTGGCTCTGGGGCAATTGCCTTGCATCTCTACATGGCAAGGCAGATCCAATGCCACGCAACTTCCCTCGAGGGTGAAGTTTTCGAAAAACTCATAACTCGCTGAATTTTCTTTACGGGGAAGCCGAAAGGCCTCTGCGTGCGAGAACCAGGTTTGGTTTTTTTTTTATTTTTTTTAATTCACCTTTTTTTCTGTTACTATGAACGCGGAGCTCCAAGTTGGCAAACGACTTGATTACGATGACCCTATCCGATTAGCGTTAAGGAGGATGTCCGGTTACCTTGGTGCGATGATGTCGTTGAAGCTCGCGACGGCACGTTTGTCGGTGGTGCTTTCCACGTAACCGCAAAGTTTTCATTGGACTGCTTGCACTATTTCGAAGATGTCAGTTTTTAAAGTCGGGCTGTTTACCATACCGGCCTGGGGGAAATTGCCTTGCATCTCCAGATGGCCAGGCAGATCCAATGTCACGCTGCTTCGTCTGGCGGACATGTGGATTTTTCGAAAAGTAAATTACTCTTTCGCTAAACTTTCTTCATGGGAAAGCTAAAAGGCCTCTATGCGACCGAGAACAAAGTTCTTGTTTTCACGATCGATTAAAACTCCACTCGCTCCTTCTCGAGAACGAGCTCCGGCACACGGAGCTCGTCAGTAGATTCATCAGAGACAAAGATCCGATGAAAAGTTCGTTCGGGCATGCAAATGGCCGTCGCCAATGTGCTGCGCTTCCGTTGTTCGCCGCTCGGTCCCCTCGTTTACATTTCATTTGCGTTAAGCAACGTCGGTACAATTGACTTACGGAACGTCGTCTAGCCCGATGCCGGACCCGTCTCGTCTGGGGATGATAAAAAAGAAAAAAAAAAGAAAATTAGTTACGCAATTTCGTGAGATCCTCGTCTCTTCTATATACACCCTTCTCGACGGCGTTCCCGTAGAATAATCTAAAGGCTACTCGTTGGCCATGGTTTGGCGAACTACCGAGCACGCAATGGTATAAATATAGAGAGAACGACGAAAGTAGAAGAGGATAGTGGAGCATGACGAAGAGAGAGGGAGAAAGAGAGCTGGTCGGTTGGCGACGAGGAATGGCGGATTTCCGGAAAGCCCACTCGACCCACTCCTGGATTAGGCCACCCCCTGCGAGCAGCCCGACCCTCCGCCCGCTTCCTCTTTCTCTCCTCTCGCGGTGATGTGTGATGGGGTTTATGAGAACAACGGGATTCCATTGCGAAACTCGGAGTTTATGACAGTCCGCCACTGGCCGCGGAGAAACGAAAAAAGGAAAGAAGAGAGAGCGGTGGATAAAAGAAGTTGAACCAAAAAAATATGAATATGATTCCTTTATGTACTGGAAGAATTATGCTGGGGTAGCCGCTGATGCAAATTCTACCGCAACGTATCTCTGTGCCGGATGATAAACTCATCAACAATGGTGCGAACGAAGCCGAGTGTAATACGTGAAAGAGAAAGACTGGTTCAGTCTCGTTACTAAGAGAAACAAAAAAAAATCAATAATTATTCGGTGAAATAATAAAGTGAAGCATGTCGGTAGTCTATGTGACGAGTCAATGAAGACGTCGAATGACTTCCGTGGAAAAGCGAGTAGCTACTACTTGCCATATAAATAACGTTTTAGGTTTAGAGGAAAACAATAATGTGCGGCGTGAAAATCATTACAGTTTATTTGAGAAAATAGATGAATTATTTAAAATATATATGCGCTCAAATGATAATAAGATTTATTGAAACTTTTTTTAGTTGTCAATAAAATCTATGATCATTGTGTCTAGTATATTTCGAGACAATCTGTGAAAAATCGTGCTTCGATGAGTTGCAATTCGAGATCGTCTAATACTGTGCCATTGTCAATTTAGTTAGGATTGATGTAAACCCTTAATTTGATTTTCGCATCAATTGAGTCAATTCATAAAATTTCAATTCCTGCCACAAAATTGGATCCACCATCCGTTGTTTTGGTTGTTTGTAGATTGTTGTAGCCCGAACTGGTGGTAAAGAACGCAAGTCACCAATTAAAGTGATATACGGTCCTCCAAAATTAGTTTGTAAAATTACCAGTAATTTGTTTTAGCCTGGAATCGATTTATGACAGTAACTCAGCGCCATCCATCCTGATTACATCAATTATCAAGACTTGAACGTACTTACAAAGTGTTCGGTAGAGTTGAGCGACCTCGATAGACAAAGAAAGTAGTTTTGAAAGCGATATTTTAAAAGTAGTATGAACAGTGGATCCATTAATCACCACGGCAGCTTTTCCAGTTGCAACACAAGTTATATAAGTGTTACAGTGTGAATCAGTATCGGTGAACCGATTATAAATTTCCATGAGAAGTTTGCTGATAAAAGTCAACCGCATCCAACCGGGCTGGTGAAGAATATTTGTAGCGGTGAGCGATTTGCAGGTAGAATGTTATAGATGATATGAAGCAAAAGTTCTTGTTTTTTCATTCGCTTTTCTCATAATTTCATCCATGGATGAGAAAGAGACAGACACGGAGACTCTATTTTCGTGACGCTCTCACGCGCTCAAATGCGCCCATAGAAGTTTCACTTCAAATAACAAAAAATTATCGATGCTCTTGATTCAAAAGTTCTAGTTAGGCGAAGCGTACAGCGACGGAATCGTCTGAGCCACACGTGGCCAGAGGGTATATAAAAACAATTATAGCAGCTTGGTGTTATGATATTCAGATGAGCTAGGGGAGCGAGAGAGATGGGCGGGCGTTGCATTTTCATGAAGCCCCCGGATGGGCCAGCGGGTGAGGAAAAGTGCACGACCTATATAGTTAGTTTAAAGGTACGTAACGCGTTACAGTATATAGCGTCACCGAACACCACTTTCTGCCTCGATTGGTATTCAAATTTAACAACTTTTAATTGCAATTATGATAATGAATCTATACCGCTCGGAAATTTATCACACGGCCATGGTGACTATGTGTGGGTACGGAACCACGAAATTAATGCAACAAAGTTACATAGCCGAAGCGTTTCCTCTGTGTTATTTCATTTTTTGTTTCATATATATTTTTTTTATCCACCAGCCTCGACTATCCGTAATACAAAAATTTGATGCACGTCGAGTGGTAGCTTGGAATAAAAAAGGGTCGGCGATGTGATGAAAATGTTTTATCACGATGGCATTTTTTTCCACCATTGTACCATTAGAACAATGATATTTCATTTCGTTGGCATATTTATATAATTTTTTTAGCGTTGATAATCCGACGTCAACTTTGACATATACATGTATATAGACTGCTATTGAGGTCGATGTAATTCAACCGGAATAACTCATCTCTCCCCCCCCCCCCCCCCCCACCCCCCGCCCACACCGTTCGCCATGGCGTCTCGCCTCCCTGCTGCTGCCAGTCCAAAACAATGGTGCAAATGCATTAGCGGTAAGAGCATTAGTACCTACTTACGAGTCTGAGGAACTTAGTGTTAAAGTACCTGGAAGTACAAGTGGTAAGCAGTGTAAAACACTATTCAAATATTCTCATGAATTATGTACTTGGATTCTCGGTGGTTCCGAGTGGCAGTGCCACCGGCAGAGCAGCAGTCGAAGTAGTATGGGACGCGTCCACGGGGGTCGCTCCGCGAGTCTCTCCCGCGCGCGGCATGTGGTGAGAAGGGGAAGCACCTACACGAGCAGCCCGAAGCTGTGTGGCGGATCTACGATGGCTACTAGTTCTTTGGGCTCCCGCGAAGGTTTTACTGTTACTGTACGTTACACGTGAAATTACGAGTGTATCTCTTGTGATAGGCAGGTAATTCGAGCTTGGCGATGATTTGTAGACTCGGAAAAAGATATCGCGAAATCGACCGAATCTGCAGCCGGTAATGCTCGATTCGTTGAACAATCAGCCGGCCAATTGAAGGACCATCAAACATCTTTCTCGCCACTCGCGACTGTAGTTTCGGTTGATCCTGCAAATACTTTTACATGTCCAAGTGGTGCAAAAAATGAACCGCTTGATGTTTTAATCTATAATAAATACAGTCCAATATTCATAATTTTTTAGGAATATCTAGAAATATATGACAATAAGAGAGATAGCGATCATATTGCCATTTGCAAACTTTCCTCCATTAAAAATGTTCTCCACTTCTATGAGGTTCGAGCCCTTGCATCTCCCAAACGCAAAGGCAATCTTTGCTGCTCGAACGTTATCTCTGGCGTCTGAAACATGAAAATTAATTATAAAAAGAGAAAAAAAAATGCAAAATATAACAAGCGTGAGTATAGGTGGGTGGAACGTTATAAAGCAGTCCGATTCAGCGACGGCACTAGAGCAGACCCCGGATAGAGAGAGGCCACCGAGTTTCGTGAAATCCAAATCATTATCCCATCCTATTATCCTTAGGTAATTGGATCCTGAGTTTGCACAAGTCTGCATAACATTCTCGGTACAACACAACGGTACTTGCTAATGGGCTTTCCCCATCCACGTACCGTATATATGTGAAGCGTGCCGAGTTTGAAGCGTTATTTGTTTTCAATATACATACTGTGCAACACATGTGCCGTGAGCGCTTCCCAGGGACCCGCGCGGGGCCTTCCATACGCTTGTCGCACTCCCGTCACCGCCCAATTCAATTACATTACACTACGCAATTATTCGTCAAACAATATTCCCTCTTGCGATGTGTCACAGTACAGATCACAGCGTCGAATGGATAATATTGTGACTCCGATAAGCTAGCCGATATTTGCGACGACGTTGATGAGATTTTTAAAAAATAATACAAATTGGATTCGCACGTTACTTCCTAAGTTTTATTTGTTAACGTCGTTAATCAAAGTTGGCTTCCTCAACGACGACCAACAATGGGGAAGGAAATATAATCTTCATTATTTGCTTAATTTGCTTGAATTTTACAGAATTTGCACACGCATGTCCACATTTGATTAAAAAAAAAGGAAAATTTAATATGGTTATATGAAAATCTCGAATTTTTGATTTTTTATTCTCCAAGCTTTCTCTGTGAATAAGCAAAAAATTAGACTCCTCATTCGCGCGAAAGGGAATGTTTGATTTTGAATAATTGATTACGTCAACTAAATCTTCGAGGGTAAAATTTGACCCACAAGTGGTACAGACGGTAAAGTTATCTCACGAAATAACAAATTATCAAAGCTTCACGATGCAAAAACACAAATCATGATGACGCAGGAGCGGATTAAACATTAAAAAATATATATAAATTAATTTTAAAAGCGTTTCAATAAACTTTCATTTCGATTAAACAAACTATTAAATCGCGAGAATTTAAACGGAAACATGATTATCCGCGCTACCCGGCAGGAATTGCGCACGGTATTCTGTTAGAGCCGCAGATAATGCCGTGTACGTTTGCGTTAAAGCCTCGTTTTCATTGAATTTTATTAGCGTCGGTACCGTTGGAAATAAAGTTCCGCAGCGATGGGCCGGGCGCCGGTTGGGGCAATGGAATTGCAAAGCCAGCACACGCGGAATTCGCGTACGAATGTCGTGGAAACTGTATGCGGGATAGAAATAAAAAAGTAATAAAAAAATTTTAAAAATGAAGAAAAAAAACGAAAGAAAAAACAGAACGAAAAGACGAAGCCAACGAGGATAGCTGGTTGCGAATTTTCATACTCCATCGTCTGTGTCGGTGACATATTGTCGAATCTCTGCAGTTTCGGACCGCATAAAACTGCGTCAGCCGATGGTATCGAAGTGGTGCCCTCCCGAAGAATACACGAATGAAAGTTTCGCCGGCGGGTAAGACCCGCGTCGGCAATAGAGGCGATACTTCTTGTGCCCGAAGACCCGTCGAGAAACTACTGACCAGAAATTCTCAAGCTGCTGCGGCCGCGGATGGGTGGCGGCTTATAAAAAAAGCATCAGCGTGTAGCATCAGCAGAGTTTTATTTGTCCGTCGACGATACCTGCTCTGTTTGGCGTGACGGTTGGGGGAAAAATCGAAATCTCCCCTCTCGGGAGAGGGAGTCTTCGAATCACGGTATCGTCGGTGGCGAATGCTGTCGCAGCTCGGGCACACAAGAAAGTCCGCGCTCCTCAGCCGGCGATGGGTTAGATGCGCGAGGGGTTTCCTCGCTGCAAAATGCATGAGGGCCGTCCTCTCGCGAAGAATGCATAAATCAGCTGGAATCCAGTTGCCGACGAAGATACACGGATTCCACTTTTATATTCAAATTAAATCCCGAAGATCTTTTACATATTCGGGCACGTTCGATGGGGCTTGCGGAGGCATACCGAGAGCGAGTGTCCCGTCTTTTGTCTCCTTGGCTAGCCGCGCCTGAAATATTCGTCGTTGACGTGACGGTGTCGAAGGGTTCTTTTCTTCGTTACTTCTTCCTTTTTTTTTTAACAAGAGCACTCCGGTGTCTCGAGTCCCGCGAAGTTTCCGACAGAGACATTGTGATGACCACAAGTGTGATCTACGATTCGGGGTATGCCAAATGTGCTAATCAAAAATTTCACGAGCCTATTGACTTTCCAGTACTATTTTTTCTTAATTTTATTATTCTATTTTTTATTGTCCCTTTTTGGTAATCCGCGATCCGGGACGAGACCTCCCAAAAATCCGTATGAAAATCGCTTCACCCTCGTCGAAAAAGTTTCCAACTACCTTTCATTTTTATATTAGACTGGAAACGTGTGACATCTGCTCGATATCACTCAGTCAATAAAGGGAGAGTCGGAGGAGTGGAAATAAAGAAAAACACACACACACACATTGCCGAGAGTCGCGATGAAATATAGTTTCGAACTTGGTCGCATAGGGGATGTTTTGTGTTGAAATTCGAGTCTCGGCGGAGAGAAAGAATCGTCAGGGGTTGAAACGGTATTTTTGGTGGTTGCTGGCATGGAAAGCTTGCATCGAAGAGCGAACGTCCGCTCGCTCGAAATTAGATTGCCAAACTTGGTTCATTATTTCACGGTTAAACGACGAGTTTCCGGAGGCGGCTTTTTATTCTTCGCTACACTGTTTTGCTGACGCGCTCAACGGGGGCCGGGGAATGGCGTTTAATAAAAGCCCGCATCGCCAGGACGTGTGTACAGTTGTGTTTGCTCTTCGAAGCTACACCCGACCTCTCCTATCTGTTCACGGCGCCCCGGGCCGGACATTCGAGTTCATTTACGGTACCCAAGTATCCAGGAGAAACTACCCTCGCAACGCCAAAGTTAAGCTTTCGCAACATTTGGGACGTGCCTACTGCATTTATGCAGAGAAACCAACTATATATCTCCCTCCCCCATTTACCTATAACTCCTCGCTCTCGTTCTCTATTTGCCTTAGGAGTGCATCGCACGATTCGGCAAACTATCGGAAAATATAGCCAAAGTCCATCAGAACGGGTCACTCAAAAACTGAATCGGGAAATTAAAAAGGTTTCTCCGTAAATGATCACCGAGTCTATTTACGAAAATTATTCTTATCTGGGTCTGCTAAAAAAATGAAAAATTCGATCTTTTATCGTTTAAAAACTTAATAGGAGGGAAATTAAAAACTTTTGTTAATAAATGGTCACTGAAAGATTTTACAAAAATGTTTGTGTTTGGCTCTCTTAAAAAAAAAAAAAAAAAAATAGGAAATTCGACCTTTCTGTTAATCTCGAAGCTTTCCTAATCAAAGCTACCGTCGAGCGCAAATAAAAGCGCATTCTCTCTGTTCGATTATTTCGCGCTGAATTACGAGCGACCTTTCCAATTAACAGCTCGAACAAAGCAACGGAAGCCAATTATTCTTCAATTCCCTCGTTACCCATCAATGCCAGAGAGTTGAGAAACTTGATTCGAAGTTCCTAGCCCGTGGTGGGGATAGCGGCGAGTGTCTAATTTAATCCGGTGTACAAACCTGTCGGTACGGTTACTCGAGCTTTCGGTTCCCAGGCCGGGCGGGTGGAAATGGGTGAGAAACAGATGTTTGAGAAATCGTGTGTACAAAGTCTTCATGTCAATGGCACCCGTGAGGATAGTCGCTACTTGAGGTGATGAGAGAGATGAGCCACTCAGCTTCGAGATTGTAGGTAGGACAAACGTGGTGAACATGGCCCAGTCTGATTGGCACGTAAGTCCATAATACATGAACCGGGCCATATTCGCCACATTTACCCTATAGAGTGAGGGTTGCAGGTGGAGAGAATAGAGCGCGACACACGGTCTGGCTACCCAGCGTCGAGAGTTCCTCGTCGTTGCTGCTAGAGCACTTCGGTCTCCTTCAAGTCCTGCTACTCCTCTTCTCTTATCAGCCCCATGGGATACCAAATAATTGCGCGCAAAAAATCTCTGCTTTAAAATTATTATAAAACTAGCGATCGGGCTCTCCGCGCCCGACGCTAGATTCGCTTATTTATGTTATTTATTGTTGACAATAGATTATGACAAATGCTGCAGTGAAGCAATCGAATGAAATTGCATTCGCTCGGTTATTTAAATATTTTCACATATAACGTGACAGCTCGGTTAGAAAACGGCTTCGTCGCAATAGAATAATAATAATAATAATAATAGATTCAATAATCACGATCGCTGGAAAACGTATTCTTAAGGAACCGAATCTTAAATGGAAAATATTGGCTTGGGAGTAAAATAATTGTTGTATTCGTGATCAGCAGGAAAAAAATACGTGGAATATAGTCTTAAAACAAAAAAAAATCGATTGAACAATGATTTTTCCATTTTTGAGCCATTTTTGAAAAAACTTCAATTTTCGTGATTTTCAAAGGTATCTCGGCTCCCAGTGGAGCTAGGAAAATTCCGAGGAGCCGATCATGTTGTACGGAAAAAAATACATAAGATTGGGTCCTGCCCGAAGTTTCGGAGGCGTTTTATCGTGTTGTTTGAGGACGTTGAAAAACGCAAAAAATGGACTCGAAAGGGCCTTGGAATTTTTTGACATAGGATTTCTTTAATATATATAATTATAGAAAGTTTATGAAAGAATATAGATGGACCATATATCAAGATCTATTGAATTTTTTTTTTTTTAATAATTTGATCGATTGCTTCAAGCCACATAATTAATATAGCTTTGTTGAAAGATACCCTGTTAAAAAAAATCGTATGAAATTTAATGTACAATTGTGACGAAATATACAGTATATTAAAAACTTTGGAAATACTGCACTTTTAATAATTTACTTTATTTTAACTGTAAAACTATATTGATTTTTAATTACAATTGTACATTAAATGTAACGGAGTAGTTTTTGCATAAAAACTTTCAGTCCGGTACACTGAATTTGCGATCTTTTTTAGCCGTCCAAGTTTTGGGTAATTCCGATGATCCCTCGCTGAGACACCTCGAGCAAGATGCGACAAAGTGTGCATCAATTTTCGATTCTCGACAAACGTTTCGTTCCGCGAATTAATTAACCCGTAATTCTTTGATTTCTCGCTGATGCAGCTCGAGCAAGATGCGACAAAGTGTGCATCAATTTTCGATTCTCGACAAATGTTTTGTTCCGCGGATTAATTAACACGAGCAGGGCTCTTACGTTCGAGGCTTTGCACTCGAAGGCTTTGCTTCCGAGGCATTCGGTCGCATTAGCGCCGCGCCGCTTTTCTATTACGGGTTCCATTCTAAAGCAAAGCCTCCGAGGAACCTTTGTCGTTGTCGTCGTCGGTGTCGAGCCCCATCGGGAGCGCGGCTTCAAGTGCTCCTCGGAGTCCTAGATCTCGTCCTCGTACCACTTGAGCAATGCCGGGGACGTCCTACGACGCTTAGTTTCCCGGTTGCCACGTCGCTACACGCGCGCACTGCCGGAGCTAGGCAATGTTAATCAGGCCGAGTGCATGCTGCCGGTACTCTCCACCGCAAGATTTCACCGAATAATCCGTTCCTTCCAATTCTCAAAACCCATTTTCCGCTTCTACCGAACGCTTCGGGATAACCCGAATTTTCCTCCCACATTTAACACGATACGGAAACTGTTTCGCGGCTTCGCTGCGCCCCAACCGCGCCACTTCAGACGATAGCGGAAGTTGGCGAAGAACCACTTCTGTTATCACTTTCCACAAGGTAAAACCCCAAACAAAGTAAATTTATTCAACCCCGAGAATCGAGAGAACAATTCAATTTTAATTTGTTATTGATTTTTTTTATATGAGTTATTTTCTTTAAATCGCATTAAATTTATTTATAATATTTACTTGTCGGTCAAGAATTGCGGGAAATTTGAGATTTTCAATGTTCTGTTCGGTAATTAAAGTGTGTTTAGCATTTTCTTTTTTTATCAACACCGTAAATAATTTATTTTTCACCGTGAATTTTTTTGCAATTCCGTGAGCAATCCGTTGTGTAAAGTTTGGACCGAAAAAAGGGTGCGGAAGCCGGTTGCAACGGGAGAGCACGTTTATTGTTGTACCAAGTGAGAATGGGTATACAATGCGGATAGAATAATTGTTCGGTGTGCAGCGTGCGGTCGAAAAAGTGGCTCGGCCACGACGAGCCATAGAGAAAAGGAGCTGCGGTGGAATTTCAAGGAAATTACTTCTCCCCGAGTACCGACGCAAGCTTGCGGTAACCTTCGGTGCTGGTTGCGGAGCGTCCGGGGGATGAGGGGATGAGGGCAGAAGTTCGTCACATTGCCCGCCGAGCGGTTTACCACACTCGTTGGGAAGCATTCACAACGGGAGCGGATCCTCCGAATCTACTCCTGGCATCCGTTCGACTTTATCCATGGTTCCACTACTGACTCTGCCACTGCGCCATTCACCATTGAGCACAGCGTAGCCTGCGACCATCGCCATGGCAAAGATAGAAGAGGAAAAAAAGGGGAGTTGGGGTCAATCGCCTGACTTTCTCATCACATTTGCCATTGGCGTGAAGCCGCTGCGAATGACGGAATTTCTGACGGACTGACAAACGGATCACAGAATGACTTACAGAAGGATTCACGGAAAACAGAAATGTTTTATTTTATTCTATCATTCTAAGGTATTTAAACTCGTTTCTCGACCATGATCAGACAATCGATGTTTCGAAATTCCAATACTTAGTCTTTTCCCATATTTTGTATCTGGCGCAAAAGTAGAAATGGCTCAAGTTTCTTTAACGAGCTCATAAACGTACTTCCTCATTAAAAGAATATCTTGTGGCTAAAAATGATCCGACGAACGATCCCTCCGATAGTTTATAAACATTTGGACACGACCCGCTATAAGAGTAATAAATATTGGTAGGGCAGCGAGAGTCCAAGTACTTCGAAAGAAAGCATCCCTTCTCAGCGAGCGTCAAAGGTAAATCATTCTTTATACTCTCTACGTGCTTATGGCAGGTGCTTCGGGTAACAACTTTCAATCCCGACATCTTCACGCACCCGTATCTCTTCATTTAACGAAGTAGTTTGAACCCCGCGCAAACAATGGCTCGTCTCGTTCCGGCCCTAGGCGATATTTCATGCTGCCTTCTGGGACGAGGACCGCTGATGAGGGTTGCCGGAATAAAAAAAGCGCGATTAAGCCTTGTCACATGACATTGAGCGGGAAACTTTCGAAACTCTTTTCGACGAGTACAAGAGTACGGCGAGGTTGCGATTCCCCGCGACTGTTCGTCTTGCGGTAGGTGGCAAGCGCGATTTTATACGAGGCCAAGGATTATCTTTCGCGACCCATCAGCGTCTGGCCTTTCTCTCCGTGTAATAAGACTTCAGGGATCCCACGGGAAACCCCATCTAATGGCTAGAGTTTATGGGCTGAGTGCGGTGCCAAGTTAGCTATTACCTCGTGGTTCCTCACACCCGCACTCTAGCCCCTCTGCTACTATGAAACATTAGTGCTAGACCTGCCCGTGACCTCCCTCAGCTGACTACGAAGCTCAACCGTCCGAAATATAATCGTCTTTGAATTAATCGTTAACCACCGTCTGAATAGTTGATAAAACCGGAAACAACTATCATAGATTCTTCGGTAGGATTTCGTCAAATTGCCATTATGGTCGTTTTGATATCGATGGCTGAATTCCATAAGAGCCGTATTTAAGCATAGCTTAGGGGAGCCGCAGCGTGGTTGGACCAGTCGAATGAATGAACGACTCTTATGAATGCACCCATTCAAACGAAATATCTTGGCGAAAATAAAAACCGTCAGCAATGGGCCTTCGCGCGTTGTAAAGAGTGATTGTTACTCTTCAAAACGAGATGTCGCTCATTATCGCAAGACTTCTGCTTCCCGAGATTTTTTGGGTTTTTCCTTAATGAGCTATGCTGCAAAACCAAAAGTTTCTCAGTAGTCTAACGCTGGATTGTCGATATGATTGTTGGGAAAGGACCCACGGAAAAGATAAGACTCCGTAGATTCCTGATTACGTAGTCAACGGAGTAACAAGAACCAGGATTCTTGGTACCCCCTAATTCAACATTTCGCACTTCCATTCCTTGAAGCTGGTCGTGTTCTTTAGTGCCACAACGGCAACTGGCAGGAAATCCGGCAATGTTCGGTCGTCCGCGGTCTAGGGACTCAGCAGACTGAATCCCCTGATCGGTGATGATTCTCATTCTTAGCTATGAGCTTCCTCAATATCTTTCCTCCTCTCGACTCTCGATAAACTTCAGTCGAAACCACCTCGTCCGGAACTGCATGGTATCCAAGACTGTACATTTATCTCCCTTGAAACGAGAAAAGAAGACAGAGGGGTGTTTTCACTAGCTCTCTCAGCAATCTCTTATCGCCATTACGGTGTGTCTGGAGTTTCGTTCTCCATTGTCCAGCCGCTCTTTAGGCCCTCGGCCCCTTCATACCATACAGATAGCGAGCTCGAGGGCGATGCACCCCACGCACCATCGTCCTCTTCTACGCGCTGCTGACGCTTGTTGGTCCTGCTGTTACTAGGGTGAAAATCTCTATCGGCTAAAAATATATTAGGACGGTCCTTTCAACGTCTAAGCAAACACTATCGCTGTGAGAAATGTTTGGGACGCGTATTGAAACGCACAGAGTGGGCGGAATTGACATCCCATCCTAAGGCCGTACGTTGCAATTTTCCCATTTCCTTCCAGCATAGCACCCCCCCCCCCCCCCCCTCCCTCCCCTCCCGACACGTACGGTCAATACGGCGGTATACTAAAAGCGGCAGTATAATACAACTCGGATGCTCAGCAGTATACCCCATTCCCGTGTCCCTTTGTCCTGCTTTTCCGCTCCTCCTGTCTCTAGCGCCTGCAAAAAAAAAAGTTTTTTTTTCCCTCTCGTAACCGTGCTATACATTTTAATTATCGCACAATACGGCACGTTACGGTCACTCGGGCAAGATTCTTTTTCCACCTTCTTTTTTCGTTGACCTGCGACAAACGCCGATGGTTTCGACTCTGCGCACTGCAGCGACATCGGAACTTCCTACTTCTATCCTCTCTACGGAATCTCGCGATTTATTTCATAGCACTTATTTATTTGTGTGTTTTTTTAGTTTATTTTTTCACAATACTTTCTGCTCGGTATTCGCGGTACGACCGCGGGATTGTCGTGGGTGAAACGTTTCTGTGCCGCTGAATGGAGCAACCGTGACGGTGGAAATTTTTCCTAGTTTCGCGACTCTATCAAATTCGTGTAAAGGGAGCCGTACTTTTTTGTTATTACTTTTTTTTTGCGCAAGCGTGCACGGTTTAGTTTCAATGCGTTATTCGATGCCTCGACCCATTGTGCGACGCAAATATCGTCGGGTGTTCGTAACAACGCAGCAGTTCGCTTTTCTCCCGTGAAGTTCGCTCCTGTAAGCGACGGTATTTTCTCTTTCATAAAATGTAAATGAGTAAATATGAAACATTTATTACATTTATATATATATACTATATAGTGCAATATCGATTTAACGGTTGGGTTGTGGCCATCCGGCAGTTCGTACGAGAGTTATAACACTTTGTTACATTTATATATTTTCCTCAACGACGTCCATGTGCGGCATTTAATGCAACCGACCTGCATACAGGTTATCGCGGTAAACGTCGGAAATCCTCGTCCGCAGCGCCAACAGTTACACGTCCGTACGAACCGTTTGTGAAACAAAACTGCACGTCTCAAGTAAAAAATTAAAAAATGCACACACTGTGATTGGCTAAAAATCGTAACTGAACAGTTGCGTTCTAATCTACCCTATGGCTCTTCAGCATTACAGTAGAACCCCATTATCCGAGGTAACGTGAGAGGATGAGTGAAATCTCGGATAACACGGATAACATACTCAATTCAAACCTGTACTACTATTATGTATTTAAAATAATAACACACCACTTCTTATAAACATTAACTTTATAAGTTAATTTAGTTATTTATTAAATACAATTATAATTTGGTTAATTAACATTAACTTCCTATAAACATAAACCATTGACTCTAAAGTCGGAACTTTTGTATTTGCAGCTTGCAGTATAAGGACGCAGCAATCTTGTACAAGTTTAAGCGCGTGTGCAACGAAGTAGTCCTTACGGCCTACTCCGCGCGTGGGCATTGCAGCTTCATCCGTTTTATCCGAGTTTTCCGTATTATCCGAGCCTACTCCTCGGTTGATGCGGAGGGCTCGGATGAGTTGGGTGCTTCGGATAACGTCGATGTTCGCTTGATCGAAGGTCGCATAAGCGAGGTTCTACTGTATTGCTGGCAAATCGTCATCAGCGAAGCGAACCCTTGTGGCAATTTTGGTCGAACATACTTCCAGTAAGATTTCAATAGTGTGCATCGGATATAAGGTAAAGGACTCAATTTCTGACACTGACCCAGTTTGTGACAGGGGTAACCTCTAGCATAGTCGGCTTCCCCACCATTTGATATGCAGCCAATGGGTC